>JADWQK010001341.1:1200000-1806857 GCA_017933935.1 Sesamia nonagrioides
CCTTGTGTTTGGGCTCGATTAATTTGTATTGATAAGAACTTTACACCTAGATGGATTGTGACTGTCATAAGAGCTCTGATGATGAAGACAAAGGCCAGTTCTGGGAACTCCTCAACGGTTTACAGTAGCTAGTTTGTGGTTGGACTTCATTCATTTATATTGATGAGACTTTTGCACCCATTGGGGTAAAATAATGGTCTGCAGTAAATTTGATGATGAAGATCATAGGCAGTTGAGGAAATACTTACGGGTAAAAATTAAAGTAAACAAAATTACGTCGTTTCCCAATTATATTTGCGTCAGCTTCCAGTCTGACCGGATGCAACTGAATACATAGTACTTTTAACAACTAAAAAGTGTAAAATAAAAACTTTTTTACAAAAAAATAACCGACTGCCAAAAACCACTACAAAGTGAAAAATAACTAATTTCGGAAGTCGGTGTCAAAAAACGAATATACAAAACCAAAGACACCGACTTCCGAAATTAGTTATTTTTCACTTTGTAGTGGTTTTTGGAAGACGGTTTTTTTTTTGTAAAAATGTTTTTATTTAAATGTTGCTTTGTTACAATGGCTTCTGCCAAAATATGTAGCAGTGTTGGACTGTTATTCACTTGTCGATATTTGTGAAAGCTATTTTACTAGTTTTTGCCGAGTTTCGTTATCCAGTTGTTATTGTTGTTTGTTTTGACAAATTTATTAAAATAGTTTGAATTCATCTCGAAAATTAGTTACAGTACCTCTTTGCTTTAATGAGCCTCTTTTGTCTAAAGTTAAAGCGAACGGAGTATAGTATACATAGAATATTTTAGTAATGTTTTTAAAAAGGCCAGGTTCATAGTACAGTCACCAGCGTGCGTATATGATGAGTTATATGAACGTTAATAAAGCAAAAGAAGTCAATGATAGGATCGTGATGAATATTCTGACTGATTTTGTTCATGGCTACTACTTTAACTCTTAGTTAGCTCGTCGGTCATGTGAGCGAAGGTGACTGTAATAACCAATCTTCGTTAAAAATGCTTGTGCGCACAGAAGACACATAAGCATTCCATACAGTACAAAAATAGGTGATGGAAATCCAGTGAAGTGAAGAGTGGCATACGAATTGAAGAGAAATAGTAATGAAGTTAAGACAAGAATAGGCTTTTAGAGATTGGATGATTGAATTTTCGTGTTAAACATCAAAATTATGATCTAATAATGAGGAAGAACATGACAGAATGAGTTATATTTTAATTTTTATTCGTTTAACATAATTATATTTCAAGAAAAACAAAATCACATTACAAACGTTACTAAAAGCATCATTAATTTTGAGTGACCTTTAGAAATTGATGAGAATTTATGGTTCCGGCTGCTGATAAAAATATAGCCAGGCATTTATATTCTGTCTTCATAACATCACAATCTTGCGACACTTTTTTATTCATTTTTCGAACTGGAAAAATTTTCGTGCTTTACGAATCGTTTGACTTTTCGTATGCCCGAGAATTGTACAGCTTTACCCATGCTAAATGTTCTATTAAGTCAAAACATTGGTGGTTTGGAACAAATTGAAATTTCATTTATAGTATCTATACCTAAATTTTAGAATGGGTATCATATCAATACACGAGTTAATTAATCGGAGAGAAAGGGCTCAACAAGAGTCGGATCGATTATAGACGTCTCAAGTGCTAATACTCAGCGTATACCTACCTCTTAGATATGTGATTTGGGAGTAAATTAATTAACTAAGAATATTGAGCTTGAAGTGCAGAAGTGACATGAAGGCGCTCAAAGAAGTAAAATTACCAGTAAATATTTTACTTGTTTTGGTGAACACATTTTTAACCCGCACATGGATTTAAAATAGACGAAAGAAAAAAACGACCCAACCGAAGTCCAGTAATAGACTTATTACGAGAAAAGGGATCTGGCGACTAACAGGGACAATCATTTCAGACATTCGGTTTCCGTAGGTATACCCTGATAAACTAACTATATTCTCGCCAAGCTCCATAAAGAATAGAGATAAACAAACCAATTTAGGGTTATCAAAACTCACATGTTACAAATCTCCTATTAATTTACATGATTATCGACTTTACATGCTAACTATTTATTTAGAATTCCTATTTTCAGCATATTTCAATAGAATCACTAGTAGGTATAACATGCATAATAACTTGGTATTTCGAAAAGCCATTAAAAAGTCGACATTAATTATACGTGATAGCCCTACAAAAAAAAGAAAGATGGATGAAATCCAGATATTAAACACATTTTGTGGAACTCAACCAATGAATAAAGTTGAGGCATTTGTCAATACGATTTTGCGTATTTTAATTATTTTCAAGTCAACTGCATAACGGATGCATTGTAATACTTTCAAGTAGGTATGACTAAGTTGTTATAATATATATGTATAATTTTTTTTAACCTTTTAGGAAATTAACTTACATGTGTGTCATATTTCATTCAAATCGGTTAAGCGTTCTATGCAAATCAAAAATATCTACACAAATAATCTGTTTACATTAGTAGGAAGTAGAATTATTACTTTTATGAAAATCATCTATCTAAAAAAGGTTGTTATCATCTGTCTTTTAGGCGTAAACTACTCGTTGCCTGGCAATGGTTTGTTTACCTCTACGCTTTATTGAATTTGGCTGACATGTAGTTATAAAACATCTATCTGTGTGTTAAATTTCATCCAAATTCGTTCAGTAGTTTTTGCATAATTAATTAACAAATATACATATAAACTTTCACGTTTATAATATTATTAGGTGTGTCCACTAGTAAACTAATGCTCACATTTACGACTTATGACCTTTTATCCCAATGGCGTCCGGTCAGCGTGATTATTATGCTGATCACAATTTAATCAATTCTGTTTTCGTCACATTTAATGGGTATTCTATGTCTGGCAGCCTAACTCAGACCGGGAGGTCTGTATTCAGGTTTAGAATTAGAAGGCTGCGTTTATGGCATTGTACTATTTCAACTAAATCATAGCTTTTAAAAAGTAACAAATGTTCCAGTTTTTTTTTTTTTTTGTGTATTTTGCCAAGTAATTGTAATGTCGTCGGTCCTTGAAAAGTCTGCAAAGTTTGAATGAAGCGTCGGTGTAATGTGGGTCAAAATCGGTCAAAATGGTCGGCTACAAACAAACAAGCAAGCAAACATGCAGGTGCAGCTTATTAAAAGCTTTTAAAAAAGAAGGAACTTGTACATTCGGCCGGTTCTTTTAAACAATAAACGACACCAGCCATTAGGTACTGTTTCATATTGTAGTACCTTTTGGTCATCGCTTGGTTTTTTTTTATTATTAAAAAGCCTTGTCAGATTAATGTGGCGATCCAACAGATAGATTCAGTAAATAAGATTTAAAACAAATATCGTAATCTGTTTTGTCTTATATCATTTACTTCATGAAATAGAAGGGAAAATATGCATTTCATGTTGGGTGAAATCCCTAAGTATGATCCACACTTAACTGTAGAATATTATACAGTATATCGCCGTGTGAACCATACCTTACCAGAATGACGAAGATTTAACGGGTTAGAATCCATAAAGTCATATGGAAGGTATTGACAATAGGTATTTAGACATCATTACAGTAATACGTATACGACTATACGTTATGGTCTGTAGTTATTATTTTCGTTCTTGGCCTGTGGTGTGCATTGATTTGACCCGATGAATTTTGGAGGTATTTTGGTGTAGCTCATTATGTTTTGAGCGACTCGAAGAGCTATGGCGGTGACTTTAATTCTTCTGTGGATCTCCTCATTTCTGATTCGATCGCGCAGAAAACCTCAGAGCATAGCTTTTTCCAACCCCCTTTGAGGATAGCTCTTTTTGCCAGAAGACGCAGCGCAGGGAGGCCTTTGTCCAGCTGTGGACCTCTATAGGCTGAGAAGAATAAGATGAATTAAGTTTTTATACAAAAAAATAATTAAATCATCTAAATGAAAAAATAAAAGATAAAATAATAAAAGATCTCTCAATGTAGTTCGTCGTGCGTTTATATAAATTTATGGTCATTTCTATGTAGGTAAGAAAGATTAATGTGGACTAGCATCTAGGACAATCAGTATGGAAAAAATAATTTGGCTTGTTTATCGACACAGTTTGCCATATTATGTCAACAATCGAAGTCTAGTATTCTAACTCCTCTAAAGCGTTTTACTGAAATATAGAGTCTACACAGATATTCGCTGAATTTCAGCTACTTCTAAGCTTTCACGTTTGATATTAGTATAATGAAAGACGAGTATTCTGGTGCGGAAAAAACGACGCAACGGAAGTCCAGTAATAGACTTATTACGAGAAAAAGGAAGATTATCCGCCGGTCACATCGATTAAATTCTTTGAGGGTATCGGATCAAACGCGGTTTCACTGTGGATGCATATAAGCCAATCCGTATTAATTTACACGTGTTTACCACTCGCACAACCTCTCTCTTTGATTATATTGCGAAAGATACTACCTATAGACATTTTTGTTTAGTTGAATGGGCACATTTTGTTCAACAGCTTGTGTAGTTCTGTTAGATCATAAAACTTTCGCGATGCCATTTACGGGTTGGATAAGTTTTGGTGAAATGATGGAAGTTAAGCTAGAATTGTATACAACAGTCGTCGTAGTAGTGAGTTCTTAGTTAAAAGCTTTGTTCTAATAAACTAAGATAATTCTGAAACTGCAATGGTAAGAAGACACTTTAGGTATTTGGTTTCTAAGAAGTCAATTCTTTTCTGTTTAAGCCAAAGAATTGGATTCGTAATATTGTTACTATATGACGATTAAGTCGATTTATAATAATACTTTTTAAAGTTGTAATTGGTTATTGTTGTCCTGTAGTTTAGAAAGTACTTGCGGCCGCCAGCGACTTCTTTCGCGTGGAGTTAGTTATGCTCCGCTCCTATTGGTCGCAGCGTGATGTTATATGCCTTCCTACATTAATGGGCTATCCAACGCAAAAAGAATTTTTCAAATCGGACCTGTAGTTTCTCAGATTAGCGCATTCAAACAAACAAATAAACTCTTCAACTTTATATACTAGTATAGATTTCTTTAATTTAGAGCGGGTAACACCGAATGTGGTTGTGAGTGTCATGACGCTAGCCATAAATTGTAAATGGAATCGTCAAGCGGTAGGTACATCCGTAGAAATGCATTAACGCTAAATTCAGGTTTCACAATTATTAATTTGACCTAACCACTGATGATCATTGTATTCATTCAATTATGTCGTGCGGTCTTTTCTGATTATTATTTTCCAAACCACGCTTGCTCAATGCGGGTGGGCGATTTCAGACTTAAAGTCCAGGTTACCTCATGATGTTTTCCTTCACATTATAATCAGTCATTGGTGACCAAGATATATTTAGAAAGTACATATAACTTAGAAAAGTTACATTGGTACTTGCCTGACCTGGAATCGAACCGGCACACTCATACTTGAGAGGCTGGTGTTTTAACCACTAGGCCACCACGATGTCTGAAATCGCCAACCCGCATTGAGCAAGCGTGGTGATTACGCTCAATCCTTCTCTGTATGAGAGGAGACCTGTGCCCAGCAGTGGGACGATAAAGAGGTTGATGATGATACACGATCATAACGGAAGGTCTGCAGTTGCTCGAACCTCCTACATTATAAAAACATTATTTTTTGTTTATCCGAACCCGAAACACGTCTCCAGTATTTTTAAGTAAAGAATCTATGTACAAAATTTCAAAAAGATATCATGAAAAACCATAAAGTTATGAGCTTGTTATATCCTACTTGACTATCCCAACAAAAATATGGTCCACGCTCCGCTCGGGCGGGCGAGGACGGTGTGTTGACCTCTGGCGTCAACGTGTTGCGCGAGCGCAGAGTACTATGATCTACCGTGCACGCTCGGTAACCACACTGGAACAATTTCTAGAAAAAATATAACATGGTGTAAAAATGATTGGAATCGATTCAGTTGCTTATTCTAAACAAACTGTATTCAGGTTTCGCATAAAGGTATAATAAATAAGTTATTTCACTTTTTTATAATAACTAAATTTATAATTATGTAAACTCAAACTATGTATTTAGGACGTTGACAAAAAAAAAACAGCAAAATAATACAATATAACAACTTCATTCGCCTTTGTATCAAACATATAGAATTTGAAATCAAATCAATATCCATTTACACAAAAAGAAGCATTTCACATTTTGAATGAATGGGGCTAATGCCCTCCAATTATTATGTCTAGGGTTGTTAAATGCCATTCATAGTGGCCAATTAAAAATAATTGAACGTTCTAAGTAAAATCTATACCTTTGAGTACGATTCGATGGTTATTTGTGTTGACTATCTTTTGTTTTAGAGATATTTGAAAGTAAAATAAACTATGTACTTGGGTCGGACCGGGTGAATTTTTTTTTTTTTTTTATTTTTATATATTTTAAATTTAACTAAAAATAGGTTCAGTTAAGATTTTTATTTTACTTGAAATTGGCACAAAGTCATAACTAGTGCCACACTACAAAAAAAAAAAAAACTATGTGCTTTAACTGTGTATTTATTCTACTATTTGACATGAAGATAGCTTGTGGCTAATTCATCACAGCCACAATGATCTATCGATAAGGTAAAGCTACGCTTTCCACGGTCGGTCCATGGATGGGATCTTTACATTCTAAGCTGTCACCGTGCCTCGGAAACCTTTAAGCCGGTGTTTTTGGCTGAGGGCTGACTTTCGTGCTGTGGGTTATTCGAAAGAGATACAGTGGCCCTAGGCAAGTGAAAGAACACGGGTGGGTTTTAGTCAGTAAAAGTCTGACACGCCTTTCCGCTGCGCTCAACCGGGAGAGGTCATTTAATTACCTCAATAAATTTGGGAATACACTAAATACTTACTATATTTACTTGACGGACAGCTTCATGACGTAGCGGCAGGGAACGCGGCCGCCGCGCCAGGAGGCGCTGGTTCGATCCCCGCATAGTGCAAATCCGCAAATCCGCCTTCAGCTTTTGGGAGTTGATATTTCCTCGAACCTTAACTTTGGGCGGTTCATTGAGTCCAAGGCCAAGATGGCTGCCAGGAAACTTGGCGTTATCGCAAAGTTCCGGCAGTACTTCACACCTGGGCAGCTTCTAATGTTATACAAAGCACAGGTCCGTTCGTGTGTGGAGTACTGCAGCCACATTTGGGCTGGTGCTGCTAAGTGTCACCTGGCCACTTTGGATTCAGTGGAGAGACGTGCGAAGAGGCTGATTGGTGACCCTTATCTAACTCGAGTTGGTCTCCAAAGCCTAGAGCACAGGCGTAGAGTAGCCAGCCTTTCGGTGTTCTATAGGATGCATTTTCGGGAGTGTGCGAGGGAATTGCATGACTTAATTCCCCCATCTCCGTTCCACCATCGGACGACCCGTCGTCGTCCGGCTGGTTTCCACCCTTACGTTGTTAACACCACTACGATCCGGACGAAGCGTTTCGCCTCCTCCTTTATACCGCGTACATCGAGGGACTGGAACAATTTGCCAGCGGCGATGTTTCCGTCGGACTACAATTTGAGTGTTTTCAAGGCTAGAGTGAATAGGCTCTTAATAAACTAGTGCGTTTTACCATCAACGATTGCGTCACTGCTTACCATCAGGCAGGATTGCGGTCAAGCGCTAGTTTATAATAATTAAAAATATGTATATATATATATATATTTGTATGCATGAATATGAATATTTGTACTGGTTTAGTCTTGTCTCGGAAACCACGTTAAGCCGTTGGTCCCGGTTGCCATACGAAGATCCCAAAGACGAAGATAATGGCAGTCGTTATGGGTTGTTGGAACCCTCAAAAGTCCAACAATTGGTCTAATTGCAATACTTCGGCATTACGGAAAATATCGAAGTTTAGCCAAAATCAGCATTTAGACTGGTAAAGCGGACCCGAGACTCCAAAGCTGAAAAGCTTCAGAGGCGACTGGGATTAACGCTGAGACGATGATATTGATTAACTTGACATATGATACATAACAATAGAATAGATTAGAATAATTACAGAACTTAAGCAATATATATAATATAATAACTGTAACTAATATATAAAGCTGAAAAGTTTGTTTGTTTGTTTGAACGCGCTAATCTCAGGAACTACGGGTCCGATTTGAAAAATTCTTTTTGCATTGGATAGCCCATTAATCCAGGAAGGCTTTAGGCTATATAACATCACGCTGTAACCAATAGGAGCGGAGCATAACTAACTCCACGCGAACGAAGTCGCTGGTGTGGGCTAGTAATTTATAAAAAAAGAGTATTTGGAAGATTTTTCAAAATTTGATACAATTGGCGGTCTTATCGCTAAGAGTGATCTTTTACAGACAACCTTTAGATGAAATATTAAGAGGAGTAATGAAAATGAGAATTATATTAGGTAGATACATTATAAGTGTGTTCCTAAATATTCGCGCCATCTTTGCGTTCTCATTTAAAGTACATTTTCATATATATAATTTATTTGCCAAAGCTTTGAATGAATTACTTGCTGTCGTCATAGAATTTATTGTGGCATGCATGAAATTTATTTGTTTATTTCTTCGTACAAGGAAATGATCTTCCAAATACTCCAGTCGCTTATATGAGAAATTATTTTCTACACACAAAACTCATGAATATGAACGGGAATATTAATTTTGTTTAAAATTATGAGTATGAATAATATTCTTAACTTGGTACAGACGTACATCAAGCTACTTTCAGTATATGAAATTCTTTAATAGATTTTTAACTTTATCACTAAAGCATTAAATTTCAATGTGGATTGAGAAAATTTGATAGTTTCGAGTAGTTTGATAGGCATGGCATCTGTACCAAGTTTTTTTTTTTTTGCATGGGAAATCATCAAATTAATGACCTCTTCCACTCTGGGCGTAGCGGAAGGACGTTTCAGACTGTTACGGACTAAAACCCACCCGTGTTCCTTCACTTGCCTGTATGCTAGGGCCACGGTTTTGTTGTTAACCAACCCGCAACCTTGGCCCAGGAGACATTAAAGGCCTTTTTTTTGTTGGGCTGGGAAATCATCAAATGACTTCTCCCGCTCTGCGCGGAGCGGAAGGGCGTGTCAGACTTTTACTGACTAAAACCCACCCGTGTTTCTTCACTTGCCTGTGCGACGGCCAGGGCCATGGTTTCTTGTTTAACCAACCCGCAACCCTGACCCAGGAGGCATCAGTCTTCGTGGACCGCGTCACGATGTGCTGACATCTCTTTGAGGCGCGACTGAAACACGAAGCGCCGTCGACTCGGGCCTGGTCCTTACCGAGCGGCGAGCTGCCCACTGCTCACCGCCCGCAGGCCTGCGTCTACGATGGCTGGGAGTTTAGTGTCATCTACCGACCTGGGCGTCTCCTGCGGCGGCTAGTGGCGTGAGGTCGCTGGGATTCCCGTTGCCTCACGCGCTCCGCCTCCTCCTTTGCTAGCATCACTGCTTTGCAGAAGGAGGTGATGGCCTGTCATGCACTCTCGCTCCGGACCATGGCCTGGACCAGGGTCGGACGCGAGAGATCGCCGCCGATCGCCGCTACGAGGACACGGCGGTGCTCTACCCAAGCCGGACAGGCCTCCACCGTATGCTCCACCGTGTCCTCAGGGCGATCCACACAATGGTGACACCCTGGCGTTTCCTCCCGCCTTATACGAAACAGTAACCTCCCGAAACAACTATGTCCGGTGAGGACCTGCGTCAGGCGGAAGGTGAGGGTGCCGTGGCGCCTCTCTAGCCACTCCTCAAAGAGGAGACTTACCGCCGCTATTGTGGCGTGCCCAATTATTGAAGGCCTGTCGTTCGTTTTTTGAACATTTCTCTATCCTGAAATCTTCTGAAAAGTCTTCATCTAGGCCACCATCCCGTCACTCTTTATAAATTCTTCATATTTATATTCTGTGATTTAAGTATAGTATGGTGGTAATACAGGTTAGTGTACGCATCTCCTCAACTGAGTATTTTGCATACAATATGGTGTAATAATGCAATAAAGAGTATTCTATTCTTCTATGTACTGTACTGTACTGTTCTGTTATTTTTTGTGTTTAGTATAGTCTAAGTTAGGTTACTCTATTTTATACTATTCTACTCTACTGTACTATTCTACTCTACTATACTATACTATTCTACTCTACTCTTCTTTATTCTATCCTACTCCCTTCGAGAAGTAGTCTGAAAAACCCAGTGCGGTTTGATAGACCTCACATATCTACGAATGTTTTCAAGATTTATTTCACAACGGTATTATTTTCACCGTTTTGAGAGCATTGATGAAGAAATTATTTACACAAAGTAAGGCAGCTGCCAGTGTTAAACATCAATACCACTTATAAGTCAACGCTCTTGTCACTCAGACATCACTGCACTGATTTTATTTTGTACTCATAAAATTAAAAATTTCCTTCGCCTGGCTGCTCACATGATTTTTATTCGTATACTAAGCAATACGTTACCGTCGATGAGAAAATTTAGATCTTAGCCAAGTCTTAAGGTCAAGGTCAAAATATCAGACAAGCCTTCTAATATTGCAACTATTAAATAAACATATCTACTTTAAATTGCTCTTTATTCCTTTACATAATTTTTATAACAATGGTAACTAGGCAATCCGTTGCTAAGGGCGGCACACGTCAGTCTCCGTAGAGTCCGTATATGACACACCTCGGTGGCGATTCCTGGCTGACACACCTGGGGTGCAGCCAGCAATTGGTCCAGATGGCGGGTCCAAGTCAAGCCACTATCTGTCCGAATCTCGTAATGTAATAGGCCAATACGGCGCAATACTGTGGCAAATTCCCATTTGATATGGGGGTTATTATAGCTTCTTGCCTGTACCCTATCGCCGGTAGTAAATTTCCTTGGCTCTCTTTGAACTGAAACCACATTTTTCCTAGGGATTGATGGCGATTGAAGCATTGCGTGCAAGCGCGTTCTAATCTGACGGCCGAACATAAGCTCATAAGGAGATTTTCCGTTTAGGCCTGGGGTGCGTCTCAGGCGACACGTAACTGTGATAATTTTATCTGAGAAGTTACCACTCTCCCCCTCCATAGCCCGCAAAGCTCTTTTAACAGTCTGTACGGAGCGTTCAGCTTGACCATTGGTAGACTGGTGATATGGGGCGGTGGTTCTGTGTGTAATTCCACAATTTTTGAGAAAAATTTTAAACTCATTTGATGTAAATTGGCGGCCGTTGTCGGATACTAATATATGCGGCATTCCAAATATATTAAAAATATTTTCTAATGTGTTTATACACCATGTTGTAGTAGTGGTCTTCGTGGGGATTACTTCAATCCATTTTGTAAAAGCGTCCACGACTATAAATATATAATGGCCCTTAATAGGTCCAGCGAAGTCTACGTGGATTCTTTGCCACGGAGCATTAGGTTCTTCCCAATGATGTAGAGTTGCTTTCGCTGGTGAATTCTGCTGTAATCGACATGATCTACAGGATTTGACCACATTCTCTATGTCCTTGTCGATGTTTTTCCAATAAACGTGGCTACGCGCAAGCAATTTCATTTTTAGAATTCCAATATGTCCTGAATGGAGTTCTTCTAGGACACGAGACCGCAGATTGTGTGGTAAAAATATTCTCGTGCCTTTCAAAATGCAATTGTCTTGAAGTGTTAGTTCATTGTCGTTGTATCCGTAATTTTTTAGTGAATGCCCTATTTGTAACGCTTCTAATAACACTTTCAATTCCGTGTCGTTTTGTGTTTCACGTGCTATTATTTCTGGAGTTACTTCTAATTGGTTTATTTGTCTGAGTTGAAACGATGTATGTTGATCTATTGACTTTTCTTTAACTATTTCAACTGGAAACCTTGATAGATAGTCTGCATTGCAATTTTTTGAAGAAGCTCGATATTCGATGTTGTAGTCAAACCCGGAGAGGAAATGTGCGTAGTGAAATAAACGCATTGTGCTCAATGCTGGTAACGATTGTTCCGGGTGGAAGATTGAAGTCAGTGGTTTATGGTCTGTAATCAGGGTAAATTTTCGGCCATAATAATAATGGAAAAATTTCTTAAGTCCCCAAAATATTGCTGTAGCTTCTTTGTCTATCTGACTGTATTTTTTTTCGCTGTTAGTAAGGGTTCTTGAAGCGAAAGCAATCGGACGTTCTGTGCCATCTAGTAGTTTATGAGATAACACAGCTCCCAAGCCACTCGGTGAAGCGTCTGTAGCTAAAACAAGAGGTTTTCTTGGATCGAAATATGTCAGTACTTTTTCGCTTAAAATTTCTTCTTTTATTTTATTAAAACTTTCCTGGCATTTCTTTGTCCATATGTATTTTTGTCCTTTCTTTAATAATTCGTTCAAAGGGTTTGTAATGGATGCTAGGTTTGCTATAAATTTATTGTATTAATTTGCCATGCCGAGAAATGTACGTAATTCATTGACATTAATAGGGGGCTCTGTCTTAACAATAGCTTTGACCTTATCTTGGTTTTTGTGTAATCCATCTTTGTCTATTGAATGTCCCAGATAGTTGATGCTTCTTTTGAAAAACTTGCATTTTTATTTGTTTACTCTGAGATTACTTTCTTTCAGCTTTTGTAATACTATTTTAAGTCGTTGAAATAATTGTTCTTCTGAGGATCCCTGAATTATAATATCATCAAAGAAGCATTTGACACCTTCAATATCCTGTAAAAGTTGATCCATAAATTTTTGCCATAAGCTTGGTGCTACTTTGACTCCAAACATTAATCTATTTACTTTGTATGTACCCTTATGCGTACTTAAGGTTTGTAACATGGCGCTTTCTTCGTCCATTTCCATATTGAGATATGCTTGTGTTATATCTAAGGTACAGAATAGTTTACCTCCATTCATTTCTGTAAATATATCCTCTATTATAGGAATCGGGTATTGTTCATCCTTTATGAATTTGTTTAGCGTAACTTTGTAGTCAACACATAATCTAATTGATCCATTTGGTTTAACAATTGGTACAATGGGTGTACCCCAATCTGACCGTTCTACCTTGGTAATGACTCCGGTGTCGCACAAACGTTGAATTTCTTCGTCTACTTTGGATTTAAGGGCATAAGGAATTCTCCGAGGCTTTATGAAAATCGGTTGAGAATTGTCCTTTAGGTGTAAATGAGCTTTGTAATTAGGGATCTTACCCAAATCGGATTTAAAAACTGATGTTGAATATTCTTCAAACAACTGATCTAATTTAACTGGATGTAGTTTGTCCGTTTCTATCATTCGTATTTCTGCCAATTCTATATTTATTTCTTTCATCCAGCTTCTACCAAATATAGCATCAACATCATTGTTTATAATGTAAAGTTTACCGTAGAATACTTGGCCTTTGTACTGGCATTTAACATATGTAGCTCCATGAGGATTAATTATTTCGCCTGTATATGTTCTTAATTTCATGTCTGTTTTGTAAATTTTCTTATTGATATTCATGCGTTTGAATTGTTTCAATGACATTGTAGATAGTGTAGCTCCTGTATCAAATTCCATTTGTATATGCTCATGTTCAATTTTAACTGGTATCATATATTTTTCGGATATTTCGCTTTTGATCAAATTAATCTGTCCGGTACTTTCATTACTAATTGTGCTTGTAGAATCGTTTAAAACATTAGTTGCATTTGTTCTGCGAAGGCAAACTCTAGCCAAATGACCCTGTTTTTGACATTTTCTGCACGTTGTATTCATTGCTCCACAGTCATTGGCTCAGTGGTCGGATTTACCACATCGGAAGCATTTACCTTTTAAATCTTTTATGGTTATTGGTTGACTTGTATTTCTTTGTAGTAGTTTTGAGTTTGTTCCGGGAGACCTATTGCTACTGGATGGTGTTGACATTCTGTTCATTGCTGAATTATGAAAGTGCTGTATGTCACTTGTGATCTTTAAATTGTCAGACTTTCCTATTTCCATGGTTGTAGCCATCGTCACTAATTCCGTAAAAGATGGTGTTTTTCGGTCTTGCAATATTTTTGTGCGTATCTCTCCTTCTTTTATTCCACGTATAAATTGTAGGGTTAAAAAGTTTTCCATTGTACTTTTCTTACAATTCTGACAGACAAATTCACAATTAGTAGCAAGTCTTTTGAGATCTGATGAATACATTGCGATAGTTTCATCTTCTTTTTGAATTCGAGATATAAATTTATGTTGTGTAGCCCAAATGCTGGGTTTTGGGTCTATATATGTATCGAGTATTTGGGTTAGTTCTTCGAAGGATTTGTTTAATGGATCGTCAGGTGAACACAGATGATAAACTTTTTCATGAAGTTCCGGGGATATACCTAGTAGTAAGTAGAATGTATACTTTTATTTTAGGTTCAGTAATGTTGTTAAGTAGTAAGTAAGTTACAAGCCTTTTGGTGAATCCTTGGAAGGTTTCCTTGTCTTGAAAAGGTTGAAAATTAATTTTGATAGGTTGATTTAATGTAGAAGTTATCCTGCTCGTACTTGGTATGTTAGTCAAACCTGTCTCTGTTCTTGAAATATTCGATTTTTTCAATGTCAACAATTTCGTTTTCATAGCGGAATAATTTTCCTCAAATTCGTACCTGTATTCAATTTCATGTTGTCAACAGTCATCTTCGGTTTCCAACTCAATTTGTTCTTGGACTTCTTGAAATTTCTTAAATGTATGGTTCAGAATTTCTAGTCGAGAATCGACTTCTTCGTTTGAAAAATTTTCGTGTGTATTTATGTAATTTGAACTTTTGGTAAGGGTTCCTCGTAGACAGGAACGTACCCTCGCATATTTTTCCTTAATGTTTGTGGGCATTCTCGTCGCCAAATTATTAAATAAACATATCTACTTTAAATTGCTCTTTATTCCTTGACATAATTTTTTATAACAATGGTAACTAGGCAATCCGTTGCTAAGGGCGGCACACGTCAGTCTCCGTAGAGTCCGTATATGACAGCAACCGTGAAAGTTTGTATACATAGATGTGTCGTATTACTCTTTCACTCAGAAACTACTGAACGGATTTGAATATTTACAGCCAGGATTTTTATCGGGATATTTCCACAGAATCGAAACTTATAAAAGTGTAACCACGGGGTGCAGCTAGTTTCAATAATTCCAGGGTAATAAGGTTAGACCTAAATGTCAGTAAATGTTGGACTTCAAGCGAAGTTATTATATATGTACGTAATACGTTCGTTGTAGCTCGTTCACACTGGTTGGCAACATGCACGTACATACTCGTACATCGATCGATTGATCCACGCCGCAATAATTTAGATTGAAGCCCTGAATGAAGTCAGTGAACTACAATGTATCGATCCGAATTGAACTGGTATTATTTGTAGAACATTCATCTTTGTTGGTAAGCCGATTTTGCAATTGTTTACAAGCTTCATAGATCTACTAAAAAACTCATCATCATCGGCCTAGCCTTCACAACTAGGTACGTTGGGGTCAGCTTTCAGTCTAACCGGATTTAGCTGGATATTTATTTATTTATTTATACTTTCGCACAAAGAAATTTACAGAGGCGGACGTAATGCCTTAGGCATTCTCTACCAGTCAACCACAGGTGGTGAAGAGATTAGATGACTGGTGCTTCAGTTGAAAACAATGACAAGGAAAAGAAAAAAACTTATAACATTATTTCATCAAATACTTAAATAAGCTATATACATATACATGCATAGGACAGCCTCCGTGGCGTAGCGGTAGCGAACGCGGCCGTAGCGCAGGGAGGCGCGGGTTCGATCCCCGCACAGTGTAAGTATTTGTATGCATGAATATGAATATTTGCACTGGTTTGGTCGTGCCTCGGAAAGCACGTTAAGCCGTTGGTCCCGGTTGCCATACGAACATCTAGTGGCAGTCGTTACGGGTTGTTGGAGCCCTCAAAAAATCCAACAATTTGTCTAACTGCAACGCTTCGATGTCGCCTTCGGGTTGTGGAGGTCAGACTGCAGTCGCTGCAGTTGGGCTGGTAAAGCGGACCCCAGACTCCAAAGCTGAAAAGGCTTCGGATGCGACTGGGATTAACGCTGGGATGATGATGACATATACATGCATACTATTACAATATTATATACATATAATATATACCTACAAAGCTTAAACTTGTGAGAGAGGTGTTGAGAAGATCCCACCTTAATTGTTTGCAAAATAATTCTGCAATTTCCGCTTAAATGCAAACCGACTGGTCGCCATGCTGATATCAAGAGGAAGCGCATTCCATAGGAGAATTGACTGAATATGAAATGAAGAGTGATCATAGTCAGACGTATGTGAAGGACAGAGTAAGAGAAGATTATTAGAAGAACGCGTATTCTTGCTGTGTGAAGAACACAAATATTGGAAATGATTCACAAGATAAGAAGAAGGAGTGGGCGAATTAAGAAGGGAGTACTTTACCAACCCAGTTATTGGGTAATATGGACACCCTTTGGCAAGACTGGTTGTCAGACTTTCCGACTTCTGACTACCCTTAAAGACTGTCAAGGATCTACAAATGACAGCCGGGACCAACGGCTTAAAGTACTTTCCGAGACAGGGAGGGATCTCAGTATGTAAAGATGGTCGCCCATCCACTGACCAACCACTTAGGCAACGTGCACGTACACACGACAGCACATCAAGCTACTATAATCTGTCAGATTTCTTTATTAGATTTTCAACTTTATCTCTAATGCATTAAACCTCACGGTTGATTGGAAATATTTGACAGTTTGGGGTAGCTTGACCTACTGACGACCCTCCATCGATCGATTGATCCACGGCGCAATATTCTTTCTGCGAAACTCAAACACGTAAAGTGCTTGTCTCCTTAAAAGTGCCTGTGAATGGTTTAATCCATACTAATATTATAAATGCGAAAGTAACTCCGTCTGTCTGTCTGTTACGCTTTCCCGCTTAAACTTCTCAACCGATTTTGATGAAATTTGACACAGACAATCTTTAGACCCTGAGAAAGGACATAGGCTACCTTTATCCCGGAAAAAAATTGATATTCTCGAGGGAAATCTAAAAAGCGCGATATAACCGAATTCCACGCGGGCGAAGCCGCGGGCGGGAAGCTAGTAAAATATAAATAAAATCTTTAAATACAAATATCACATATCTGTAATTAGATGGTTTCAAATTCTCACTTATTCATTCACTAAAGAGACTTTGGTATGTATACCTGTAGACTGTATCCTGAACAGCACCCTAATTTCGTAACACCATACTATCAATTTGAATCTTTTCGGAACATATTGCTAATCTATTACTCCTTATGTTCGAAAAAATGTGTCTGCTGAATAACTACACAACCCAATGTATCTTGTTGAACTTTCAAAATGAATCCCATCACGACTGATAATGTATTACGTAATTATCCGGCTGAGTGTTGTTACTCATTCATCAGATACAGACAATAGCTTAATATTGATAAAAAGTATAAAATTTTAAAAGCTGCATCAAACGACCCAACAAGAACGATTTCGAAAATGATATTTTAAACAAACATTAATTATTTTGTAACGATTCAAGGGTGTGGTTTGGTGCAGCCCATCGACACGTATTATGTATATTATAATATATCCCAGCCGTGTTTGTGCATTAAATATCTTTCTAAATATTCATTATTATGCCTCCGCCGCATTGTTTATTTATATTGTACTAGCTTTCCGCCCGCGGCTTCGCCCGCGTGGAATTCGATTATATCGCGCTTTTTGGATTTCCCTCGGGAATATTAATTTTTCAGAAAAAAAAAATGGTAGCCTATGTCCTTTCTCAGGGTCTGAAGATTGTCTGTGCCAAATTTCATCAAAATCGGTTGAGAGGTTTAAGCGGGAAAGCGTAACAGACGGACAGACATAACGAGCACGCATTTATAATAATAACTAGCTTTCCGACCGCGGCTTCGCCCGCGTGGAGTTCGGTTATACCGCGCTTTTTAGATTTCCCTCGGAAACATCAAATTTTCCGGGATAAGAGGTAGCCTATGTTCTTTCTCAGGGTCTAAAGATTTTCTGTGCCAAATTTCATCAAAATCGGTTGAGAGGTTTAAGCGGGAAAGCGTAACAAGTAGATAGACAGACAGACAGACAGAGTTATTTTTGCATTTATAATATGAGTATGGATAATAATAATAATTTATTTCAGGCAAGACCCATAGCTTCACACAAGCAAATACAAATACAAAAAAAGAAAAGAAAAACAAAAAAAAAAATAATAGTAAAAACTTTCATTAAATCATTCTACACAATAGAAAACAATAATAATACTTATTAAATTAATATTAGTATGATTAATTTAATCATTGTCTGCATTCGTTCACCCTAATAAATGTCATTCAAAAAACCGTTTCCCTTTAATAGAATTTAACATAAATTCATCACAAGATTGGAACTATAAAACTTATTTTTACATACTTTTTATGTAAATATTTGTTGATTGTACTCCATGGACTGTTTTTTAATAAACGTAATTCTTGCTTTTTCGATAAAAACAAGCGCAGGAAAATCTCTGAAATACGCCAACCTGGTTTTTCACTCACTCTCAGGTTCACTTATGTTATTAGTGCATAAGCGGATTTGAGGCCCGCTATGCACTTTTGGTTTATTTCTTAACCACAGTAGTGCAATTATTTAAAAATCTCACCGTGATCACTTGGATGGAGTGAGCTTAAAGACGACTTTTGTGATTAGTTTTAATCCCTAGAATCAATTGAAACGCTTTCTCGTGGAATGAGCGCACAATGAGCGCACTTCAAGTAAGTTCTCAAAGTGAGAGTTTAATGGAATAGAACGGCTGCTTATCTCCAAAACTCACTACATGATAGTCGAAAGAGCCATAACGCTAGCATTCATACGTGGAAGCTTCCCATGGGATACAAAACTAATTAAGATCAGGAATGAAAGAACGGCACGTTTGACCTAACTCGCCAAAACAATATATTTTATAAACCTTACTCTTTCTTCTCATTTTCTTCGTCACGTACTTAACTTTTCATGTAAACAAATGGTGCGTGATCCGATTCTGTCTGCTAACCCGTTTATTTTTATTTGCGGGAGTGTTGTTTCACGATTACACTTGAGCCTATGTGAGAAATGGTAGGCAATTCATTTGGGCGCCACTGAACCCATTTACAACATTCACTAAGATGATCGTGTTGCCTCGTGTTACGAGAAATGTGGCGTTATACATTTTTGTCATAACTGCCAACTATAAAATAACAGGATATTATTAAAAAAAACTCTTTTTATACATAGGTAATATATCTTGGCTTTCAATACAATATTTTAAAAATACATTTTATCTAAGCATAACAGTAACTGCACACACTTTTGTTTTGAAATGTCAAATAAGCAAGAAGGCATTGTGGGTCATGTAGTAGAAACAAAACTTAGAATTTTATTTTACAATCATAAACTTGTGCTTGAACGCAATTCTGTCTGATGGTAAGCAGTAATGCAATCGTTTATGATAAAGCGCGCTAGTTTATTAAGAGCCTATTCACTCAAAAAACAGAGTGAATAGCAAGGAAGACGGCAGTTGAGCGAGGTGATGCTATGTTAAACCCAACAACAAGGCCAACGATGCTGCGCCAGAGGGAGATTGATCTGGACACCCTCCACGACCAAACTCCTGACACAACAACATTTAGCGCATAGTACCTCGCAACACAACTGCTAGACCCATCCTCCGTACGGTAAATTGTGTCGACATAGATTACAGCTCACTCCCTCTCAGAGCGAGCAGGCCTACAGGTCACAGCAGTGTGAACATTATAGGATTATTAAGATTGAGAAAAAATTAACACATCACACAAGCCGTTATACCTGAATGAAGTGTGCCAGCTAGGTAATACAATACAATTCACTCTCTCCGCCTGCAGAACTCACCGTGCCTCTTTTACTCGGTGGTACACCAGACAAAGTCTTGTCGCCAAGCGATTCGTCGTGTTCCGGCATGAGGTCTGGTGAAGCCGTACGGAGGACGGGTCTGTGCAGATGTGTTGCGATGTGTGCCGGGTACGATGCGCCAAATGTTGTTGTGTCGGAGGTTTGGTCATGGAAATTCTCCAGGTCAATCTCACTGTGGCGCAGCATCGTTGGTCGTGTTGTTGGGTTTAACATTGCATCACCTCGCTCAACTGTCGTTATCCTTCCCATTCCTAAGTTTTTTTAAGTGAATAGGCTTAATAAACTAGTGCGCTTTACCATCAACGATTGCATCACTGCTTACCATCAGGCGGGATTGCAGTCAAGCACTAGTTTATAATAATTAAAATAAAAAAGAAATTCAGACTATTTTTGTGACCAAAATAACGTAAAAAAATAATCACGTCAATTTTTTGTTCTATTGACGTTCAAAGTATCTACAATTTAGAGCATCTAGTCTATGTATCATCATAATGCCCCTAGCACATATGTTAGAGCAGAAAACTTCACAACTAGGCTAATAGTTTTGTAGACAGATCTAGCTAGTTTTGTTTGTTCGTCTGCAGCTCACATCGTAAAGTTCTTGGACATGAAACGTTGCAGAATTCTCATTCTGTTATAAGAAGTTGGTAGAACTGTTGATGCGGGCTATAAGAACGGTGTCAGTTTGCGTTTGTATGCAGGACCAGTGGTGGTATTGGTATCGGTTGACTTACATGTAGAACGTGAGTTAGATATACTACTTTCACTTATTTTTTTTTTATGTTTTGACTACCTATTCAATTTCATCACAATTGCTCAGAAACTGTGATGGTCGTGAGGAAACAGATATGTCATAAACTGAAAATTTGAAGACATATGACATTTACTCAGCCCGCAATTCTATAATGCTGAGCCCGCATTATAAATTACCCCAACATCCTCTCGAATAGAGAAAAGTTTTGTCCCAATAGTGGGAAAATTATATACATTATATTATTGTGGAAATGAGGCGTTAAGGAAATTATTTCAAAATAGCATTTATTTTATCCCCAGAAATAAATTAACTAAGTATGTATTTAGGACTAGATTTAGGTCATATATTAAACTTGATATTATGTAAACAACTAATTAAAAAAATTTAAATACCGATGCCACTTTTATGGCAAATTTATGTGACGTACTGTTTAAACTGATTATGTTCGATTTATCCTTTAGGAGGACGGGTCTGAGCAGTTGTGTTGCGATGTGTGTCGGTTACAATACGCCAAATGTTGTTGTGTTGAGAGTTTGGTCGTTGAGGGTTTCCAGATCAATCTCCCTCTGGTGCAGCATTGCTGGTCGTGTAACTGGTTTTACATTGGATCACCTCGCTCAATTGCCGTCTTCTTTGAGTGAATAGGCTCATAATAAACTAGCGCGCTTTAATATCGATGATTGCATCACTGCTTACCGTCAGGTGGGATTGCAGTCAAGCACTAGTTTATAATTATTAAAAAAAAAGCTCCTAAATGACCTCAAAATTATAAGTTAGACCGCGATCACATATTTTACCGACATTTCTTTCATAGGTACAAACTTTAAATTTATAAAAGTACAACATTACATAGACTTTATATTACGCAGCGAAATCCTCGCTCAGTAATGAGAAGACACTCAGACGATAAAGGCTCTTGAGTTATCGATTAACACGTAAAAGGATCAGGGGTAATTGACCGGCTTTGGCGAGTTATCTCACGCGGAATAGCAGAGAGCCCTGAGCTTCTCTAATCGGCAACAACTCATCCGATTTGTTTCGTGAGTGCGTTGAGAGTACACTCCTGAAACATGTTGAATTAAGATACTCTTATCTTTATTGCAGTCTTGAAAGTATTCGTATATAAAGGCAAACATGCGTAAATAAAGGTATTACTGTTAAATGTGAGTGCTTATAGTGAATTTATACCTCTTTTGTTTTTTTTTTTTTTATTGCGTATCCTGCCTTCCATCTTTCGCGAGCGCTTTCAATTAGGTAACGTTAGGATACGTGTTAAACAACCGTGACCTATCGCTGCCGGCCGTAATCGAGTCGAAGCTTTTTTTTTTTTTGATACCTTCCGCTTGTGTCCTCTGACATTGTCACAGCAATTTTCTGCAATTTTTTTTTTTCTTGTACGCTACGTTTGACATGTTACAAGCAAAAACGCATCAACAACACATATATTATTATCTACTTTGTTTTTTTTTTTCTCTTTTTACCTTTCTTTTTCTCTCTTTAAATTATACATAGTATAATGCTTATAACTATGTGAGAATATAACAAGGTGGTCCTTATATTATTTATGGAAATCTATATCTACTCGTCACTTCTAATTCTCTATCTAACAATTCTTTAACCTATTTTTATTGTAATGCTATATTAATGACTATGGTATTTAGCTATATTTTTAGTACCATAATTTTCAGAAATACGTTTACTTATTCCTATTAATTACAATTTTTGCAATCCTAGAGCAATAGTTCAAAAATTTTTCCTTTTTCTTTCCTTTCATAAGACAAGGCAGGTTTTGGGAACTTAATGATGTGCCGAGGGTGTGTTCCCTCTCGTACCGCATTTTGGCGGTGATCGGGCACTTCAGCAGTATATGCACGGTCTCCTCCACGTCAGTGTCACAGGCGCATGATGAGTTCTCCTTACACCCGAAACGTTTCAGGTATGCCGAGAACCCACCGTGCCGCGTTAGAATTTGTGTGGCTATTAAATTTATGCTCGTGGGAGTCAATCTGCGTACCATGCTGTACGCCTCCAGAGATCGTAGTCCGGCCTCTTCTTCAACCCCAGAGCGGCTTCCTTCGTGAGCTGGTCGGATCTTTCGTTTCCCTCCAATCCCACGTGTGCCTTAGTCCAGAACAAGGAAATAAGGAAGGAGCTTACTGCGACGTTGAGTCGATGATTGGCAGCGAAGAGTCCTGGGATGCGGTGGTCTCCTTCTGCGAAAAAGTCGTCTCGCAGAAGGAGGCTGCGGAAAGGAGAGGGAGATATCGTCCTCTCACCCACCCCGCAGCAGGCGCACCGGATGTCGGTGGAGGACAGATAACGCCCTCTTCCAGCCCCCTTATATGGGTCTAGAGTCGGGGACATTTGTCGCCCCCCAAACATTAGGACCCGAACAAGGGGAGGCCCACGACGGTGGGCCAACCAATTAACATACCTATTGTGGCATAAAATAAAAATCAGTAAAAAATAAAGCCTATGTTTACTTAGATTCTCGTTTCTCAAATAATGTAAAACAACCCTTCGGAACCCTGTCACTACTACACAATATTACTTTGAAAACGGTCCAATAAACTGCGTAACACGAGAAACTACGCAAGAAACAATAAGAAATATAATGTCCATTGTGTAAGAGAAAAAAAACAGTAAATAATGATATATGGGACCTCGTAGTCCGGCCATATTGTAGCCTAGAGAATCATTTGTTAGGCCTACTGTCTGTTCTTGACCGCGTTTGGCCTTCGTAGTTGGTCCCGTTAATCATTTTGATGGAATATTGTTGGATGCAGGATCAAATCGCAGTCTATCAATTCTTCTTGTCCATTCTTGTAGCTGTTTCATTACTTCAATGGTACTGTAGTGTTAATCATAATCCCGTCTATTCATAAACGTTGCTTACAGTTAACTAGTGATTTGTGACTTTTAACTATATATTTTTGACGTTTTAACGGCACTTAACTTTAATTATCGTTTATGAAGAATCACCATAGTGTTTAAGAGGTTTATTCATAAACGATGATTAAAGTTAAGTGAAGTGCAAAAATGTGTGATGAAACAGTCGCTAATCGCTAGTTAACTTTAAGCAAGGTTTATAAATAAAGGGCTATAATACATATATAAGTAATATTATCATCGGGCCTTTATGAAAAAAAGTGTTCTATGTGATGTTATAAAAATATATTTTGTTATAAATTATGTATACACGTGTAAAAAAAAAACGGGCGGTTTTGATTTTCATTCATCTTTAAAAAGATATAATACAAAAAAGTTTTCAATCGTTTGTACACGTTACTGGCCGGTATTAAAACTGCCGTGGTATTTAAAAAGTACGTTCTACTTAAATTAAAATTTTCATTTGATGCTCATTTTTACAGAAAACCCCTTTTTATCCTACATTTTTAGCGCGAAGTTCCAGAAGTTAACATCGAATTTTATAACTTTTATTCAATTTTTATCGATTAATTTCATATCCTTGACTGTCAAAGCTTTATTTATTGCTGTTTGGCTCTATCAAAAATGGTAGATAAAGTGGTAAAAGCTACAAAAATTATCGCGCTGCTTGAAGAGGGTTACAGGCAATGCTTCGTGGCTAGGAGGCTACATGTTAGTCGGTCGACGGTCCAAAGGACCCGGCAGCGATATTAGAAGACTGGTTCCACCGAGCGAAGGCCTGATTCTGGAATAAAACTATGTTCATAACCACGGGATGATCGTTTTCTTGTGAGTCACGCTTTGAGAAATCGTAAATAATCGTCTGTGGATAAGAAATGTGCATATTAGTCTATGAACGGTCAGGCTTCTCGTTGCCAATATACGCAGTCACCGCCCAGCCCGCGGCCCAAATTACTCCTTGAGTAGCGAGTTCACAGGCTTAGGTTCGCTAGAAATTATGAACCATGGACTTAAGAAGATTTGAATGGGGTTTTGTTCTCTGATGTAGCCAGGATATCTCTGTTCGGTGAAGATCGACGTCGGCGAGTGCTAAGAAGATAAGGAGAACGCTTTGCAGAGGCATGTTTCCAAATCACACCTTATGGTGGGGGCTCTGCTATATTTTGGGCAGGAATAATTTCAATGGATCGTACAGAGTTAGTCTTCATTGAAAACGGCTCACTGACTGGGCATCGATACATAACGGAAGATCTAATTCCTCAAGCACAACCCGCATTTCCCGCTCTAGGTGAAGACTCGATTTTTATGGACGACAATGCTCGCGCCCACCGATCGCGCGATGTTGAAGCGTATGTGCAAGAGGTCGGCATTCGTTGTTGGGATTGGCCGGCGCGAATTCCCGACCTCAATCCCATTGAGCATATCTGGGACATTCTGAAACGGCGTGTGAGATCAGTACAACCGTCTCCGCACACCATCAGAGAGCTGAAGAATGT
This sequence comes from Sesamia nonagrioides, assembly GCA_017933935.1. Taxonomy (NCBI): domain Eukaryota; kingdom Metazoa; phylum Arthropoda; class Insecta; order Lepidoptera; family Noctuidae; genus Sesamia; species Sesamia nonagrioides. Next base: position 1,225,032 of record JADWQK010001341.1, read on the forward strand.
GATACTGCGGAGTGGGGACGAATTCCGCAAGCAAGTATCCGGGATATACTCGCTAGCATGCCCAGAAGAATTTAAGCTGTGATTTTAGCTAGAGGGGGTCACACTCGATACTAAACATTTATTTTAACTTTTACTTTATTAAAGAAAAACAAACAAAAAAGCTTTTTTTAATTTTAACTTCATGAACGACCCGCACTACTAGCGAACATACACTATTAGCGAGGTTTAGCATTAAATCCCATAAATTGTATCAACATTTTATGAAATACTGATGAAAACGATTAATTTCTTATTAATTTACCAAACTGTGGGGATAAAACTAATTATAATTATCAAACAAAGCAATATTAACATTTGAAATAGTTCATTGCTTAGGTGCCCGTTTTTTCAGTAATGAGTTAACTATTCCCGAAAATCAGCAAATTAAAAACTATATACTGTGTAGTAATTCTAGTTTCGTACTGCGCTTTAGTTCTGAAGCGAGAATATCATAAGTTTCAGAGCTGTCTCAGTAGCCGTAGTAGTAGGTCATAAGAGGCAATAATTAAATTCACAGCACGTATTATAGCTATTCTGTAATTAAATCCACGTAGTGGGGTATTGGTGAGCTCACTAACAGAAGCAATGTCACTGGGTTTCTAGAATCTTTATTTATCCGAAAAGAACACATCTTTTTAAAATAGGAAGGTTTCATACTTGTTTTTTAGGGTTCCGAACACAAAAGGTAAAACGGAACCCTATTCATGAGACTTCGCTGTCCGTCCGTCTGTCACCAGGCTGTATCTCATGAACCGTCATAGCTAAATAGTTGAATTTTTTAGAGAGTATGTATTTCTGTTGCCGTTATAACAACAAATACTAAAAAAAAAAAAAATATTTAAGGGGGGCTCCCATACAACAGACGTGATATGTTTTTGCCGTTTTTTGTTCCATGTTTGTCCGTTATTACGGAAATAGATAGACGCTTGAAATGTTCACAGAATATTTGGTAATATATTTAAATTAAAAATACATCCCTCCCACCCATACAATAAACGTGACTTTTTTTTACGGGTTCTAAGATAATGGTACGGAACTCTTCGTGCGTGAGCCCGACTTGCACTTAGCCGGTTTTTAACCGACTTCAAAAAGGAGGAGGTTACTCAATTCGACCGTATACAGCGTGTAACAAAAAGGGTATATACATCAAGAACCCCTGAAGATTATAGGTGGTATAGAAACTCTACACAAAGTTTCAGCTCAAAATAAATTACTCGAAGAATTGATACCAAATTCTTGGTATCCTTGGTATCGCATGATTCTTGAATTCAAATATTAACAAACGTGTAACAACACTACGGAGGGTCAACAACATTCCAAGTCACTTGCTAATATTACAAAACATTTCTTCTGTAATTCTGATATCCTAGTACCTATCTGCCTACATATTGTTGAAACGCGCGGCTGCGACGCGCGCGTCCATGAGATGCTGACAATGGCCCGCCCGGTAATTTGTACCTACCTGCCTACTTAAATTTTGCCTCAAAAATAGCTTAACATAGTCCGAACAATCAGCAAAATAAATATGAAAATTAAAAATAATAATTTAATTAACTTACATTTTTTAGAGATGTGGTTCGATGTGACGCCCTTGGTACTGTACACACAAGGTCGCTCGTTTGTGTATCGACACCTGGACATTCCGTAGCATGTCTGCCCCTGTAGCCAATGTAACATCGCTTCATAGCGAAACGAAATCGAATACTAAACCAACCAATTGCGGGAACGATTGACCACGTGATTTATCGCGTCGCGTGGTCAATCGTTCCCGCCATTGGTTGGTTTGGTATTCGATTTCGCTTCGCTATGAAGCGATGTTACTTTGTCTACAGGCCCTGGTGTCACTGTCCTGAAAGCGGCTTCGATTCGCTCTCTCATTTGCTCTGCTGTGTCACACGGCATTGCATACACTATGTTTTTAATATACCCCCACAAAAAGAAGTCTAATGGAGTTAGGTCTGGAGATCGCGGTGGCCAAGGTACATGTCTGCTACCGCGCCCAATCCACTGACGAAAACGCATATTTAGATGCTCCCTAACATCACGTGCATAGTGTGCTGGAGCGCCATCGTGTTGGAAGATTAAATTGTTGCCCATCACGAGATTAGCGTAACCTAAAATTGATAGGCTTAGGGCCATGATTGTACACACGTCACAAGTTCACAACACAAAAATCGCGAAACGCGCATGCGACCGTAAAGTTCGAATCTTAGATCTGTACTGAACTAATAGGAATTATGAAAAATTGAACTTTATTTATTTAGGTACTTAATTTCTGTTTCGGCGTTTTAAAATATTTCGCCAAAGATAGTAGACAAATGGAACAAAACATTGTCATCTCTCTTAAAATATTCACGCAGACGGCGCGTGCGACCGAGACACAATATTTTATCATGTTCAACATGATTGCTTTCGGCGCGTTCTAAAGTCACTCACACAACAATAATATATGTGTGGAATAACGGATAAAAATAACGGAAATATTGTCATCTCTCTCACAAAATGCACGCCGTCGGCGTACGCGACTGAGAGATAATATTTTATCGTATTCAATTTCATATGTTTGAGCTAGGAAATTCAATTAGGGGTCTGTGATTGCGGAACCGCTGTTTAATTTAGCGATAACAATCCTCGTATCTGTTGCACTCCTAGTACATTTGCGTATTTTTTATTTATTTTGAAAAGGTAAATTAAGACTGTACTGTACTCTATCTATCTACTGCTGAGTTTTAAGCTATAATATTTTTGCAAAAGGCAAAATCTTTTATATCGCAGAAGTGAATACGCAAAGACTAACTAAAATTTAATTTATCTACGGAACTCATGGGGACCTTTTTTGTACTAGGACACACATGAGTTGTTTAGAAATGATATTTTGGGTTCATTTGAACAGATATGAAATCCTTTTTCGTAGTCTCTTTCGCACGTTTATCTAAGTAATTAATTTTTCATAAACTAAGTACCTACCTATGTATGGCAAATGGCAACCGACATGAAAAGAATTAGTTACGTAAGGAAATTTATAGGAATGTAGTTAATAGATTGGGTATTATTTAGTGTGTTGTAGTTACCAACTCGATTCTCAAAAACTACTGAACTGATTTGGATACAATTTGGCAAAGATATGGTTTATAACCAGGATTAACATAAAGGACACTTTTTATCTCGATATTCCCAGGGGATCGAAACTTACGCGGGTGAATCCGCAGGGAGCAGCTAGTATTTAAATGCGAAAATTTGTAAGAATGTATGTATGGATACATCCATCCATTCATCCAAACATTTTTACAAACTTTCGCATTTTATTAGTAGGAAGTAGGATTGAGTAGCTACTGAGTGAATTGCAGGTAGTTGACTGCACGATTGACGTAGTGGTTAAGCGATTGACTGTTGCACAGCGTGTCGCGGGTTCGATTCCCGCGCGGAACAAATATTTGTATGACCTACAAGTAGTTGTTCCAGCTTTGGGTGTTTGTGTGTGTATCCTCCGTGCTTCGGAAAACACGTTAGTTAAGCCGTTAGTCCCGGCTGTCATTCGTAGATCTGTGAGACAACCAGTCTTACCAAGGGATATCGTATTACCCAGTAACTGGATTGTGGAGGTTAGATGGCACTCGCTCCATGTAAAATACTGGTATTCAGCCGAACCCGGTTGGACTGGAGGCGGATCCCGGGCTCCAAAGCGAAAGCCGCGGATACAACCGGGAAATGCGCTTTAGATGAGAGAGAGTTACCAACTCGGTTCTATCGATTTGTTAGATAAGTTTACTCATTTATAAAATAAATTGCGTTTTTTTATTGTTTTACGTAGGTGACTAAAGCCGCTAGACGTTTTTCGATTTCCAGCGCACGCACTCGCCCTATTTTATGACTTGGTTTGTTGTTCACAAACATAAAGTTAGCTTTTGTAGAAAAAACTTATTTGTACGTAAAATTATTTTTCCGAAAAAAAAAATGTTAAGAAAAATAAACATCCGGAACCCTTTATCCACTGTTTGAAGAAATACCAGGGTAAGCAAGTAAGTAAGAGGTTTGTTTTTATTGATGAACTGTTCAATGACCCCGATCAGCTGGCTTTTTGCTAGTGTTGTATTGATTTCAGTTTGAAACTGCGGTTTCTGGTATCATATGTATTGGAATAATTCATAACTTCCTACCATGTAAACATAAGGTTAGAGAACCCTTCCCGTATCGTTTCTTATCCTATCAAGAGGCCGTCCACTTGGTATGTATATACCCTTTTTGTTACACGTTGTATATGCTTTTTTTTTCTATGTTTGTTCGCGCATAACTTTGTCGTTTATGAACCGATTTTGATAATTCTTTTTCTGTTGGAAAGAAGACGTTCTCAGGGTGGTCCCATGGTAAGAATATCAGGGTTTGATAATGGAAGACCAGAGAAAACAAGGGGAAATTTCAAAAATTGCAGGGGGGATTAGTGCATATCTTAGCATTTTCATTAAGTTTTTGATAGCACTACAATTTAATAAAGGTCTGAAGTAGATCTGATGATGGAGCCGGGAGACATTCGAAGGAACTCCTCAACAATTCACAGCAGCTACCTTGTGTTTGGGCTCGATTAATTTGTATTGATAAGAACTTTACACCTAGATGGGTTGTGATTGTCGAGCTCTGATGATGAAGACAAAGGCCAGTTCCGGGAACTCCTCAACGGTTTACAGTAGCTACTTTGTGGTTGGACTGCATTCATTTATATTGATGGGACCTTTGCAGTTAAAATAATGGTCTGCAGTAAATTTGATGATGAAGACCATAAGTAGTTGAGGGAATACTTACGGGTAAAAATTAAAGTAAACAAAATTACGTCGTTTCCCAACTATATTTGCGTCAGCTTCCAGTCTGACCGGATGCAACTGAATACATAGTACTTTTAACAACTAAAAAATGTAAAATAAAAACTTTTTTACAAAAAAAAAAACAACCGACTTCCAAAAACCACTACAAAGTGAAAAATAACTAATTTCGGAAGTCGGTGTCAAAAAACGAATATACAAAACCAAAGACACTGACTTCCGAAATTAGTTATTTTTCACTTTGTAGTGGTTTTTGGAAGTCGGTTGTTTTTTTGTAAAAAAGTTTTTTAATGTTAGTACAATGACGATGTCCCGTTTTACATGCGTACTGCTTGTGTCCTTCAAAAATGTTAAAATAGGATGTGATTCTGATATCTTTCATTTTGACAGTTCAATAACATTCTTATGTTGTTTTGATCAGACAAATTTTCTAACACACGAAGTGATGAATGGATTTGTGATATCCTTCAACGCCATTTAGATTGTGATTGATCGTGTGTTACATAGACAGATGCGTACAGATCCGATTTCATTAGGCCAGGTTTTAGTTGCGTCCTTTCAGTTACCCAATTTTTCGCAAACTCTAATGCAATCAATGTGACGACACTATTAAGATTAATTTAGAATTAATTATTTTAGAATACAGGCGCTTTTTCAAGACAATCAAGACACATCTTATGTATAGTAACATAATATCGACACCACACTACTGCATACTACACTACTGCTGCCACATTTGGACTGGTGCTGCAAAATGTCACCTGGCTTCAGTTCTTTGGATTCGAGGCGTACGAAGAGGCTGATTGGCGACACAGAATTAACTCAAAACGGTCTCCAAAGCCTGGAGCACAGGCGTAGAGTAGCCAGCCTTTCGGTGTTCAATAGGATGCATTTTGGTGAGTGTGCAAGGGAACTGCATAATTTAATTCCCCCATCTCCGTTCCACCGTCGGACGACCCGTCGTACGGCGAGTTTCCACCCTTACGTTGTTACCACCACTACGATCCGGATGAAGCATTTCGCCTCGTCTTTTATACCGCGTACGTAGAGGGACTGTAACAATTTGCCAGCGGCGGTATTTCCGTCGGACTACAATTTGAGTGTCTTCAAGGCTAGAGTGAATAGGCTCTTAATAAACTAGTGCGCTTTACCATCAATGATTGCGTCAGTGCTTACCATCAGGATCGCGGTCAAACACTAGTTTATAATTTACTAGCGGCCGCCAGCGACTTCGTTCGCGTGGAGTTAGTTATGCTCGGCTCCTATTGGATCGGCTCCTATTATACTTATAGCCTAAAGCCTTCCTGGAATAATGGGCTATCAAACGTAAAAATAATTTTTCAAATCGGACCAGTAGTTCCCCAGATTAGCGCGTTCAAACAAACTCTTCAGCTTTATATATTAGTATAGAGTATAGATATAAAAAAACAACACATAATAAATACTTTTGGAATAAATACCTAATTGCTACAAACTGCGGGAGTTCCCACACCTTCATCACCAGCGTGACAGCAGAATGAGGCAAGTAGCAGAAACTATAGTTTTCAGATGTCCGTTTTTCTTCCTGCCGGAATGTATATTCCATTTATTGTATAATAAAGTAAATGATACTTTATTTCAGTTATGGAAGTGCGGACTCTCCTAACAAAGGCTTATTCGCTTATTGATGTGTAAAAGTGTGTGTAGGACCCACTTACATAACTATCACTAATAAAAATAAAAATAAAAAAAATCTTTTATTTTCAGACAAAACAAAAGTCCATAATAAAAAAATAATTAATAGAATGTGCACATCACTAGAAATTACAAAAAGGGCTTATCAAACCCCCGAACATGAAGTTCAGTGAACCTCTTCAGAAGGACAGTGTCAGTTCTCTCTCCTATCCATTTAAGGGCACCGTTTCGACTCCCCCGAACCCGCCTTACAACCGACGCCACTTTCTTCCTCATCAACGCGTGAAAGCCGTCAACGCTCGCGTCGGCAAACATGCCAGATGCATTACAATATCGAGGGAGGGGGAACAGTGACCTGAAAATGTTGTTATAAAGGACACGCAAGGCGCTATAGGTCCTCTGTGTAAAGCTGGCCCACAAGCCACAGGTGTAAAACGCCTGACAATACGCTTTGAACAGCGTAATTTTGACAGGCGCCGTACACCCAGCGAACCTATGTGCCAGCATATTACCACGAACCGACAGCGCCCTGCGCTCCCTCTCAATATCCTCCTCGTCACTAACATTTTCTGTCATCACGTGTCCTAAATATTTAAATCTTGTAACTCGACCTAGAAGCATTCCATTGAGCAAAAGTGGTGTGAAAGAGGATGGCTCGACATTAACGGTATTACTTTTGCATTTAAATAGCATGTACTCACTCTTACTCACATTATACTCCAGGCCGTGCTCAAATGCATAGGTTTCACATAATCTTAACAGCTTTCTAAGACCACCAATTGAGGGGCTCAGCAGCACCATATCGTCTGCATAACTAAGATTATTCACACAAATATTATCAATGTGGCAGCCGACATGTGTACTGCTAAGCTCCTCAACTAACTGGTTTATATATATATTAAACAATCTCTTGTCTTGTTGAAATCAAAAACCTGATTTTATTTTTCACTAGCGGCCGCCAGCGACTTCGTTCGCGTGGAATTAGTCATGCTCAGCTCCTGTTGGCAATATGTACGGCTGCGTTAGCTCCCGTTTTCGCAACATTTTTTGTTACTGCTCTGCTCCTATAGGTCATAGTGGGATGTTATATAGCCTAAAGCCTTCCTGGATTAATAGGCTATCCAACGCAAAAAGAATTTTTCAAATCGGACCAGTAGTTCCTGAGATTAGCGCGCACGAACAAACAAACAAACAAACAAACTCTTCAGCTTTATACAACTTGTAACAAAAAGGGTATTTACATACCAAGGATGATATCATGTAAAGATGCCATGCCTTTGTTATGTATACACCCTCTATGTTACACGTTGTATATTAGTATAGATTTTATTTTCATTAACAGATAGGTATGGTACTTGTAATCGCGGTGACACGTTCCCACATAATGATTTCCGACAAAAGCACCGTCAAAGTCTCGGCAAAAGCTGGAGAGACTTAACGCTCAGTGAGAAAATGGCGCCGATTGTGTTGCTCACAAACTAAACAAATTTTAAGTTATGTGTATCTTCTTCTTTCCATTACGCTAAGAAAAGGATACAAGATAACATTTTACCATCTTATCTCTTCACGACCTGTGATTGACTGGTAGAGAATGCCTAAAGCATTAAGTCCGCCGTACATGTCATGTGCGAAAGATTAAATCAATAAATAAATTTTAGTTTAATGCTGTCAAATTAAGATACTCCATAGACAGTTTAGACGCGAATATAAACATGGGGACTAACTACTATTACGTCATCATCATCATCGACCTTTTTGTCATCCCACTGCTGGGCACAGGTCTCCTCTCATACAGAGAAGGATTCAGCGTAATCACCATGCTTGCTCAATGTGGGTTGGCGATGTCAGACTCAAAGTCGTGGTTAAAACACCAGCTACTCAAGTATGAGTGCGCGGGTCCAATTCCAGGTCAGGCAAGTACCAATATAACTCTTCTTAAGTTATATGTACTTTCTAAGTTTATCTTGGACACCAATGACTGAAGGTGAAGGAAAACATCTTGAGGTAACCTGGACTTTAAGTCTGAAATCGCCAACCCGCATTGAGCAAGCGTGGTTTGGAAAATAATAAACGGAAAAGACCGCACGATATAACGGAATGAATACAACGATCATTTGACGATTTGTCGTCCTCCGTGGCGCAGCGGTCAACACGCCTGCCTGCGACGTGGAGGCCCGGGTTCGATCCCCGGCCAGGTCATGATGGAAAACGATCTTTTCCTGATTGGCCTGGGTCTTGGATGTTTATCTATATATTTATCTATTATAAATATAGTATCGTTGAGTTAGTATCCCATAACACAAGTCTCGAACTTACTTTGGGGCTAGCTTAATCTGTGTGATTTGTCCGTATATATATATTTATCTTTTTTTATTTTTTTATCATCAGTGGTTAGGTCAAATTATTCATTGTGAAACCTAAAATTTGCGTAAATACATTTCAACGGATGTACGGCTTGAAGAAAGCATCTTGAAGAAACCTACTACGTCAGGAGCGTACTAATTTGACAGGTCTAAACTGACATTTTATCTTCTGTCCTTTTCTTAACGAAATGGAAAGAAAAAGATGCACATAATTTAAAATTAGTTTAGTTTGTGAATAACAGAATCGGCGCCATTATCGACCAACCTTTAGTGGGGTCAAAGTCAAAGTCGGTACAAAGGCAAAAGGTAATCCATACTAATATTATAATTTTCTTCGGTGGTAGGCCATAACATCGGCTGCCGGCAGAAGTTACCACCAACCAGACAAAGTCTTGCCGCCAAGCGATTCGTCGTGTTCCGGCATGATGTCTGGTGAAGCCGTACGGAGGACGGGTCTGAGCAGTTGTGTTGCGATGTGTGCCGGGTACGATGCGTCAAATGTTGCCGGGAGTTTGGTCTTGGAGGGTCTCCACATCAATCTCCCTCTGGCGCAGCATCGTTGGTCGTGTTATTGCGTCTAACATTGCACCACCTCGCTCAACAGCCGTCTTCCTTCCTATTCACTAAGGTTTTTTAAGTGAATGGGCTTAATAAACCAGCGCGGTTTACCATCAACGATTGCATCACTGCTTACCATCAGGCGGGATTGCAGTCAAGCGCTAGTTTATAATTATTTAAAAAAAGAATGCGAAATTAACTCTGTCTGTCTGTCTGTTACGCTTTCCCGCTTAAACCTCTCAACCGATTTTGAAAAAATTTGGCACAGACAATCTTTAGACTCTGAGAAAGAAGATAGGCTATCTTTTATCCCGGAAAAATTTGATGTTCCAGAGGGAAATCTAAAAAGCGCGATATAACCGAACTCCACGCGGGCGAAGCCGCGGGCGGAAAGCTAGTTAAATATAAAATAGAAACAATGCATAAATACAACAAAACCTTATTTAACACTGTTTACTTTTAAAACTATGATAAAAAAGCACTTCCTCTCTCTTTAAACATATTATTATATTTTATATGCTCTTGTATAATATTTATTAATTAGATGTATAAAATTATTTAAACTAGTATACACTTAACGCATATATTTATTGTATAATCTATGTAAATAGTACACTGTAGACTACCTACATTATTTCTTTATCCTTCCCCTTAGAATTCCATCCAAAGGTTGTCTGTAAAAGATGGCTCTTAGCGATAAGACCGCCCATTGTGTCACCCTTTGTAAAATATTTTTATTGTTCTGTAATCTATATGGTGTACATAATAAAGAGTATTCTATTCTATTCTTAACATTTTAAGGTAAATCAGCGTGTCGTACCCTAATTTTGCATGTGGTTTTGTTCCGTGTCACATTACAGATCCGTGGTGACAGTTTGATGGCAGAGATAGTTATCGTTGATAATTATAATTAATTTCCTAGGTATTAATGTGGAGATAATTTTGTTCACCTGGTTACTGTGGGAATTAATTACTGGGTTGGGGAAGTCAGATAAGCTGTCGCTTGATATAGAATACTTGTATGTTTCCGGTTAGAGGAAGCAAAGAAGTTAGAAAAAAAGAAGAAGTTTACATCATTTTTACTAATCGGCACTTGTGTACCTATAAATAGTATTAGTTAATATTGATAGTGTGCATAATAAGTAAGTAACTTTTATTGGGTATTTACAAGGACATTAAATTCTGCTATCTTGTAAATATTTTATTTATCTAAAGGTACAGTTTCGGATAGATTGACCTGCTATCGTCCGTACCTAAATCATCAATTTATTCAACCATTTTTCAAATTCAATAATGAAATTAAAAAGTTCGCATCCGTGCCTAAATGTTCAACAAAACTCAGGTAATATAAGTGAAAAAAAAAAAAAAATACGTACATTCCTTATAAATTCCATTATAATAGTCACCCTACACAACAAGAACAGAGGGCTGCTGTGATGCTATCTCCCTCGGACCGCGTTTTGATCTATAGTTCACATTCCTGTTTAGATAGAAGTTCCTTGTCCTTGTCTTATTTATGAGTATAATAGTCATCAATTTTAAATATCGAACGGCGAAGCACAATATCGTTTTTAAAAAAAATATTTTGAAAAAAGATGAAAAAAGGTGGGAATAGAAAACGTTTACTTTAAATATTGTTTATTCTTGTAATGCCGGTTTTTTCTATTTACCTGACGAGGCATCAATTGCACCCTCGAACTATAGGGCTGTAAATATCTTGGGCTGAAATTGATGCCTTACAGCCCTTGGCTACTAATCTACTACTTTTTTTTTATAAATTATAAACTAGCGCTTGACCGCAATCCCGCCTGATGGTAAGCAGTGATGCGATCGCTGATAGTAAAGCGCACTAGTTTATTAAGAGTCTATTCACTCTAACCTTGAAGACAATCAAATTGTAGTTAGACGAAAAAAACGCCGTCGGCAGTTTGTTCCAGTCCCGTCAGTTCCGTACGCGGTATAAAAAAAGAAGCGAAACGCTTCGTCCGGATCGTAGTGGTGTCAAAAACGTAAGGGTGGAAAGTCACCGTACGACGGGTCGTCCGATGGTGGAACGGAGATGGGGGAATTAAATCATGCAATTCCCTTGCACACTCACCAGAATGCATCCTATAGAAAATAGAAAGGTTGGCTACTCTACGCCTGTGCTCCAGGCTTTAGAGACCGTTTCGAGTTAAATCTGGGTCGCCAATCAGCCTCTTCGCCCGCCTCTCCACTGAATCCAAAGTAGCCAGGTGACATTTCGCAGTACCAGCCCAAATGTGGCTGCAGTACTAAACATACGAGCGGACCTGTGCTTTGTACAACATTAGCAGCTGCCCTGGTGTGGAGTACCGCCGGACCTTTGCGATGACGCCAAGTTTTCTGGCAGCCACCTTGGCCTTGGACTCAATGAACCTCCAAAGTTATTATGGTTTCTTTTTACTTAACTGCATTTAGAGCTGACACATCCTTTAATTCATTATCATCATGATGGCACCACAACCTCTTCGAACTGTTTCACGTTATCTACTCGCATCCACCAGATTCCTGTCTACCTTCTGTGAGGTCTTCCGACGCAATATCTTCCTGTAGATCACGGTCAACCATTCGGCCACATCGTCCATCCGTTCCGCGAGCAATACACTCTGTTTTTCCCACTGCCAATTAAATTGCGCAATTTTTGTGGCCCTTATTCCGCTCAAATTGCTTTATACTCAAGCTAAATAAAAAGGGCAAACAATGTTGATATGTAAAGTTGTGTCTTATTTTTTCTGCGTTCCTTTTGTATTTGCGTGATGACTGGTTAGTTAGCGGCACTGTTAATGCTACAACGTCATAGGATTGCAACCTTTTTGTTAGACTTAACTTTAATACCAAGTGTCGTGCTATTTTGCAACAACAATTATGCATGAATGATGTGTTTATGCTACAGAAAGCTAATCGTAACGTCCGCAGTTTTATAACACAGTCAGGATTTGGCCTTCTTACTTCGTAATTTGAGAAGGGCCAAAAGACATATGTTTATTTTTTCAGGATATATACAACGTTAGTTTTTGTTTTCCTGTGCGAAACCTGAATATAGTTTGTTCAGAATAAGCAACTGAATAGATTCCAATCATTTTTACATGACATATTTTTTCCCAAATACATTTAGAAATTGTTGCAGTGTGGTTACCGAGCGCACAAGTTTAGTTTACGGTAGATCATAGTACTTGGCCTTTCGCATGCCCGCGCAAAAGCTGACGCCAGAAGTCAGCTCTCCGCTCGCCCGCCCGTGCGGAGCGTGGACAATATTTTTGTTTTTGAAATTTAGTACCTAGATTCTTTACTTAAAATACTGGAAAGGTGTTTTGGGTTTCGCATAAACATAAAATAATGTTGTCTATTACATTTATTTTTAAAGCTCATCTTCTCATTAAATTATGGATTATACTTTCACTCTGTTTGTATGACAAACAAGACTATTACAAAGGCAAAATGAATACGGATTTTAATTTTACTACGAAAATGTTAATAACATAATAACATGAATATACTTTATTACCTTTCTAAGTGGAAAGGACAATTAGATTTTGAAAACTGGACAACGAACCACGCTGCCGCAGACCGTAATTTAAGAATTATAAATTCTACGAATTGGAGCAATGTTATTTAGCTACGTTGGGCTCGTCGCTAAAGCATATCAGCTGCACAGGTCAATCGATAAGTTAAATCTACACTTGCCGCGGTTGGTCTGTGGAGGGGTGACTGTCTTTCTTTCTTTCTTCTTCTTCTTTAGCCTATAGAGGTCCACTGTTGGACAGAGGCCTCCCTCAAGGCTTCCCACGGTGATCGGTCTTGTCCTGCCCGCATCTATGGGCTTCCCGCGACCTTCACCAGGTCATCGGTCCACCTTGTTGGGGCTTAGCTACGCTGCGTTTTCTGGTACGTAGCCGCCACTCCAGAACGTTACTGCCCCATCGGCCATCGTTTCTACGAGCAATGAGCCCCGCCCACTGCCATCTTGACATATCGATTAGTCATCCTTGTCTCGGAAAGTACGTTAAGCCTTTGGTCCCGGCTGTCATGTGGAGATTTGACAGTCATTACGTGTTGCCAGAGGTCCGACAATCTGACCACCAATCTTAACAAGGGGTATCTTATTACCCAGTAACTGGTTTGTGGAGGTCAGATAGGCAGTCGGTTCATGTAATATACTGGTATTCAGCTAAATCCAGTTAGACTGGAAGCCAACCCCAACGTAGTTGGGAAGATCAAATTCAAAAGTCATTTATTCAAATTAGGCTGAGAATCAGCACTGTTTGAACGTCAATATTACATAAGACAGTTCCCCAAAACGCCCGCCCTTTGCCACTTCCTAGTGCTCTCGCTGGGAAGAAGAAGTGGCGGAACAAACTCCCAAGCAGCACAGCTGTAGGTTCGTTTAAAAAAAAAACACATGACTTTATAGGTACAATACTATTTTAAAAACTTGTATTTTCTATGAAAAGCAACGTACGATGTAACATTTTCATATCAGTCAACAGAGTAAACTGGTCAACTCTTTCGTTCACACCACACCTCGACAAATAACACGTGTGAAGATTCCACCGTTAATATTATAAGTATAGACCAGGTAAAATGTAAATAAAGTCACAAATCACTGTCGGGACTTAGAAGTAATGTTAGTTGTTCAATATTTACGCAGTAGGACGCAGGTGGCACATAAACCCTTCTGCCAATGTGAACATATTGTTTAGAACTAGTAAGAAAATTCTTTGGCAAACACCAACTACTTATCTGGTCCAATACATGCGAGATGTTATTTACTAGTACATATTACATACGGGTGTATCTGACATCGTAACGCAAACCTAGCGAAAAGGCTACACCGCATGCCACTAATAAAATTATGATAGTCATTTATGTCGTCAATGAGCGGTTACAGAAATAACAATGTTTAAAAAAAAGTGTCGGCTCAGCCTTTGAACGTTGTAAGCGTGCCGACGCGCGTGTTTGTTGGTGTGACGTTGACCCCTGATGTGAACTCTATTAAATCAGATGATAGGGAGTTATTAACATTGCGCTTTATTGAGTAATTAGCGAATTAATTAATTTTTACTTTAAAATTTTATTGGGGTAAGTATAGCAATTATGAACGGTCTAAAGTGAATTAAATTCCCTTTTTTTTTGGGAAAAATTCCTCCACTGGAGGATTCAGAATCATGTACTGGATCCATGGTACTCGTTTGTGCGTCAATGTCAGATACACCCTTTATAGGATATCTGACAATTTTCTTAGATATTGGTGTAGAATACCTACGAGTGTTTATCTAAGTGAGCGACGTCGAGAGCTTTACCCTGCTGCGTCTGACCGTGATAGTGGAAGCAAACAGTGCGGAGACTTGTACTAAAAGTTTTATGTATTAAGAAAGACGTAAAACGTGACGGTTCGTGGTAAAATTTACTTTCGGTAGACTCCATGGATAGTTAAATTAACGAACGGTGTGCCTTATCTGTTGGCTTTGGTAATATCTTCGATTATTTATCTACGATATATGTAGTACAGGTAGTTTCAATCTGTGATTATAATCATATCTGGCTACAAACGACTACTTCTGAGGCTAGGCATCCCGAGGGATCGGTACAATGAACGATCCGAGGCTCGCTTCCATAATCTCCACGCTAGGAAGCGGATTTGTGGTCTAGTTACGTTGTGCGCTGTTGTTGTCCATCCTTCTATGATATATAGTATTACTGGTCTCTTTAGGTTTAACGCATAAAAAATTATATATAGATTTCCCGGAACGTTTAGAAATTTAACTAGCTATAAGCTATTGAAAGAGCGATTACTTTGTTACTCATTCTAAAAGAAACAAAATTTAAGTATTGTTTAAACGCAAACTATACTCGTACAACACTATTAACAAAAATATGGTCCACGCTCAGTTCAATCGGGCGAGCGGGGCGTTGACCTCTAGCGTCAGCTGTTTGCGTGGGCGCGCAGTACTATGATCTATCGTAAGCTGCATGGGACGTTCAGTAACCAGACTGCAACAATTTCTAAATGTATTTGGGAAAAAATATAACATGGTGTAAAAATGATTGGAATCGATTCAGTTGGTTATTCTGAACAAACTTTATTCAGGTTTTGCATAAACAAAAAATAACGTTGTATACCTTATGATCCCTAACTCAAAATATGCCTGATAATATAAGTTAGGGATTATATTATTATTATTATTCATCGCTGACGATAATGCTTGGCTCAATGCTTGTCCTGCTCCACAGGGGCACATAAACTAATTAGTATTCGGAAAGATTGTTGCTACTGCTGAACAATGGAAAAAGCTTTCTTTGCATTGTATAAATTCAGTTAATCACATCTGAGCAATTTTATGAATTTGCTGTAAAACTACCGTTTACTGGGTACATCTCCCATTGATTTTAATGTCTATACTTTGGCAGAGCTGAGAGTATGAAATACTCACTCTAAAGTTTCGATGTTAGCTGCGTGTGTGTTTGATCAAAAAAATTTCTCCGAAATGGTTGCACCATTTAGCTTAACCATTTTATAGGAAATTTATAATCCATACGTCACGTTCGTGAACGGGCGCCGTCAGTGGGGACTGATCATCTCTGAGTTGCCACGGCTTATTTATTATATACTATAATTGTTGAATTGTTTTTATGATTTTATAACGGGCGCTTTTAACGAACACATCTTTTTGCATCGTGTTCATATTTGCACATATTTGATTACAACACGAATGTTGTAATCAAATATGTTTTAACAATTTTATGATTTATAACAATGCCCGCGGAGTTTGCCACAAACGCCACATGCAACAACGCGTCATATTGTCGTCTACACGAATTCTACATCTCGCAAGCAGAGTTCACCGTGCAATTAGCATACATACAACTTCCTTACTTCAAGCGTTGGGCAAGTGCACCCAGCGGAGGATCCTCCCTTTTCTATGTAGGATGAGTGAATTTTATTCTCTTCCTCATATCTCCACAGTTTCTTGAATAGGTAACTAGCTTTATCTTTTGAACTGACCGACTTTTTGACAATTCAAAAGTCGTGTAATGCGTATATAAACGATTTACTTGAAATAAATGCGGTGATTTTGAGTTTTGATCCGTTGTATTAGGTATCTTCTGAAGCAATCTTCGGCAAATTTTCTAGTCAGATAAAGGACGAGCTCTGAAAAGACGTAACTACATGCGTTCACGGCCTCGCTTGCCTGGAAAATCTTTAGAGTTCTGCAAATAACGGCTTGCAAAGTAATGAGTTGGGTGAAATTTAGTGTAGGGAAAAGTGTTTCCTATATGGTCACACAGGGAAATTACAGCCCAGAAAACGAGCAGTTTATAAAGAAAACGAACAGTTTTCTGGAGCCCAGAAAATAACTAGCTCTTTCTTTACGCAGACGATTCTAATAAAGACGAACATTAAAATGAATTATACTATAATACATCGTGAACTATGCCGGAAAACATTTTTGTCCATTACTCATTTTTTTTAGTAGATCTTTCTTTAGCTCGTTTGATTCGCAACACCGTCCGCGTTAAAACCTTCTCAGAAAAATCAATTTGTGATGATCCAATCTAACCCAAATTTTCCAGGTGTGTGGGATTCTGTTATTTACAACTCGTCGTTGTAGCTGTTTCGATACAATTTGCTGTAGTATATTATAAGCTTCTATAGCGACTTTGGAGTTTCGTGCATGATTTCTATCTGTAATCTGCTAATGTTGCAAAATATGAAAATAGACAGACTTATATATTAAGATTTGTTTCGCTCGCTCTTTGATGGTAAATAACGTTTTGCTTGCTGACAGTATTACAGTATACTTTCTACTTGATTACTGCAAATGTGATTTGATTAGTTTACATGGCTGTGTTATTTACATGGTTTTATTTTGGTGTTTATTTTAGTTCTGTGATTGTCTACATTATCCCTAACAGTTATCTTAGGACTTGTTTGATGTAGTAGTGATTAAGGAAGTGCAATAAACAGGAGTTTTTATAGTTGTGGAAAATTGCCGTAAAATAATTTAGTTGAAGTATAACCCGGTCCACTGTGCTCTACCATTCGAATTGAACTCATAACTACTATTCCAATCGTATCTGAAGCTTGAAAGGTCAACTGGAGTTCAATATCGTCGCTTACAGAAAGAGCGAGACTACACAGATGATACTCAAGACTCATTTTGTTTATAAATTATAATGCGGCCAAGCACTAGGCTTGACCGCAATCCCGCCTGATAGTAAGCAATGATGCAATTGTGGATGGTAAATCGCGCTAGTTTATTAAGAGTCTTTTCACTCTGGCCTTGAAGTCACTCAAATTGTATTCCGACGGAAACACCGCCGCTGGCAAATTGTTCCTGTCCCTCGATGTACGCGGGAGACGAAACGCTTCGTCCGGATCATTTCTTTATTGTATTCCATAATGTAGGCTTAGATGGTAAATTTGACAAAGAAACAATCATTAACCCGTGGTGAAGAGGAGTATCATTTTCATATTATGTAATATGTATAAAAACATCAAAATAGATTAGAATAATAAGAACTAATTATCAAATAAAAATTATTATCAGATAAAAAATTATAATAATATTATTGGTTAAAAATTGTCGCCTATGGCTAACTAGGTATACTATACCGCCTCAAAAAACGCATAGCGGTAAAAAGAAAAGACCTAGGTGTTCAATATGTAAGCCCTAAGTGTTCAATAAATTTTCGTTTAAAATTTGAATGATAATTATGGTGATTAACCCACAGAAAATGTAGCATATGTCAGAATGCAATGGATGATACGATACGATACGATGATTCCATTCTTTAGTCACCAGCCACCAGTCAGTGAAGACCATTATAGGATCAAAGATTTCCCTACATCACGTAAACAATATTGCGTGCAAAGGCCAGTTTATACTGGCATTGTTACTGGGATACGGCGACAGTCATTTATCTTATCCTCTCCATAGATCCATGAGAAAATTATTCACGAGTTTCACAGCTGTCATTTGCTCACTACGATAAATAGTCCGCTGTTTTGTTTAGAACACACAAAATTGTTATGGAAAAATATTGTTACAAATGGACCTTATGTCGATGGCATAAGGTTCAATATCGCGTGACATGCAGTGTGTCACTTTTAGGTCCTATTTCCTCAGATCTAGACATTTTCTAAGCACAATATAAAAACGTATTACTAGACTTAGGACGGCCTATCGAATGGTACATGTCTCAACAGTTTTGTCAACAAAGTGTCGACATCGAAATTTCTAGAAACCCGTTTCCGGGAATTACCGTAGGTACTTCCGAGTGACCTCGAAGTTATGTGCTATTATTATTACGTCTAGAGGAATCTGGAATGTTCGATCAGCTGGGCTATATATACCGCCGCGACGCCGGCCCAGAGTCAGTCTACACTCGACTAGCGATACGAAAACAGCGACAGTTAAGAACCGATCTTTGAGAATACCTACTGCGACAACTGTGACGAGAACTGTAAGTACTACGTGAAGAAACATCTGTAGCGTTATTGTGTGTTTACAACACGGACTTCGTGGACGTAAGAGAAGACTTCGGTGCAACGTCAGCGACATTCTACTTGTCATTGCCTACAATCGACTGTACCTTCGTTGCCAATAAACTTCGTAACCCTTAACCGGCATTTTAGTACCCCTAGCCCGTAACAATTGGTGTCAGAAGCGGCATGCCGGTCACGCCAAGGGAAGACGAAAGAGTTCGCACGCGACGACAAGCAGCGATGGATTTGGCGCGTCAAGAGGAAGAATCGCTTGGTGTCCCTGCACCCGTAGAAGATGCGGCCGTCGTAACACCGACGAATGTGAGTGCCCCTAGTACCAGCACTATTCCCGGAAGCAGCGGATCCGATTTATCGGTGTTACTGGCTCACTTGACGGCGCAAATAAAGTTGAGTATAGCAGAATCCCAGGCGCAAATAAAAGGCATAGTAGCAGAATCACAGGCAAAATCCCAGGCAGAAATCCAGGCACAAATACAACAATCCCAGGCAAAATCCCAGGCAGAAATCCAGGCAAAAATAGATAGATCCCAGGCAGAAACCCAGGCACAAATAAAACAATCCCAGGCAGCAACCCAGTCACAAATAAAGGAATCCCAGCAACTGGTATTACAATTAAATGAAAAGTGGAAAAAGACCAAAGAAGAGGTCAATGAACTTAGAATTAAAACAGCTCAACAAGATGCCCGTCTGGACCAGCAAGACACGCGCATAGACAAACAAGATACACGTATGGACCAGCAAGATACGCGCATAGACAAACAAGATGCGCGTATGGAGAAATTAAACAGTACCATCATGGAGTTTGGGAAGGAAGTAGAATTTTTACATGAGAAGGTACAAAAAGGAGTTATTAAAGGTGTGGTACCGGTACCCAGTGCTTTGCCGACTTTCAAGGTACCTCATTTTGACGGAACAACGTCATGGGTGGCCTTCCGTCTACAGTTTGAAAAGGTCGCAAAAGGCAACAATTGGGACGACGATCAAGCCGTAACCGCCCTTACGCTTGCTCTGCGTGGTGAGGCGGTCCAAATCCTCGAAAATATTTCCGGCGATTGCAATACCCTAGCCTGTCTGTTAGAAGCGTTGGAGTCTAGATATGGAGAGAAACACCTGGAACATGTCTACAGGGCTCAACTCCGCGACCGCACACAGAAAAGCAGTGAGGGTTTGCAACAATGGGCATCGGAAATAGAACGTATTGTTCGGAGGGCGTATGCTTCAACGCCGGGAGCAATTGATGCTACTACGGTGCAAGCTTTTACTGATGGAATTCGAGATGCGGAAGTCAGGGCTGCGGTTCGTCTGGGGCACCATCAGACTCTGAAGGCAGCCTTGACACACGCTCTGGAGGTGGAAGCAGTACGCCAAGATGGCCGACCACACCACCGTATTCGTGAGGTAACCGCACAAATGAAACCCCGACAAGGGCCAACATGCTATGAGTGCGGTGAAAAAGGGCATATTCGGATCAATTGTCCCAGGAAGGCTAAGGGAAGAAGCACTTCTGGGACACAGGTGGAAGCCGAGGATTTAAACTAGGAACAGCCAGGGCTATGGGGCGAGTACTGGCTGGTCGACATGTAGCCCCCATTATAACAGTATCACAAGTGGGTGACGGAAACAGTCTCATTATAGAAGGAGAACTGAATGGTAAATCCTGCAGTTTCACATTGGATACTGGTGCATCAAGAACCATTGCACGACCGGAGCTATTTCCTCGGACCATAGTATGGAAAAGAGGATCTTCACAATGCCGATTACAAACCGCCACTGGCCAACCAGTACTCGTCCTTGGTGAAACGAATGTGACTTTGAAAATGGGTGATAAGACACTCACGCACCCTGTTTTAGTAGCGAATATTACAGATGATTGCATAATAGGACTGGACTTTTTGAAGAAACAGCAGTGCGTCCTTAATGTAGCAAAAGGAGTATTGAGTTTTCCAGAACAAGAAGTATTTCTTCAAGGTGGAAAACAGGGGTCAGTGTACTGTGTAAGGAGAACGGTATTACCACCAAGATCAGAAACCTTAGTAAATATTAGATTATCACCAATAGGATGCCGTAAACGTTGCATTATAATAGAAGATTCTGGAGATCACCCAGACTGGATAACAGCAAGGACACTGATGATGATTTCCGATAAACCAAAAGTACGCATTATCAACGTTAGTAACAAGGAAATAATTCTTGAAAAGAATTGCATCGTGGGTGTGTGCGACCATGTAGCATCATTGCGAAAAACAGAGGCGCACGAAAAGGAACGTGATAAGAAGTGGCAGGAACATGTATCGACACTACTCGAAAATTGTAAGGGCAATTTAAACAAGTTCGAAAGTCACAAAGTTAAGCAACTGTTGCATAACTTCCATGACATCTTCTCTAAGACCGACAGTGACGTGGGAAGGACCGGGCTCGTCAAACACCATATAGATACGGGCGATACACAGCCGATAAGACAGAGACCACGTCGTATCCCCTTTGCAAGAGAACAGGAAGTGTCGGAAATGTTAAGAGATATGGAGAAAAATCGGATTATCGAAGCGTCTACCAGCCCTTGGTCATCCCCAGTTGTCCTAGTCAAGAAAAAGGATGGCAGTACAAGGTTCTGCGTTGACTACAGGATGTTGAACGATGCCACGAAAAAGGATAGTTATCCTCTGCCACGTATAGATGACACTTTGGACTTGCTAAGTGGCATGAAATGGTTCTCCACAGTTGACCTCAAAAGTGGATATTGGCAAGTGGAAATCTGTCAGCAGGATAAAGAAAAGACCGCCTTCACCACTGGTCCTGGAAACGGTCTCTGGCAATTCAATGTCATGCCTTTTGGACTGTGCAATGCTCCAGCTACATTTGAGCGCCTAATGGAGCGCATCTTGGTGGGGTTGCTTGGTGATGCATGCCTGGTCTATTTGGATGACATCATCATTATGGGACGAAACTTCGCAGAACACCTACGCAATTTGGAGAAAGTGTTCCAGAAACTGCGTGAAGCGAATTTAAAACTCAGTCCTAGTAAGTGTACACTATTCCAGAAAGAAGTTGGATATTTGGGACACATTATTTCGGCGCAAGGAATTCGAACAGACCCTGAAAAAATAAAAGCCGTGTCGAAGTGGCCTACCCCTCGTAATAAAACTGAGGTACGCTCTTTCTTGGGTCTGTGTGCATATTACCGTCGGTTTGTGAAGAACTTCTCCGAGTTAGCGAAACCGTTGCATCGTTTAACAGAGGAAAAGTGTCTATTTGAATGGAACTCTGACTGCGAACAGGCATTTGCTCTACTGAAAACTCACTTGTGTGAGGCTCCTGTACTAGGTTACCCTAGTAGGGAAGGCCGATTTTTGGTAGACACAGATGCCAGCAATGTGGGTATTGGAGGAGTTCTCTCTCAAACACAAGGAGATAGGCAGGTCGTTATCGCATATTTCAGCAAATGCCTTTCCAAGCCAGAAAGAAATTATTGTGTTACCCGCCGAGAACTTCTAGCCGTTGTTAAGACCTTACAACACTTCAAGAAATATTTGATTGGGAGGCAGTTTACACTTCGTACCGATCACGCTGCCTTACAGTGGCTCCTCCAGTTCAAAGACCCAGAAGGACAAGTAGCAAGGTGGATAGAGCAGCTGCAAGAATTTGACTTTGTCACTGAACATCGAAAAGGCAAGTCACACAATAATGCTGATGCTTTGTCTAGACGACCTTGCGAAGAATCTTGCCGACATTGTGCCAAACAGGAAAAGAAAGAGAACGTAAGGATTATCCAGGTGAACGCTTTGGACGAAGACTGGGATAATCAATCATTGGAAGACGCACAAAAGGAAGATAGTGACTTGAAGACAGTAATCGAATGGAAACAACGTGGCCAGAGGCCCGCTTGGAGTGAAATATCAGCGCTTAGCCCAGCAGCAAAAAGTTACTGGGCCCAATGGGACAGCCTGATAATTGATAATGGAGTTCTCAAAAGGAAATGGGAATCACCCAGTGGACAGGAGGTCACCTTACAGATAGTTGTTCCCTGCGATAAAGTCGCGTCAGTGCTAAGACAGGTGCACGACGGAGTATCCGGAGGACATCTAGGAGTAAAGAAAACCCTGGAGAAGGTGAGAAAAAGATTCTATTGGGTGCATTGTCGCGAGGACATAGAGGACTGGTGTAGAAAATGTGTAGCCTGCTCCTCAGTAAAGGGACCGCAAACGAGAGCCAGAGGTCGACTTAAAGTGTACAATGTTGGTGCACCATGGGAAAGAGTTGCTGTCGATATAGCTGGGCCATTCCCTGTTACTGAAGAAGGGAATAGGTATATCATCGTCATGCAAGACTATTTCAGCAAATGGCCAGAAGCTTTTGCAGTACCTAACCAGGAAGCTCATACAGTCGCCAAAAAGCTAGTTCACGAGGTGTTCTGTCGATTTGGCGTTCCCTTGGAGTTACACTCTGACCAGGGTAGAAACTTCGAGTCTTCACTATTTCAAGAGGTTTGCCAACTACTCGGGATACATAAGACTCGTACAACACCGTACCACCCACAGTCAGATGGAATGGTCGAAAGATTCAATCAGACGTTGGAGAATCACTTGGCCAAAGTAGTGGAAGAACATCAAAGGGATTGGGACCACTACATTCCACTCTTTTTAATGTCATACCGCTCAGCAATACACGATAGCACAAATTGCACACCGGCGAAAATCAACTTCGGCCGAGAAATTAGACTACCAATAGATGCATTAACCGGAACACCCCCCGATACTCCTATCCTAGCCGTCGACTATGTGGCCGACCTGCGGCGTAAGTTAGATGGAATACATGAGCTAGTGAGAGAGAATGGTCTGAAAACCAGTGAGAAGATGAAGATCCGACACGACCGCAAAGCTAACGTGCCCGGATTTGAAGAGGGAACTTCGGTATGGTTACATAATCCCATTAGAAGAAAAGGAAAGAGTCCAAAGTTCCAAGCCAAATGGGAGGGTCCGTACACGATAGTAACCAGAATAAACGATGTCACCTACCGGATTAAGAAAGGATCTAGAGGGAAGCTGAAAATCGTACACTTAGACCGCCTAGCTCGCTATTATGGATCAAATCATGCTCGGGACGAGCATGACTAAGAAGGGGGCAATGTTACAAATGGACCTTATGTCGATGGCATAAGGTTCAATATCGCGTGACATGCAGTGTGTCACTTTTAGGTCCTATTTCCTCAGATCTAGACATTTTCTAAGCACAATATAAAAACGCATTACTAGACTTAGGACGGCCTATCGAATGGTACATGTCTCAACAGTTTTGTCAACAAAGTGTCGACATCGAAATTTCTAGAAACCCGTTTCCGGGAATTACCGTAGGTACTTCCGAGTGACCTCGAAGTTATGTGCTATTATTATTACGTCTAGAGGAATCTGGAATGTTCGATCAGCTGGGCTATATATAGCGCCGCGACGCCCGCACAGTCAGTCTACACTCGACTAGCGATACGAAAACAGCGACAGTTAAGAACCGATCTTTGAGAATACCTACTGCGACAACTGTGACGAGAACTGTAAGTACTACGTGAAGAAACATCTGTAGCGTTATTGTGTGTTTACAACACGGACTTCGTGGACGTAAGAGAAGACATCGGTGCAACGTCAGCGACATTCTACTTGTCATTGCCTACAATCGACTGTATCTTCGTTGCCAATAAACTTCGTAACCCTTAACCGGCATTTTAGTACCCCTAGCCCGTAACAATATCAAAACTGTTTTTAATGCTTATAAATGGATAACATTAGGATGATAAATTAGTCTAAGTTAGTTAATCGTTTTATTCAAAGAGGGCTTTATTTACATTTGTCTTCCAGGATCAAATAGTTACCATGTTAATCATGAACGATAAACCCGTCTGCCTAGTCTTTCCCCAAGAGCTAAATACTAAGTATAGTTAGTTGCAAATACAGGGTAAGCTTTCGTCTGCCTGCTAATATAAATAAACTGCAACCATCAATCACTCTGCCAAGTCGACTTAGCAGTGAACATTAGGCTTCCAGGCAAAATCAGTATTCATTATACCCACATTACCCACTTTTCTTGTTTATGTGACTGGCCTTTCTTGCATAAACAAAAAGGTATTGCGAACGTTCCAAACATCATATACAGATTCAAACACGTAACCGTTTTTCAATTTATCTTCTCTCGCATCTCTCAGTTCCAACGCCGCACCTGCACCTGGGCAGAAGTATTTCCATTTACCTGAAACAACAATTACTTGTCCCGTACAATACCTCGGCCTATTCAGTGAACTATCACAATCGTACTCAGTACAGTGATTGTAGCTTTTATTGCCATTCTGATGTGAAAATGTAAGAAATGTGCTGTCAGTTGCTGGGTTTGTATTGGATTGTATTTTTCAATTTCTGCCCTATTTTGCATATCTATCGATGGGTTTCATTGTTAAGTTTTTCATTTTATTTAGCATAGTTGCTGTATTTGTGTGTTGTTTGTATTTATATCCCTTTTTGTAACCCGATATTTGTACAGCTTATAATCTTCTTACCCCTTTTTTTTTGGGGTGGAAATCCTCATAGGATGTCCGGCGCCCTGGGGTGGTCGACGGGGTCTGTCAGACTTTTACTGACTAAAACTATCCCGGGAGTCTAAATTCCCCAATACTCTCGTGCTGGCACGGTTTGTCCGGGCCTCGTCTTCTGCGCGGGGTAGCGGGGTGTTAAACTACCCCGTGCATCGCTTACCCTACGTTAAGTAGTACGCCCAAGGTATTAAATATGTAGGTGCTCCACATATTGTGTCGACTATTTTCGATTTTTATTAATCGCTACAAAATTTAAAAATAATGTCTTGTGTGTAGTCTATACACAAAATCATGCCACTGAATACATATATTATGTATAAGATATTACATTGGTAACCATTTGATAACTACACTAGTATAAACTGTATCACATTCGTCTGCGTCTTCTACGCTTATTTATTTAAACCAAAATATTTTTTTTTGTTCACAATACCTGTATCTTTTCTTTTTTTTTATTTATTATAAACTAGTGCTTGGCTGCAATAGCGCCTGATAGTAAGCAGTAATGCAATCGTTGATGGTAATGCGCACTAGTTTATAAAGCCTATTCACTTAAAAACTTAGGAATAAGAAGGATGACGGCAGTGGAGCGAGGTGATGCAACGTTAAACCCAAGACCAACACGCTACGACCAACGATGCTGCGCCAGAGGGAGATTGATCTGGAGACTCCACGACCAAACTCCCGACACAACAACAGTTGGCACATCGTACCCGGCACACATCGCAACACAACTGTTCAAACCCGTCCTCCATACGGCTTAATGGAATGATTAAAATTAAATAAAATTTGCATGGAAAACAAACTAATTAGAATAAGTACGTTATCGCAATGACGGGTGAAGAATGTGTGTGTAGTGTGATAAAGAATGAGAGTGTGCATGTACAGTAGTTGTAGTGGAGTTGGTATATATTTTTTTTTATTTATTCTTTAAGTTCTTCATTTTCATTATAGGTCAATCGAAGAAGCCAGTCTCTTCTCGCATTACATCCTTATGTTTATTGTTCAGAAGTGCATAAATATCAATTAAGTGCTCTTAAAAGGTTAGGTCAGGTTTATTTGTAACATGTTTGTGGTCTACGCCCCATACATATACCTACGTAACCCCGCGTGTACTTATAGGAAACTCGACTCGACTGTTTGCTAAGACAGCTTATACAGTTCTACGAGGCGAAGCTGAGATTCTATATCTGAGTAACTACAATGAGGGAATTCCGGTGACGATCTGATAAACTAACTTTCTAGATTAGGTCGACAAGGTTGACAAGAGACATTGCAATTGTAATTTGTTTTGATCTCTAAAACGGAAGTGTACGTGAATTTAGCACATTTTTGAACAAGGCATTTGCATACATTTGAGTTTTAGAGTTCATCGCCATTAGCTTTTCAAACGAAAAATCTTCAATGCTGGACCGAGACCTTCTTTATGTGTGGATGGGAAATCATAAAATGACCTCTCCGACTCTCGGCGGATCGGGAAGGCGTTTCAGACTTTTACTGACTAAAACCCACCCGTGTTCCTTCACTTACCTGTGCGCCAGGGCCTCGGTTTCCCTTTCAACCAACCCGCAGTCCTGGCCCCGCCATCGGTCTTCGTGGACTCCGTCACGATGTGCTGACATCTCTTTGAGGCGTGCGTGAAACACAACCCGCCATCGACCTTGGCCTGGTCCATGGCCCGCGCCAACAGTGACCGGGAGTTTGATCCCGGGGAATCGAAGGCGACACGAGGAATCGGCGGTGCTCCACCCAAGCAAATAGTCGATAAAAGTCGAATGGATTTATGATCTGAAAGAAGAAAAAGTGGTGTCACTCAAAATAAGTTTGAAAAATTATCTATTTTCAAGAGATGTTTAAAATATTATGAAACTCATATCCATACAGTAAAATATCTCTTAAAGGCATGCTTATTACACAGCTTTGAATTAAGCTAATGAGCGCGAGTAATTTTCCTATAACACTAAAGACTAGCGCTGGCATTCAAGATAAAGCTTAGTCACAGACGTTATTTGCCGTAAATATCATGTGAAAGTAATGGTTCACAAACGTGTGCTCTAGAGCTTAATTCTCCGTTTACGATAAGATGATGGGATTGCTACATTTAGGTCCGTATTACAGAAGGAAACTCAAGCATTGATCTCTGTTGTAACATTACTTAAGACTAGTTTCAACCAATCAAAAGGCTTCAAACGAGATTTAAGTAATGCTTGAGTTTTGAGTAACGTTCTGTAATACGGACCTTAGTTAGTAGTTAGGAACAGAGTTTTAAAGATAACGCTATTTTTCACGATTATTTCAGATATCATGAAACCTATAGTCAAGTGCATTGAACGATTAGGTATATTTTAATAAATTTTATCCTTGTTAGGACAAAGCGAATTTTTAGAAGATCTATTCATTATAATATTTTGATGATTGTTGTTCCTATTGTTATTATACAACATTATTTTTAGTTTATGCGAAATTCGAAACATTTGTCGAGTATTTTTAAGTAAAGAATCTAGGTACAAAATTTCAAAAAGTTATCATGAAAAACCACAAAGTTATAAGCTTGTTATCCTACTTGGTTGTCCCAACAAAAATATGGTCCACGCTCCGTGTATACGGGCGAGCCGGATGCATTGACCTGTTGCGTCAGCTGAGCGCGGGCATGCGTACGCGTAAGCTGCGTAGCGCGCTCAGTAAGTATAGTGTAATAATTTCTAAATGTATTTGCGAAAAAATATAACATGGTATAAAAATGATTGGAATCGATTCAGTTGCTTATTCTGAACAAACTGTATTCAGGATTCACATAAACAAAAAATAACGTGGTATATGTACCTACCTATTTATCTTATTTTACTTTATTACCTATTTTCCTTTTATATATTAATTTATAGTTTTAAATATTTCCATTTAAAAAATACATAAAAAAGTCCAACTAATAAAAAACCAGCATCTATTTTTAATATTATCCTTTTTTTTAAATCTCTTAATCCTACTTGGTTTCCATAAGTCGTTTTCAAGCGGCCCACATACGGGTATTTGAACCTAAAAGCTGGCCAAAAATGATTTTTGCGAATTCTTTGATATCGAAAAACAACATAGTCGCTTAAATAGCTTAAAGTATCTCGCATCATGTGACAGCCATTGTATTTGGCTTGACTCATGTGCCGCCCCCTGGCATCACTCGGAACTTACGTGTGCGCGTGATTGTTCGAATTTCTCTCAATGTGACCGCACAATACTTGTTATTATTTTGTGTTTGAAACTTCTACAGAAAATATTTATGATGTATCCGTCACAACCAGGTATGTAGTTACAGATTTAACCATTTCTACTTAAATATACTTTGAGTTTTAATATTTATTGTAAAGAACAAAAGGTTAAAAAAATAAATTTACGCGTTTTAGATACAATCATTAAGAGATTTACTTAACTTCTAAGCTTTTCTATGCAATGAATTATACATATAATTGAAGAAGACAGATCTAGTAATGAGCTTAATTCAAAAATTGCTGTGGAATACCGCGGATGTATTTTTCATATATTTTTTTAGTAGATACCTAGGGTATGTCGAGAAAAAATTGCAACTAAATTTTATTTTTCTTTATTTTCCTTCAGGCCCATCTGGTGTCAAATTTTTATACAGAAAAGACATTTATAATGCGGTGGAAAGTTCACAGAAACAAAATTTTGCTAGAAAATTGAATTACATGGAAGAAACCCTAATCAGTGAGTTCTGTAAACATGAAGATCAACGGAAAGATTGGAAACACAAATTATCGTTCATAAAGCATCAGTTTAAATCCAGATGGCATGCAGCACATAAAAAGAAAGATATATTCGAAAAGAACAACAATGACTAGACGCTAACATTTTTCAGAGCTCTATGGTGCCATTACAGTTAGTGTGTTGTAAGAAAAAAAATGTTGTTTGGTAAAATCCAACGCCCTCATCGCCGCGGTACTGTAGACCCATTAGAATAAAATTCTTACACAAGTCTGTTGATATCACGAACGAAGAGATTCAGTATACGAATTCAAAAATTAATTATCTCGAGCCCGGGGAATGCAAGATATGAAAATAGGCCATACTATGCTTTGTACTATGGTAGATAGCAAAATATGTAACGCAGCAACACGTACAAAATCAACTATGAGATGTTACATATGTGGTGCCACCTCTAAGGAATTCAATGATTTAACAAAAAAAAAAAGGGATGTCAAAGAGGAATCATTAAAATTTGGTCTCTCGAATAAGGTTTTTCGAAATCATTTTGCGAAACTGAAGAACTGTATGTTCAGTTATATGAATGCCATCCAATGCCACCAACCATTCATAAAATTCTGCGACACGGTGCAGAAGTAATTTCGTCAGCCCTGCTTCCGATCGGTCAGCTGTCGGAGGAGGCTGCAGAAGCCCGGAATAAATATTTTAGAGATTACAGGCTAAATTATTCAAGAAAATTTTCTCGAGAAGCTTGTAACCTAGATGTTATAAACAGACTCCTTCTGACATCAGATCCTGTCATATCAGGTATGAGAAAAATACCGAAAAAGAAATCCAAACCGTTCCATAAAGAAACTTTAAACTTATTATTACCTGCCGAAACATCAAGTATTGACTCTAATTCAGAAATTGATACAGATTTAAATAGTGACAACGAAGTTTAAACTATTTTATAATAATTTAAATTTTTGTAACAAGTACTATTGTAACTTACTGGAGCTGCCTCAATTTATGTATGACACAATGTTTGGATGAAATAAATATTTTGTTTTTTTTTGTATTTTGTTTTATTTGTAATATGTGACTAAACAAATGATAAATACATAACATTTGTAATGATTGGCACCTTTACACTCATTTAGAGACAAAAATATTTTTGGCCAGCTTTTAGGTTCAAATACCCGTATGTGCGGCCTCTCAAAATTTGCGCTGGGCTATGGGCCTATCAGCCAACCAATATCAGAATTAAGAATTAGGTCAAGTTTTGCACCTGCTTATATTCGGTGTTCGTAACTATAAGTGTAGTGACACATCTGCGGAACGTACGGCGCCGAAAGCTCAGCGCCTGAAGTGTCAATCGCAATATTCAGTTGTTATGACAAACCAACCGCGCTACGCGACGGAAAGTTACGTGGCGTCATCGTCAGTCTGTCTGTGTCAACACTTTATGGTGTGCGGTTTTGGTGACGTACCTGAATTGCCCAGAAAAATGGATTTAATAAGAATATTAGTTATTATAGAGAGAGGGCTTAGACGACCTTGCCGCTCGTCGCTACCGCCACGCGCGCGATGCATAACACACGCCGAACGTTCAGCTACGCTCGCCGAACTTTCGGTCGCGCAACGCATCACGTGATGTGTCTCTTGTTATGCAAAATATATTAAATGCGTTTTAGCTGAAAAAACCGCCCGAAGGAAGATTAGGCCATACGTCGAACGCCGCGTAATTGCGGCTGATGTGTCACAGAGTACTTGAAATACACTGCGAGCATATTTAGCTGAGCTTTCGGCGCCGTCCGTTCCGCAGATGTGTCGCGACACTTAATCTGTTTATTTATTCTTTATTCGAGTCATGCTGTCTTTTCTTATGCTCGTGAGTCTAATAAATAAATCTTTTTTTCTTTTTACTTTCTTATCTATACTCTATACTAATATATAAAGCTGAAGAGCTTGTTTCTTTGTTTGTTTGAACGCGCTAATCTCAGGAACTACTGGTCCGATTTGAAAATATTCTTTTTGCGTTGAATAGCCCATTAATCCAGGAAGAATTTAAGCTATATAACATCATGCTGCGACCAATAGGAGCGGGGCATTTAGAAAACAACGCGGGGGAAACCGTGTGGCGCTGCTAGTCAATACTAATATATAAAGCTGAAGAGTTTGTTTGTTTGTATGTTTGTTTGTTTGTGCGCGCTAATCTCAGGAACTACTGGCCGATTTGAAAAATTCTTTTTGCGTTGGATAGCCCATTAATCCAGGAAGGCTTTAGGCTATTTAACATCACGCTGCGATCAATAGGAGCGGGGCATGTAAAAAAAAAAACGCGGGTGAAACCGTGTGGCGCAGCTAGTATGACATATTTTGTCTTTGACAACACTAATACTTACCCTACTTGAATGTAGTGCATGCCTATAATTGATGTATTTACACAGAACTGAAGACTTGTGATTGCTTATTGTTATTATTCTTGAAAATGTATCGTTGGTGTGCCCCATTTAATAAATCAATATACCTACAGGTAAGTAAAGGGTTCTGCGGAATCTCTGGTTGTACTTTCTGATTTCTTAGTATTTCTTAGTTATAATGTGATCTAAGATGTCGACTAAAGACTTTTTATTTTTAATAATTATAAACTAGTGCTTGCCTGCAATCCCGCCTGGTGGTGAGCAGTGATGCAATCGTTGATGGAATAGCGCGCTAGTTTATTAGGCCTATTCACTCAAAAAAAAGACTCAGTGAATAGGAAGGAAGACGGCAGTTGAGCGAGGTGATGCAATGTTAAACCCAATAACATTTGGCGCATCGTACCCGGCACACATCGCAACACCACTGCTCAGACCTGTCCTCCGTACAGCTTCACCAGACATCATGCTGGAACACGACGAATCGCTTGGCGGCAAGACTTTGTCTGGTGGGTGGTAACTTCTGCCGACAGCCGATGTTATGGCTTACCACCGAGATGTCTGTGTTTTGCTAGAAAGTAGCCTAATTGCCGGGAAACTGTGCGAGAACTCCTAACTCTATCATTAGATACTAACACGTCTTGCTTTTGGTTATAATGTCTCGTTATAAACAAGTCCTTTAAAGGAAGCAAATAAGAGTATAGCTACCTCGGAACACATACAAGTGGGTAAAGCTATATATGTATTGTTACGGGCTAGGGGTACTTAAACGCCGGTTAAGGGTTACGAAGTTTATTGGCAACGAATGTACAGTCGGTTGTAGGCAATGACAAGTAGAATGTCGCGAACGTTGCACCGAAGTCTTCTCTTACGTCCACGAAGTCCGTGTCGTAAACACACAATAACTCTACAGATGTTACTTCCCGTAGTACTCACAGTTCTCGTTACAGATTGTCGCAGTAGGTCTTCTTTAAGATCGCTTCTTAACTGTCGCTGTTTTCGTATCGCTAGTCGAGTGTAGACTGACCCTGCGTCGGCATCACGGTGCTTTAGATAGTCCAGCTGATCGAACATTCCAGATTCCTCTAGACGTAATAATAATAGCACATAACCTCGAGGTCACTCGGAAGTACCAACGGTAATTCCCGGAAACGGGTTTCTAGAAATTTCGATGTCGACACTTTGTTGACAAAATTGTTGAGACCTGTACCATTCGATAGGCCGTCCTAAGTCTAGTAATTGCGTTTTATTATTGTACCTAGAAAATGTCTAGATCTGGAGGAATAGGACTTAAAAGTGACACACTGCATGTCACGCGATATTGAACCTTATGCCATCGACATAAGGTCCATTCGTAACAGTATGTATAACATCCAGTCATGAATTACACACACAGAAGTTATCATTATATAAAATACTTATATTTGATTTTACTTTAGACACGAAATATGTGAGTTGAAGTATTTTTTGCTTTTCTTTCTTTGAGAGTCTTGTTATGACTAAGCTTCTTGTTTGTTTTTTTTTTTGATCGATAAACAGACCTGAATATAACATACTAGCTTTCCGCCCGCGGCTTCGTCCGCGTGGAGTTCGGTTATATCGCGCTTTTTAGATTTCCCTCGGGAACATCAAATTTTTCCAGGATAAAAGGTAGCCTATGTTCTTTCTCAAGGTCTAAAGATTGTCTGTGCCAAATTTTACCAAAATCGGTTGAGAGGTTTAAGCGGGAAAGCGTAACAGACAGACAGACAGACAGAGTTACTTTCGCATTTATAATACTAGCTTTCCGCCCGCGGCTGTGCCCGC
Source organism: Sesamia nonagrioides (assembly GCA_017933935.1). NCBI lineage: Eukaryota > Metazoa > Arthropoda > Insecta > Lepidoptera > Noctuidae > Sesamia > Sesamia nonagrioides. The sequence goes on from JADWQK010001341.1 coordinate 1,258,502, forward strand.
GTGGAGTTCGGTTATATCGCGCTTTTTAGATTTCCCTCGGGAACATCCAATTTTTACGGGATAAAAGGTAGCCTATGTTCTTCCTCAGGGTCCAAAAATTGTCTGTGCCAAATTTCATAAAAATCGGTTGAGAGGTTTAAGCGGGAAAGCGTAACAGACAGACAGACAGAGTTACTTTCGCATTTCTAATATTAGTACGGATGTACGATAAGTAGGTAGGTACCTACAGTACTAGTTAATAAGCAAGCTTAGAATTGATTCACCTTATGTGTACTTTTGGTTTTGCATTAAATCGGCAACTGAAAGCTATAAATGTAATATTCAAAATCAAACATGAGAGCGGTTTATCAGTAACTTTTACTTAGGTACGAACTCCAACACTTTCCCTATGAAACAAAACACGATTGTAATTATGATGTTCAAAAACAAAAGTTTAAAATACAAGGAGATACAAATCAGACGTTCACTTTTCCAGGTAGAAATACGATGTATTTTCAGCCAGGCGTGTTATTCAAAAAGTATTAAAAGGGATCGGCCTCTTTCCATGTCGTCGCCATAATATGCTTTGATAATATTATTTGGATATTCATTAATCACTTGAGCGAAAAACATGAACAGATGTAAACAGATTTGCTTACGTCGGTGTAATGAATACCTTCGTTATTTACCTTTGTGTGATCGCTGTTAACGCCTGCGTGTAAACAAATAGGATTTGCAAAACAAATTCTATGACATTGGCGTTGATTTTCTTCTTCATAAACTAAAATTTTTTGAAGTTAAGTGCATCTTTTTCTTTTTAATTAATTAAGAAAAGGATAGAAGATAACATTTTAATTTAATCCTGTCAACGATCTTGAGGAAATCTGGACTTTAAGTCTGATATCGCCAACCCGCATTGAGCAAGCGTGGTGATTACGCTCAATCCTTCTCTGTATGAGAGGAGACCTGTGCCCAGCAGTGGGGCGATAAAAAGGTTGATGATGATGATTATGAAATTAAGATACTCCATAGACAATTTAGACGTTTTTTCTCTCGGTGGTAGGCTATAACATCGGCTGCCTGCAGAAGTTCCCATCAGACAAAGTTTTGCCGCCAAGCGATTCGTCGTGTTCCGGTATTTATGTCTGGTGAAGCCTTACGGAGGACGGTTCTGGGCAGTTGTGTTGCGGTGTGTGCCGGGTAAGATGCGCCAAATGTTGTCGTGTCGGGAGTTTGGTCGTGGAGAGTCTCCAGATCAATCTCCCTTTGACGCAGCATCGTTGGTCGTGTTGATCTTGGGTTTAACATTGCATCACCTCGCTCAACTGCCGTCTTCCTTCCTATTCACTAAGATTTTTTAAGTGAATGGGCTTAATAAACTAGCGCGCTTTACCATCAACGATTGTATCACTGCTTACCATCAGGTGGGATTGCAGTCAAGCACTAGTTTATAATAATTAAAAAAAACAAAAAAAAAAAGACGCGATTATTAACATGGCGGCCAAAAATACGCCAATTGACGCCAGTATCGGACTAATTTGACAGGTCTAAGCTAACATTTTATCTTCTGTCCTTTTCTTAATTAAATAGAAAGAAAAATATGTACTGAACTTAAATTAAATTTAGTTTGTGAACATGTGAGTTGGGGCCATTAACTGTGTGAGTTAAATACCAATTATTTGAAGAGCACATTTATACCAACGCCAAGCTCCATAAAGAATATAGGTAAACAAACCAATTTAGGGTTACTATTCACGTTTTAGAAATCTCCTGTTATTTACATGATTAACGACTTTTACATTCTATTTATTAATAATTTCTTTTGCAGCATATTTTATTTTTTATTATTTTTTAATAAAATCCCAAAAATAAAATGCATAATAACTTGGTATTTCGAAAAACCATTAAAAAGTCGACATTAATTTTACGTGATAGCCCTACAAAAAAGGAAAGATGGGTGAAATCCGGGTATTAAACAGATTTTGTGGAATTCAACTAATGAATAAAGTTGAGGCATTTGTCAAAACAATTTTGCGTTTTTTAATTACCTTTAAATCAACTGCATAACACATGCATAATACTTTCAAGTATGGACTAAGTATAATATAATTTGTATCAAGAAATTTAACCTATTAGGAAATTGGTTTACATGTGTGTCATATTTCATTCAAATCGGTTAAGCGTTCTATGCAAATCATAAATATCTAAACTTAAATAAACTGTTTACATTAGTAGGAAGTAGGATTATTACTTTTATGAAAATCATCTATGTAGAAAAGTTTGTTAACATCTGTCTTTTAAGCGTAAACTACTCGTTGCCTAGCAACAGTTTGTTTACCTCTATTCTTTATCGAATTTGGCCCAAGTATAGGTATCTATTGAGCCTTAGTATCATACTAGCAGCGTTTCGTGATTTCACTTGCATAAATCCTACTAATATTATAAACGTGTAAGTTTCTATGTATGTTTGTTACTCTTTCACGCACAAACTACTGAACGGATTTGGATGAAATTTTGCTCAAAAAATCCTATATGTTAATCTTAATTATAAACCAATAAAAATCCTATATAATTATCATAGTTATAAACCATTTAATAACTACGACTAGCGGACGCCCGCAACTTCGTTCGCGTGGAGTTAGTTCTTTGAACATTTTATTGTAACCCCAAAATATATAGCATACATGTGAAATGTTATATCGCCCAAGCCTTTCTAAATTAATGAGCTATCCAACGCAAAAACATTTTTTTCAAATCCAACCATTAGATCCTGTGATTAGCGCGTTCAAAGAAATAAACTCTTCAGCTTTATACAACACTAGCTGCGCCACGCGGTTTCCCCCGCGTATGTTTTATTTAGTCTAAAGCCTTCCTGGGTTGATGGGCTATCAAACGCAAAACGAATTTTTCAAATCGGCCCAGTGGTTTCTGAGATTAGCTCGTTCAAACAAACAAACAAACTCTTCAGCTTTATAATATATTATTAGCATAGATTACTTTTTGTTTTGCGACATCCGAAGCACGTGTCCAGTATTAAGAGCCATTTCACAAAATTTGAACGCTCGAGTTTAGGTAAATGACGGTAATATTATTGATGTGTGCGCACACACACCGCGACCAGTGTAGCGAGCTAGCGTTGAGTGAGACGGACTAAACATCTTGAGCCGTTAAAATTATTATGCCTTATTATTATTTTTTATATCAATTAATAGCTAGGGGTGAATATGTCACGTAAGTAAGTATAATTTTGAATATAAATAAAATTTTAAGTGTAAAAGACTTGGAAAAAAGACGATGATCCCTGAGTTTGTTTCGGCTATTTCTTCACAGAGGTAGTCAGTTAGGACATACCGGCTTCATCTGGTTTAAAAAAAAACATATGACGTGTGAAAGTGATCTGTGATCCTACTTGCATAAACGATTTCATTTGAAATAAACGGGAAAATAAGTTTTGATTCAAAATATTTTATTATAATATATGATTCAAAGATTATTTTTAAGATTAAGTATAATATAAGTTTTGAAGTATTTTATTATAGTATATGACATAAGTTCTTCTGCAGAGGTAAGTAGCAATAAATTTGAATATTTTGGTAGGAATAATCAAACTAATTGAAAACAACTTGGACGATTCAATACTTATTTACAGAATCCAATTAATGAGCCTATAAAAGTTAATGGAAGGAGAATCATTGATTTTCAACATTATTTTGAGAGGTTGGTTGAAATTGCAAACCATAACAATCGCTTTGGAAGTACAGTTGACAGCACTTCACGCTACCACAATCTGTCAGATTTCAATGTAATATGCGATTCTAAATTCAAATTGAGTAGTCACGACGAAACACAAACAAATGTACTGAATGTCAACGAAGGCGCCATGATCAGGAGCCATCATTTCATTAATAGGGCTAACAAATTTAAATGAAGTAGTTGCTTCGATGAACTTACCTATAATGTCATTATTCACTTATAGTAGTCTAGCTTTCGGCCCACGGCGTCGCTCGCGCGGAGATCGGTTATATCAAGCTTTTTAGAATTCCCTCGTGAATATAATTTTTTCCGGGATAAAAAGTACCCTATTATTTAATCCGGACTTCCAACTTTACGTTTGAAAAATTTTAAAGCAATCGGTTCAGTAGTTACGGAGTGAAAGCGGAACAAACAAACTCACTTTCCGATTTATAATATTAGTAAGGATGTCATGTACAAAATATGTAGTTGACATGCGGAAACATGTCGCAAAAAAAAAGTATGATTGTCACAGCTCAGGAGGAAATAGCTACTGCTCGATTACGAGGTGACACCCATAATATCCCGATGATACCAGTGGAAGTAGAGTGTTACTAGGGCAAACGCTCATATAAAAATCAATATACATAATGCATTGTCTGGTGATGCAACTATTAAAGGACATCACACAGGGAAAGTTTTTTACATCGGAGTCCGGAATAAGTATTGTGAAATTTCTGCCTGCACAAATAAAAAAGAACAAAAACTTGCTGTTCAAAAATGCTCTAAAAATCACTTCGGTTCATCTTCTAGTATGGAACCAACAATACTGGTAGAGGGTTTTAAGTCCTCCGTAGTAACTCGGAAATTAATTTATAATATATTAATTGCTGATGGTAATGCCAGTACATATAAAAATATATTAGAAATTAACTTCAGAACCTTGCGCCCAACCTGCTAGCGACTTGGCAAGTATCACATCCTTTAGTGACGAAAATGTGACGCACATTTTAATATTCGCTATAATTTGTGACGGCCTTGGTCTAGTCGATATTGCTTGTTGAAGCAATTGCTGTTTACACCTTGCCCCCACCGGTTTTCTTATGATTATTAAGTAATTACTTAGTTCTCGTTTCTTGTTACGATAGCTAAACGCATTCGTCACTAATATAAAATTTGTGTTTCAACCCTGTAAGATCTCAAGTTTTCGAAATATAAGGAGGGCGAAAGGTTCATAATTATGAACGTTACGCCCACCGTGTATCTCGACAATGGCTGGACCAAAGAGTTTGAAACTTTGATTATTCTGCAGTGACGAATATGTGACATTAGTGCCATGAGGATTTAGACTTCGTTACTGTCAACGATGAAATATTTCTCAGCTAGCTTGTCATTCTCGAAGTCTACTCTACGACTACCACCAACCGTGCAAAGCAGGTCCACAGCATAGTAGCAAAGACTGTAGGTGGGAAAAGCATTAATTATTCCATAAAAGAATCTTACTCCTTCCATTATCATGCCGCTGTGGTTAGTTTTAACACAGGTAAACCTCAAACTACCATGTATAAATGTGCCTACCAGAAAAGTCCAGGTCAATCCCTGAAACATTTAGAGCACAATGATTTCTTAATAAATCGGAAACGCAAAACACTTCGCCGTAAAATAACCTTTAGCGCAGGGCTCGTAGCTAAAGTCGATTACGGAAATGCATGTCAAAAGTCTGATATGAACGCGGACGATTCCAAGCAGGCACAGGAAGTTTTCATTGAAAATTTTAAACAACAGGCCTTAAAACGGCGTGCCATTCATTGAAAGGGATACAATTCTTCAGGCTGAAAGTGACTTATGACTCGAGCTGAGAAGATGTATTTGAACGACTTCCGATTTTGCAAAAAATTGTAAACAACGCCCGAATTCGAATTCGGCGCCACTCGTTTAATGAATTTTCTATGGATCTTCCTTGGACCATGTAGCGTCAATAAAATACGGCAAAGAAAATTAGGTAAAGGCTATTGAGCAACTCGCCATTGAAGAGAACATATCTATCCAAAAATGTGGTTTTTTCATTGATGAGACTTATTGTTTCTTAGGTGCTTCAATAGACGGAATTTGTGAGGAAGGACTTATAGAAATAAAATGTCCCATTTCTATACGCGCAATCAAACCAGATGCAGCAGTCCGTCAAAGAAATAAAAATAAATGTTCCTTATTTAATGGTGATGACGTAATTTTTAATGTTAACAATGGTATTATCAAGATCAGGGCCGACTAAATATTGGAAACAAAAATGTTTGTTTGTTTGCGGTGTGAATGATTCCCTGTTTGACAAAATTTTATTATTGGTGCATTCTCCCCGAAATAATTGATCCCAGAAAAAGAGCCGGTCAATGCAATCGAGGGAAACTATTTTAAAATGTATACAGCTTTTTTATATTAAACTAGCTGCACCGCGCGGTTTCGCCCGCGTAGCTTTCGATATGTTTTTATATATGCTCCGCTCCTATTGGTCGCAGCGTGATGTTGTATCCTAAAGCCTAAAGCCTTCCTGGATTAATAGGCTATCCAACGCAAAAAGAATTTTTCAAATCGGAACAGTAGTTCCTGAGATTAGCGCGTTCAAACAAACAAACAAACAAACAGAATCTTCAGTTTTATATATTAGTATAGATAATCAACTAAAAATGAAATCTTTTGTGTGAGTGAAATTTGCACAAGTTATCTAAACTTGACGTTCCGCGCTAGCCGTAAACGCGTAACATGTCGAAATATCATAAAATTGGTGTCGGCCATCTTGGATTTCAAAAATGACGTCATTTTTGTGATCAGCACCCCTCGAAAACCCCTGTCACGGCACCCATGTCAAAATATCATAAAATTGGTGTCGGCCATCTTTGATTTCAAAAATTAGGTCATTTTCATGATCTACACCCCCGAAACTTCATACTAATTGAAATAATATATTGTTCGGAAATAAATAGTTACAAAGATCAAAAACCGCGTCCGTAGTACAAACGCACACAATAGCAATGGAGACGTATGTATACGACATAGTATCGAAGCGAAGACGGGCGAGAAAAATTTTGACACACGTCCTGTCCCCTGACAGGCGCTCGCGCCGCGCCGTACTAAACGCAGATGGATTACGCAACGAAATATATAGTCTTTTTATTTATTTAATTAAACAATAATAGTAGCGAATTAAAAAGTAAAAATAATACCATAGTTTAAGCAAAGATTGATTAATATTTTAGTGTAAATTTTATTCCCAAAAATTGTAAAACTTAGGAGATATTGGGGCTTGTTTCGAAGCCTTTTCGGTCGATAATGTGATTATTGTATTTTTTTTTTCTAAATTGTTGAAGTATAGGATATTTAAGAGCTTATTATATTTTTTGTGGTGGTATATATACAGAAGAATCTCCAAATTAGAGCTCTTAATTCATGTCTCCCCAGGTTTTTGTCTAAACATGCAACGGGGGAAAGCTTATTACTAAATAATTAAATAAGTTACCTAAAATTGGTTTTATCATCATTGTAGTAGAGAAAACAAACTATTTTTTCCACGTAATTGTTATTTGATACGACGCATACAAAACATACTTTTTCAACGTCGGCAACATGCAATTTCCGATTTTTTTGTAATACGCCTCTTAATATGTAAAGAATATATGTACAAAATTTCAAAAATATATAATAAAAACCTCAAATTTATGAGCTTGCTATTTTACTTGGTTGTCCCAACAAAAATATGGTCAAAGCTCCTCTCGGGCGTTGACCTCTGGCGTAACACACTTGGTAACCACACCTTAACAATTTCTAAATGTATCTGGGAAAAAATGTAAATGGCGTAAAAATTATTGGAATCGCTTCAGATGCTTATTCTGAACAAACTATAGGTATTCAGGTTTCGCATATATTAAAAATAACGTTGTATCATCATCATCATCATTTCAGCCGAAAGACGTCCACTGCTGGACATAGGCCTCCCCCAAGGATCTCCACGGCGACCGGTCCAGCGGTTTCCCGCGACATTCACCAGGTCGTCGGTTCACCTTATCGGGGCCCTACCTACGCTGTGTCTTACGGTACGTGGTCGCCACTCGAGAACCCGTCGGCCCCATCGGGCATCGGTTCTACGGGCAATGTACCCAGTCCACTAAGCTATATGTATATTAGCTTAGTATAGATTAACATATAGGATTTTTTATCGAGGGAAAACGTGGGGAGCAGCTAGTATCGATATAAAAGTATATTATGTGTTATTCTAATGTATAGGTTATATTACCGTAAAGTTTCATCAAAACCCTGTCAGTAGTTTTTGTACGAAATATCATCATCATCATCTCCACGTTAATCCCAGTGGCATCCATAGCTTTTTCAGCTTCTGGGGTCCGCTTTACCAGTCCAACCGCTGATTTTGGCTAAACTTCGACATTTTCCGTAAAGCGACTGCTGTCTGACCTCCACAACCCGAAGGCGACATCGAAGCATTGCAGTTAGACCAATTGTTGGACTTTTGAGGGCTCCAACAACCCGTAACGACTGCTACTAGATGTTCGTATGGCATTACCGGGACCAACGGCTTAACGTGCTTTCCGAGGCACGACCAGACCAGTGCAAATATTCATATTCATGCATACAAATATTTGCACTGCGCGAGGATCGACGAAATATGTACGAAATATGTAGTAACAAAAATCCAACCGCCCACCCTCTCAAACTTTCACATTTTAATATAAGTAGGATTTGACCAGCCTGCAGTCACAGAAACTAACGTAACTGAAAAACGTAATTGAAATTTACTCTGACGTAACGCAAAAAAATAACATACGTAAAAATGAACATCTACAAAGCATTTTTCAACGAGTAATTATACCGACTATAACCCTCTGAAAGGCCGCGTACATGTGGCTGCTTTCAGCGTTATTACCAATAAACACGGGCCTACAGTACAGATACAACATCCAAGTCAATCTGAATCTACTCTTTGATTTATTATTCCATGAATCATCACAGCGTATCTACAGACTAATAATACTGAATTACCTTTGCCTACGTATTATTCATCTCATAAAAAGATCCGTAGTTCGGCCGTGTTCGATCTTAGTTATAAATAGTGTTCGATTTGGCGGGCAAATTGACAATACGGCGACTAGTGATGCGAAATTGCGAGTTTGAATAGTTTACCGGACAAACGAAAACTTTTTATACGGGTGACGGCAAAATTTTATCAATCACTGGGTTTATTCGACTAAACTTTTATCTTCTATTATCTGGCTGATTTTTCCTCGTTTTATAAGTATTTATGAAAAGATAAAGTTAATTTTTCGTACTCTCCTTATACTTTTTAATATCTATATTATATTATTTTTCTGGTCTAATAAAATAATGCCGTTTCAGATATTTTAAGAAATACTCATATCTCGTTTATGAGCAAGCTTTCTTACCTTTGCGCTTCAAATAGCAATAAAATGAAATAGCAGTGGCGTGCCGTTGCTAAAGTCAGTAAAATAAATTGTGTTATACTTGATACCTACTGCGTTAAATTATAATCAGTTTAATCGTCTGTCAAGTGAACTATATACAGTATGTTAACTAACAGAGGGCGTTCCCGTTAACCCGAAATAGTATAGCATACATACATGCTAAAGAAAATATTTCCATTCGAAAACAAAATGTTTTAAAATTTTTTCCAATAAGAAAATATTCAATAAAAATTTTAAATTGACATGTAAAAGAAACACACTGTACACGCGAAAATGAAAGACGGCAACGTCGCAATTTATTTATACATGACGACTGATATTTTGATTTAAAACAGGAGGTTTCAAATTTATTTCCAATTAGAATTTTTTTTTATTCGGATTTTTTTATGCTTATTTTTCTATGCTGATATTTTTATTTTAATCTATTAATGATATACATTAACGAGTTTAAGGGAACGCCCTCTGTTATTTAACATACTGTATATTATCCTGATAATGAATGAGTTTTCCTCATATACGATTGGTAGCTAATCAATTCGATATACCTGGTGTATTGAATTGGTTCATTATTGTGTATATTTACCATTTTGTGTATGTGTTACCTACAATTTGTGTTCTAATATTAGCTCAAACTAATCACAATACCTAACCTAACCTCAAAAAAAATACCATAATCATTTTATACATTATGGAATTTGGTAATGACGTTGGTCTTTGTAGACACAAGTCCCACGTTTCCCATTCTTTTGACACTATCCTAAATTAAAGAGAGAAGGTGGATTAAAAGAGGGGTCACACATAAGATCTATATGTGACTATGTGTCTTGAAGAGTTATAGTTATAATTATAATGACTAAGGAGACATAGTTCTACAGTAGGATGTAGCCGGCAGTCCTCCTGGCACAATTAGCCTTCTCATACGATACCTGCAGGATGCCACGGCGTGGTCAATTAGCTGCCGAGACTGCTCAGAAAATTACTAGTACGACACATGCTAGTAAATATACATAATATACTCTAGAGGAAATCCGGTGTGATGGCTACTTGCTACAATCGGTAATTAGTCAAGGGTAACCACCAAAAGATCAAGTAGCTTAAATCGACTCTCGATATCATTTCGTTTAATAGGGTTAGGCAAATTCTTTTGTCTGTCTTGATGGTAAGTTTTAACTGTCGCTGCTCATTATTAATATAATTAAATGATGCATTGTTCTAAACACAACGTCATTCATTATAGTAAAAACACGAGCAGAAACATTTACTGTACGAAATTCGGGTTTTAAGAATCGATAAAATGGTATATCTCTATAATAATCTCGCTATAGCCCATCACTAAGGATGATTGCCCTGTTTAGATGGTGCGCACACGATGCGGGGCCATCATTGCTCTACACGCGCCGAGTGTGAATTAGTACACGTTACATATAGATTCCCATCTACATACTACGTTTAACGACTCTATAACATATATTTTTTGCTTTAATGTTGAAAGCTTTCGCCTTTCGTAGCACGTCTACGAACTGTATCTGAAGTGGGTAAAATAAAGTTCAAAATTCATTTAACTTATAATCTCATGTGAGGAATTTATTTGTTTACATATCAAATGTGTAAGTATCCATTTACAAATGCTACTTAAACAACAAATTTCCAACGAAGACTAAACATCGTCGTCTTGGTAATGGCGAAAATTCGATTTTCTATTTACATTTTCCGAGAAATACAAACATTTTCATAGTCACAAGATTATGGGATCAATCTCATCCAGTATTCAGGCAACTTTACTGGAAGCCGTGTAAGAGCCGACGGCATTGTCTGCTGTAAGATCTTTAAAAGCAATCTTAGTTTTATGCATTGAAGTTTGCTCTCGTCTTTTCCCCTTAGAAGAGTATTTCAAAGTCGATTAGTTCGATTCGCTCCCTCCCCGATTGTTTATTGTTTTTGCTAGAACAACCGAAATAAAAAAAAATATTGCCATTTGGCGTATATTGCGGCTGCCTTCATACATATTTGATAGAGGCAGAGCAGGCTGTTTTAATACCTACATTTGAGGAAAATTGGACGTTTCGATCAAATAGTTCAATCATTTATCTGGAGTCCTTGTTCAATGATACGAGATACAACATCAGACTCATACGATCAATTTCAACACGCTTGACATTCGAGATAATCATACACAATTATACGATCCAAGGAATTTAATCGAAGTTTTCGCTCTCGTACTTAGACTAATTTCAGGAAAATTCTATATTCTTGTTCAGTTCAAGCTTGTCACTGAAAATCCATTTAAATAAGATTCTCAATGAAGAAACAAGCAGTTCTTGTCGCAAATTAACGAAATGAAAATTCTATAGAAGCCGAAACTGGGTTTAATTCCTTGCCGATATGAATACAATTTAATTTTCATTATTACGTCTTTGCGCTTTGTTACAATGGTACCCTGTAGAGACAGGGATTTAATTCATATACTGGTGAAAGGGAGACAATGGAACACTAAGTACTTCCTAATGAAATTGTGTGTTCATAATAAAACAATGATATTTAGTGTGTAGGTAGCACTTTTTATGCATTGTCAGTATTAAAAGTGTCACATACTTTTCTTGCCTTGTATGGGAGATTAAAGCTATTGTAGCTATATAGTATAGTATAAGTATTCGATTAGATATAGCGTAGCTGACTTTAATTTCTGGCTTTATAGACAAATAAAAAAAAATCAAATCAAATCTCGAACAATGAACGTTTAATATAATAATATAAATCGTTTATATTAGAATATTTTTTCAATTAAAGACTATTTAGAATGATAAAACTGAAATGGATAGTCAGTACAGTGCGTCACAAATGTCCCTGAGGAGCTGTAAATCATAGTGCACGGCTAAAATACGTTCACGGCCAAACAACAAGGCACAAGCACGTTCAATAGTGACATAACATCGAAACGACCCGTAGCATAGGAAAGGCCACGCAGCATCTCTATCTCTAGCGTCTACGTAACGTTCACGGGATCGCCTCGCGGGGTGAAAACCCTTTTGCGGTCACGCAAAAACATAAGAGACGCGGCGTGAACAAGGTAAATAGGAATTAACAGAGAAGGTTCAAGGGCTAGAATCGTGGGTTGAGTGCGCGAGTCAGCAGTATGTTCGTCCTGCTCGCTCGGCGCCCTAGGCTCCGACGCGCAGTGACGCTCCAGTCGCGGTCTGCCGGCCGTCGCGACGCTCGGGGCCGCTCCGCCGCCGCCGCCTCGCGCTCGCCTCGCCGCGAATGTGGCCGATGTGAGATGCACTACTGAGCACCAGCTCGCTCGTCCAGCCAGTCAGTCCGTCAGCCAGACCGGCTGCTCGTGCCCCGCGGTCCCTCTCTCGCGTGTAGTGTTTACTCTAACAGTGCAGTGTGCCACTGGGGCATTGTTTCATGTTTGTATATTTTGAATATAAGGCTCATCAGTGACAAATTTGATTCGCTCTTGATTCAGTTTTCATTATCTAAAGAGCTGGAAACCGCACGCGATTTTGGTATGCTATTGGAACACTCACGAGACCCTTATCCCCGTTTAGGCTTAAGAGTATATTATATTCGCTCGTTGCGATGATTATTACGAATTACGACACATAAAAGATAACAGTTTAATCCGAATATCACGCAGTAAAAAACATGCATTAGCGCTTTGTGCAGTGTTGCTTACGAGTACTCTAATGTGTAAAATATAATTCCGTTAAAGTGTCAAGGTTCTTTGGAACACGCAACGTTTTTATGAATAACATCACTTCTGTAATATGATCGCAGTACACATCCACTTAGCTACAATATCTTTTGTAAAATTTATCCTCTATCTACTTTACATTAAATTATTTTTTAAGTCGTTTTATCTATTCCAGTTATGGTAGAAACCCAAACCCGATAGGCCTAAACGCAGGCACATTCTGCCAAACGAGGTCTTCTTATACAAAAGGCACATTGAAGATATTGATTTTATGAACAACTTGTTGCATGTTTGTTGGTCAATTGCTAAATAATATTGATAACGAAAGTTCCCTAAGCAAGCGAAGCTCTTGGGATAATTCATGAACATTTCGTTTCTGTATTCAAATACATAATCTTTAATATAAAATTAACTATCTCAAGCAGCTATAAGCATGTAAACATATTTTATGACATCTGCACACGCTCGTGTTATCGCTTAGGTAATTAAACTTGGTAATTTAAGAAAGTAGGTAAACGATTGGAGACATACGCATGATCTACGTCTTATCATAATCTCAAAATATATTATTTTTATCGCTTCCTGTCATCAATTCTGTCTAACAACTTGGTTGCTTGATGTATTTTTAGGCAACTGTGGTGCTATTAGTTACACGTTTCGTGGTTATTTCCTTTGTTTCAACATTAAAATACAACAATTTGGGTATGAACCGAAAACCATCTATGTTAAATATAAAACCGTCATGTCATATCGTCACTAGTCACTGCTGCATGTTACACTTTTCATCATTCACGGAAAATAATGCTTGCATAAACTTTAAAAATACATTATAAAAAATACATTTCATTAGGCAGTTTCACACGAGTTATTTGGTAATAGCAGTCAGCGAAACGACTGAGTTTGCGCGTAACTACGGCTGATAATGAGATTAGACCATGATAATGTTAATGCAGTAATTAGATTGTACGTATGACGATGTAAATACACATAAAAAGTCTTTTAGCGGCTGCTGTGATAACATTAATTCAATTTAACAAACGCATTTTAAGCGTTATGCTTTTTCGTTGAAAAGTTCCAGAATTCCTGCCAAGTTTTGTTTTTCTAAATCTGTGGTTTGCAAGTTCACTCGCGTACATTGAATTTGTGTTTACACGAGGCAGAATCGTAACGAAGTTCTAATGAATAGTATGAGCCATCTAATTAGCATCGTATAACTCTTGAAAGCGAATTTCGCGATTGCACAACGAAGTGGGAACGTCGTGTCGTCGTCAGTCGCCGATGACGTACGGAATAGCTACACAATTGAAACCAGCGACCGCTCAACGAGTAGTAATTGTGTTGATCGCTATTAGGCCGGCAATTCCTTATACAGGTCATAATAATATCATTGAATAAATGAAAATGTCTCTGGCCAATGTGTTGTCTGACCATAAAAACTAGGAAGTACTACGACGTGCTATTTGGCATCGTCACAATGTTCCGACTGATTATATTTGTATGTACATTTGACCTTGACCGGCTATCATTATATGTAATTGATTGCTTTTAAAAAATCTCCAATATCATAATGTAATTTATTATTAGGCTATTCTGTTGTTTCATCCTATCTAATTAATGAACGAATATACTATTAATAAAGGTCACAGCCATTACTATCGATTTTTTAAATAACAAAAGCTTCGTATTAATGTTGAGCAGTGAAAGCCTTTAACATTTATTAAAATGGTTAGTAGATACTTGGTTGTTGAGACTTGAAATTGACATACACACATCAAAAGTGTCTAGGGATCAAGCATTTTTATGCGGATTTCTTGAGATTGAGATGTGGCTTTGTAATAAATTTATGATTTTATAAATTTATATGGATCCTTTTTGGTGCATTTCATAATTTGAATCAGGAACTGTGAATCAAATTCGAGTAAAAGATGAAAATCAGCTGTCAATATTTTCCCTATAAAAACATACAACGCATTGAAGACATTATTAGTGCTACTGTTTCCCTACTACTGATTAAAACCAACGTTATTATGGAGCGGCGACGTCATTTAAGCAGGGAAGAAATGCTCAGAGCCGTGGGAATGATAGAAGCTGGTTCCCGGCAACGTACTGTGGCTTTAGCTCTGAATACAAGTCAGAGTGTTATCAGTCGACTTTGGACACGTTACCGAAGCACTGGTACCGTGGCTGAGCGCCATGGAGGACGGTATCGCTGCACCACACGGAGACAAGACCGATACATTCAAATCTTAACTCGAAGAGCTCCAACAATAACCGCCATGATGTTAGCCGTGAGGCTTCATCACTCTTCAGGGAACTTAATTAGCGACCAAACAGTTGCATGAAGTGAACCTTCATTCCCGAAGACCGCTACGGGTACCACCTATAGCAATGCACAATCGTAGGATTCGATATCAATGGGCTCTTGAACACAGAAATTGGGCAGAAGAACAATGGCGTTTCGTGTGCTTTTCTGATGAGTCTCGTTTTGGTATGAGACCGGATACAAGACGTATACGACACTGGAGAACCCCTGGACGCCAACAGCGATTAAAATCCTGCCAGGAAGTCCATCCTTATAGTGGTGGAACCATCATGGTATGGGCGGGTATTTGGATCGGCGGAAGAACTGAGTTGATTTGGATCAGAGGCAACCTCAACGCTCAAATTTATGCTGAAACGATTGTATCAGACGTCATCGTTCCTCTACAAGTGCAAATCGGTCCCTTATTTCAGTTAATGCATGATAATGCACGACCGCACACCGCAAGAGTTGTAAGACAGACTCTCGCCGCAGCTAACATCAATGTCCTGCCCTGGCCTGCTCAGTCGCCAGACTTGAACCCGATTGAGCATGCATGGGATATGCTACAGAGAAGAGCTCTGCCGAATATGGAGGGTATCCAGTCGCAAGAAGACCTTTTTTTGTTGTTGCAACGAACATGGGCGGCCATTCCACAGCGTGATTTGGATGAACTCATTTTGAGTATGCCAAACCGATGTTCTTGTGTTGTTAGTGTTCGCGGTAGAAACACGGATTATTAATTGTTTAAGTTACCCAATAAAATTTTAGAGAAAACTGTTATTTCAGTCTTTTTTTCGAACTTTTGTGTTAGTGGTTCAAATGTCAAATATCCCTTTATTAGGAAAATGGCAAATTTCTTTATTAATGCAAAGGTGACTTGGTTTATCGTTACTGTGACAAACGAAAACACTTTATTTGATGAATCCTTAAAGAAAATTTTAATTAATATCAATCAGGAGAAAAGTTATTGCAAAAATATATGTTGATCCCTAGACACTTTTGATGTGTGTATTTATCGAGATTTTAGGCTGAAGCTCAAATATGTTTGAGTACTTTGTCATCACGTTCAATTTTCAAATTTCATTAGATTCTTCTATAAAGAAGATAATATTATGAAAATTCTTTTTTGCCATTTGAGTACAACGAGGTGGTTTAATTCTAGAAAAAACTTGGAGTCTAACGTTTTTTAAGCTACAAAAAGTTCTGTATACGACCTACACAGTACCTATATTTCGGCTATTTTCCCTTTATGCAAGTCATGCATTAGGTATTATTTTCACATATCCCTTACGCTGAGGAGGGAATTAACAATGATTGCATGCAAATCAAATCCGTATTTATTGAACGAGTTAACCCATTATGTTAATAACCTCGTTTCAGGATGGATTGATAGGATATAATTAACGGCCCTGAGCTATTAAAACCTTTGTTAATTGCTGAATAAGCTCACATAATTATATTATAGCAATAACAATCGTTTTGTGCTTTACTATATTAGGTGTGTCTTTGTGGGATCGAAACATAGATTTGATGAAGAGTTTTATATACAATACAATAAATTGAATAACTTTCCTTGTTTTTAATATTATTGTCCAAATAAATACCTATAACATTTATTGACAAATAGGTATATTCGTAATATCAATATGTTAGCCGATAATTTTAAACAAGGATAATGAGCCCACAGTATTTTCACTGCTGGAACACAGATTATCGCTCTCCGAGAGAGAGTGGAGTTCAGGCGTGTGTCCAATATTTTACCTACTTTCTGGCTCTCTACCTACTAGGCCCAGTGCTATTTCAGTCATAGTCAGAGCCTTAATTAACATCTAAGCGACCACTGTACACTGATACGTAAATAAACGTTAAAATCCTAAAAAAAATCTGTTATTATTTTACAGAGACGGTATAAATTCACTTTATCTGTTTCCAATCATTACATTTTCATACAGTAAGTGAAGATACCGAAAATCTACTCAGCTTAAGGAAAACTTGCAGTAATGCCGTAATATTTATTTGCTATCGGTGAGAGAGACAGAATATATACTTATTTATATTGTATCAAATAAATCGAATTTATTTCAAAAACACATAGGTTATTATTGTGTAATATTCAATGTTATATAATAAATTGAAAAACGTAAAATATGGTTCTGGTTTAACTAATTTATCAAAGTCACGATAATTTGAGAAACTTAATTTGACCATAATCATAATATGGGGTGAACTAAAACCATTTGAGGTCAGTAAAATTTTTGAATTATTTTTGACCTAGACCTAGGCTGCATTTTCCAACGATTTAACCTAATAAATATAAACTCTAACTAATAACTTCATTTTGTTTACTTACTTAATGTTTCAGTAGTGCCTCTAAACTCGAAGGGACGATTGAAATAGGTCATTGTAACATCAGTATTCCTTTTTTAGCATAAAACATGGTCCGAATTCAATCGCGGGGAAGTATTCTTCAAATAAACGGATTGATTTACCCAACTTCGACCTTTGGGTGTATAAAAAAAAATCTTTTTTGGAAATACCTACGGGGTTCAAAGTGAATTTGCTTCCATATTCTGGGAGACACGCGATAGTAGCTAACGACATTATATCCTATCCACCGTTTCTCGAGATCTCACATGTGAATTATTTGATTGTACCTATTGAAAGGTTTAAAGGACGATTTTATTTGTCTTTCTTTCACAGTCTCTCGATTTCGAGACTGTAGAAGTGGCTTCACGCGACCGAATTTATTACGACGATATATCCATTCGGCTTAGTTTATACTTTCCGAGTGAAGGAAAGTTTTATCATTAAACTAATCTAAAATAAGGAACTTTTATCAAAATTACGTCCACATCATCCCATCAGCATCGGTTCACTGGTTTACGAGATAACTCCGACTCTAACTTTACATTATGTTGAGGCATTTGGTTTTCCAGGGTTCGTCATAACGTCCTTCTAATTTTAATATAATTCAAGTTTAGTATCCAAGTTGTTACACATTCATGATATTAAAGTTAGGACTTCACTTTATGAGGACTTCACATTTTTATATTTGGAAGAGCTGTTTATATAGTGTCCCTATACAAACGGTATCAATGCACGGCTTATTGTTGTTTATTTTAATATTTCAATACGATTGGAGGTGAATTAGGTTTGCTCAAAGTGATAGCCTGTGAAGAACTCAGCGATTCTGCTTGGCATTCGTCCAATACGGATATACAGCACAACGATACTTTGCTACATACGTTTTCATACGCGTCTGTATCCCATCGTCATAAAATTTCATCGTGACTGTATATATGATTTAAACATTGTAGAATGTGGGATTTTCTTATGTCTGCATTGACATATTTATTGACATTTTATTAGATACATTCATCCGTACGTCTGGATCTAGGGCGTGTGAGTGATTCAATAGCATGTGTTTCGGTATTTCAATGTAACATAAAATTGCTTGTATTTCTCGTAGGAAGTTGTAATAAATAATTCAACAATGGGTTAAAGTGATTTTATTATATTTGTAAACGTAAGAAACTTTACGATGATGCTAAGATAATAATTCTGATGTAAAAGACAGAAAGCGAACACGATTACTGGACATATTTGTTTTCCCTTCGCCCTTCCCTTCCGTCTGTCAAAGATTTCCTCCTGAGAGTTCCGAAAATAAGCGTTCATATAAGTCGACTGACATATCGATACCTTAGCTTATCTTAACTTCTAAGCCAACTTTCAAGACTGAACTAGCTCTTTCTAATAATTCGTATTCTTATTAAAAAAGTGCCAAAACGTAGAAGGTAAGGGGGTTGATTACTAGTTAGTCTAGTGACGTGTCGGGCAATATACAGTGCAGTGACGTATGGTGATAAGGTGTGCGTGCGCATGTGTGTGTGGTGTTAGTGTGGTGGGGGCGCGTACGGCGTCACGGTGGTGGGAGGCGGGGTGTTCCGTTGCTGCGTGCCCTGGTGCGGGGCGCGCGCGGCGGCGCCCGTCGACGACGCCAACTATGCGTTGCGAGATGGCAGCCCGCAACTGTTACACGATGATTATGGTAAGTTTTTTTTATATACTACATTGATGTCAATCTCGGGAATTGCTAGTAAGAGCATTTTACTGTCAAGCGGATTTCATCAAGCAAAATTCAATATTATTTTCTACAGAAAAATATGTCCCCGCATGCAGTATATTAACATACGGGAGCTTATCCATATGACAGTAAAAACGCTCAAGTTTATGAAGTACTCTGCCAAGTAGGAATATTAGGAATAAGAAAGTTTCCAATGTTCCCAATATACCCGGGAACGGCCACTCCGGCTCTATTTTGACAAACTTAAGTACATATATGCAATAGGGAATTTTACAAAAAACTCAGCCTAGAGGGCGCCACAAGCACATACAGTAAACAAATCGCCATATTGCACAATCTTTTATCCTTCTGGCTACTCAGTACAACAAAGATTTAAATGTAACAACTAACAACTGGATATTTATTATTCTGTGAAGATATATTATGGCAACCTACTTCTATTTAAAAGTAGATGACAAATAATAACAAGAATTTAGGTTACGCTCTGAATAACATCATATTTGGTTGTCTTAAGAGATAAAAAGAGAAAATTATTGTATAAATTAGATTATATCACCTGAAAACTTTTCAATTTCAATAAAATCTTCGGCTTTAAAATTTACTCAACATATTTTCGAGTGCTTCTTAATCAGAAAGTTCTTACAAAGCGTTACTGCTTCCCATGGTTTTGGAACATTTCTTTGCTTTGCAAATGAATGGTTTCCTTCATATCTACAACCAAAGACGCAGCGTCTTGTATAAATACACTCTTTACAATTATTTTAAACTTAATTATAGGTTATCGTTTTTTTTAAGCAACAATCTACTCCATACTGCCATTAAAAAAATCGTTACTGTATGCGCTAGTACTGCACTCTTGTGGCCGAATATTGCAGTATTATCCCCTATTAGGCAACCGGGGCGGTCAAAAACCCATTTTAACCAGATATATTGCATGTGATTGGTTGGGTTCGAGTACCCATTTCCTAAATCCATTACGAATTTACTTCCACAAGGAAAAGGTTAGGCAAAGGGGGTCTCATTGTGTGATGGACTTCACATATTTGAAGTAGACTTTCCTAGGGACAGTATAAGAGCCATTATTGTAAAGTAACAAAATATGTTTATTTACCTTTAGATCTAAATGTCAAACGAGGTGCAATGAAACCTAAATTGGTTCATTAATTTGACAGTATCTTCTCCTATAAGATAAAGGTAGACAATGAAGGATTAATAAAGCATCTACCAATATTAGTCATCATTACCTACCTATTTATCATTGTTAGCCAATGTTAATATTAGTAATTTTAAAAGTATGCAAGTACATTGTTTACTTTTTATCGTACGTTGCAAAACATACACAAATAGTTACTTACCTATAGTCTATATAATTAAACAGTTATTTAATATCTAACTATTGACATTCAGGTTGCTTTTATGGAGGGTTAAATTATTTAAATAATGTTGCAATACACAACTTCTCAAATGTATGATCATTGATTTTTTTAAGCAGGGTTGGACTTTTATACGTTAATTGAAAATAAGTTATATTTTTTACTTAAGTAAATCTTTTGAACCATAATAGGTAGACACAGTCAAGTGGGTTTCATTAATAACGACCTCGGTTGTAACGACGTTTTGGTTATAGCGACGTCAAACTTAAGTCCCTGGAATTTAAAGCATACTTCCGTAAGAAATTCTTTCGGTAATAGCGACTTCGGATATAGCGTCAATTTCGTGTATAGCGACTTGTTTTTATGAACCATTCATAACAGATTCCTAGAAATCCCATGCGGATATTGCGACTGAGTCGGCAAAGGCACAAAAACTCATTTAAAATATCTTTTGTTTACATTCACAAATGGTCAAAAAAATGCTTTGTTTGTATGTAGGACTGCTTAGCACGTGTACGAAGTTAAACTTTTGAATCAGTTAGATAGCAAATTCCAGTGAGTGAACAGTGTTTCTTAAACTTGTAAAAATGGCTCCTCGACGTACGGATGATACCAATCAACCTTGAGCCTTAATGCTTTAGAGATAAACTTGAAAATCTAATAAGGAAATCTGTCAAATTGTAGTAGCTGTCGTCTGTACATTTACCTACTGTGAAAGAAAAAGTGGACTAGAACGTTTTCTAACCTCGAAATGAGGCTGCAAAATGGAGAAAATGTTTTTTCATTAACACTCGTGTATAACATAATAAAATAAATGAAGAATAAATATGTATGTACATGACTATTTTATTATTTCGGATATAGAGATCTTCGGATATAGCGATGACATTAAAGAGGTCCCTCCGGCGTCGTTATAACCAAAATTCATTGTACTTGAAATTCGCAGATTTAGTTCTACCATAGCTGTTATAATAACAATTAAAAAAAGTTACTAAATATGCATACATATTTTTTATTAATAATTTTTGAGCAGAGGCGAATGAACTTTGCTTAAGATGTCACTACTCCATTCCGCGTGCCCTTAGAACGTAAGACTCGAACCACTCTCGCATATAGGATGTTTCAAAATACATCATGCATCATAATAACGCATTATGTTTCGATGAATGTTTTCTAGTAATTGGATAGGTTTTGATAGAATTGACTGTCTTTGTAAGAAAACTAAAATTCCACTGTGTATATTTGACTATAAATTAAAAAAAAAACTAATTTGGAATAATTTTCAGGTTAAGAAACAACAAACTGAATGTCGTAATTAAAAAAGTTCAATTTCATTACAAACAAAAATCTTATTACGACCTTTTTGTCACAAAATGTTCACCGCTGAAACATCAAGTTAGTATACTTTCAGTAAAGTATAAATTAAGTGGCGTTGGAATGTAAAAGAGGTTTTGCCTGACCCTCCGTCGCGATGTTAGAATAAATAAAATTCTAAAAATATTGTCTTATTTTTAATAAGATTATTTTCAAGTTATGGAACTACAAACTCAATTTTATACTTAACAAGGTTCAAATTCCAATTCAAACCAAAACTTCTAAGGGTGTAGTTATAAATGGTCCTTCAAAAATTAATTTGGTATACATTTTAACGAAATGGATAACTACTTAATAGGCAATGGAATGTAAATTATTTGAGATTATGAACATTGTTACAGTAAGAACATTATCAATCAATCACTGAAATAACAATAAGCTCAAACAAAAGATCGCTTACTTTATCACAAAAAGTTCGAGGGAAGTTTATTTATTCCCAAAACGATTCATCAATGGATTTCCATTTCCTTTATTTATTGTATTTACTAGCTTTCCGCCCGCGGCTTCGCCCGCGTGGAGTTCGGTTTTATCGCGCTTTTTAGATTTCTCAGTGTTTCTCTACTATATTATGCATTTATTATACATACAAACCTTCCTTAAGAATCACTCTATCTATTAAAAAAAACCGCGTCAAAATCCGTTGCGTAGTTTTAAAGATCTAAGCATACATACGGACATACAGCGAAAGCGACTTTGTTTTATACTATGT
The DNA here is from genome assembly GCA_017933935.1 of Sesamia nonagrioides. Classification (NCBI taxonomy): domain Eukaryota; kingdom Metazoa; phylum Arthropoda; class Insecta; order Lepidoptera; family Noctuidae; genus Sesamia; species Sesamia nonagrioides. The sequence goes on from JADWQK010001341.1 coordinate 1,281,238, forward strand.
ATTGATTATGGGAAGAGGCACAAATATACCTACAATATAACATACTTACAAATAATAATAGCACAATGTCACAATATTGCAGGCCACTGTATTATCCGCATCTTAACAATAATAAAATAAAAAGAGTGCCACTAGATTACCTTCACTCAGATATATTTATTTATTTATTCTTTCACACATGAATTGAACACAGGCAGACTTAATGCATTTGGCATTCTCTACCGACTGGTACAGAATGCCAAAGGCATTAAGTCTGCCTCTGTTCAATTCATGTAAAAGCACCTGCCTTCTTATCTCTTTGCCACCTATGGTTAGTAACCATAGGTGGCGAAGAGATAAGAAGGCAGGTGCTTTAATTGAAAGAAATATAAAGAAAAAAGCAGCCCTTAAAACTAAAAAAGAAAGTTAAAAAAAAAAAAAAAACACTTGATTAGAATAAAATACAATACAATTAAAAAGTCTAAGTTTTTAGATTGTAATATGTAGGTAATTTGGGTTTTGGTTTTTTATTGGAGAAGGTATAAAAGAAATGCAGTGCAATTCTGGTTCAAAGTATTCCAGAAGCCGATATAAATCTAAAGTTAGTTTTGCTTGATATGTTGGCCCAGGATTCGAATGTCGAAGTTTGTTAAACGACATTAAATTACTCGCTCAATATTAAAGGTTACTCGGTAATTAACTAAGAACAAAAAGGTCTTTCTTGGTTGTTGGAGCCGCGCCCCTGACTTGATAACACAATTAACACACACCTAAGTATCTTATTATAAGTCAATGTCAGTATTACTAAACTAACGATACCTTTATAGGAACTTATTTCATTTACTTTGATCGGATTTCACTTTCTGAAGGATTCTATTTCGGTTTTATGAGCACCGGATTGGAATTCAGTTCGCCGTAGTAAAATTTGAAATCGTTTTAAGCGCTGCTGCTTTCACTTGGAAAATGTTAGCTATTGATTTAATGGAACTTTAATAATTACTATCGATTTTGTGTATGAATTATTATCAAACTCTATTAAATATCGTGTTCCAGATGATATTCACAAAACTTGGTCCTGAGAAGAACCATTTTTAGGGTTCCGTTCCGGGGTTTTTAAGCTTCGCTGTCCGTCTGTCCGTCCTGCGTCCGTCTGTCACTAGGCTGTATCTCATGAACCGTAATAGCCAGACAGTTGGAATTTTCAAAGATTATTTAGTATGGGCACATTAATAAAAACATTCTTTTTTGTACATACGAGTACATCAAGCAACTACAATATGTTAAATTTCTTTATTAGTTTTTCAACTTTATCTCTAAAGCAAGGTTTAAGATTGATTGCAAATATTTGACAGCTTCGGATAGCTTGCTCTGCTGTGGTCCGTACAATCTAAATACCTTTACATAAATTACCTGTACTGTGTACATGTATCTTTATCTTTTTATCTGAAGCATTTGATAGATTTATCATTTTGATTGCACTAAAGGCTAAGGCAAAATTCTAAATTAAGACATTTGGTTACTCAATGAAATTTTATGAAATGAAATTAAAGATATCTTTGTAACAATGCCTTTTTAAGTACTGATTCCTATGTTAAATTTGATTTGTAAAAGCTGTAAAAGCGTTCGTGAAATTTTGTGGATATCGTAAAGACAACACGGTGTATTCTTTATCCATTATAGACGATGAAGGCGACAATACCACCATAAATTGACTTCGTATATATAATGATGTTCCCAATCACTCCCTAACTGCGTTACCAAATCAGAATAATTTGAAACATATTGTAAATCGACGGCTTCATATGTTCGAAAAATTCGTCTGCCCAATAACGTAACTAAATAAATAACGCAGTGAATGTTATTGAACTGTCAAAATGAAAGCCGTTCCATATTTAAGTATGTTAAGCAATGGAAAAAAAAAGCTAACAATATTCAACAGGTTATTCAATATTGCCAGCCAGTCATAGATTGGAAACCTATAGTCAGTTCATTACTATTTAGTTTTTTTTAGCCACGTTTTATTCCGAAGTTAGAATTTAATAGAATAGAATAGAATACTCTTTATTATGTACACCATATAGATTACAGAACGTAAATAAAAAGATTTTACAAAGGGTGACACAATGGGCGGTCTTATCGCTAAGAGCGATCTTTTACAGACAACCTTTGGATGGAATTCTAAGGAGAAGGATAGAGAAATAATGTAGGTAGCCTACAGTGTACTATTTACATAGATTATACAATAAATATATACTTTACGTTAAGTGTATCATCTGTAGTTCAAAATGCAGTAATGCCATTGTTTTCATTTAATGTCGCGTTGTCGTCTCCACGTTTCAGAATAAGCGAAAGAACAAAGCAAAAAATGTATCCTATTCATATTTCATAGTAAAGTTGCGGAACTAATTACAACTTCGCCCTATATTTCCCTGAAGTAAGTGTTTAATGGACATACACTTCACGTCCGCCAATTAGCTCACTAGTTTTATCGTCAATTAAAGGGAGTTTATATTATGAGCGATCTTAATGTTATATGAGACTATGAGCTACGGGCTAGGAAGCTACAAGATTATGGAAATATTGGGCTATGGATGCTAGGCTACGAGCTACGGCTTAGAAGGCTAAAAGGCTATACTAAACTACTTTGGTGAGTACTTTATGCCCTCAAATTATTTACAATAGATTATCAAATTGTCGGATAGACTTGACAGCTTTTTAAGAGTAAACTATGTACATTGTTACTGGATAAAAAGTCCTACAGTCTGACTGATATTTAAAAACAAACTGAAGTGAACGTAAATTAATAAATCCCAATTGCCAATATTTACAAAATAAAGGTCTATTTTGTGCATAATAAAATAATGACGAACGGGAGTGGTCGCATTTAGCTACACAAACATTGGCGGAAGGCGGATCGATGGCAGATGCCGCCGCCGCGACCCCCTCTTGTTGACTTAAAATTAAGCCGAGTTTTCACCACTAAATAACACCTTATGTAATGTATGCGCATAGGTCCCGAACCGAAATGGTTGTTTACATTATGACACAGATTTGCTCTCAATTGTTATCCATTTTAATGGTAACCAGACCTCTTTGGAGCATAAAGCTAAACGACAGCCGTTTTGCCTGGTTGTGACGCGTGATGCGTTGTTAACCATTAATTATTTTTTTCTTTATGAAAACCGCAAACAAACGCTTTTTCTTTCTTTGACGTCAGAACCCGTATTTTGGTTCTGATGCTACTATTGTTCCAACTAAATATCGGGGCGGGTACCTTTACAAATGAATGCTAATTAAAAGCAAATCTACGGCTTACGTAGAAATGAACCATTTAAATCCGGTGGTCGTAATTATTCAATAAAAACTCACAAAGGATAATGACCTTTACGGAGGTGCCGTTATTAATAGTTCAGTAGCAATATAATGACTTGGACTATTATCGTAATGACCATTATTTCATTATGATGCCCACAAGTTTCTACGCAGCAGAGCTCGTTAATCACAATCAACCCTTTACAAAGGTACGTTTAGTTTCTCCATCCAATAATCTCCATTCTAATCGGTAGACATAATTTTATTAAATTCCTATTAAACGATAACCCAGTAGATAACCAGAGAAGTCGAATTGATTAAATTTCAAAGCATCTACCTATTCAGCGAGAGCGAAATCTCATTTGTGGGAAAAGCGATCGGCAGAATTTAACGTTGGGTGTGCTTAACTGGCAGCCCGTGTCACAAAGTACGGATGCGAAACTAAGAGAAAAATACATACGTCCCTACAGCTGTGTACGTAGTATTCAGGACAGGTCCCTAATATTGATTTTGCTTAAAATGTAGGTCAAAGTTCCGATAATGTTTAGTAGTCTAAAAATATGATATTGGCTCCTTCGTTTCAACTCTCTAAAGGATCTAATAAAGCATTCACTCCTTTGTTGTGTAACTTATTACAGAATTACGGACTCTTGTCGTTTATTCATATTTTATAAAATACAGAGTCCTCGTGTTCTATTGGAAAGTGATTTTCAATATATAGAGTATGTATATAATACACTTATGATAAAAGAAATTTGAACTTTAAACTAACCAGGATGTTGGATTGCCAGGGGCCTGATCGTGAATAATTAAACCCTGTATCACTGGCCACAGCAATGCTCCGCTTAACCTCTAATTTCTCGGCCGATTAACTTGCCTGAATGTTACGTACACCACATCAGAATAAACAACACCCCGGCTTATCAAGCCGGCGTACACGCCAAATAAATTCAAGGCCTGTAACAAGTTACCTTAAGCAACACCTTTAGGCCTTTGATATTGACTGAAATTAAAGTCCAAAAACAAATTGTTTTTCGTACCTTTGAGAATATCTCTTTGAAATGTCTAGATAGTTGTTTGGAAGATTCTGATCGTGAACGCTTTTTAAGACAAAGGAACAGCCAGTAAGTAATATAGCCTTAAGCTAAGGAAACTCTTTTGTAAGTCAGGAAAATACGGGCAACTTAAATTTAAATAATGTAACGTTGCACAGCCAATGTGTCTTTAATTTTTAACGTGACGATTTTATCGTGGTCACGCACGACTTTAAAATATATAGAAATAAGCACACGTTTTAACATTATCGTGGACGGAAATATAAAAGCGTTACTTAATGTTACTTTCATATGTTATCGTTATGCCGTGACGTGGGCATGGATGGCCATAACAATATCAATACGTTATAAATTATAAAAGCGCACATTACTCATTAGAACCCAGTAATAAATGTCTCTTAAACTTGATTTAACACCAAAATATATCACTAACAATGACAGGTTAGGTACCTATAGCATAATACATAATATTACCTATTGTTCCAATTCCCGTGTTGAACTTGGGCGCATGTTTTTCAATCCCAGTGAAAATTTGCATAATAAATTATGTTGATCGTCTTCTGAATTTTCTCCCAGCAATACTGATTTTTAGAATACAGGTTGATGCTTGGCCTCTTTAGATTATCTTATTAAAAAATCATCGATAAATAAGAAAAAATACCTTATTTCATATTCTGATCAAATCGTGAACTCGATTTCTCAAGGGAGGTGCAAATTACTCGTTAAAACAGAGCCCCTCAGCGTAGAACTACGTCTGATGAATATATAATTTCAATGTACACGTTTAATAACTCTGAGATACCTATAAGAAAGTACTGATGGCTAATATTGGAGAAAAATGATTGTTCATTATCGGTAGTATAGCTTTTACTAATATGCTTTAGGTTCTGTGTTTTATTTAGTGGCAATAAAACTAGTGATCAAGTATGATAGATAATTGTTTTGACGTCTAAGGTTAACAATTATTGAACGGCTTTATATGAAAGTATAAAATTGTCTTCATATATTCAAAAGTTTCATTTCTCTTTCACAAAATAATGCGAAGCATTCCCATCCTTATTACAAACTGTTATTGTAAACAAATTAGGGAAATTCAACAATCAAGGAGTTAGAAACACCCCAAGATTGTGAACTAACTTTGATGGCGAAAGTCTTTAGCAAATTTTCCTTGTGGTAGTACGTAGCTGAGCTTAGTTAATACTTACGGCTTACTCGACCTGTTTGTTTAGAGCCTTTATTGCTTATTTGCAGTCGCCCCAGAGCCAGTAATAAGTTCACCGCGTCCAATCGGTCAACAGTCCCCGCTACCGGGGATCGAAGAGGAGGACGATTCTGATTGGCCTCTCGAGGACGCTACAGACTTGACGATCACACCCTCTTATAAGAGTACACGAAGTAGCACTGACACTGCCTACACGTCATCTAGAAGTTCAGGAAAGAAGCGAAGTTTTGGAAGCCCGTCTTCGGTGAAGATATGTATATCGGCGGCAGCTAGGAAGTCTAACAAAGCACGTAAGCGTGGCTCGGGTGCGGCCAGCGCGTCGCCGTCGCCTGGTCAGGCCGGCGAGGACGCTGGGCCAGCGCCGCAGCCGGCGCTTGGCAGGATGCAGGCCGAACAGGGCAGCATCGGCGAGCTGCAGAAATACCACGGCAGATATCTCAAGAGCCGGCGTCATACCCTAGCTAATGTTCGGTGAGTACAAAATCAAATAAACTCTTTATTTTTATGAGAACTCAGGTTTACAGGGCCCTAATATTACTAACAATACAAAATATGTTTTCATGTCGTGCTGTTCAATAAAACAGAAAACAATGAAACAAACCTTGAATTCCTATTTTATTTTTTTGTAAAATCTGCCAGATTATGTGATTGTCCCTTTTATCAGAGGCCCTACGTTCCGCTAAAGGGTCCTGACCTACAATGACTAAAATATCTTGCATAATTAAACCATGTTTACAAAGTTAAAAGTAGTCTGATAGCTTGGTGATACCCAATTGTTTATTAAACGTAGGCTCGTAAAATGAACTTTATGGCCTAATGAAGTACACTGGAGCGATTAAATGCGATGCATGAGTTCATATACACAATTATAGTGGAGGGTGTTACAGACAACGGCGCCGATTCCTTTGTTCATAATCTAAAGTAAAATTTAGTTCAGTCCATCTTTCTTCTTCTATTTATTAAAAAAGTACAGAAGATAAATACTAAATAGTCATGTCAAATTAATAAGCGCCCGACGTAAATTTACGTCATTTTAGTCGTCATGCTTTTAATCACAATGTGAAAATTTTAATTTGACAATCGGATTTTAATTTGTCTAAACTCGTAACTCGTCGTATGCTGCACATAAGCTGGACCCAAAAGGTCAGAACTAACACCGTCCTTCAGCGCGTTCAAATGCCTCGAAAGTTGTTGCCCACCATAAAAAAACGCAAAATAGAATATTTCGGCCACGTGCTCCGACACAATAGATATGCGCTACTTCAACGGATTATGATGGGCAAGGTAGAAGGGAAGAGGCGCGCTGGACGAAAGAGAAAATCGTGGCTGCGAAACATCAGGGAGTGGACCGGCATTACTTCCGTCAAAAAACTGTTCCGACTCGCGGTTGACAAGACCGAGTACAAGAAGCTGACGGCCATTCTTCAAGATTGAAGAGGCACTAGAAGAAGAAGAAGGACTAAACTAGGTAATACTATATCTTCTGTCCTTTTCTTAACGAAGTATGAAGATAAAGATGCAATTAACTTAGTTTATGAACACGGAAATCGGGGCTGTTTAAGACATAGTTGTTAAGTGTTTTATGAACTAGATTTAACTTCTTCTAGGTAGGCCCTCCTACGTATAAACTTTTTTTTTACATAAGAGATTTTATGAACAAAACTCATATTAAACTTTTTTCTTTTTCCATGTGGTGCGAACAGATTAAGGTAGGTGACTTTTAGTTTATTATAATAAACTAATTTGAAACTTACACATTTTCTTTAATTACTACCATAAAGTGCACACGTCAGCAGTACAGACTGCAGCTCGCACACACGTGATTACAGTTGCTTCAGCTACCGCTGATTCCTGCCAGTCGTGTTTGTAAGTGAAGAAACAGAGAATGGTTCGATCTTTAAAAAAATCGTGATTGTCAACGGAAATTAAACGAAGTTGTTAATATTTCACGTTTATTTTTACTTTTACAACAAAATTCAATCCAGTAGTTTACTGTTTAGACTATTATGGATCCAGATCTAAACAGACATACGTCTTACTGAAAGGCATTAAATGTTCCAAGCACGTGCTATGCGCAGAACTCGCTTCCCGTCGGCTATAAAGTTCTGCAACAGATTTTATTGTACTTTACAGCGTATATTTTTAATAAACAGGGCTACACGATTTTAAAATATATTTAACTGCAAACTATTGTCTCGTGTATTAAATATAATGTAAACATAAATGCAGCAATACATTCTACTTTTAAAATATTTAATATAACTAATACACTGTCTTATATTGAAAATATCACAACGATTTTGCAATATTATTTAGAATTAAACGAACTTACCTTGTGAAGTTCGATTCTAATTATACGAAGATCACGAACCGAAGATGATTACCAATTTACATGCAGCAGTACGTAGTATGGTGCAGTCCTTGTCACACTTTAAAGACTTTTCATAAAGAAAAGAAAAAAAAAAAAATATTCAAATACCCGCTCATCGACCCCACTCCGGTCTCACTGTCCTATGTTCATTACGTTTTAGGGCTAGTCTAACCAAATAAGAAAAATATTGGGCTTTAGGGCCGGGAGGGTTGTGGTAATCATCTTCGGTTCGTGATCTTCGTATAATTAGAATCGAACTTCACAAGGTAAGTTCGTTTAATTCTAAATTATACTTCATATCACTCCCGAAGATGATTACCAATTTACATGCAGATGTTTAGAGTGTAATATAAAATTTATACAGATTTTTCTTTTTTGTTTCGAAATTGGTAATGATTAAACAAATTTATAAACAATTGATTTGCAATATTTACTAGCAAACTGCAGTTTTTGTGTTAACAGTAAATAAGGATAAAAATTCATACAATTAAGTAAACAATGAATTTGGGAGGCGATTTCCTATCGATTCAATAGTTTCTCTATTATAATACGTTTGAAAAATATTAAAGATATTAGTCCAGCCCACAGCCCTTCGAACCGCCTGCAGACTGAACTGATGTACGCCGCGTGCCTTGTGCTATGTGCACCAACATTGACACGTCCACAGCGCTTCTTTGGAGAGTATCCTTTACCCTGTGGGATAAACTTTGAAGGCCAATTTTCCTGTGAAGCTTACGAAAACTTATGAATAAATTATTTGTCTCAGTGTTTCTAATAGATCTTGTTTTATCTAAGTATGCTTTCGATGCGATGGCTGGATATATATTACGGTTCTCTTTAAAAAAAGGCAGTCTGATCAGGGGTTGGTAAGCGCAGGGTCTTGACGATATAATTAAGTCAGTATTTTTTTTAATACAATTGAATCATTACTTTCAGTAATATTATTATTTTTGATTAAGCTAAGAGTTGAAATTCTCTGAGTTGACACAATGGCAATCAAAGCGACAGTTTTATATGATAAAGCATTAAGGCTCAGATTATCATAAGGATAATAATCACTTAAATAATTTAAAACCACGGAGCTATCCCATGTTGTATCATATTTAGGAGTAGGAGGATTTAGTCTAAAAGAACCTTTCAATAATCTATTCACATAATCAGTTTTCATTATTGAATTACCCTGAACCAACGTTAAAGTGGATCTCGTGGTATTTAAAGTACTATAGCTAGCCCCAGCATTATGCCTATCTGACAAAAATGTTCTATTGCCAGACATACCGTCAATCCAGAAACTGCAATGTTTGTTGTTGATCAAACTCCAACCAAAATTTTAATGAGGAATTATACAGAGATAGTGTATTTTGGGCTAGCGAAGCCATGAGTAAATCTAGTGACGATACTGGTACGCCACGTTCAATCAACGACTGCCGGATAATATAGCTGCCACCAGGGTAAGGTTTATACAGTGAGTGTGCTTCTCTGAAAGGAGAATGCATTAGCTTAGTATTCGGCTCAAAAAATATTTCTTGTGACACAAGTAGTTTTCGATATAGCGGAAACCACGGCTGTGAGTGCCAGTAGGAAAACACAATAATGCCTTCGGCTTTATCATTTACGAATTTGTGAGGAACTTTTGTAATAAGGCAAAATGGTGAAAATGCGTAAAATTATATTATGTTTGTCCATATAAACGCAAATGCATAAACTTCTTCTGACTGCGGATCAATCTTCCACGAAGCATACCTGTCACACTTATGATTCTGTATGCTTGCGAAGAGATCAAAATGGGGGGTGCTAAACTTAGCTCAAATTTCAGAAAACGTAGTCAGCTAGTTGCCACTCGGTATCGATGGACTATTAGTGTGAAGCGCGATCTGCATCAACATTATCGCTAGATTGAATATATCGCAAATATGAAAATTCTACACTTTTCAAAACACTTCCATATGTCGTGTAAGATCGTTTAAGCGAGTGTGTTGTATTCCTCCCAATTTATTAATGTAAGCAATGGATGTTGTATTATCTATTTTGAGAAGGAAATTGCAATTACTTAAATGAGAGCCAGCCAGACATTTTTATCGCATAAAAGGCAGCTTTTAGTTCTAAGAAGTTAATATGATTTTTAATCTCTCTTGCACTCCAATTACCACCAGGTATTTCGCTGTTACATGGTACTCGCCAATCTGTACGAGATGCATCGCAAAATATTTCTAGTAAATAATCATTACTTTTAATAGATGAATAGCTTGTTTCAATATTGTCACTCCACCATTTAAAATCTGGCTGTAGACAGCTAGGCAAAACCATACGCTTATTATAATTATCAGAATAGTTTAAAGCTAAGAATTTGTCGTGTTCTTTTTGCCTAGTATACACCCAACCGTACTGTACGGCTGGGCATGCTGATGTCAAAAGTCCTAGAAATTCCACAAGTTGTCTTATTCTGCACATTTTCGTTTGTGAAAAAGACCTGACTGCGTTATTAATGCGAATTTTCGTGTCAACTGGTCCTTTTTTAAATTATTTATTAGGAGTCCAAATGATTCTAATATTTCTCTTGTAGCAGTAACATTCCAACGCACTCACTGTTAGAGCCAATACATAAAAATCGTATAGGTAATTAACCGACATTTAGCCGTCCGAACGTAGAGATTGTAATTCAGGTTTTAGTAGCTTTGTGAAAACAAGTGGAGCAGTGCAAAGCTCAAATGGCAGAACATTAAACTCATAAAGTTGTGAATTCCAATAAAAGCGTAGCTTTTTACGTTCTTCATTATTAATTGTTATCAAAATGTAAGCATCCTTTAAATCAAATGTAGCCATAAATTAATTTTGGTCTAGGAGCTTTAGTGCAGTACGGTAATGCTCCATTTTAAAATGCTCCACTTTGATGAATTTATTTAGTTCCTTTAATTTAGTATAAAATGATGTTCACCATTCAGTTTTAGAACTGTGAATACGGGCGACAAAAAACTGATCATCATAGGGGTTGCATAATGAAATATATTTTGGATCAAGATGTTTAAGTACAGATTCTTGGGTTATTTTAGATTCACAAGAAGAAAATCGGTCATTTTAAGGTATTATTTTTTGTACGGGTTCCTCCTTAAAGGGAATTTTATAACCTTGACCCCAAGACAGAATATTGGAGTCATTCGTAATAGTACACCAATAATTATAATAAAACTGCAATCTGCCGACAATTGATGAGTGTACCTCTGGTTCTGAAGTCAGTTCCTCCTTGAGCGGTACCGTGTGTGGCTCCTGGTGTGCATCGGGTTGCGGTTGCGCGACAGCGGCTGTCGGGCCGTCTAGTGGGGCAGATGCGCTCGCGGCCCGGCGGCGGCAGTCCGCGACGCCCCCCTCGCGTTTAAAGCCCCTCGACGCGCTGATATGGATGGACCAGATTAGAGCGCGTGCTGTGTTTTAATGGCAGGTCGCACTGCTGGCATACGAGGGCGTAGTTCCATACAGACTTTGATATAGTTTTGGACGATTTCAAGTGTTCGGCCAACTCCGAACCAAATATAAAAAATTGTCTATTTGCGTATTTCTTATAGTACGTCGGGTTTGCTTATTTAGAGTATTTATAGCGGCAAACCGTCCTGAGAGAGATTCTTTATAGTGTATATCACAAAAAGTTTAGCTGCATCACTGAGTGGCTTTATGATATCTCGGAAATCTGTTTTATTTTTAGAGCTCTAATGATCGCTTTTCCGAGTGCAGCCAGACCACTACCAAGCTGATTCTGGTGACTTTGGCTGTAAACATCTCTCTTATTAATTGTTTCTGTAAGCGCAGCTTTGATCTCGAGATTCTACGCCGGGTCCTTTAGGTGAGGACAGTTTTCTGGAGGCAAATATTCTTTTATTCGATCAGCTCGCTTTTCTTTACTTGTGTGCTCGCACCTGGATGCAATGTCTTCATGTAAGGTTTCACCAAAACTTTTATCCAAGGAAGGATCATCTCCTAACATATCAAGAATCTCTCTTTTATAGCAAATACCAAGCAAAATCTTTATAATAACAATATTGGTAGCCATTCTAGTAATGCAACGCGATTAACGCGGATGTAAATAGGTAATCCAGGCTCAGACGCGATTTACGCGGAGCAAGCTATGCAAGCACTTTCCGTTCAGATGCGACTTATGCGAAGCAAGTTGGGATAAGTACTTTACGCTCAGACGCGATTTACGCGGAGCAAGGGATGCAAGTAATTTATGCTCGGACGCGATTTACGCGGAGCAAGGTATGCAAGTACTTTTTGCTCGGACGCGATTTACGCGGAGCAAGGTATACAAGTAGGCACTTTACGCTCAGACGCGATTGACGCGGAGCAAAGTATGCAAGTACTTTACGCTCAGACGCGATTTACGCGGAGCAAGGTGTGCAAGTACTTTACGCTCAGACACGCGATTTACGCGGAGCAAGGTGTGCAAGTACTTTACGCTCAGACACGCGATTTACGCGGAGCAAGGTGTGCAAGTACTTTACGCTCAGACACGATTTACCCGGAGCACATTAGGTAAGTACTTTTATAAGACTTAGGCGCAATATACACGAAGTAAATAAAATATACACGAAGTAAATAAAAAACAAAAAATAGGTAGGTCAACGCTCATAGGCGGTTTACACCGAGCGATGTTTATAGGTAACAATATCGCGATTTAATATAGACGTTACGTTACGTTCATACATTTAATACCTAGCTACTTATACAAATACATACATTTTATAGTTCGATTAATCTTTGCTTATTACCATCTAATAACTAGTTTAAATATACTTAGTACCAATAAAACTTGTTTCATGATTTACATAAAACTTTTGTTATATAAAGTTAATAAAAAGGTAGATAAAAAACAATTTTTAGCGGTGCTCTGACAGCGGCAACGCAGGATCGTACCGGTACCCGAGGCCGACAGAGTGGCGCCTGATGGGCGGCGCGTGGCGGCAGGCGCTTGCGCATTGTAGGTACCTACTAGACATCTATATTAGCAACTACAGATTAGGCTACTTACTTTCAATAACTTCCTCTTGGTGAGTATCACGCTTAACCTGATCACTTTAGGATGACGTTGAAGGCAATCTCAATCTAGATTTATGTTTCACTTTTCCCCTAATTTCTTTAATTTCTTAAATAAACCACTATAATCATCAATATCTTTCGAACGTGAACTTTTCTTCACCATGATTACGCAAAATCAGATTGGACAATCTGGAAACAACTTAGTCGCAACGGTAATTTTTTGCACAAAATGATGCGTGTGACTCGGACAGCACAAAAAAACGTAATGAACATAGGACAGTGAGACCGGAGTGGGGTCGATGAGCGGGTATTTGAATATTTTTTTTTTTTTTTCTTTTCTTTATGAAAAGTCTTTAAAGTGTGACAAGGACTGCACCATACTACGTACTGCTGCATGTAAATTGGTAATCATCTTCGGGAGTGATATGAAGTATAATCATGACAAATACAGCTTTCAAAAAGGTCCACAACAATTAATAAACATTTTAGTTTATTTTACATTACCAAGGCTACTCGTGACTAATTGTTATCGTTTTACTTGACTTAGTTACCACAGTCACAAATGTCTTTATCACAGCTACCCATGGGACAGACGAGCAAATAATCACGGTTGGAAAGCCCAATACTCTAAATTAAACAATTATTCCGTCATTAAGAAAACAACATTGCTGTAACTACGACTAACGGATGAACTAACAACTATAAAGAGCTATCTTATAATAGCTAGTGAATTAATCAGTAAAGTATGTAAAAAGTGTCACGAGATTCATTGTGCCTATGATTACTGAGATGCAAAAAGATAATTTTCATAACACTTATTTACTTACTAGCTTTCTGCCCGCGGCTTCGCCCGCGTAAATTTCGGTTATATCGCGCTTTTTAGATTTCCCTCGGGAACATCAAATTTTTCCGGGATAAAAGGTAGCCTATGTCCTTTCTCGGGGTCTAAAGATTGTGTGCTTTCCGCCCGCGTCTACGTCCGCGTGGTGTTCGGTTACATCGCGCTTTTTAGATTTCCCTCGGGAATATCAAATTTTTCCGGGATAACAGGTAGCCTATGTTTTTTCTCAGGGTCCAAAGATTGTCTGTGCCAAATTTCATGAAAATCGGTTGAGAGGTTTAGGCGGGAAACCGTAACAGACAGACAGACAGACAGAGTTACTTTCGCATTTATAATATTAGTATGGATAACTTGACAACAACAATAAGTTTGTAAGTAAGTACGTTCAAGGTTCAGAATCTTGCACAACTTGCATGTAACTCGTCTAACATTTACATGTCACTTTCAGAGGCTGTGCAAAGTCGGTCGTTCGGTTTGTTTGAAAATCATTATTACTGCAAGCATTTGCTAGGTCAAAGAACCTACTGTGTGTTTCTTGTTGTATGAATGCAGAAGTGTGGATGGAAAAGGATAGCTTGTGACATACTTTTGTTTATTCCTATTTAGTCTGACCCAAGAATAGAGGGGTAATTTTAGTAATCTTAGGGACCTTCACAATCTGATCTCAATCTCAGTCTGTCAAATAATAATACTTAAACCCCACACTTTGACAAGTTTCTGACATTTCTTTGTCGCCGAAATGAGACTTTTTTTTATTTGGGATGGGAAATCATCCAATGACCTCTCTCGCTCTGGATGGACCGGAGGGCCTATCAGAGTTTTACTGACTAAAACCCACCGGTTTCTTTCTTAACCAACCTGCAACCCTGACCCAGGGGGTATCGGTCACCGTGGACCCCGACTTTTTTTTCAGACTTGCCATTCATTTGTCTTATTGTATAATTCTGGGTTAAAAGTACAAGCCACGTTTTATTTTTCCATTTCTTTATCCCCTACTTTTCTGATCTGATAAACATATAAGAATTATATTATAACCAATACCGATTTTGGATTTCTCATATTCGCGGGTATTTCTTTAATAAAATCGTTTCTTTTTATTTCCCATGGCTTCCGCAAAAATACATTTTCCTTCGAAATTTTCCTCATTATTGTGAATGTCACGAAACCTATACAGTTTTTTTTTTCTAATATATCAATATCCTTGTTGTTTTCTTCAGCTTACTTTCAAATAAATGTGTAATTACTATTTTATAGTGAAACCTAGGTTCGTATCACGTCAAGTTAGTTGAACAAGTAAAAAAACAATGTTCGGCTCGTTGCCGACGTCGTCGAGAGAGGAAACTTCCACATTTTTTTCTAACCATTGTTCTAGCCCCAGTGCTTAACGTCGTTTTCTTTTTGTATGCTTTATAAATGGGGTAGCAAAGTCGCAAAAACTTACCAAAAAAACCTCTACAACTTTGACAAGTTTTTGACAATGATTGTTGTTGAGAGTAGATTGCTGAGATATGATTCAATTGCCCTTCTGGTCATATACCGAAATTAAAACCAGTACCAAATATTTGTACTCTTAAATATCAAAGTACCTACGCAATCTAAGACAGTGTAAACGAAGTATTGCATAAGAAATTCTGTCTAAATATTAGTAGACATACTCTCGACCCTTTTCAGGTTTTTCAAACCGATTGCTTAGATTTCGTGAAAGAAAAATATCGCCTTTATTTTTTCTGTTTCGTTAAAGGTGAGAAAATTGAGAAAGGTTTCTATTGTAAATATATTTGACTTAAAAAAATCTTCAGCGGTTGTTTGAAGGAGGTAAATATAAATTTACACCAAAATTCATTTTACATGGGAAATCTATGCGTAATAAAAACTTGAAATTATAACTAGGTACTTTATACAGCGTCCCTGATTCTCGTCTCCACATTTATCAAACTATAAATATTTATGGGTGGGCTGAAAATTAAAGACTTTTTTGTTTTTCATATTTTATTGCGCCAATACAGTCATTAAATATTTATTTTTATAGAGAGCCAATAATAACGTTTGTTTTGTGATTTCATAAAAACAATCTCGAAAAAAATGATTTATACATTATTAAATTTAGAAAATAATTTGCGGTAATGCCTTACCGATGCCGAGAAATATTGAAACTTCGATATTTTATTAGTAAATTGAATTTAGCTCCCGTTTTACTGGAACGCGGTGCGACTTGCGGGCGTCCTGTTCTAATCCATTATGCTATTAGTTTTTTATTGGAAAACAACTGATTTCATGATTTTGTTATATTTGGCACTTCGTTATGTAAGTTATGTAAAACAATTGTTTTGTGTGTTTCTTTACTTTAAGGTGCAAATAAACGATTTTTTTTATGTTTCTTAATTCCCGAAAGATGGGTGTCCTTCAAAACCAACTTGTTTTTCCCAAAGATATGTTTTCTAGATGCGTTTCTTAGTTTTGCGACCATGTATTGCCGGTGGCTATATTTGGTCCCAGAAGGAGCAAGCATTTGTTAGGCACAATTCCAGAGTAAAAATCTGAATTGTTTTTACGAATTCCTTTTAGTAGGTTACCTACCTGGGAATTTATCCCTGATAAATACGATTTCAGGTCAACCACTAGGAGAAATACATGAAAGAGACAGTACTTATGTAACTTACTTATTTACCTCAAGGGCTAGATGAAACTTATGATCATAAAAATATTATTGCTATTGTAAGTACTATAAAGCTGTTGTTGGCACCACTGCCAATTCTATAACCAAAACACTGTTTGCCTTCATATACTTAATGCTAAATAACATTTCTTTGTGTAAAAACTAGAACTTTTACCGGCTAATATTGGCTTTAATACAACCATGTAGGTACAATTGTATGTTGTACTTTATTTATGGCTAGGCACACGGTCTTTTTACATCAAACGGGCGGTAACTTTGTTTTGGCATAGCGTTCTTTATGACTTTTTTTCTTAAGCTTCTAGGATCCATATCATGTTAAATAACCTATAGCTGTACTCATGGATAGGGCTTTCAAACTCAAAATTCTAAATTTAAAAATCTGTCTAGTATTTTCAGAGTTAACGCTTTACCGTACAGCCAAGTTAATATAAACTCTACTGCGTTATTATTAGTATAGATTCTGTCTGACTAGTCACTAGATAGTGGCGCTGAAAGTCCTTAGGACAATGACCTCGACTTATGACCTTTCAGTAATTTGCACAGACGGCTCCATTTCTCTCCTGCCTTCTCCTAATCTAATGAAACATTGAATAAAGTCGAAAAGAAGTGTATTAGCAGGTGGTACTGTCAATCGCTCACCGTGTACTCGTGTTCCCCAATGATTGATCGACACCGCTTGGTGATTGATTCTCTGTGTCACCTGATACACAAATGTATGGCCCTATTTTATTCCAATACAATTCGAATACGCATACAATATTACCTGTATATGCTGGTAGGTACTTTGTAAGCCGTAAATCGAGGATATGACTTTATGAAGTGCTTTACTATAGATAGATAAAGTACACTTTATTATGTAGACTATAAATAATCAAGTAGACAATCTAAAAATGATCTCTTTTAGTAGACTAAAGAGAAAGGAGGAGAGAAAGAAAGAGAGGGAGAGAAAGGGAGAGTAGCCAGCCTTTCGGTGTTCTATAGGATGCATTTTGGGGAGTGTGCGAGGGAATTGCATGATTTAATTCCCCCGTCTCCGTTTCACCATCAGACGACCCGTCGTACGGCTAGTTTCCATCCTTACGTTGTTAACAACGTGGTGTAATGGTGTTAACACCAACGTGGTGTAGTGGTGTTAACACCACTACGATCCGGACGAAGCGTTTCGCCTCCTCCTTTATACCGCGTACATCGCGGGACTGAAACAATTTACCAGCGGCGGTGTTTCCGTCGGACTACAATTTGAGTGTCTTCAAGGCTAGAGTGAATAGGCTCTAAATAAACTAGTGCGCTTTACCATCAACGATTGCGTCACTGCTTACCATCAGGCGGGATTGCGGTCAAGCGCTAGTTTATAATTTAGAAAAAAAAAATAAGAAGTATACTTATGATTATAACATAAACTTATAATTGACCGCAAAAAGTGATAGGGTATAAATAATAACGTTAGTTTTTAAAACAAAGGCTAATGGGAAAATGATGCCCATATTCTAATCGTCATGTTTTGTATAGACTCGTGCCGGACACCGCAAAAAATGACCGTAGACCTTTACCCCAACTACAGCCAGCTCAGCCCAAAAAGTGGGTTATAGTTTTAGGATTGTTAATGTCATGCAGCTGGTGGCCGCACTTTAACACAGACCAATTATACAATTATAAATCTTTACTATAATATATTACTATCTACTTACAACAGTGTAAGTTGTGGTGGCCTAGTGGTTAAAACACCAGCTTCTCGAATATGAGTGTGCGCGTTCGTTTCCAGGTCTGGCAAGTACCAATGTAACGTTTCTAAGTTATATGTACTTTCTAAGTATATTTTGTACATCTTGAGGAATCCTGGAAATGTAAGTCTGAAATCGTCAACCCGCATTGAGCAAGCGTGGTGATTACGCTCAATCCTTCTCTGTATCAGAGGAGACCTGTGCTCAGCTGTGGGACGATAAAAAGGTTGATGATGATGATGATGATACTCAAAACAAAGGATTGTAGGACACGTTAAAAATACAAAATAAGCACTATTTAAGTAAACGTGTGGGTGAGCACTGCACTCCTAGCTAGTTTTGAGTAAATAAATTATTATTTACTATTTTTATTATACTGGCAACCTTCTTGATGGCGGGCTTGGTTCTTAAGACAAAACATTCAACTGGTTTAAGGATGCTTCTTTTTGATATTTACCTAGTTACTCAATAAGCACTTTTCAAGGGATACTAAAAATTCCATTCAGCATATTTTTAACTGCGAATGCGCGCGTTTCAAATTTTCAACTCGTCGATATTGTAGTGGATGTCTACGTCCACATTCATAAAACGAATGCAAATACTTATACTTACGTTGTAGCGAACGGAAATTTAAATTTATCAGTATATTTTACTTTCTTGTGTTGTTGGGATGCTTTGACGAGCACGTGAAAAGCGCTTATTGCAATCAGCATTCGACTTCGTAGTTGTTAGAATTCATATTTTTGAAAAAAGAAATATTCTTCATTACCAAAACATTGTAAATGTGGAGTTGTTCCTCTAATGAAACGACATTTAAAATTATATCTCGCGTGTTTCTATCAGCTGCTGCACGGTATTCCTATACCGTTTGGCGCCAAACACGTAGCCGAATTCTGAGGCGAGTCCATTTAAATTGCCAACGAGGCAATCGTTGGTTATTTTATACAATTTAAATTTTCGGTTTTTGTTAAGTCCTCTTGATTGATGATACGTGCAAATATCGTTTAACTGATATTTTTAAGCCGTGGTTATTTTAATTGGTATACAGCACGTTTTGTTGGTGTTATTTAAAATAACATTACTAAAATAATTACCACTATTATCACTATCAATACCATTTTATTTTTAACACAAATATTTTCCTACTTATCTTAAGTGAACATTCATTTTTAAATATTCGCGAAAAAAAGAGACGCATCTTAAACCAATTTAATTTAACTGCTGTTTATTTTTATGAAATTTATGATGCAATGAATTTAATATAAGCTCTTCGTTTCCTTGCGTATCTTAAATACATAATCAGTCTGTTATATATTAAGATGGCGGTGAAACAGTGCTGCGTGGAGGCAGCGCAATAAAACTAGATGATCAAACCGTAAATTCAAAGTTATGACATATTTTATTTTCACTTTAACGGTTTCAACAAAATAAACAAGTCGCTGTTATAAAACAATTCAGAACAAGTTGTTTCTAGAAAAGTAATGATTTCTTTCAGACGTTGCCTCATTACTGAGGGTTGTGACTTCAAATGACGTTGATGAGTTATCTCTCTATTGATCCAGTTCTCGTGTCTAATGGCAGCGCTCATTCAGGAGTGTATGTTTATGAATTTGTATGACAAATGACAGGTGCCAGCTGTACTATAATGTGTTCCATTCACTATACACTTAAATGTATTGATTGATGACCAGAACTCTCGGCCACATGAAACATTTTTAAGCACGGATCGTTTAGAGCGTTTCTTTCTTGATTTATAACGTTAATATTTATGACAAACGATTTATTTTCTGTAAGTAGGTTTATACAAACACTTTTACAAGCCAATCATATTTTTAAAGCTAAATGAGTAGCTGAGTCAGGTGAATACTTTGAGAAGAAAACCCGAAACGAACTCAAATGTCACAGGCTCTTTTAATTTCCAGATTTAATCTTAGATAGATCGTAAGAAGATTATATAGATTAATGTCTGAGATGATCTTTTGAAGAAAGAACCGCACGGATTGAGACCGCCTGTCTAGTTAGTCCATGCATTTGTCTGAAATCTTGAAATTCCACTTCGCGTAGGACAGCGAAGTTCATTCTCAATCACAGCATGACTGTAATGGCGTATCATCATCATCTCAGCGTTAATCCCAGTCACATCCGAAGATTTTCCGCTTTGGACTCTGGGGTCCGCTTTGCCAGTCTAACTGCAGATTTTGGCTAAACTTCGATGTTTTCCATGAAGCGACTGCCGTCTGACCTCCACAACCCGAAGGCGACTAGTTAGACTTTTGAGAGCTCCAACAACCAATAATGACTGCCACTAGATGTTCGTATAGCAACCGGGACCAACGGCTTAACGTACTTTCCGAGGCACGACCAGACCACTGCAAATATTCATATTCATGCATACTAATATTTGCACTGCGCGGGGATCGAACCCGTGCCTCCTTGCGCAGCGGCCGCGTTCGCTACCGCTGCGCCACGGAGGCTGTCCCCGTGTGACTATAATGACGTATGTTATGAGGTAAACAACTAACCGATCCTTCATAAAATTCTGTTTTACAATGTTACTACGCTATATCAGTCTGGCTAAAATTAACCGCCCTAGCAGTGAAACGTCAATAACTACATTTAAATTCGCTCGTTTTTGTTTTCGAGGTCATTTTAATAGGCTAACATCGCTTTTGTACGATGGAACTCAATTGCCGAATACCTCTCCCAGTGCTCAATAAAATTGCCTGAAACAGTTTGATTTTTGAGCGAATTTCGTTTGACTAGAACTGAAAGATACAATTTTTGATAGTCGCATATTGGACGGACATACATAGATTGGGCTTAGGATAAAAGTACACATTGTTTTATTTTAAACTTTTCTAATTTCACGGAAATTAAACAGAACAGTATGTGGCTCATCATGACAGCCTCCGTGGCGTAGCGGTAGCGAACGCGGCCGTTGCGCAAGGAGGCGCGGGTTCGATTCCCGCACAGTGCAAATATTTGTATGCATGAATATGAATATTTGCACTGGTCTGGTCGTGCCTCGGAAAGCACGTTAAGCCGTTAGTCCCGGTTGCCATTCAAACATCTAGTGGCAATCGTTACGGGTTGTTGGAGGCCTCAAAAGTCTAACAATTAGTCTAACAGCAATGCTTAGATATCGCCTTCGGGTTGTGGAGGTCAGACGGCAGTCGCTTCACGGAAAATATCGAAGTTTAGCTAAAACTCAGCAGTTAGACTGGTAAAGGGGACCCCAGACTCCAAAGCTGAAAAAGCTATGGATGTAACTGGGATTAACCCTGAGATGATGATGATGATGAGTATGTGGTTCACCATGCTGTCTAATTTGTAGCATTTTTGTTTTAAGTAAAACGTTGCCCCACATTAGGAATTACTCCTGTATCGTGGGTGCGTTTACAAACATTTAAACTCACTTACACAAACATAAAACAGCCTGACCTGGAACAACTACCTGTAGGCCATACAAATATTTGTTCCGTGCGGGAATCTAACTCGCGACACTCAGCGCAATTGTTGATCACTCAGCCACTGGAACAACCGTGGCACCGCTGGATTTTTGAAGTTTATTTTACGGTCCATAAGTGAAATGAAAAACTTATTTATACATTCACAGTCACTAAAAGAAAACTTACGTTCGTGTGTTAAAGGGTGAAGCAAAACATTGTGAACCAGCTGCCGTTGCACTCCTCGACCGGCGAGCTATGAAAGCGACATGAAAGACATCCGCAATGCTCACACACCTCCGCCGCAGGTTTCCGCTGCGGGCCGATGCTCAAAGCAC
Source organism: Sesamia nonagrioides (assembly GCA_017933935.1). Lineage (NCBI taxonomy): Eukaryota > Metazoa > Arthropoda > Insecta > Lepidoptera > Noctuidae > Sesamia > Sesamia nonagrioides. The sequence goes on from JADWQK010001341.1 coordinate 1,303,228, forward strand.
CTTGCATGCTGTATGAATGACCGGAGACATCCTACCCTCCTCAAAGCCCTTAGAGACTCGTTTGCGGTCAGGGAAAATTGCTTGGAAAATTCTCATGTTCTCTAACAAGCGATGTACCGCTGTGCATGTACTGAAATATGTGAACATATTTCAAAAATAGTATGCATTCAACGGGAACACCTCTTCGCGGACAAATAGGGTGTCATTTTCTTGAAGAGTCGGCGCTGTAAAAAATAACAGAGCACTTTCATTTGTGAATGATGGTTTATTAGGTGTTGGAGGTGTGACTACTGATGTCACACTCTACTAGGAAATAGCTACTTTGAAGGTTTCACTTGGAAAAGCACTTATTAAAATTTTTGTACCAGTGTCCTCCGTTTTATATTAAAAGAGAAAAATTGTCTATTCATTATACGGCCCGTGTAGTGCCCCAGCTAATAACTTAATGGCGTCTGCTATAAAAGAATGGTCGCGGTCGGAAACAAAACAAATGTACGTGTCTATTTTTTAATATTTCATGAGGCGAACGATGCTTTTTCTAGCGGTCTTTTGTTCTTTTTCTCGAAGTCTATTGCTTTTTAATGAAACGCACGTCGTGAGCGAGGGAACGGTTGCGATATCCTTTCAAAGGAATTGTGGGAGACTGCATAATATGACATGTATGTATTGGAGTGCTTTTAGCGTATCGAGTGGTTGAATCTCCACATTTCCTCGACCGACTCGCTTGGCTTATACATTGTTCGCGAACACGAGATTTAGATACGAACCTACGCGCGCACATAATGTTCAGTTACGTAGGTATGCAAAATATTACTGACATGCCGCAACAGACGAACGTTTGTAAACTTTTAAAATTATGAATAGAGATTTTCACAGTTTAAATATACCTAGATTTATGTTTGGATTTCATGCTAAAATTAAGAAGGACAGGCATGCTCGTTGAATTGTGTATCGCTAGAATGAAAAACGCAGTCAATGACAAATAGTACGTTGTATTCAACGTACAAAGTGTACAAATTGGCTCTCGGTATCAATCGTAGCGTGTAATTCATGTCCGTTAACATTGTAACTGTGGAGAGGGCTCATGAACAGTCGTAATTATTTGTCTATTTCCTATCACTGCGATCTATAATGGGACAGGATGATGCAAACGGTATTTACAAAATTTCAACATAATTTTTTCTTTAACGAGTATCTCGAATTAAAAGTAGAATCAGTAAGACGTGTTAAACCATTTTGTATGAAACTAGTTCACTTTCATTCGATCTTCCAACGGTCAAATATTCCATTACGAATGATTCCCATAAACATACGAAACTCGTTCAACTTTCGCGTCCTCATTTATAAGTTTGTTTGGCTAAGTAATTACAAATATTTGCCATAATCTTGAGAGGGTAGGAAATTTAAGTCAGTTTGACAATAAGGATTATTGTTTTTGTATACCTACATACCTAGGAAAGTATTTAATATCTCTCATGTCAAATTCTATTTTTTTTTTTTACGGATGGAAAATCATTAAATGACTTCTCCCGCTCTGGGCGGAACTGCATATCAGACTTTTACTGATTAAAACCTACTTGTATATCTTTAGTTGCTTGTGTGTCAGGGGCCACGGCTTCTTATAAAAATATTTCAAAATAAAAATCCATATCAAACTTTAGATAAGCTACGTACATATATTTAAATTAACTATAATAAAAATAACCACTTCCCAGAGCAATGTAGGGCTAGAATATGTTTTCAGATTCAGCTTTGCCGCGACGTAGCAGATGATATCAGATCTCGTCTGCCAACGAATGCAGGAATCGGGTATGCAATATATCTGTTATATAAAATCAGGTTTAAATGTCCAGGGAATTTACTCTCAACTCAGGTTATTTCAAACTTCTGCTGAACATAATCTTAAGAAAATTGTTTACCAATTCTTGTCCATATCGACACCCCCACCCAATAAATTGGTATAATAAGTTAACATAAATATACCTGATAACTTCTTCAAAGCTAGAGTATACTGACAGTTGTGGGAATGCCCGTTTCTTTATAGACCTCATCCCCGTGATTCAGGGCGGAAACGAAACCCAGAGCATTAAAAAAAAGTAAAAAATAAAAATATGCATATTCGTAGCGTCGTACCAAATATATTACAATCCATCATCCTTTAACAGCTATCTGAAATGGCATATCACGCCAAATTGATGTATTGTGAATATACTTAACAATTAATTTGCTTATAGGTATGTAGATACCTTAATGTAAAGGACACCGAGTATTTATATCTCGTATTTTTAAAGCTACCTAAGCAAATGATAAAAATGTGGTAATTTCAATGTGTAAATAAGCAAAACTTTACTTGTTTCTTATATTCGATTCATCGGTACACTTGTTTAGACTTTTTTTTTTTGGGATAGGAAATCATCAAATGACATCTCCCGCTCTGGGCGGTCGCGGACGGGCGTGTCAGACTTTTACTGACTAAAACACACCCGTGTTTCTTCACTTGCCTGTGCGACGGCCAGGGCCACGGTTTTTTGTTTAACCAATCCGCAACCCTGACCCAGGAGGCATCAGTCTTCGTGGACCCCGTCACGATGTACTGACATCTCTTTGAGGCGCGCGTGAAACATGACGCGCCGTCGACTCGGGCCTGGTCCTTACCGGGCGGTGAGCTGCCCACTGCTCACCGCCCGCAGACCCGCACCTATGGTGGCTGGGAGTTCGGTGTCTCCTCCCGACCAGGGCGTCTCCTGCGGCTTGTTAGCCTCTCACTTGTTTAGCCTCACCTGACTACGGTTTGCGTGTCCGCGGATGCAACCGGGATTATACGCTGAGATGATGCTGATGACTTGTTTAGCCTCAACAGCGGCCGTGCAGAAAACAGTAGCCTTACTATGACCTGTTAAAAATACCGTCGTGGGTCGTAACCGTCGTGGAAAAGGGATAGCGCTACTCATTTAACAGACTTCAAAAAGGAGGAAGTTACTCAATTCGACCGTATAAATGCTTTTTTTATGTTTGTTCGCGCATAACTTCGTCGTTTATAAACCGATTTTGATCATTCTTTTTCTGTTGAAAAGAAGACGTTCCCAAGGTGGTCCCATGATAAGGATATCAGGGTTTGATGGTGGAAGACCAGAGCAAACAAGGGGAACTTTCAAAAATTGCAGGGGGGACTAGTGCATATCTTAACATTTTCATTAAGTATTTTAAAGCACTGCAATTTAATAAAAGTCTGGAGTAGATCTGATGATGGAGCCGGGAGACAGTCGAAGGAACTCCGCAACAATTTACAGCAGCTACCTTGTGTTTGGGCTCGATTAATTTGTATTGATAAGAACTTTACACCTAGATGGGTTGTGACTGTCATAAGAGCTCTGATGATGAAGACAACGGCCAGTTCCGGGAACTCCTCAACGGTTTACAGTAGCTACTTTGTGGTTGGACTTCATTCATTTATATTGATGAAACCTTTGCACCCATTGGGTTAAAATAATGGTCTGCAGTAAATTTTAAGTTGAAGACTATAGGCAGTTGAGGGAATACTTACGGGTAAAAATTAAAGTAAACAAAATTACGTCGTTTCCCAACTATATTTGCGTCAGCTTCCAGTCTGACCGGATGCAACTGAATACATAGTAGTTTTGACAACTAAAAAGTGTAAAATAAAAACTTTTTTACAAAAAAACAACCGACTTCCAAAAACCACTACAAAGTGAAAAATAACTAATTTCGGAAGTAAGTGTCAAAAAACGAATATACAAACCCAAAGACACCGACTTCCGAAATTAGTTATTTTTCACTTTGTAGTGGTTTTTGGAAGTCGGTTGTTTTTTTGTAAAAAAGTTTTTATACTGTATAGCTTCATCTTCGTTTGACACTGGAACCGTGATGGTTGTAAAACGTTATAGTAAACCCTCCAAGAATGAAAAAAAGAAAAAAACACGAATAAGCTTGTCCTCATTATTGTTGATTCTTAAATGAAGCTTCACGAATATTTTGTCGGTTTTCATTTCATTATTTATTTAAATGAGAGAAAGAACACGTAATGACCTTGACGCTTTTCAAATTGAGTAGGCAGACAAGGAAAATGGAAAACAATAAATGAATGCCATATTTCGTTAATTTGCCTTAACAAAATTGTAGGTACCTGTACAAAAAACTTCTTAGAAACACAAATATATCGCTTTTTGGTATTCAACATTTAGATAGAAACAGTGAAAACCATTTTGTAAAGGGCAATCCATACTAATATTATAAATGTGAAAGTAACTCTGTCTGTCTGTCTGTCTGTCTGTCTGTCTGTCTGTCTGTTACGCTTTCCCGCTTTAACCTCTCAACCGATTTTGATGAAATTTGGCACAGACAATCTTTGGACCCTGAGAAAGAACATAGGCTAACTTTTATCCCGGAAAAATATGAGGTTCCCGAGGGAAATCTAAAAAGCGCGATATAACCAAACTCCACGCGGGCGAAGCCGCGGGCGGAAAGCTAGTAAATAAATAAAAATCAAATTTTATGATTTTAAAAAACTAAATCTCAAGTCGCCATATTGAACCGGCTACACTATTACTAACAGTTGGAATCATTTCGAAGCATATTGCTAATCCATTGCTCCATGTGTTGGAAAATGTGTCTACTCAACAACGTAAATAACGCAATGAATGTTGTTGAACTGTCAAAATGAAATCTATTGCTACTGATAGTGTATTACGTAATTAGCATGCTGACCTGAACATGTCATCTAGGCTATATAATATGTAAAGAAAACGCTATGGTTTCCTTAACCTTTGTGGTTATTTGTATTTTATAAGACAATTTAGCACACGGCTATCAGCTGCGATGTGACTTTTGACAGCGAAAAATATTATAAAAGTTTCTTGAAGAACACCTAAAGAAGATTTCACAACCTGAAATGAAGCCTTTTAATGTTGTTTTCTGTCTTTACAGGTGAATATTAAGTAATTAATTATAGGTAGGGAACCCACTTGTAAAAACTATAACAATATATTAATAAATTATCTGTCTTTACAGAAAACGCATATGTTTTTATTTGAAAAGTGAAATCTCATTATAAAACAACATTAACTCCTAATATATCAAGAAGAATGGAAAAGTTGAGATTTGATTTTATTGTGAAAGGCTCAGCAGATGGTAAGCCAAACATAATTTGTATAAATTCAATAGGTACTCCTAATGGACAGACTTAAAAGGTCTAGGCAGAGCTACAAGTCAAAAGAGGCCATACATAGCTAGGGATCAAAACAGGCCCTCATACTTAGCAGGAACGATTTAGACTAAACCACCAAGGCAGTCAAGAGATGGTAATTGTTAGGAATTACTTATTGACGTGGTCCTCATTGGAGATCCATATTTCTACAGCTACACGCAGGTGCAAGGGACGATGCTGACGACAGATATTGCTCACAAAAAATCTCAATATATGGAAACAAAAGTTGCCCAAGTAGTTTTTTTTTTTTTTTTTTTTCTGGATGGGAAATCGTCAAATAACCTCTCCCGCTCTGGGTGGAGCGGAAGGGCGTGTCAGACTATTACTGACTTAAACCTATCTGTGTTCCTTCAGCTACCTGTGCGCCAGGGCCACGGTTTCTTTTTTAACCAACCAGCAGTCCTAGCCCCGCAATCGGTCTTCGCGGACTCCGTCACGATGTGCTGACATCTCTTTGAGGCGCGCGTGAAATACAACGTGCCGTTGACCCGGGCCTGGTCCTAACCGGGCGAAGAGCTGCCCACTGCTTGCCATCCAAATGAAGTCTGTGATAGTTTATAATTTTCATACATTTGACAAAAAAGTAAGAGTGTGCGTGTATGATAAGAATGCCTAGTATGAGTTTGTTTTACGATAACGCCATCGATACGATTATGGCGATCGGCGTTCAGAGGGCCTAGTGCGAGTTTTTTTACAATGACGCCATTGACACGGTTATGACGTTCGGCGTTCAGAGAGCCTAGTGCGAGTTTGTTCTACGATGATGCCATCAAAATGGTTATGACGTTCGGTTTTCAGAGGGCCTAGTGCGAGCTTGTTATACCATGACGCCGTCGACATGGTTATGACGTTCGGCGTTCAGAGGGCCTAGTGCTAGTTTGTTTTACGATGATGCCATCAACATGGTTATGATATTGGGCGTTCAGAGCGCCCAGTGCGAGTTTGTTTTACGTTAACGAGATCGAGACGTTTGTGACGTTCGGTGCTTAAATTGGGTCGTTTCATGCAGCGACCTTGGACCGGCTCAATCAGAGCGCCGAACGTCAAAACTAGTAACATGTGCCTAGTGTGATTTTCTTCACGTTAACGCAATCGACAAGTTTATGACGTTCGGCGCTCTGATTCCATCATTGCTTGGATATGCTCAAAGCATGGAACTTCATAAACGTGTCGATTACGTGATCGCTGCTTGGAGACGCGAAGTCGAGTTAAAAAAAACACTTGATACTGACTTTACATGTCTAGTATTGCATAAAAATTAATAATGTAAGTAAAAATTTATTACCTGAATAAAAGCCTCCAAGCGTAAAGGGCGAGACAATTCACATGTTTATGCAATGCTGGGTTCAAAAAATAAACAGTTATATTTGTCAGAAAGCTGAGAAAAACATAAAAATGCGTGCAGTGTTTCCCATTAAAACTTAAAAAGCACTACTCCCCCACCACTAAATCTCTTTTCCATTAACACTTAAAACGCATTATTCTTTAGATTAGAGTAATTCACGGCAAGTAAAATACTTCGATTATTAAGTGAGTTAAAGTTGCGTTAAATAATTCGGTAATGCCTATTAATCTGTCATGACTCGTTAAAATTATAATCCCCTGTCAGTTGCTAATATTGTTATTGTTTAAGGATACCCAAATGAGGAAACTGAAATAAATAACCCTTTAAAGTTATTAAAGGGATGTTTTCAATTAAGTAATTACCTTGGAGGGTTATTTGTCTATCTAGTAAAGCTTAAAGTTTATTCAGAAAATCTACTGCAGGTATTTTATAATTTTTTTTTAAATAACGTTTGTATCTTCAAAATCTTCATTCATGATCGACACATATGTAGTTTATAAACATTAAAACAATTATATATAATTTTTTACTTACTAAACTTTTTATTAATAACTATAAACTAGTGCCTGACCGCAATCCCGCCTGATGGTAAGCAGTAATGCAATCGTAGATGGTAAAGCACGCTAGTTTATTAAGCCTATTCACTAAAAAAAACTGACTGAATAGGAAGGAAGATAGCAGTTGAACGAGGTGATGCAATGTTAAACCCAATAACATGACCAACGATGTTGCGCCGAAGGGACATTAATCTGGAGACCTCCGCGACCAAACTCCCGACACAACAACATTTGGCGCAATCGCAATCAAAATAACCGGTACACATGGCTATATTAATATTTAAGTTAATATATTTAAACTTATAACTTCAAGGTCATTACAAAATTAAAATATATTTTTGCAAAAAATTATACACGTTTGTTGTAACCATAAACACGGCAATTTGTAACGGAATGTGACATACGGAGGGTTAAAATATAAAACCATAAGGAAAAAATAACCAATATTTTCGTATAATAGATAGCCATATTTATTGTGAGACGACATTCAGGTAAAAGTATACGTATAAAATTATACTGCCTATCATCAATAGCGATCTGTCTTTCACTGAAAATAGCTTATTGGGTTCGGCCGTGAGGGAATTTCGCTAACGAAACAGCCGATCGATTCTGAAGCAATGTCATCGTGAAAAGTTTCTCGAAGCGAGCTTAGAGCTGTCAATAATGTCCTTAGCATCTGGTGGAAAGGTTCCTCACTTCACCAAAATTATCATATTGGGAGTTTTACAGAGCCACATTTAAATCGAGTGCAAGAACTGTCAGTGTCATTCTTGTTGAATAATACTTACCAATTTTTTTTTTTGTGGCAATTGAGTCTATGACGACTATTCTTAGTACTTATAATTCCATGATGTTGCGGAATGTCGACACTGACCTCTGTTGAACACGGAAGTATACCTTCAATTCGTTCACATTTATTTTACTTTTGACAGTAACAACGCTTTTATTTTTGTTTGGGATGAGAAATCATCAAATGACTTCTCCCGCTCTGGCCGGAGTGGAAGGGCTTTTTTTTTTTATTGGGACAAAACCCGCCACACTGTTCCCAACCCACTGCAACTCCTGGAAGCCAGAATCAACAGTGGAGACCGCCAGAAAAACGCCGAGCAACGAAGCTCGACGAGTCCCGGAGAAACGATTCAACTGTCTTGGGTCCCGCAACGAAATTAATCAGAAAAGAATAGCGGAGGAGTAAGAAAAAAGATATTTTTTTCCACTTCCTTTCATAACAAGCAGGAGACAGAACTAGGCCAATCGGCACAAATGGACATTATTGCAAATGGGAGAAGCCCAGATTGCCAAGCACCACGGAATAAAATTTGATTAAGTTAATGGGTCCTAAGTAGGTATGATGTGCTGTTACAATTGATTCCAATAATAGGTATGGCAAAAGCGCCTGAACGCATGGAAATTAGTTCTAGTTTCTACAAGGTCCGTATAATAAACAACTCCGGATGTAACTTGTACACTATCCAACATAATATTGCGTTCATTCTGCCAAAGAATACACTCTCACAAGATGTGATGTGCGGACTGTTCAAATTCACAGTTCGATGTAGAACATTGACACAAAGGCGAAGAAACAAATTTAAAAGAATACAGTGGAAGGGCGTGTCAGACTTTTACTGACTAAAACCCACCAGTGTTTCTTTACTTGCCTGTGCGACGGCCAGGACCACGGTTTCTTTTTTAACCAACCCGCAACCCTGACTCAGGAGGCATCGACTGTAACTACCCTCAGACTTGGTGAAGTGATAATTTTCGCTCGATGACTGGTATCAACTGCCGTAAGTCGAGTTGAATGGCTTAGAAAGGGTCTATTTCCAGCATTGGACGGCTATAGGCTGATGATGATGATGTGTTGTGTACCTAACTACAAACTTGCAACGGTAACAATGTAAATGTGATGTTGCCAGACTTATCAGTGGGAAATACCCAACATAAACCTTATCTGAATGAGTATAAAGATCACTGTGATTTGGATAGTGAGGTAAAATCAGAGGTAAAATAACTGTGAATAGACAGTATTGCTTGTCTCGTTCGTTTAATTCGTCCTAACAGGTTGTAACTATTATGAAGAAAACAAAAATTAACAGCACTCTAATTGCTTAACAATTCAATATTGACATTTGTCAGACGTCATTAGTGTATTAGTTCTATTGAGAATCCAGTGTAGTTAGAATATAAGCAAATACATACAATAAAATTACAAAGAGCCCTTAGCATGTGGTGTTTGCCTGTAATGGGTTGTGCAGTTAGATTTAAGACAATAATATTTGTATGTATTTGTAATGTGTAAAATCTCTGTAGCAACTGTTGGTGACCCTTCATTAAATGAATAAATAAACATACAATTACTATCAGTTGGAATCATTTTGAAGCTTATTGCTATTCCATTGCTCCATATGTTTGAAAATGTGTCTTTTTTTTTTGGGACAAAACCCGCCACACATTTCCCACCCACTGCAACTCCTGAAAGCCAGAATCAAGAGTGGAGACCGCCAGAAAAACGCCGAGCAATGAAGCTCGACGAGTCCCAGAGAAACGATTCAAATGTCTTGGGTCCCGCAACGAGATTAATCAGAAAAGAATAGCGGAGGAACAAGAAAAAATATATATTTTCCACTTCCCTCCATAACAAGCAGGAGACAGAACAGAACTAGGCCAATCGGCACAAAGGGACATTATTGCAACTGGGAGAAGCCCAGATTGCCAAGCACCACGGAATAAAATTTGATTAAGTTAATGGGTACTAAGTAGGTATGTGCTGTTACAATTTATTGATTCCAATAATAGGTATGGAATATATATTGAAAATGTGTCTGCTCAATAACGTAAATAACGCAATGAATTGGTTGGTGAACTGTGAAAATTAACCCTTTCCTACTAATAATGCCTTACGCGATTACCCTGCTTGGTTCTAGCCCAGGAAGACGCTGTGTGTATAAAATTTCATCACGACTACTCTCAAACCACTGAAGTAAAACATCATACGGAAATCGGCAATTATACTAGAACCTAATATTCGAAGACAGGTGACAGGTCACTGTCTCAGCAGTGGGACCATTTAAGGCTGATTATTGTCTTGTTTACTATCGAAACATTGCTACGCCGCTTATTTACTTTACAAACATGAACCAAACATCTATACTAATATATAAAGCTGAAGAGTTTGTTTGTATGTTTGCTTGAACGCGCTAATCTCAGAAACTACTGTACCGATTTGAAAAATTATTTTTGCGTTGGATAGCCAATTAATCCAGGAAGGTTTTAGGCTATATAACATCACGCTGCCACTAATAGAAGCGGAGCATAACCAACTCAACACGAACGAAGTCGCTGGCGGCCGCTAATCCATACTAGGGTTGTAACGGAGCTTCGCCTCCGCTTCCGTTACTGCGGAAGTTCCGTAAGAAATCGTATCTTCGCTTCCGCCTCCGCCTCCGCACAATTTATAGCGGAGTTATAACGGAGGTTTATTTACGTATTTCTGCAATAAATAAATAGTCCGGCCGCGTTTGAGCGCGAAATGGTCAAGAATCAACTAGTGCGAGGCGGGAATGCGGCAAGCACAATTTGTTTCTCCTTAATTTTCATTACAAGAAGGTAATATTTTTTTTACCAAGTATACTACTATTAATGTACGTATTTAAAATAAAACATTTTGTTTTAATTAACCATAAATTTCAATTTTATCTATATGTACTTTCACCTCCGCCTCCGCCTCCGTTAACCTCCGCGTCCGCGGAGGTAAGGCTCGTCGCCTCCGCATCCGCCTCCGCCTCCAGTAAAAAAGCCTCCGTTACAACCTTAATCCATACTAATATTATAAATGCGAAAGTAACTCTGTCTGTTACGCTTTCCCGCTTAAACATTTCAACCGATTTTGATAAAATTTGGCACAGACAATCTTTATACCCTGAGAAAGGATATAGGCTACCTTTTATTGAAAAAAAAAAATTGATGTTCCCGAGGGAAATCATAAAGCGCGATATAACCGACCTGCACGCGGGCGAAGCCGCGGGCGGAAAGCTAGTATTATATAAACATAAACTTCGCTCCATTCGGCGATAGTTGAAAAAGTTAGCTCGTATGAAAACGAAGTTATAAGTACTATCGAGTTTGAAAATAAATTACGTGAGTACTCTCTAGTGAGGACACAAAGGGTCTAATTGTGTATATGAAGCTATAGACATCCCCTACTTGTATGAATTTAATTGACTGTTACCTTTTCGTATGAACTGCCGTGATTTAATTAGGGTTATATTTCACCGAGACACCATGGCGGCGCAACCAGTCGACGCTACCATCGAAATGTATACAACTCTATAGAGACTCACCAGGGCCTGTAGCCAATGTAACATCGCTTCGTAGCGAAGCGAAATCGAATACCAAACCGACCAATGGCGGGAACGATTGACCACGTGATTTATCGTGTCACGTGGTCAACCGTTTTCGTTATTGGTTGGTTTGGTATTCGATTCCGTTTCGTTGTGAAGCGATGTTAAATTGGCTAGGGCCCCTGGTGTTCGTTTGGTTGCGCAACCAATTTGGCGGCGCGACCAACTTGAACGCGTACAGAATGTTACTAGTTACGCCGCCACGCTGGTCGCGCCACCACTAATTACTATAGCGCTGTATGGTGCCTCACTCACTTGGCCGCCAGTCCAAGTCCGGCCGCCGATGACGCCCCTACCTCATTGCATGCAGCATGTGTGCACGGTTATGTTTTATTTTTGTATTTAATTATTATATGTATATATTATTGTAATAGTATGTATATAGCTTATTTAAGTATTTATTTATATAGTGTTATGAGCTTTTTGTTTTCCTTTTGATTATTTCTGTAAGTAAAGCACCTGCCATCTAATCGCTTCACCACCCGTGGTTGACTGGTAGAGAATGCCTAAGGTAATGCCTTCCGCCTCTGTACATTTTCTTTGTGCGAAAGTGTTAATAAATAATAAATATTTCAGTTGTTTGTTAATTGCATACGGTGGATAGTTTCGATACAGAAAGGTTTATTATCGAAATTCAGTTCAATTCAATTTATTTCTTACAGCGATCGGCTAAATAAGGATAAACCCACCACTGTTTCTTTTTTCTCTTAAACTCTCTTTTCTCACTTACATACAGTAGTAGTGCTGTCTCTTCAAAGTTCATTTTGATACTGTCTCAGTGTGGTGTGGAGACTCGGGTGTCTAGTTTGGTAGCTTTCGGACAACACGGTGGCGCAACTGCTTGCGCCGCCATGGTGTCCCGCTGAAATATAACCCTTACGGGTTCAGGTGATCGAGTCTGTAATAATCTCACGTGAAAAGTTGGGTGTAGTGAGCTGTCAATAATGTCAATCCCCAGGAAGGACAGCCCACTCCACACTCACTTCGTTTCAATTTTCAGGATCAGATTTTTACAGAACCGCTGTATCGTAGTAGTGGACGTTTATTGGATTATTTTCAATATATAAATCCATACAAATACAGTCATATTGAATTGGGTAGCAGAAATCTGCGGCCGTGATGAGTATCGGTACCTAACCAGGATTACATAAAATAAAAATGTTTTTCCAGACAAGGAAAAAGGAGGTCAACGGCCTCATTTATTTCTGTTACTTGAAGTATGAACAGAGAAAGTCTGTTTTATTTTGTTTTAACGTATTTAAACTTTGATACTTAACACGTTGTGAAGTTTATACAAAAATTATATAAACAGATTTTAAACTGATATTTCAAGGGACTACACACTTTGCAGTCGATGACCCGACCATACCAAAAAAAACTAAAAAGAAACCTAAATTATTAATTTGATTTTTTATTAAATTTCTTTTTGGTAGGTATATCATGTTCTGAATTCGAAATCCATCACGTCTCTGGAATTTTAATCGCTCATTTAAATAAGCACTGGATATTAATCTTCCAAGAATAAGATTGTAGCCTTCTTTGTCCTTGAAGAGTTCAAATGTGAATGATTACTTTCCGAGTCGGTGTTCAACCAACGAATACTAGACGAAGAAAGTATTATTCACTGGTACGATCCAGATTACCCCTGCTCACGGAATTGAAAGCGCGTGAAACTGATCCTGGGACATTCAATTATATTCTTATAACATCCCACTGAGTTCGGGTCCGTGAATTATGTGATGGGGACCACAAAATTCCCATTACTATGTCGGAATATCGGCGAGATAGGGAAAATACAATTTATGAGTTAGGATTGATATTAAAAACGAATTAGAATTATGTTTTTTATTTAAAAGCTGCAATTGAAGGAGGGAAATGCTGATTGCATTGCCATTTATGCTCTTTTCATTTTTTCCTCATTCAACAGATTTATACGAGCAGCTCAGCTAACCGAAACTGGAGAAATTGACAGAGATCAGAGACCTTAATGCTTACGCGATAAAATTGAAAATGTACTCAAGAAAAGTTGAGAGAATATAGTAGCTGGATGGTCCCCTCGAAGGTGCTTTAATTATGGGAATTTGGCCTTCTAATTGAAATAATAAAATTTTGAGTTAACGTTTGAGTTGCTTATTCAAACGTAGAAATCGTAGCAAATAAAATAACTGCTTACAATTTAGACAGAATGAAAATTTAGAGAGAAGTATATATAAAGTGTTTGAAGTAATTTCAAACATAATTCCCCTAAAATGAATTGTTGTGTATGAACAATGGTGGAATAATTACTTTGAGGGCTAATGTGTGGTCATTGTCTTGTGTACCTTGTATAACATATGTTTTGTGGAACCAAATAATAATATTTTTATAAAACAGCTAAAAATTTCGTCACTAAGTTATAACAGGAAAATATCTTTTAAAATTTACTTTAAAATAAGCACAATGTGTTCTTTAGGTATTATTTACTTTTGACTTACAACTGATTTATACTTAGTTGTGATTAAATCACTGCAAAACATCTGAAGACATGGAATATCCATAAGCAAAAATGTTCAAAATCTAATCGCAATCTCAACAAATGGCAAACATTTGTCAAAACTGTAGGGATAATGAAATAAGACCGTGTATGTAACTGTGGGTAAAGCCCATCGATCTTTTACAAATGGAATTTGTACATTGAAAAGTGTGAACAATCAGAGATATAAAGAGCGTATCATAAATCGTATAAGGTTTTCAGCCTAATAGCCGTTCTTGGTATCCCTTGTTCGGCAGATTTACGATGTGCTAAACCACAAGCGTTCGAATTGGACGCCATTTTCTATCTTCTGGCTTATATTAAAATATATGTGTATTTCTGTTTAAGTTTCAGGAATTTACGCATTATCGATTTTTGATTAAAAAACCATCAGATATACAGGCAGTTAGAATTTAAAAAAAATTACTTCATGCGTTTTTTTTAATTGTAACTATTTTCGTAGTTTAAGTTTTGAGCTAATACTGAGGTACCTTTTAAAATCAATTAGAAGAACAACAAAGAGCACCTTACATGATAATTCTTATTGGTGAGACGTTCATATCTCTGTAAATAATGTCCCACCAAAAACATACCTGTCAAAATGGGGTCTAAAAAGGGTTGAAATGCAATCCAATGCCAAGTTTAGATGCACTCTAAAATCGGTCATAATCATCTGCATCTAAATTATAATACTTGTTAATTTGAACTTGGTACCAATACTTTTTTCGAAGAAATCGCACCGGTTGTGTGTTTAAATATTTTAAACTCTCCTTCCCTTCCCCTCTCCCCCCCCCCTCCATCAAAAATGTACATTGTTTAAAAATACATTCAACACAACAAAATACATATCAATAGCTGGCCTTATCGCTAATGCAATCTCGTCTAGGAAGTCAATTTTTTGTTAATCAACACATGTATAACACCTGTGTGCCAAATTTCTTAACGCCAGGACAACTTTAAGTGGCCTGTTTTGAATATCGGTCAGTAAGTCTGTCAGTGCAAACATTAGCTATTTTCATAGGGTCATATTTCAGGATCTGCTAAAAATATATCTATGAAATTTGGCACATTGCTTTAGTACTAGTATATGATTAGTTATTTATGATTTTATCTTTGTACTTGCAAAAGTCTCTGAGCTACAGGGGTCAAAATTGGGTCAAAATGGTTCGTGTATATACATATAGTGCATGGCACGCGCGCGGCCTGTTGCTGCAACTTGGCCTGCGCACTGTCGAGCGTTTAGATAGCTAATAAAGAAAGCTAATAGATGACAACATTGAAATAAATATAACTAAACTCAGTTGAAACATACTTAATATAGAATAGTTTACTATTAACAACGAATCCTAATAAAAAAATTCAATAAATTGTTGAAGATAAATAATATAATTAATTATCAAAAGAAAATTGTAAGCAGTCTTGAATTACATTCACATACGTGAAAATGAACACTGTAACGTTTAAATTCCCAGAATCATCCCGAACCATAACAGAATTTGTATTCAAAATAAATGGGTAGCAACACTTTTATCTTGGATAAATCTGCGAATATGTCAGTACAGAGCTTATATTTCCAACCTAACCGAATTGCTTATAGAGGTTTTGTGAAAAAATATTCCTGTTCATTTTGCTATGAATGAAGTGAAGTGATACGGCCAAGTAAAAGGTACAAATCCGTCAGTATATTGTTAAATATACGTGTATTTCTTGAAATATAAGAATTTATCTATTCACTGGAGGATATAAAGTATTTTAGACCCATTTTAAGCTGTCAGATTTTATGTAGAGCCATAATTTTTTGCAATAAAACAATTTGTTTAATATTGAAGAGATTTAAGAAGATGATATTTTTGTACTTTGTATTACCGAAATAATTTACAGAATAACCTAGGTAGGTAATTACCCAAACTCACCAAAAAGGTTTCAACAAAGTAAAACAAAACTGTAAAATACCTCACATTATGATTTTTTTATACGATCCTGCAGTTTTTGTCAGTGGTAAAAGAATAATTGGAAAGGTCATGGAGAATTGAGCCTCATAGATACGCCGGCAAAGTTCAAGATACAATGTTTCACGACTTGATATTTTTGCTCTATTACTGACAAGTAATCGGCAAAATTAAAATTACTAATCATATGCTGTGCATGATAGTAACAACATATTGAAATCCAGTCAGAACTTCAGAGACAGAACTATGCTCGTGTCCTACTAATCCTATCGGGATCCATGGATGTTTGTTACTCTTTTACCCAAAAACTACTAACCGAATTTGTATGAAATTAGCACACAGGTGGTTTATAACCGTCATTTACATATTCCCACGAAATGAGGATTCGAAATCGAAACTTTTTATGATGAGACTGAGGAGTGCAGCTTATTCTGTAAAACTTTGTCAAAAATTTGTCATTATCAACATCATGTTAGCCGAAAGACGCTCACGCTTCTATGCTACTCGAATACGGCGGATTCCTAAAAAAATCCTCAATGGAAATTCGGCGCGTCAATTACTGCCTAATTTGTTGTAGTTTATTAAATACGAAGACGAAAACACATTTCTGGCGAATTAATTTTTCAAGCGAAATTCCATCTCGATTTTTTTTTACAGATGTAGGCAAATCAGCTAAATTCGTGTTCTTTCGGCTTTTTGTTCTAAAGGTCTGAATTTATGACCCATTTGTCATATTTATTCATCACAATAGTAAATGCTCAGAGCATTAAATAAAAGGTGTTAGAAAATGATCGTACCATATCTAAAAGGAACTCTTTTTAACAGACCATTGAACACTTACAAACGATTTAGTCGCTTCTTAGAAACACTGGACTCACAATTGTGTATGTCCTCGTAAAACGGACAGTGACTGAGGAATATTTTCTTTGGTATTGAAATACAATATACATACCCACATGTACATGTCCGATTCTCTCTAGTATTAATGATTGGCAGCTGTCATAATTCCGAACGTAACAGAATAAATCCGAAGAAAAACGCTCTCAACAAGAAATCGTTCAAATTGAACAATCGTCAAATTTTACGAACTCATTTTTTAGGGTTCCGTACCTAAAAGGCAAAACGGAAACCTATTCATGAGACTTCGCTGTCTGTATGTCCGTGTATCCGTCTGTCCGCTCATCCATCTGTCACCAGACTGTATCTCATGAACCGTAAGAGCTAGACAGTTGAAATTTTCAGAAATTATCTATTTCTGTTGCCGCTATAACAACAAATACTAAAGATAAAATATTTAAGGGTGGCTCCCATACAATAAACGTGATTTTTTGAAACACAGCTACTACTGTACAGTGTACTGTATAGTTACAGAACCCTTTGTGCGCGAGTCCGACTCGCACTTGGCCGGTTTTTATTTATTTATAAACGTTAATGTAATTTTTCTCATGATCTTTTTAATTGTCTGTCTATATGTCTTGATGCTGAGATCAACAGCAGAGTCAGAGCTGCAGCTGCAGCGTTTGGCAAGTTGTGTTCCAAGGTCTTCTGCTCACATGACCTTAAGCTAGCTACGAAAATATCCGTATATATGGAAATTGTGCTGCCAAACCTTCTATAATCCGCTGAGACATGGTGTGTGTACCGCCACCACATACGTACTCTAGATTGTTTTCATCTTAAATGCCTCAGATCCATTATGAAGATCGAATGGTTTGACAAAGTGCGAAATACCGAAGTCCTGCGATGAGCCAATGTTGATGGCATTGAGGCTTTTTTAATGCGTCGACAGCTTCGGTAGTGCGGGCACGTATCAAGTATGGCGGACGAAAGAGTGGCGAAGCGCATCTTCTTCCTGAGCTGGAGGAGGGCAAACGAAAGCATGGCGGACAACTCCTCCGGTTCAAGGATGTCTTAAAACGGCACATAAAGAGATGCAATATAGAACCCTCTGAATGGGAGCGTTTGGCAGCAAAGCGGTCAGAATGGCGCAGAATGGTGTACGGACAAGTACGCGAGTTTGAGGAGCAGCGCAAAGCTGACCTCGATGCCAAACGCGACCAATTAAAGGCCTGCCCACCTGCTGCCATCACATACAACTACGTCGACGGCGTGCTTACGTGCCTCAGTGTGCACGAAGTTTCGCCGCCAAGATAGGCTACATAAGCCATCTTCGGGCGCATTAGCGCCAAATCATCGGCTAGGAGTCGAAGTGGTCGCCGTGGCCGAAATCGGTCGGGAACATCATCATCATTATGTGTCAATTATGAAATATCAGCCAAGTTTATTAAAATTTTGACCTAGCCTTAATGCAACAAAATTGATCAGACACTAGTTTATGTTTTCGATTTCATCCGCGCTGTAATTAAAAACATGCCAGCTTGCTCTAAATGAAATAATTTTCCAAATTTTATTAATGTTTCCAGAGGCTTCCTCCTACATATAACCACTACAAAATGTATTAATGTAGATTCCTCCTTACCTATGTACAACATAATTGTCGACCTTAAAAGCATTAGGTCATATGTATAGCTCCGATGACTGATGTGATGCTGATGGCTTCTAAGGTCCACACATACGATATTATGTTTATTATGTTTATTAGGTACTAAAAGAGAAGGATAAAAATATTATGAATCCAAATTATAAATGACATTGTTAAAAGTTTGTTATGGCAATGAAACAATATTGTCACACGAATTTCAGATAGATATTTTAGTAAAACCTGTTTTAAGAGATTATCGGATAAAAAAAAATATAGGATCAAATACGAAAAGTATAAACATTGAAATAAAGCTCAAATCTGTGCTATCTCTATCAAAACTTTTTTCTACTTCTTCCACTTTAGGGTTAATTGTTTGCTTAGGGTAATCGGGTCAAGTTATGCAGCAGTTTGTAGATAGTTAAAAAATTCAGTATGGTTACAATGAAAACTTGTGACAAAGAAAACTCGTTTCCTCGTAAGACGAAAATTGTTCCTAGCTGAAGGATTTTTTTAATTAAACCTATCTGAACGAAACAATGTGTAGTTACAAAACGCTGAGCTTTGTCGTGTTAAAAAGTACCCAACAACTCATATACCTCCTGAACCCTACTCAATGAAATATAAGTAGCTTTGTTAGAATCGGTAGTAGTGTACTGCATCCCCATTTGGGGGGCGTAGCTAAGACAAAATTCATTGACCTGAGCGGAGTCAACGCGCTTTGATAAAACTTAACTACATTAAAAACCTTAGATATCCTACATAAAGACTCTACCAAATAAACTAATTACTCGCTTCGAAAATTATATATGTATATGTAATTAAAACAGTGCTAATGAAACGCAAAACTATTACTTTAGACCCTAGATTATCGCTGGAAAGAAGAAAGATATCATAGTGGAAGTTCGTCAACCAAAAGCAAGTTTGCTTGTAAACATTACAATAAACGCTCAGCTTAACTATAAAATAGAGTTAGCAAAGAAATTTATATATATATAATAAGAAGCAATATGAAGTTAAAAAAAAATGTAACTAGTTGGATAAAACCAATAACGTACGATGAAACGCAGGGGCCGTTAGAATAAACATAACCCACCACTTGTCAAATGTCGGCACTATTCATGACCTTATTCACTCACACATTCTGATTCATTTGTGTTCACATTCTCACAGTCACAAATTCACACTGCCACGCACTCTCGCTTACACATTTGCATGCTTGCGTGCGTGCTGCATGTTAAGCTTTAATTCCCTTTTTTATTATTATTTCCTTCAGTTTTGTATAAAATAAGTGTGCACCTAAATGATACTTATTAAGTTATGGAAGAGCGGAGTCTCCTAACACATGCTTTTCTGCTTAACAGGTGGCTCCAATAACTGCATTGTAAATGTTACTTGTTAAAATTATAAACTATTATTATTATTTTAATTATTAACGGTCAAAAGAGGAGTAGCATTTTTGTGATTTTTGACTGATTGAGGGAAGAGTAATCACTTAATCAGTTATAAATCCCATTGTCCCATCGTTCATCATGTTCATCAACGTTCTAAAAAATTCGAGAATCGACGTCCCGTAATTTAAAGCGTTCAAAGTATAGTCGCAATCTAATATTAGCAACATACAAATATCAAAAACTTGTCCAAATAAAAGGAAATTAGAAGTATTTTTTGACAGATTCAGACTAAGAACAAATATCGTGCAAAAAGCATTACTTAGAATGAATTACATTCTATAATGTAATTGTGTTTAATGTTTGTAATACGGGGAATTAATAATTAGAAAGTAAGCTTCAATAACTTTTCTGCCATATTTCATAAGCTATTCATGGATAGTGTATCCATCTATAGTGCAGCCTACGTACTATCTATTACTATAAAGTATATCTACATAATAACTGCACCAAGCGGTTTTACCTGCTTTTGTTTCGATCTCGTGGCAATATCGGGTGAAAAAATATCACATAATATAATGTTACACTGCTTAAAAACCATGTGTGCCAAATGTCACGCAAATTCGTTCTACATCTTCATTTGAAGTATCTGTTAAGACAAACAAGTACCTGGACGATACTCGAGACATTTAAGCAATTTTTTGGTAAATCTGGCAGCTGATCAATTTCCTATATCGACACCTTAATTTGCAAATCGGCTAGCTCCATGTAAATTTTTTGAGGAGATTCTTGAAACTGTATATTTTTTAAACATCACTCTAAAATATTGTCATTAGATAATATTGTAAGCTAGTATTTTTTTGATAATGTAGACTCCTTTATACCTATTAATTAAAATACTATCGTGTTTTAGGAGTTAAGCTTCTGGAGAGGTTAATTTCGTTAGCAATTCATTTGCATGATTTAATTCTTTCAGAAGGTGTTAGTGAAAACTGATTACTTTTATTACATCCCACAGCTTTGTTGTCTTTAAAATAAAATAAAAATGTCTGCGTTACGATATATAAACACGAAAACAATAAAATCACGCAACCCCACAAACACTTCAAAGCTCATTTAACAGGATTCTCCCAAAATTTTTCACTCATGCCGTACACCTCCAAGTTAAACGATCTTTGTTACACAATTTTGCAACAACTAAATTTTCCCCAAGTTTTGCTTACCTGGCGGCCTACTTAAGTTCGAGATTTTGCACGATGTAAGTACACGATATGGCGTCTAGTTGATAACTACATTCATGCACACTTTCCAACGTAGATTTTCTGAGGTACATTATGAAAATGAGAGGCTTGTGGCAGTAAAAACGGTTCATTCAACAAGAGGGGGTTACAGACTGTTCTTGACTAAAACATACCCGTGTTCCTTGAGTTCCCTGCGCCTGGGGTTGAGGTATTTCTTCCGAACAACTTTTTTTTTTTAATAATCATAAACTAGTGCTTGACTGCAATGCCGCCTGATGGTAAGCAGCGATGCAATCGTTGATGGCACACTAGTATATTAAGCCTATTCACTTAAAAAACTAAGGAATAGGAAGGATGACGGCAGTTGAGCGAGGTGATGCATTGTTAAACCCAAGACCAACACGACCAAACGATGCTGCGCTAGAGGAAGATTGATCTGGAGACTCTCCACGACCAAACTCCCGACACAACAATATTTGGCGCATCGTACCTGGCACACACCGCTACACAACTGCTCAGACCCGTACTCCGTACGGCTCCACCAGACATCATCCCGGAAATCATACATTATGAAAATGAGAGGCTTGTGGCAGTAATAACGGTTCATTCAACAAGAGGGGGTGTCAGACTGTTCTTGACTAAAACCTACCCGTGTTCCTTGAGTTCCCTGTGCCTGAGGCTGAGGTATTTCATCCGAACAACTTGCAGCCCTGGCAGGCATCAGTCCTGTGAGATTCCGTTACTTTGTGCTGGCATCTCCTTGAGGCACCCATGGAACACAAAGTCGACTCGGGGCTGCACCTTAATTACGGAACACATTGTTGCTATCAATTTGAATCACTTTGAAGGATATTGCTCATACGTTGCTCCATATGCTCGAAAAACGTGTCCGCTCAACAATGTAAATATCGCAATGAATGTTGTTGAACTGTCAAAATGGTATCCATTACTACATATAGTGTGTTACGCCATTACCCCACTGGTGTTTAACGCGTGGCGAGCTGTTCCTGATACTGAGGGTTCCTGATGTCCTGTGTTAATTGATAATGTAAATGAAAAAACTTTTTTACAAAAAATAACCGACTTCCAAAAACCACTACAAAGTGAAAAATAACGAATTTCGGAAGTCGGTGTCTTTAGTTTTGTATATTCGTTTTTTGACACCCACTTCCGAAATTAGTTATTTTTCACTTTGTAGTGGTATTTGGAAGTCGGTTATTTTTTTGTAAAAAAGTTTTTATTTTACACTTTTTAGTTGTTAAAAGTATTATGTATTCAGTTGCATCCGGTCAGACTGGAAGCTGACGCAAATATAGTTTGCAAACGACGTCATTTTGTTTACTTTAATTTTTATCCGTAAGTATTCCCTCAACTGCCTATGATCATCATCATCAAATTTACTGCAGACCATTATTTTAACCCAATAGGTGCAAAGGTCTTATCAATATAAATAAATGAAGTCCAACCACAAAGTAGCTACTGTAAACCGTTGAAGAGTTCCCGGAACTGGCCTTTGTCTTCATCATCAGAGCTGTTTTGACAGTCACAACCCATCTAGGTGTAAAGTTCTTATCAATACAAATTAATCGAGCCCAAACACAAGGTAGCTGCTGTGAATTGTTGAGGAGTTCCTTCGACTGTCTCCCGGCTCCATCATCAGATCTACGCCAAACCTTTATTAAACTGTAGTGCTTTAAAATACTTAATGAAAATTTTTAAAGTTCCCCTTGTTTTCTCTGGTCTTCCACCATCATACCCTGATATTCTTATCATGGGACCACCTTGGGAACGTCTTCTTTCCAACAGAAAAAGAATTATCAAAATCGGTTCATAAACGACAAAGTTATGCGTGAACAAACATAAAAAAAGCATATATACGGTCGAATTGAGTAACCTCCTCCTTTTTGAAGTCGGTTAAAAAAGCAAAAGTAACAGAAAAATACTATAATAATAATGTATAATGCAAAAGCAACTTGTCGCTCTGCCTGTTTGTTAGCTGTTTATACCATAACAGCTGCACATTTTTTTTTGTATCCATTGACACGTGCCCTTAAGATAATTTCTGACCTCAACCAGGCCGAAACCTTAGAGAATAGCTAGCTATTACTACCACGACACGTCTGCATATGTTAGCAAGGGCAAGGAAAGGGTTTTCCTATTTACACTTTCGGTTCAATAAACACATTGTACAGTCCTTTAAAATTTGGGACGGACCTTTTGTTATATAGGGTACATTATAAATTTAAAGTCGGGCAGAATTTCTTTAGGGAAAACTTACATTATTCAAGTTGAGAATTGAAACTTTTACAACCATGATGTTAAGCTATTGTTTCAAAATTTGAAAATAGTAGTAGTCGTTATTCCAACTGGTTTTGTTTTTTTTTTTACAAATAGAGGTACCAATTTGACTTAAAAAGGAAAGGTAGGAAAGTCCTATAATGTAAAAGCCTGTGCATCGTAGTTTTATTTGCATAAGTTTCGGTCGAATTGGGATAAAAACTATTTTATGTCCTATTCCAGCTCATATTCTACCCATGTGCCAAATTTTATCCAAATCCGCTCAAGAATACTATTATATTAGACCGGAACGGAACTTCTTGATCCGTCAAAATAAATTGATCAAAATTAATATTTTGGGTACCGGCAAAACAGTAATGGATCAGGCTCAATTGTCAAATCGTGTATACATTCATTCTATAACATACGTTATTTAAAACTTTCAAAATGTAGTTGCAGTCTCACCTCGGCGACAAACAAATGACAAATAATTGTCAATATGTAGAGAACTTTGAAGTAGGTATTATTTGACAGATTGATACTGAGATCAAACTGTGAACGTTCTTAAAATTACGAGACGTTTTACCCATTTTTTTTATTTGGATGGGAAATCATCATCATCTGGCGTGTCTGAATTTAACTGACTAAAACCCACCCATGTTCCATCACTTGCCTGTGCGCCAGTTCCACGGTTTCTTTTTTAACCAACCCGCAACCCTGGCACAGGAATTACTATCCCTGGATTAGGAATTATATCCGTTTACATTCAAAATACTACAGATTGAGAAATGTGTTGATTTTGTGTAATATGCTCGTAAGCTAAAATATTCTCGAGAGCAGCGGTGGCCTTATGGGGTCGGCTGTGAGTTCAATTTGTAGATCGAAAGTTCGACTTTGAACCCCGTCAGGCGCATTACTTTCTGTCAATTATTTCATCACCACTGCTCTCAAAACGGTAATTAAAAACATCATGAGGAAACCGACATGTCCTAGAGCCAAAAACTTCGAAGACATGTGACATCTACCAACCCGCACTGGGCCAGCGTAGTAGATTACGGCCTACTCCCTCTCACCGAGAGGAGGCCTGTTGCCCAACAGTGGGAACATTATAGGTTGATTGTATTATGTATTCTCCTAAGCTTAAAATAGATAAGTATTGTAGTAACTAGTTTCATTGGCTTAAATACGTTTTTCCATTCAATGTTTTATCGATCTACTTGTTGTACTTTAAAACTATCAAAATAACGTACATTCCGAAGTTAACAATGAGCACACACGATTAATATTTTATCGACTCGGAATGGATCTGACCCTTAAATTAAGCCTCCGATATTGTACTCACTTTTATTAGTTCAGAGAATATTAAAAGTTAAAGCTCCAGTGCTGATTGGTCAATAAAAATAGTTCTGAATGCTGACTCTTTTTGACTTCATGTATATTGAAAATATTCGGTTCTTTGCGCGTTTCATTTAAACGAGAAAATTGATTTATGGTAGATAGACATGCGCAACATGTTTGCAGTCAAAGTGGTGTAAGCAACACTGTATTATGGCCGAGCGTCGAACAAAGAACGCAACGACGCTGAACAGCCAACAATAGGATTCAATGTTCCAAGCCGGGCTTTTCATTTGGTGCTTACATGATGTCGATTGTTTGAGTACGAACTCGAATAGTACAACATCATGTCTACGTTCGAATGATAGTGGTCACCTACTGTAATTAATTGAAATATTCTTAGTTATGACCACTAATTTAATTTTGGTTGTTTATTAGCATCGATAAACAGAGGGACTGGAACAACTAGCGCGCTTTGCCATCAACGATTGCATCACTGCCTACCATCAGGCGGGATTGCTGTCAAGCACTAGTCCAGGGATGGCGAACCAGTGGCACGCGTGCCGTTGTTGGCACGTAACAAAATAATTTTGGCACGGCATAATATCAAAAATTGCAAAAAATTGCATTGGGCTTCTCCAAGTTGCCTTCCGGGACTGCAGGGTCCCGGGAAATGACACCAGGGATTTAAAATAACAATAGCACGCAATTATAATTATTGGTTATTCCTAAAATCACTAATCCAAAATTTGTTTGTTGCCACGCCATGGCCACATGAATAATTTTTAGTTGGGAAAATGGCACGTAGATGCATAGAGGTTCGCCATCCCTGCACTAGTCTATAATTATATAAGAAATAGCTCTATTCATATCTATTATTATTCTCAACTTATTAAAAATTTATATCTACACGAGAATGTCATTGTTTATTTTACAATGTAGCTAAACACGTTTTGAATGTCATTATGAATTATTTTCAATGATAGTAGGTATGCATTGTAGTTGGTTTTGTTATTGTAATGCAAAACTGTCTTCGACCCTAGATTCATTATGATTTCTCATAAAAAAAAACTTTTGTTGAACTTTGATCCACACTCATCACACATCACATGGTTTTTATATTCTGCAGAGTGACATTTCATAATCCATAGGAGAAAATACAGTGGCCAGAGCTCAGCCAAATACTTACCAATATACCCACTTCTCAGAAAATTCCAAATAATAATATTCCTAAGAAACTTCACGGAGATTGGTACTTTTTTAATAAGTACAACTGACATTTTGTCTTCCGCCGGTCCCTCATTCCCGTGTTTAACCGGTTCTCGTAAAACGTTTATTGGCATTTTGACAACTTAGATCCACGAGCTTCGAGACACTGCCCGTTTCCTTTACATTTCCAACTAATGGAAACAGTAAAATTGTATTCCCGAGTGCTTTGTACTGCGGATGCAGACGTACACCATGACATACTTTTGAAGTTTTGATCTTTGGCACGTGTCGCAATATTCTGTTGCAAACGAGTTTTCTTATTGTTTTTGTTTGATCTGAGTGTTGGAGGGAGCAGTGGTGATCGAGTGGTATCGGTTCCGGATATTGTGAGATCAAACCCAGAGAATTCACTTTATGTATTTAATTTTATCATCAAAACTTTGAAGGAAAATATAGTGAGAACATTTTAGCATCTTTGAACCTAACAATTAGAACAAGAATATGAGGTTGTTGGCGTATGGTCTACTCACTTTATCAGAGAGTAGAAGTAAGTCCTAGTAGTGAAAATATTATAGGTAGGTAAGCAGCAGAAGTCGTCTATAGACTATTCCGAGCCCCGACATCGAACTGAGTTAAATACGGACCTTCGGAGCCGTGATGCACGCGTTAAACGGACAGCATCGATCTCCGCGATCCAAATGGGCTTCGACGTCGCACCTCACGTTCTGAAGCGCGACTAGTAAAGTCACATTGTTTAGAGCCTCCCGACTCTCGGGGCTCCACAGTGAGCATATCCTTGCCGGATTCGGCTAGGCTGGCTTCGGCCTTAGAGGCGTTCAGGCATAATCCCGCGGATGGTAGCTTCGCACGCACCGCTCGGCCGAGTGCATGAACCAAATGTCCGAAACTGCGGTTCCTCTCGTACTGAACAGTATTATTCTATTAAGTGTACAATTAATAAGCTTCCGCCTTTTAACAAATAATGTCCTTACTAAGAGTTTACGTTGAAATTGTCAGAGGTAAAATGTGATATCGTAAGTTCGGACATCTGGTAAAAAGATACACTTAGAGTATTAGTGATTCTGTATCAGTATCACATATTTCTTTTCGTACAAAAATGTTAAGTTTTGTGCCGAATAAGCGTCAATTGCGGGAATTTGATTTACTTCTATAATTTGAAGAAATTTGCAGTTGAGAAATCGATTGCTTGTAGAAGTTTCAAAAGTTTAGGAACTTTGACTTTGATGTGGAAGACAATGAACGTAGTGAAAGACCGAAATCGTATCAACACACGGAATTGGAAGGATTATTGGCTTACTCCAGACATGACAAAATTTTTCTCCTACATGATTATTTTCGTCCACATATTCAAAGAAGGCGGAAACTTACTTACTTTGCACACCTATTATAACTATTAAAGGTTTTCAACCAAATAGGAAAGTCTGGTACATAATTTTTTATAAAAAAAAACCACGACTAATTAATTTTACTGAACTTTTTCCTAAATTTTGTGAATTTACAGAAATAAAAATCAGTAATACTCAGATAATATGCATTAAATTTATGAAGCACAAAGTACATTCGTACACTCACGAGCACCAACTCCCAGTAACACAAGATTTAAAACCGACTTTGTGATAAAACGCGTTAACAGATATGTTAAAGTTTTAGGAAAATAGTTTCAATAATAAATAAATAAATATATGAAATGAATAAATGAATATATTACTGAGGTGACGTCTTTTCTGCAAAGTTGCCATTTTTATTGCACAAGAAAAACGATGTAGATTTATGAGTTTCGATAAAGTGTTTATGCTCGTGGCTATACCTAGATATGAACAATTTTATTTTTTGTATATGCAAAACCCGAAACACGTGTCAAATTTCAATTTATGTACAAAAATTCAAAAAGCTATCATGAAAAATCCCAAAGTTATGAGCTTGTTATCTTAATTGGTCGTCCCAACAAAAATATGGCCAATGCAACGCTCGCCTACAGTGGCGCGGTGCGGGGTGCCCTGTGCAGCTATGCCCACGTGCCTAGTACTATAATCTACCGTCAGCTGTGCTCCAACTATACTTGGGAAAAAATATAACATGGTGTAAAAATGATTGGAATCGATTCAGTTGCTTATTCCGAACAAACTATATTCAGGTTTGGTATAAAGTAAAAATAACGCTGTATACCTTGTAGAAATCAAACTCTCTGCCAATATTGTCGCTAAAGTTTTACAATGGACTTCCAGAGGTGGTTCAAGATCTGAGCCTGAATAAATTCAAATCCTTCATTAAACGTAAGTTGTGTCAGAAAGCATTTTATAGTGTGAAGGATTATATTGAGGACAAAAAGGCTTGGGCTTGAGCTGCGTCCGATTTCTATACACTGATTGTTCTTTGATTTTTCCTCTTGTAGTTTTAATATGTAAATGTTTATGTTAATTCAAAGCCTGTATTACACACTATGTAGCCAAGCATATTGTACCTTACGGAATTGTATCGCTGACAGAGGTGTTCGGCACTTGTACAGCTATACAGGAGCTAAACTTTCCACAGATTCGGGAACACTGTTGGAGCTGCTGAACCTTGGACAAAACTATCTTAGCATTGTGTAGATTCAATTTCTTAATATTGTATAATTGCATGGCAAACGTGTGAGCACAATGTACGAATGTGCTGTAAGGCATTTATTTGTTGGATTAGTCTTTTTTATTGACTTTATTGTACTCTGGCTGTTGAGAGTATGTCATGCTCACTCAAATGTCTCGCTGATGGTGGCGTGTGTGTTGGGTTATTGGGTTCCCTTCGATGTGGTTGAGCTGAATGATGCTGATCCATACGTCATGTTCGTGAACAGACCCCGTCAGAGGGGACTGGTCATCTCTTAGCTGCCACGGCGTATTTTAATTTCTGAATCGATTTTTTTGTTTGTGTTCCATAATGGACGCTCTCAGCGTACAATATATTTCTGCATCGTTCTCACACGGTTGATTTCAACATGAATGATGTAATCAAATATTTGTAACAATAGCTTAAAATTTAAAAGAGTGTCCATGGAGTTTCTTGCCCGTTCTTCTCCATAGGTACCTACTCGTTGGAATGGGCGACTAGCTTCATTTTATTGACTGACCGACCTTCTGACAATTCAAAAGTGCCTGTAACTGGTTTATTTGAAATAAATGATTTGATTTTGATTTTTTTTTTTAAAGTAAACAAATCAAATGAACTAGTCTATTGCTTTACAGAAAGTACATAAACTTACTAGGGATACAGAATGTGTAAACGAAACAATGCGCATTATTAAAGTGATCCAGAATCTATACTAATATATAAAGCTGAAGAGTTTGTTTGTTTGATTGAATGTTTGCTTGAACGAGCTAATCTCAGAAACTACTGGTCTGATTTGAAAAATTCTTTTTGCATTTGATAGCTTAATCCAAGAAGGCTTTAATCTATATAACATCACGCTGCCATCAATAGGAGCGGAGCGGAGGAACGAAGTCGCTGGCGGCTGCTAGTTGTTTCATAATCAAATCAGTCTATAATATTCCCTCTCGTGGGTTATTAGGCCTCCTCTGGGTAAGAGTGAGTGGGCCGTAGTATAAGGACCACGCGGGCCCAGTGCGGGTTGGTATATAGATGTTACAAGTCTTCGAAGTTTTGGCTCTAGGACATGCCGGTTTCCTCGCGATGTTTTCCTTCACCGTTTTGAGAGCAGTGATGATGAAATAATTTACACAAAATAAAGCACCTGGCGTGGTTTGAACCTATGACTTACAACTTTTTAGTCCCGGCCGATACCAGTAGGCCACCGCTGCTTCACCAGAATTATTTACAACACCCCTATCTATCATCTTGTATACCAAAAAAATATTAAAAATACGTAAATCATAGTCACACTTTAATTTTTTAGCAAAACCAACCGAAATCGTCGAAGTACTTAGGTACCTACTACTCCAGACAACAAACAACAAATATTTGTGCGACCTACAAGAAGTTGTTCCAGATCTGGCTGTTTGTGTATGTAAGTTTATATACGTTTGTAAACGCACCCACGATACAGGAGAAATTCCTATTGCGGGGCAAACGATGCCCCGCAATAGGAATTTCTCCTGTTTTTTTTTTTAAATTAAAAAAATATGCGTAGGTTTATGAGTATGGATGGATGTTTGTTACTCTTTCACGCATAAACTACTGCACGGATTTAGATGAAATTTGGCACACAGATAGTTTTTAACCAAGAATAACACATAGTATTATCTATACAGACTTTTTATCCCGATGTTTTCGCGGAATCAAAAGTTGAGTGAAACCGCGCGGTGCAGCTAGTAAACAATATTTTGTACAGACGAAAGCACGTCAAGCTACTACAATCTTTCAGGTTTCTTTATTAGATTTTCAATTATATCCCTAAAGCATTAAGGCTCAATGTTGATTGGGAATATTTGGCAGTTTGGGGTAGTTTGACCTGCTATCGTCCGTACATAATATATTCATCATCATCATCATCATCTCAGCGTTTATCCCGGTTGCATCCGCGGCTTTCGCGTTGGAGCCCGGGGTCCGCTTTCCTGCACATTCTCCTCCATTTCGCACGATCTTTAGCATCCTGTGGTAAGAGCTTGTTGGCACGCATGTCATCTCTTACAAAGTCAAGCCAGCACTTCTTTGGTCTACCCAGCTTGTTCCGGCCCGGCGGAGGCGCCATGGCAAGACGTTTGTTACCCACGTAACATGCGTTTGCGTAAGACGTGGCCGTACCAGCGTAGGCGACTCTCCTGTAGTTTGTCTGCAATGTCACGGACACGAAGGCTGCCCCGGATGCGGGAGTTCCTGATGCGGTCCTTCCGCGTAACTCCACACATCCACCGCAGCATATTCATCTCCGTGACACGCAACTCCTGCTTGTGTCGCTCAAGCACAGGCCACGCCTCACTGCCATACAGGAGAACAGGTGTAATGATAGTTTTATAGACCTGCCCCTTAAGCTTAACCGGCATTTTAGGGTCACAAATGACACCTGTCACCTCACGCCGTTTCGCCCAAGCTGCGTACATAATATATTATGTAGTAAAATTTCAGTGAATGTGCCTAAAATGATTACAACTTTTCATTCTAATTGGGATGTATAGTGGGGCGCGTCAGCTCTGGGAGGTGTTGTTATTCTATTCACTTGAGAAAAAGACAAAACCTTTAATGTTACCAACAAAACATGTTTCCATATTTACTAGCGCCATGTGGCACAACTTCCCGGCAGAAGTTTGAAAGCAGTCGCGGCCTGCTCAGTTACTCACCAGTAGCAAACTACATAATAATACAATTTCAGCAGTTTACTCTCACTAACCAACTTGTATGGTAGGTAATTGGTTCCAGTTACGATTTATTCGGGAAAGAACACTTTTCGAAAACATAGCAATTGATTGGATTAGCTCTGATTTATTACTTTATTTGCTTGTTTATTTGTTACTCTTGCTGCTAACCACGTTTCAGTCAACAACTTTTCGGAAAACAACTAATCTGCAATCGCGACTTATTTGCCAAAAATGTAAACAAGTGTTAATTTACGGAAACATTACAAAACTTTGAATTCTATGGAATAAAATACCGTTTAGCTACTATACCTTCAAATATTTTATAGTGCACTGAAAACAATTTAACTTAGATTTGTTTAACTTCAAACAACTATTTAAGAACCATATAAAGGCCAAACTTTGCAAAAAGGGGTATTATAAAATCACAGACTATTTAGAAGACAAAAAAGCTTGGGATTGAGCTGCTCGCTCTGTTAAGCATTGTTATTAAGCAATATGCGTAACTGTAAGGTAAATTATTGTAAACATTTTCATTTTTAATGTCTGGGCTTGAAAAAAGACGATGATCCCTGGGTTTGTTTCGGCTATTTCTTCTCAGAGGTAGTCAGTTAGGGAATGCCGGCTTCATCTAGTTAAAAAAATAAAATAAAAAATAAACATGACGTGTAAAAGTGATCAGTGATCCTACTTGCTTAATAAACGATTTCGTTTCATTTCATTTCAAACGTCAAATTGAAAGAAAAATAAACTTTGAATTTAATTACATACATATATTTATATAAAACCAAGCTTGTACTTCCCGAAGGGCTGCACAGAGTTGTATAGTACAATATACCGTACCTAAAGTACACTGCTATTTCACCAGTTATGAATAAGTCTCATTTACAGTGGGCGAGCTTGGTGTCATTAACCGGACAAACACCCAAACGCCGAGCTGCTACAGGAGAAATTCTTGATGAAAAACCCAATAACACTTTGCTCGACATATGAATCGAACCCAGGACCTCATGCTCTGTAGTAGCGCTTACGATCACTCGACAAATGAGGTCGTCTTTAGCTGAAATAAACTCAGTTTTAGTTTTCCCTTTCAACGTTTATTACCGAGAGGATTATCTTTACTTTCATCGTCAGCCATTTAGTACGGTTAAAAGACAATTCCAGGAGCTGTGTCTAATACGCACAATTCTATTATACCTGCGGGAGAGATGGTCTCTTGATGACAGTTTTATTGCTGATAAGAGAGACAAAATATTTTACCTCTCATCACTTCATACAATTTTAGTCTAATAACATTGTTTTTTTTTTTTATATTTATTCGTAAAGTAAAATATTTGGTACACAAATAAACTTTTGTGTTTATTATTCCCATATACAGTAAGGGTCTTACTACAAATACTTAAACATATCTTCAACTTGTGTTATAATATCTGTGTTATGTCAAAGTCCATACAATTGTGGAGGCATGAGGAACACGGAGTAAAGTTCACTCATCCTCCATAGAAAAGGGAGGCTCCTCCGACCAGACGAGTGTTATATCTGGCGGGCACTTGCCCAACAATTGAAGTTGGGAAGTTGTATGTATGCTGATTGCACGGTAAACTCTGCTTGCGAGATGTAGAATTTGTGTGACGTATGACGCGTTTTGTTCTATGTGGCGTTTGTAGGTACCGCTACATCACTCCCCTCCGGAGACCGGAGGTCGATAGTGGACTGAGTCTTGAATCTTGCGATGCTTGCCAGGTCAGCTCAGGTTTTATTGTCGTCTTCTTCTCCTTCTTGCATGGCAAGAATCTGGCCAGCTTAGGCTAGACAGACATAACAACACATTTCTATGGAGGATAGGTGAATTAACAATTATGTTGTGTAAATGGTGTTTAACTAAAATAGCCGATAAAAACTGTTTCGTGGCAGTAAGGTAAATTTTTAATTAACAAAATGGGTTTGTGAACGCAAACACGGGCGGAATTTTATTTATACAAACACTTCCGAAAAGCTGAGTGAGCTTTTTCGAAAATGGATGTCACATATTTTTTATTTAAAACCAGGTGCAAGCATTAATCACTTCTCTCGTAAAATATTAATAAAATAATTTATTTCTCAAGGAATTACCATTTCGCATTCGATCGTTTAATATGTGAAATAAATATCTTATTGATAAATGGTACATCGAAACTGAGAACAATTAATCTGCCAGAGTTGTGATTGAACTGTTTTAAACAAAAAATAATTAATGAAAAAACTAGTGACCCATCCCTGTTTTTGCAATTTGTATGACTTTAAAAAACAGATATTTCTTTATTATATGTTACTTAATAAATTGTCATCACCACTACAACCAAAAGGGTAAATAAAACATCGTGAGGCCAAAAAAAAAAATGTCAGGCCAACCCATCGGATTAATGGCATGTTATGTTCCACGCGCATCTCAGTCAGCACATAGTTACGGTGTCGACTAGGAATGATGTCTACCAGCGCCGCGGGTTGCAGTAGGCAAATGAAATAATACGGTATTAGTCAGTAATAGTCGGGCACGCCCTTCCGCTCCGCCCAGAAAGGGAGAAGTCATTTGAAGATTATCCACCCAAAAAAGGGGAATTTCTCGTACTTTTAAGAACGTTCACAGTCAATTTTGTTACTTTTGTGATATTAGTGTAGTGTGATGAGTTATCGTTTTTAAGAAACCTAGAATCATCATTGATTTTTAAGAAGAAATAAAGACGTCTGTACCTAAAATCATAAAGTGATGTGTGTCGCTTACTGTAGTTGTGGCAGGCGACGACGATTTTCGACATGAATGTCGCTCATCTCTTAACTTCGTAACAAACAAGCGATAATCTACACAATTAGGGGTATCATTAGCACATTTGTATTAAACGTAACACGTTAGGTATGATCCTCATTGGAATAATAATATCTAATGGACAAACATTATGTCGACCACTGTTTTTTATACCTTTCTATTTTATTCTTTTGTTTTTCACAGGGCATGGTATGAGGATATTTTATTTTTATAGGCACTTTTACTAATGGATTGTATTGATTTTAGCATATCAGTGCATATAAAAATGTGTCTAAGTGTATACCGATTATTCTTCAACCAA
Organism: Sesamia nonagrioides; assembly: GCA_017933935.1. Taxonomy (NCBI): domain Eukaryota; kingdom Metazoa; phylum Arthropoda; class Insecta; order Lepidoptera; family Noctuidae; genus Sesamia; species Sesamia nonagrioides. The sequence goes on from JADWQK010001341.1 coordinate 1,337,557, forward strand.
AGTTTGAGCCTTGTCTTGCATAAAGTCCTAGCATTACGCAAAAACCGTTTTGCTTGAATTTGACGCATATTTTCGCCCAAATTGTTCTTTTTTGGATGTGAATTGTTCCACTACATCTCAGCGTTATTTACTCTGTAAATGTTGTTTCTTTTGTTTTTTTCTTTAATTTTTAAAATTGAATTCCAATGACTATTTAAAGAAGATCATCCAGCACCCTAATTCAATCAATTGGAATCATTTTGAAACGTATTACTAATCCAATAATCCATATGGTCGGAAAATGTGCCTGCTCAACAATGGAAATAACGCAATGAATGTTGTTTAACTGGCAAAATTTAACCAATTGCTACTGATAGTGTACTACGCAAACCCTCCCCGCTGCTGAATGTTGCAGCAGAAATATTTTAATTACTATTTTAACCCTAACGCTGCACTACTATTATTTCTTACTTGGAATCAGCATCATCATCAACCTTTTATCGTCCCACTGCTGGGCACAGGTCTCCTCTCATACAGAGAAGGATTGAGCGTAATCACCACGCTTGCTCAATGCGGGTTGGCGATTTCAGACTCATAAAGTCCAGGTTTCCTCAAGATGTTTTCTTTCACCTTCACAGAAAGGACATATAACTTTAGAAAAGTTACATTGGTACTTGCCTAACCTGGAATCGAACCCGCACACTCATACTTGAGAGGCTGGTGTTTTAACCACTAGGCCACCACGACACTGAATCAGCATACGGAATCAGCATATAATATAAAGATTTCCTGAAACAGACACGGATGCCCTTCTTTCGTAGAAAATAAATCAGCCATATAAATAATTCAGACGGATTTAGGTTCTTAGTTATTCAATTGAATAAAAAGAAAACTAAGTTATAATTTTGTGAAGCTTAATACGTCCACCTAGAAAAATGAATTACGGTCTAAATGTTGTTTTAATTCCGTAATTTAATACAGTTTGTAAAATAATTCTCTAGTTAGCGAAATGGGAACAATTTCACCTAAGCCAGGTGTAAAGTTAGGAAATTGCAGTTAAAGTTTAGAGGTAACATGCGATCAGATAATATTATTACTGTCACACTTAGTAGACACTTTTACCCCATATTATTAGCAGTTTCTGTTTGTTTTGCTTCATCGTGCATTCTTCATTCCATAGATATGAACTTGAATGAAATGAATTTCTTCGTATTTTATTTGTTTTCAAATCCATACTAATATTATAAACGCGAAAGTAACTCTGTCCGTCTGTCTGTCTGTTACGCTTTCCCGCTTAAACCTCTTAACTGATTTTCGGATCAAAGGGCTTTATTGCCAAGGAAAGTGTCTCTTACAAACTTTTGACACATTAAGCATGCACGTAGAATATTTTCCATTATTACATTATGTATTAGCTTTTCGACCAACTTCTTTCCCATCTCGTCCAGTTTGAAAGTTTATTGTTTTTTTTTTTCAGAATATATGTATGTATAAGTAAAAGCAGTGGTGGACCAGTAGTAACGGCTGCGACCTACAAGTTGTTTGCCGTAGTTTCGAATCCTATCAGACGTTTTATTTTGTGTAAATTAATTCATCACCGCTGCTCTCAAAATGTTGAAGAAAAACGTTGTGAGAAAAGCGGCATGGAACCAAACCTTTGAAAACATGCGAAATGCACCAAACCGCACTGGGTCCGCGTGGTGAATTACGGCCCACTCCCTCTTACTCATAGGAGGCCTGTGTCTCAGAAGTGGGACATGCTGATTATGATAATAGATAAAATTGGTGACATTGAAAAGGCTATAATATCGTTTCGCTACCAACTTTGCTGCGATATTTCAGCTATGCCGAATCTAGGTCAAGGGCACGTTAAAACGATACAGACGGTGCTGGTTTTCATATAATATTGTGTACACGGGTCTAATCTAAGAATGGAAGTATTGATTGATAATAATTGAATAGTGGAGTACATAACGAAATTATACGTATAATAAACGCGAGATTCAATAACTGTTTTGACTTGATAAGTTTAAATCTTGTCTTGACCAAAATTAATGTTATAGTTAAAATAAGAATGTGAGCAACAAACCCGTGTGACTTAGTAATTATTATTATTATTTAGTAATAGGTGTTGCCCTTCCTGTTAACTTCCTCTGTATAAATCCGGATTATACCTATACTAGGGATCGTTGTCCATTAGTGATATATCAAACCCCGCGGCCAGTTAGGCCATAACATCGGCTGCCGGCAGAAGTTACCACCTACCAGACAAAGTCTTGCCGCCAAGCGATTCGTCGTGTTCTGACATGATGTCTGGTGAAGCCGTACGGAGGACGGGTCTGAGCAGTTGTGTTGCGATGTGTGCCGGATACGATGCGCCAAATGTTGTTGTGTCGGGAGTTTGATCGTGGAGGGTCTCCAAATCAATCTCCCTCTGGCGCAGCATGGTTGGTCGTGTTGTTGGGTTTAACATTGCATCACCTCTCTCAACTGCCGTCTTCTTTCCTATTCACTCAGTTTTTTTGAATGAATAGGTTCTTAATAAACTAGCGTACTTTACCATCAACGATTGCTACTTACCATCAGGCGGGATTGCAGTCAAGCACAAGTTTATAATTATATAAAAAACATCTTATTTTCTGTCCTACGCCCTGAACACGTTGCAGTCAAAGCTACCTAAGCTATGCCACAAACAATGCCATGGACGTATGGGACTACAGTACGGTCTTTACAGAGAAGTGTGAATAAAATCGAATGGAGCTCATGAAGAGTATCAATTAAGGACATTAAAATGTTTAGTTTCCGTTTTTGTATTGAAGAGTGCTGCAAATTAGAAAATTAGTCTCCATCCATAATTTCTGCCTAAGTTACGGATGTTCCCAAACACGTTAAGGAATAAAGTGAATTTACGGCTCCAACTAAGAGTTAATACCACACGTAATTACTGTCGTTATTAATCTTCTATTCAGAAAAATAATTTTATTCTTGTTTTGGCTGATTCAATACTTTCGGACGGGCCCATTTCTCCTTTAAAGGTCTGCAACCCCTCTCCATAAAGATGGATTAATGAGTAGAAGGTAGGCTATTGCCATACTAAAACGAACCAATTAAGGAGGAGTATATTATCCTCATGTGGTAGCATGTGATAGCTTCGGGTATGCAGACTATCAACATAGTAAATGCCGGGCACTTCAAGGGTGCTTAATGTCATCCGCCTTTTACAATTTATAGGTACATGCATCGTAAAGTCCACTCACAATGTAACTTTAATTATTATTTACTGGGTCTTCTCTTAGGATTGCTATATAGTTCTATATGCATTCTCAATTACTGCATAGTTGCAGTCAAAACATTGTTAGTGAGAGGAATCTTTCTATACGTTTCATTCTGTTTTTTTTTTTTTTGACTATGGAATTTTGTGCTTGTCCTTGAGATGTCGTGACTACTTAACCGGATTATCCTGTGGCTGTTTTAAATAAATTTAAAGCCTCCAGCCAGGAATTCAGTGTGAGGAATCGGCCTATCATCATCAACCTTTTTATCGTCCCACTGCTGGGCACAGGTCTCCTCTCATACAGGGAAGGATTGAGCGTAATCACCACGCTTGCTCAATGCGAGTTGGCGATTTCAGACTTAAAGTCCAGCTTTCCTCAAGATGTTTTCCTTTACCTTGTAATAAGTGATTGTTGTCCAAGATATACTATATAGTACATATAACTTAGAAAAGTTACATTGGTACTTGCCTGACCTGGAATCGAATCCACACACATACTTGTGAAGCTGGTGTTTTAACCACTAGGCCACCACGACTACCGCCTATACCTACCTTCTATTCAGTGTTAGGAATCGGCTTTTGTCTCTATTAAAACCTGTTTAGGTTCCCTGATTATACAGTGCTGATCACACACAATAGCAAAACTGAAGCCGGAAGATAGAACAGAATATACTTAAATTAAATTTACAATAAAGAAATTAACTTTAGTTTTTATGACTTTCTAGTACTTAGTTATAAAAACAAAAGTGAATATTATGTTCGTCATGCTTTCACCTGAAACTACTGAACGGATCTTGATGAAATATGTTACATGTTAAGACCAAGACCTGAGTTACAATAGTTTTTATTTTGGTTGTGTGTGTAGGATAGGTATGTGGGATAATTTCCGACATCCCCGAGGGTGAAGCCGCGGGCAAATGTTACTAATTTATATAAAGCTTAAGCAAGCGATGTAATCAATGCTAAGGTTTAGAGTCTAATATGTAATTATTTACCTAAACACAAAAAAGCCGCCGCGGCCAAAGTAACGAGCGCTTCCCACACCGTACCACTTACGGAGATAAGATTAATTCTAAGCCCGACGTAAGAATGAACGAATACACATTCTGACGATTGAGCCTGATCCATCTGTATTTTGCCCGTACCAAAAATGATAATTTTGTCAATTTATTTTGACAGATCAACAAGTTTCAGATCCGCCCGTTTACTGACTTACGGCCGAACCCATAATCGGGTTTTCAGTTAAGAAGCAGATTTTATCAGCGATCTATTTTATGTTCTTACATCAGTGTTCACACTTTCTATCTGAATTTTATTTGTTGCTATCTGTGTGAATCTTGTGTATTATGTGCCTTTTCTTCTTCTTCTTCAGCCTATAGAGGATCACTGCGGGACAAAGGCCTCCCCTAAGGCTTTCATTGCTATGGGGGGGTTTGCTATAATCCCCACTCTTGACAGGCGGGTTGGGGATCACAGTAATCTGATATTCCACAGTGTTATATATTGTGTGTGTGTGTTTTAGTCTGTGTTAAACATGTTTCTTTCTTTCTGTTTTAAACTGAAAATACATTCGGGTTTTTTTATATCACTAGAGACTTGCCCCTTAATCGGCGAACACATTTTTGTCAAATAATTGCCACTAGTTTGGATCGTTTGGACCAAACGGAACAATAGGCCGTCCAAACGATCCCAACTGATCCCAACTAGTCGCAATCATTTGACAAAAATGTGTTCGCCGATTAGGGGGCAGCATGATTATACCGATATAGATATCGTGGTGGCCTAGTGGTTAAAACACCAGCCTCTCAAGTATGAGTGCGTGGGTTCGATTTCAGGTCAGGCAACTACCAATTTAACTTTTCTAAAGTTATATGTACTTTCTAAGTATATCTTGAACACCAATGACTGAAGGTGAAGGAAAACATCCTGAGGAAACCTGGACTTTTAAGTCTGAAATCGCCAACCCGCATTGAGCAAGCGTAGTGATTACGCTCAATCCTTCTCTGTATGAGAGGACACCTGTGCCCAGCAGTGGGACTGATGATTATACCATTGTAAGTACCAGTGGAACTTAATATACTGATTATTCATGCTATCCATTGCATGATATAACCTTTGGAAGATTATATAACACGATATTTTGTTCGAAATTGGCTCACCACCGGGGTTTAAATTGGGCAATATTAGAACTCAAGGTCTTCTCATATTGCCCATCAGTAGTTTATGTGTTAACGTCCGACTATTGCCGCTTCAATTTCAGCGTGATAAGTGGAGATATGTTAACCCCTTCCAAATTGGAACATAACTACATCCTTGACTCAAATTGCAGGAAACCGTTTGGTCTACGTGTATACTTGTGTAAGTTTGGAAAGGCAGTTTAAAACATGCAGTTCTTCATCACTACATATTATAAAATAAAGTCACTTTTACTTTCCCTATGTCGCTTTGTATGATTCAGTCTTTAAAACTACGCAACGGATTTTGATAGGGTTTTTAATAGATAGAGTGATTCAAGAGGAAGGTTTTTATGTATATAACATGCATAATATATAAGAGGAACACTGATAACTTTTGAAGTTTCTAACATATTATGTCACAAAATAAACTAATGTTTTTGAGCTTACATTGCAAACGCTAGCTGAACCCTATGAGATAGATCAAAATAATATACTATAGTATGGTAGACCTTAAAAATGCCTCCAAAAAAGTCTGCGACACCTACTATAGTTTCTTCATTATGACTACTTTTTTATATTTGAAAAGTTAATTAAAATGCCAGACGAAATCAGAGCCTACTATTTGTTCCTCATTATTAATCCTTATCCGAATAAATTTCGTCATATCAAAGCTAATTTCAGTGGCAGTAGATTACTTTTTGAATTATTGGAATTGGTTGTTTCATTCAGGAGATATCACGATGTATTCAAAACTAAACACCAGAAAAATATCCGCCTGCCGCTCGCGCCCCTGCCGGCCGTCTGCTACCTAGAGTGCTTCTCTGCCTAAACCGCGGAGTGAGTGGGCCGGAGCAGGGGCCCATTATTTCGAACAAACTTGCTACCCCGGTAGGCTTTCCATTCCGTTTGAAGGTGGTGGAACTGGCTATTCATGGACAATACGGTCGATATATCTTGCAGAGTCAGATATTGGCTGATGGGCGGCACAGTAGACATTATTTTTATTGAAGGGCCACCGTTTCTTGAGGAAGGCTTAGTTACAGGTGAGGGTCAAAAGTGCATTACCACCTTTGAACTTTATTGCAATAACAATAAGTGTCAAAAGTGGTACTCCACTTTTGACCCTTACTGTAACCACATATATCATTTGTCCACGTGCGAAGCCGGGGCGGGTCGCTAGTATATGAAAATTTATATAATAAGCATGCGATATAGCCATGAAACGGAAAAGGTAGGAGTTTGCCAAACTAAATATCCTAGACAAGTTACGATCAACAGAACAAATAAAAACGGATTCGTTTGTACCTATAGGCAGTGTTTATTTGTAAGGTAAAAGAAATGATATTAAAACTAGAAGAGTAAGTACTAAAGACGAGAACGAATAGATAATGTCAGATGAGCCTAGAGCCACAGTCGTAACACATGCACGATAATCTATGGCTATACTCCTGTACAGTTTTGGTGACATTGATGCTGCTGAAAAACTAATACACCGACCGTTTCTGGTCATTATGCGCCGTTAAATCTATGAAAATGGTGATCAAACATAGAATCGCATGTACCAATCAACATATGCGACAGACGATACGCAGAATTCGAACTTGGGATTTTCCAAATAGGTACATCCGATACGGTTCAAAGAACTTAATTGTGTCCGCTTTTCCTTTCCTAGATGATTATTTTATCCACTGGAATTTTTCTCTCTACAGGTGCATGAGAAATACTACGAACATACTCTTCGCGTGCTCTTTATAAATAGACGTGAGATGTTTCTAGAATTCTAAACATGTCACATTTCTGATAGGTCAAAGCTTTTGATATTGAGACTTGTGCGTCAGATAACGAGACGCCATGTTTTTTTTTATTTGTAGTATGCACATTTTTGTGATCGTCATTCGAACAGATGTAGAGGTGGCACGCAGTGTTGTATGCTCGCTTTTATAGGGAAACTTGCGGTCGTGGGAGCGGCCTAGCTTGGTGGTGGGGCCCGCTGTCCATGGCGGGCTGGTACAAGTTAAAGGCGTTTAAACAAGTATCCCTCGTACCCCCGACGTATGGTGGTTGAAAAAACAAAAGGGTTTTAGTGTGTAAAAGTCCAAAATAATCATCTGTTCTCCTCAGACGAAAGTGTCTTTGAGTGAATAATCTATACTAATATATAAAGCTGAAGAGATTGTTTATTTGAACACGCTAATCTCAGTAACTACTGGTCCGATTTGAAAAATTCTTTTTGCGTTGGATAGCCCATTAACCCAGGACGGCTTTAAGCAATATAACATCACGCTGCGACTAATAGGAGCGGAGCATAACTAACTCCACGCGAACGAAGGCGCTGGCGGCCGCTAGTAAGGTATATTTTACTATTGAAGGTTTTTTCTATTCAATGAAGTTTAGCTTACGCCTGACTAATTAAATGACTTTATCTGGAGGTTTTTTAGTTAGATATTTACTTCAGTTATTTACCTGAATAGTAATAAGTTTTTTTTTTGTATATTGCTGCAACTATTACTTTTTTCTTGAAAAAAATAATTATTACCGAGTGAGTACTTGAGAGTTCCCTGAGTCGCCTCTTACGACACCCACGGGAGGATACGGATTGGTACTATTCTATGCCCGGTACGACACGGAGCGCGGAGCGCTTCTCCTGTGGAATAACAAATTATTGCGATCCCCATCCCGCCTGCCCCCCTATAGAATGAAACCCTGGAGGAAGGGCGTTGTCCAGCAGTGGAACTCAATAGGCTGAGAAGAAGCAGAAGAGGGATACTTTATATCTAGGACTAATAATATGATTAATTAGATCTGCTGATCGATTCTGTTAAAATATGGCTCTGAAAAGTTACCTAGATGAAATGAGTTGTCAATAGTGTTTGAATGACAGCTCGTATGTACTTTCCAAGTATATCCTGGACACCTTCACACTTCACCCACCACATTGGAATGACAGATTACAAGGTGGACTGGCCTATAAGTCTGAAATCGCAACCCGCATTGAGTAAGCGTGGCGATTACGCTCAATCCTTCTCTGTATGAGAGGAGGCCTGTGCGTAGCAGTGGGACGATAAAAAAAAGGTTGATGATGATGATTATGATAGCTCACTCCACTATCACTTCATCTAAGTTTTCACGATAAGATGGTTAAAGAACCTCAATAATATATTTTCGTTTATAGATTTAGGATATCACTCACCCCCGTCGCCTTGACGACAGGCTAACATGAAGAAAACAGATCGCATATCGGTAATGTGTTTATCTAACCGCTGGCTAATCGACTGATACAATACTCATAATAATTACTGATTGCAGAAGTATTCAATAATGCGGATGTTGATTCTCTTACAGTATCCCGCTGTATCACTTTTACAACAATTAATGATTTATAGTGTGGGTAACGACCTAATGCGTTCTTGACAGCTGTCAGTTTCACAAAGGAATACCTACGTGCTTAGGGAATTTGATCTTTATTAGCTACTAAAATTGTCATACTGGCTGTCCCTAACTAGGGATACTTTCCTCTCTCAATGGCTGGACTCTTGTCTAGTAGAAAATATTCTAGAGAAGAGTGTTAAAAGTGACTACTGTAAATGAAAACACTCAAAATCTAAATAGGTAACCGAAGTCTAAAATTAGCGATAATCAGTGTCAAAAACTTGTCATATATTTAGGGAGACGTATTTTCGACAATTTGAAAATGAAATCAGACTGGGTTTTGACGGGAAAGCTAAATGAGTGTCACGCGCATTTTTCATTGGATTTTTATAATTGTTTATAGTTTACTAAATAATATCATGATTTATGTAGAAAAAAATAAATTCAGTAAATAATTCATAAAGACCACATCATGACTTTGCCTCAAACCTTCCTCATAGACGGTTCACGCGGCAATCTTTTTCAACTGTCATTGGCGATATCCGCCATTATTGTGAAATAAAATTTTCAAAGAATTTCTGTAATTTGTTACACATGTTATTGGCAAAATTGTGGTATCTATTCCACAGAAGCCATTGATCAAGAGTTGAGGTTGGATCTCACCTTGAGAAAAGAAGAATAAATTAGACTGTAAACGTTTTTAAAATAACGGGACACACCCCTCTTATTTCTGGTAAATTAAGCACAAACCAAATCCGCCATTTTAGTAAAAGTAATATGAAAACCTCAAAATAATCAACTTATTAAGCTGACGGTACGTATTTTCGGTAAAAGTCGGCAACTTTCCTTTCGATAAGTCCTCAGCTTTATTAAGTGGCACGTACCTATTGAATGAGATGATTGATCGGTGTTTTGAAGTTGATTGAGATGCCCGTCTGCCAATGCCCTAATAGCTTTAACGGAGCGCAACAAATATTATCTAATGTTTGCCGATTTTGTGGTCGTTTGAGTTTTCTTTATTCCTATTTATTGTTAGTTAGCCGGTACTTATAACAACAGTTTTTTTAGGATTCCGGTCTGAACTTAATGAACCATATAAGGCAGAGAGTTGGAATTTTCAAGAATTGTGCTATAAAAATATTATAACGTTAAAAGTAGGGTGACAATAGACGTTTCTTTTCATTAGTGGTTAGGCCGATATTCGCCCTTGATTACAAACTAAACTTTAGTTGCATAATTTTCTTTTTGTTGCTTAAGGTAAAGACAAAAGATACATATTAGTTTAGGCCTATCAAATTAGTCCGCCCCTGACATAATTTGACTTAATATAAACGCCATATTTTAATCACGTTAAAACTTTCTATGGAATATCTTAATCTGACAGGACTAATCTAACAGTTTTCTTCTATCCCTTTCATAATGAAGTAGAAAGAAAAAGATGCATTTAACTTAAAATTAGTTTAGTTTGTGAACATCGGCGCCATTGACAAGATAACTAAATTATATATAGGTGTAAAAAATTAGTTTAGTTTGTGAACATCGGCGCCATTGACAAGATAACTAAATTATATATAGGTGTAAAAAATTAGTTTAGTTTGTGAACATCGGCGCCATTGACAAGATAACTAAATTATATATAGGTGTAAAAAATTAGTTTAGTTTGTGAACATCGGCGCCATTGATAAGATAACTAAATTATATATAGGTGTAAAAAATTAGTTTAGTTTGTGAACATCGGTGCCATTGACAAGATAACTAAATTATATATAGGTGTAAAAAATTAGTTTAGTTTGTGAACATCGGCGCCATTGACAAGATAACTAAATTATATATAGGTGTAAAAAATTAGTTTAGTTTGTGAACATCGGCGCCATTGACAAGATAACTAAATTATATATAGGTGTAAAAAATTAGTTTAGTTTGTGAACATCGGCGCCATTGACAAGATAACTAAATTATATATAGGTGTAAAAAATTAGTTTAGTTTGTGAACATCGGCGCCATTGATAAGATAACTAAATTATATATAGGTGTAAAAAATTAGTTTAGTTTGTGAACATCGGCGCCATTGACAAGATAACTAAATTATATATAGGTGTAAAAAATTAGTTTAGTTTGTGAACATCGGCGCCATTGACAAGATAACTAAATTATATATAGGTGTAAAAAATTAGTTTAGTTTGTGAACATCGGCGCCATTGACAAGATAACTAAATTATATATAGGTGTAAAAAATTAGTTTAGTTTGTGAACATCGGCGCCATTGACAAGATAACTAAATTATATATAGGTGTAAAAAATTAGTTTAGTTTGTGAACATCGGCGCCATTGACAAGATAACTAAATTATATATAGGTGTAAAAAATTAGTTTAGTTTGTGAACACCGGCGCCATTGACAAGATAACTAAATTATATATAGGTGTAAAAAATTAGTTTAGTTTGTGAACATCGGCGCCATTGACAAGATAACTAAATTATATACTAATTATATATATAAAAATCAAGCAGTTATTATTAAAAAATACTGGATTGTACACAACAGCCAAAATTATAAGTTCTCTGATTTTCATTTACATGATGTACAATGTGAATTCAGTTACACCTAAGTTGATGCATATTATCAAAGTATTATATTTGTTCAGATAATAATTATACAAACTGATTTCTGTTATGTTTAAAATATTATATAATTATATATAATTTACGTAAATTACAGTCACTATTCCGTCGTTGTTTTTCTTCTTCTTCGGCATATAGAGGTCCACTGCTGGACAAAGGTCTCCCCCAACGCTTGACCGGTCTTGTGCTGCCCGCATCCATCGCCTTCCCGCGACTTTCACCGTCCACCTTGTTGGGGGCCGCCCTACCAGTGGGCTCGAAAAAAGCGGTATATTAGTACCTATCTGTAATAAAAATCGGTATTTCTAAAAAAAAGCTCGATATTTCAATTATATCCGTTAATTTTTCCACTGCGCCGACAGTAAAAATCGGTAGTTCACTACCTAAAATCGGCATTTCTTCTAGGACAGAGCCCATATCGGTAGAAATACCGAAAAATCGGTAGGTTCGAGACCACTGCTCCCTACACTGCGTCTTCCGGTACGTGGCCGCCCCTCCAGAACCTTACTGCCCCATCGGCTATCGGTTCTACGAGCAATGTGCCCCGCCCACTGTCACTTAATTTTAGCGAGTCTAAGGGCTGTGTCGGTGACTTTACAGTCAAAACCAAACCACAACAGACAAACTTACTACGCTAACCCTTATACGGGCATTCACCTACTTCCTCATCAGTGTAAGGAAGTAGGTGAATGGATTCACTCAATATAATGTATTAGTCATTTATCAAAGTGTCCGACGCTGTCTTCACTTGTTAAAACTGACGAAGTTCGTGAAAATTGTTTTGTGAAAAAAATACTAATTCTTGGCAGTACACAAAGTGAAGTGCTTTCCTTGTCCAAGAGACTATCTGCAAAGGCGTTATAAAACTAAGTACTAATCTTTTAGTCTTCATCCAGCAAGACAGATTGTAGTCACAATTGTATAGACAAACAGGTGGGATTGGATAAGGGGATGATGACGATGATGATAAAAAATAGGGCATGAAAAAAATAAGTCCGCACCGCTGTCAATAAGAATAGATACGTTAGTAAATGCTGGCTTAATTAATTCTGAATGTACTTACTTGAATGTTTTATTTTTGTTAATAATCAAAAAATCCATTAAGAACAGTCAAATCAAATCTAGTGTTATTTCATTTATATTCGAAAAGCTGTTTTCTCCATCTTTCTGCCCTATCTTTATTTAATTCATGATCATCATCATCATCAACCTTTTATCGTCCCACTGCTGGGCACAGGTCTCCTCTCATACAGAGAAGGATTGAGCGTAATCACCACGCTTGCTCAATGCGGGTTGGCGATTTCAGACTCATGAAGTCCAGGTTTCCTCAAGATGTTTTCCTTCACCTTCAGTCATTGGTGTACAAGATATAATTAGAAAGTACATATAACTTTAGAAAAGTTACATTGGTACTTGCCTGACCTGGATTCGAACCCGCACACTCATACTTGAGAGGCTGGTGTTTTAACCACTAGGCCACCACGACTTAAAACTTAATTTACTTTTTTTTACTTTATTTAATTAATATGAATCTAATAACAAAAACTTAAACACTTGTTAAACGCTAGAGTCAGTGGTACGTTCAATTCCATATAAAAATATCGTGTTTAAACGGTTGTTAGCCTAAACATTTAATAAACACTGGTTTGTGGTAGTAAAGTATTTAATTATGTTTATTTTAGTGGAAATCCTCGTTTTATATTTCATTTACTCTTATTAGCATCTCACTCACAGTTCTCGTTGAGCGGTATGACAAGGTTCATTAGCGCACATTTTCGAAATAAGCGTGGGCATAAGTTAGTTGGTGCTTATTTAAATATAGCTGAAGTGCCTCCCAATTAGTGTCCCGCCATAACTCTGCAATATTATGCATAATTATCGCGGTAAATAATGTAGACTGAGCTAGTCTTGCATACAATTTGAGCTAAGTGGGTGTTGACAGATTTAAAGGCACTTCTGTTGGCTTAAATAAAGATACTTAATTTTTTTTTTGTGGTAGGCAACAACATCAGCCGCCGGCATAAGTTACCACCCACCAGACAAAGGCTTGCCGCCAAGCGATTCGTCGTGTTCCGGCATGATGTCTGGTGAAGCCGTACGGAGGACGGGTCTGAGCAGTTGTGTTGCGATGTGCACCGGGTACGATGTGCCTAATGTTGTTGTGTCGGGAGTTTGGTCGTGGAGGGTCTCCATGTCATCCTCTAGCGCAGCATCGTTGGTCGTGTTGTTGGGTTAAAAATTGCATCACCTCGCTCTACTGCCGTCTGTCTTCCTATTCACTCAGTTGAGTGAATAGGCTTAATAAGCTAGTGCGTTTTACCATCAACGATTGCATCACTGCTTACCATCAGGCGGGATTGCAGTCAAGCACTAGTTTATAAGTAATAAAAAAAAAAATAGTTTTTTTTTTAGCATTTACTTATAGATTTTAAAGTGACGTCAAGTTACTCTAGTTAAGGCTCTGGTACTGTAATTCCGTAACACGCTCTCAATCACAATTCGAGGTATTCGAAGTAAATTCGTAATCTAATGCTTCGTACGTTGAAAAAATTCATCTGCTACACAATGTAAAACAAGCAATGAACGTGAATGAACTGTAAAAAATATGTGGATGTGATACACAATCATTCGGTATCCCTATGAGTAACAAATTGACGAAGTAACGTATCAATGTTCTTTTAAAAAAACTGTACATTTCCATACATCAACCATCTTGACCCGTACTGCAAGACGCTGTATACGGCCCATGACGTTATTCGGAGGCCCGTGCACTATGCAAAATATCAAATTTGTCTGATTTTGTGCAGTTATCATCATCATCAACCATTTTATCGTCCCACTGCTGGGCACAGGTCTCCTCTCATACAGAGAAGGATTGAGCGTAATCCACGCTTGCTCAATGCGGGTTGGCGATTTTAGACTTTGTGCAATGATTTAGTTTTATTTATCTGCATCATGTCTTATTTTCAAAATAGGCGGCTGCGTAATCAATCACATTTTGAAGGATATTGCTACATTACTTCATATATTCGAATAATGTGTCTACTAAAATAAGGCAATGAATGTTGTTAAAAGGTCAAAATTAACTCTGATGGCACTGTAACTGTTAGTGTCTTACGCAATTATCCCGCAGGCCTTCTGTTTATTTTACGATACTAGAGATTTGTACTTCCAAAATACAAATCTTACTCGAGTTGTTTACTTTCCTAGATTGATCAATTGTTTCTTGGGTTTTGCGCTTAAGTGACTGCTCTAATGAAGCAATGAGTGGTTTTCAGAGAATGATTCCTTAAGGAATTTTTATTTTCATTCCATTATCAAAATCTCTGGATTGTATAGGTATATTCAATAGAAAAAGAAATGTTTATAAGCATGCTACTTTTTTGCTTATCTATCAATCATTCTATAGCTATTTCTAAAAAAATCAGGTAACAGAGCTGCATGCACCATATTTCTACACTTAACAATTACTTTAATGGGGAGAGCACTAGCCAAAATGGACCTGTCCTAGCTAGGTCTTAATACAAGTATAGAATAGCATTGCATACTTAATAAGTAATTAACTTAATAGAACTAATAATACAAGGCGAGAAGAGGTTTGTAAATAAAATGGAAAATGAAATGCTTCAAAACTGTTTTAACTGTGGCCTTATATCGAAGAAAAAATGAAATTAATTACAAGGTTATGACGCAAATAATTAATATGTAAAGAGGAGTAAATACGCAACAATTATTAAGGTTTTTAATACTGACACGTTCCATGACAAATATGTATAATGTTCATTTAAAAATACTGAAATCATTGAAAATCACAAAATCCTACTAATCATTATAAGTAAACGTAAATGTTGTAAGGATGGCGAATGGATATTTTTTACTTATTCACGCCAAAACGACTAAAAGATGGAACGATGAAAATTGGCGCACAGATAGTTTAAAACCAGGATTAACAAAAATAACTTTTTAACTCGATATTCCCACCGGTTAGAAATATATGCAGTTGAACGACAGAACGTGATTAGTAATAAAATAAAACCAAACTCATGAATGAACATGAAATAAAACAATGAATGAAATGTCAAATAACTCTGTGTAAATGTCAAATAATTCCCACGGGATAGAAACGTATACGGTTGAACGGCAGGACGCGATTAGTAATAAAATAAAACCAAACTCGCGAATGAACATGAAATGGAACATTGAATGAAATGTCAAATTTAGTAGATATTGTCCGTAGGGATATAGCTGAGGCCGCGCTACCTAAAAATAGCTTTGTTTGACCCACCTTCGCCAATGAGTCCTAGCTACTTTAGGCACGAAAATATAAATAGTAAGTAAATATAATCTCATTCTATTAATATAGTAAACTTGCACGATTTAAATGGTTGAGCTCGAATGAACTGCAAATGACTCGCAGTTTTAAAGATTAATGCTGCAGATGTATTCCGTAAATTGTACTTACCCAGAACTGTATCCACGACACGAGCTCCACAAATGTACAACTCCTTGAGTTTAATTGTATGCGTCTTAAATAAGAGAGATCATTCACGTTGCATTCCTGAGAAGAGAGGTTTTATTCTAGAATATTTTAGTCTAGTACACTCAAAAGTTGCTGATTGCTAAAAATACGAGTGCCCTCGAAACTCAAAGTTTCAATCTGAAGGTGACCTCTTGTACAAGTTTTGAATAGCACTATTAGACGACTTTCCTTTTGTTTTGTCGGATCATGGTCGTCAGTGTCAAAAGGCTTTTGTGTAGTAGGTATGTGGATGAACATACACGTGTGGCTTGTTTCATAATTTAACGCGCTCATGCGGCTACGTGTTGCGTGGAGTAATTACCGCCCGCCCAAACCGTAGGCGTTCTTTATTTGTTTTTCATTACACCATCCGAACGTAGAAGAAATAAAATGTTCTAGCGTCACTTTTAGTTATATCTCTCAAGCACCTTAATTGTATACTTTCAATCAGAAGTTTTTCTTGGAAATTACTATATTTATTGCCTCATATGTGTTTGAAATAAGCTTCTGCTACTTTAGGTATTGTAGTATTTACGTTACTACGTACGTACGTTCGTTAGTAACGTAAATGCTGCATTGAATGTTGTTGATCTTTCAAAATGAATGGTATTGCTATTGTAAGTTTGTTGCGAAATTACCCCGTTTTTTTTTTTTCAGTGGAAAAATACCATGTAGTCAGCGGCAGCGCTCATTGAATGTGTGTTTACTAGGAATTATTGAATGTTTGCTTTCGAAGATTAAAGCAGATGGTTACTCAAAAATAGTGGGTTGTATTTCATCCATTTTATTATTTCAGAAGTAGGTTAACATTCCGATAGGTGTAATGTTTTTAGGCGCAACTTGTTATTGGTCAAAACTGTTTTATTTTTGTTTTGTTTGTTTTTCTTCCGTTCCGTCATAGATCTAACGCGTCGATTTGAGTTTAAAAAAGAATATATTTCAGAACAGCAGTGGCCCCAGTATCGGCCGTAACTTACAAGTGGTAGGACGTATGTTCGAACCCCATGAGGTTTTTTACTTTGTGTAAATGATTTCATCACCACTTCTCTCATAACGGTGAAGGAAAGAATCGCGAGGAAACCGGCATGTCCTTGAGGCAAAACTTTGAAGACATTGTGACATCTTCCAACCCCGCACTGGACCCCCATGGTAAATTACGGCCAAATCCCTCTCACTATGAGGAGGCCTGTGTCCCTGAAGTGGGAACATTAGGCTGATTATGATTGCTTATTTTGACGTGAATGATGAACAGCCCAAATATTCAAAGAAGGAAATACAATTTAAGTTGTTTACAATATCGCGGAATAAATATTCGTTAAGGAAAATTAATTATCACTTTTGAAGCGTTCACGAAACTTGTAAAAGATTAGGTTCGTTTACTGTACTGGTTTGGGTATTGAAAAACGGTGATTAAAAATAATTAATTGGACAAAATACAGTTTGTTTGTTTTTCCAAATGAGAAGGTAAGGAGCCCAAAGAGGTTTATACTTCACTAGCTGCGCGGCGCGGTTTCATCCGCGTAGATTTCGATATAGTATTTTTTTATATGCTCCGCTCCTATTGGTTGCAGCGTGATGTTATATAACCTAAAGCCTTCCTGCATTAATGGGCTATCCAACGCAAAAAAAAATTTCAAATCAGATCAGTAGTTTCTGAGATTAGCGCAAAGAAACAAACTCTTCAACTTTATATGTTAGTATAGATTCCGCGGATTATTCCGGCGCCGACGCGGCTTGAAACGTGCCTCAGATAAAAGAATTATGTAAATATCTACTTACCAATTGCTCCACTATTTCCCTTCGTCCATGATGACTAACAGTACAATTTAATCTTCCAAAATAATGTGCACAATTGCTTAGACTATTTAATTTCCATTAGTATGCTAATGTGAGTGCCCCCTGTGGTATTAAAGTGTTGAGAAGAAAATGAATAAGGTTTTCTTTTACGGTTTCTCGTTTTTATCAAAGGAAACTAAGTTATCTTTAAATTAGTAGGGTTTTCTGCAGCCCCTGTCTCTTGGGCTAAATCTCTCTGCCTACAAATAGAGAAGTACCGTCACCTTAAAATCTTAAAATACTTCTATCAAACTTTTGATCTTCATGTCAAGTTTATGCGATATATTTCTAAAATATTGTTTTGTACGATGGCACCCACGTTGTTTGATAAATAATTCCATGTATCAGCTCTGCAGCCTCCGCAGGGAGGTAGCAATGGACTGCATTGCTGCCTCCCAAGCTGCGGTAGAACGCCCAGTCCTTCCTCCGTTTCCGCTTAGTCTGTCCAAGCGCCCCATGGTAGGTCATTCTGCTGTTGACCACAGACCTTCCTGATCCTCCTGTTCTTAAATCGAAGTAGTTATCACTAAACGTAAACGGCTTGCTCCGTCAGTACATACATAGTATTATGTACATACGTGTACATACTTTTTCCAAACATACTTTTGACATTTTTATAACTTTTTGTTTATATAACTTTATCAAAATATTTGAAGTAGATAATATTTTTAATACTTCTCTTCTCTTCTATTTCTAATCCAATTTATATAAATCTTCATTATTTCTGACAAGTTGTCACTCAACCAACAACTTTGTTTTGTGTAATAAAATCGATGAGAAACATAAATATTTGATGATATACACAACACACACCATGTAGATTTCACAATATAGACACACACACACACATATAAGATACCTTTTACAGAAAGTACAAACAAGGTCATCGGTCCATCTAGTTGGTCACACACTACGCTTGACTATATGCGGTCTCCACTCAAGTCTGCTACATCGAATATCGATCCTTCGACAAACATGGCCAGCACAATGCCATTCCTTCCACTTGAACCGCAGCTAAATACCAGCCAATCTCTTCTGTATAGATTACCCTGAACACTTAGTAGAATTGGTCTGTCAATAGTGTTAAATCCTAGCGTGTTATATCCTCAACAACCCAGTAATACTGGGTAATACGATACCCCATGGTAAGGCTGAAAATTGTAAGGTGAAGAAAACATCTTGAGGAAAACTGGATTCTAAGCCTGAAATTGCCAACCCGCAATGAGTAAGCGTGGTGATTACGCTCAATCCTTCTCTGTATGAGAGGAGTGGGATGATAAAAAGGTTGATGATGATATTGATGGTAAGGCTGATCGTCTGACGTTTTGGCTTTTGAATATTTGTAAACCACAGTCAATGACCAACGTATGATAACCTGCACCAATGGCCTTAACTGCTTTCC
The DNA here is from genome assembly GCA_017933935.1 of Sesamia nonagrioides. Classification (NCBI taxonomy): domain Eukaryota; kingdom Metazoa; phylum Arthropoda; class Insecta; order Lepidoptera; family Noctuidae; genus Sesamia; species Sesamia nonagrioides. The sequence continues at coordinate 1,356,733 of JADWQK010001341.1, forward strand.
AAGACTCTGAGAGTTTTCGATGTCTAGTAGAAGGTAATTTAAACTACATAAAATCAATTAGGCACCAACTATTTATTGAAAGGTGACTTCAGAACATTTTAATGGATACTTATTTGTAAGTATTGCCTACAATCAAGTTAGCTCCTCTATTAAATGCCGACGTCGGCGTCGCGGCGACGGCAAGCGAAAATTAAGTTACCCTTCATTATCCTTGATGGAGATCATTAAATAAGAATAAAACTGTATTCGACTTACTTTATTTGAATTTGGAAATTTAGCCATAGAGTATGTAACGCTTCATCGGGAAGTATTTCAGAATCATAAAGACATCGCCACAAAGGAACTGTTATAATTCCTGAGTACGGTTTCATAATACAAATTCGGAATGGGGGAGGACCAAATAAATTGATAAAGTTTTCTCAATTTTGTGGAAATATTTAATATAACAATGTATTTCTGAGATAATTTCTTTCATGGTATATTCGTAGATACTAAAACACATGTTTCAAGCTTATGGTGAACTTCTCTTTTTACCTAAACGTCACGTAGCATCTGCTTTTTACATGCTTTTTATTAGCTTCACTTGTATGTTTGCTTGCTTGTTTGCTTGTTTGTTTGTTTGTTTGTCCGTCTCTAACTCTTTGGGCAACGAGTGAGCGGCTCATTATTGTAAAATGTCCCACCGTTTTCAATAAGGTCGTTCGTTCCTTTAAAAAAAAAATATCTTACTAAAAAGTTGAAAATAAATATAGTAAAAAACTAAAAAAACATGCTTTTAAAAAATATCAAACTAAAAAGTTAAAAATAATTTTAAAAAAAGCGTGAGACGCTTAATATACAAAAAATATGGCACAAAGCGCCTCACGCTTTGTTTAAATTATTTTTAACTTTTTAGTTTGATATTTTTTAAAAGCATGTTTTTTTTAGTTTTTTGCATCCAGTGAACCACGGGGTATAATTGCCACAATAACAGGGGGAATGGCTTTCGTTTTGACATTTCAACAACATTTATTGCGATATTTACGTTGTTGAGCAGACAATTTTTCAAACAAATGAAGCAATGGACTCCGCAAAATGAATCAGATTGAGATTGATAGTGTATTACGCAATCAGGGTGCTAGTGTATGATGACGTTCCGCTAATGAGAGTTATTCCAACTCAGTGACAGGATCATTAGATGCAGTTGTTAATATTTTATTAAGTAGTAGAAGAATTATCAGTATATAATAAAATTTCAGTGAATATATAAAAAAACGACATAATGGCTACGATGTGTATTGAATACTAAAATGATTTTAATTGAGCTGAAAACTCAACAAAGCCTGTGTGGCTTTGCTGAATTTTCAGATTATTTTTTGTGAAAAAATATTATGAAAATTTTACGATTTCGCGTATTAAAATACATAAGTTCAAAACTCGAAATCATAAAATTTTGTTTAAAAACGGTATTGCTCCCTTAATTGAGTGTTAATATAAAATACTTTATGTAATTTAATTTTCAGACCGGTTTAAAACGTTGGCTCTTTAATCAATTTAGCTTCACCATTCTCGAATCCCGACATTCCTTAGGTCCAATAAACGTCTCCCTTTTGCCCGTAACTCCAACTCTATACAGGTTTACTATTCAGGGACCATACAAATGCCACTGAAAAACCACCATATTTTGATCTCTCTAGTCTTAGTATGTTGTTGTGTTGTTTTGTCGCTACATCAGTTTATGGTAGACTGGTGAAAAATTCTTATGGCATTAATTCAGACTTCGTCAGTACAGATATTTTAATTTGAGCATAAATAAATTGATGACCCTGTACAGTTGGAAATATTACATATAAGACTTCAATATATGAAAGTTACCCTATAAATTTACGACATAAGAAAATCTCCAAGCTCTAGTGAAAGTTGAACAGCCACTAATCCAGTTTTCGCATTTCAGCTGGTCTTTGAGTTTGAGCAACTTGAGTTTACTTTCACCTGATGTAGGTCCTCACCTTAAACTGTTTGTTTCGGGAGGTTCCTGTTCAGAATAAGGCAGGAGGAATTGCTACTACTGTGTACCCTTCCGATACGGTGGATCATACGGTGGAGGTCTGTGTGTGTTTTACCGCTGCGGCGGCGTTCCCTCGTTTCCGGTCCTGGTCCAGGCCATGGTCTAGGGCAAAAATGCATGGCAGAGCGTCACCCCTTTTGCGAAGTAGTTATGCTCGCAAAGGAGTGCGGGAGCGAGAGGCAATCTCTGCGCCCTTCGCTCCCATTCGCCGCTGAAAACGGCCTGATCGTCAGGTGACAGCATACAAAGCCCGACCACCGCGCGATCTTGCGGGCGGCGAGCATTGGGCAGCTCACAGCCCGGTAAGGACCAGGCTCGGGTAGACAGCGCGTTGTATTCCACATACACACACATCGTGAGGGTCTATGGCCAGGCGGCCAGGGCCGCGGGTTATTCGAAAGAGATACCTTGGCCCGTGGCGCACAAACACATGAAGGAACACGGGTTTAGTCAGTAAAAGTCTGACACGCCCTTTCACTCCGCACAGAGAGGGAAAGGTAATTTGATGATTTCCCATAAAAAAGACGGTCAAATTTCTCAATGATATAACTCAGAATATTAAAAGGCTGCAAGTAAACTTTATTGCAGCAAGTAAGCTTTATGGGCTTCGCCCGCGTGGAGTTCGGTTATATCGCGTTTCCAAGAGAACTCTTCAAAAGTCCGGACTCAAAACTATCTTATGTTATTTCTCAAGATGAACTCTATCTTTATACCAAATTTCAATAAAAATCAGTTCAGTGGTTTAGACGTGAAAGCATAACAGACAGACAGACAGACAGAATTACTTTCGCATTTATAATATTAGTAGGGATAGGGATAAATAGTAGGGATTAGCCACGTGGTACCTCCATACAATTGTTTTATTTACTCTATAAGAGTTTATGTTGTTTCACGAACAAAAGGTAATTCGCGCCCCATTTAAACTAAACTTATTTTAAATAAGTTGAGTCATACCTTCACAACACAAAGTAATGTAGTAATTTCATCAAAGGAATAGCATGCATTTTATTAAAGGCAGGAACATATTTTGAACGACTTGTGCTCGAAATTGTTTTGATCTTTTTTTAGCTTTATTTATTTTGTTATGCGGTTCTCACGAATAACTCTCAGTTTCTGGATTCAGTGTGAGTACAGTTTCAACGTTATTGTTTAGTAGGATTAGTTTTAACTAAAATGTTTTCTCTTTTCGCTATTTTAGTAAAAGTGAATTGGAGATTTTAATATGAGCTTAGGTATTTGTACGCTATTTGATTTTTTATCAAATGTCGACCACGCGTGAAGCTTGCGTAAGTCAATAGGAACAGACCCCGTAAAGCGTCTTATTTCCAAGACAATTAACGTTCAAGGTTTATCACGTACCTTCCATGTTTATTTGAATTTTTGTTAAAGAAACAACAAAACTACTACGATACTTACTTACGCTTTTTGTTTCGTTCACCTTCATAATCACGCCGAATTTCAAACTTGTTGCATAGATGTTTTTTTGCACTGAGAGTGATTATTTTAACATTGATACCTTACATGATTTATGCATATCATAGCTGAAGGCTCATTTGCACGCTGTTAAGCAGCAAGTGTGAAAGTGTCAAGTGATTAGTAAAATCAACGTGTAAACGATCGCGCTGTTAAGTGATTAGTGTTAAGTGCGACCGTTTACATGTAGGTAATTTGAATAAATCGTAAATTTTCATTTCTATTAAAAACTTTGATTTTTTAACAATGAAAATTGATACCGCTTCAAAGCGTCTAGAGTATATAGATTATTTAGCTAGTTAAAGGGCGACACTCAACCTGGAGCGATATAAAATACTAGCGGCCGCCAGCGAATTCGTTCGCGTAGATTTAGTTACGCTCCGCTCCTATTGGTCGCAGCGTGGTGTTATATAGCCCAAAGCCTTTCTGGATTAATGGGCTATCCAACGCAAAAAGAATTTTTCGGAAATCAAATCGGACTAGTAGTTCCTGAGATTAGCGCGTTCAAACAAACAAACTCTTCAGCTTTATATATGTATTAGTATAGATCTATTTATATGAAACACACATTCACACTACAGAATATTTTACAAGATACTAAAATTGCTTTAATTTATAGTGACATAAATGAAACTTGTGAAGAATGTGGCGTCTGAATTCTTTCAATTTGTCACCTGACCACGCTTTATTAATGGAAACGTGAAAATATCTACGGCCTTCAAAGAGGAAATCTAAATTATAACAGAAATATATGAAACGGCGCGTCCAACAGGTATTTATCCGTCGTATATTTTCATGTGATCGTGATGTATTGAGCTGATCTATTCTACAGGTGAATAAAAAACGCGTCGCGAGACCTCCGGATTATAAGTAGGATCTGACATTCCCAAAGAAATTGTGACGGAATATTTTTAGGTAATTCTCCGCCTTTATCCTTCAAAATATTGAGTTCTCAAGAAATTTATTGGCAATAGTTTTTTCTGTACTTCAGTAAGAAACAAAAATCTAATCAAACTATAAACAAGTTAGCGTAAGCTGCGTGGTGTTGAAACAAGTTTTGGGTCATTTATGGAACGACTGGATCAAGGATTTGATATACAAGAAACTCCTGGATATGAAACGTAATATATAAAGCTGGAAGCCTGAACACCGGTAATTTAGTTCCACCGTATATAATAACTTTGGGCTTCGTAATAAACTTGGCTTAGAATGCAGTAAGCCGCACTTCAACGGAGATATAAATAAACAGGAACTCTCCTATTTTCGTTGATCATCTAATTAAATTAATAATATATGTTGGTTAGATCAGAAAAATTGAAATGCGGCGACGGTCTATAAGAACAAATAAAAAGGATCACTGGAAATTAGGACAGTAACCTTTTTTTGTCCATTTCTGTTTAATGATTCAAATGATAGTTGGCAGGTCACGTTTACTTAAGGTATGTGGCAAATGGGATCATTTTATTGAATTCTGGCTGAGACAAAGTTGAATGCAGGGAATGTGATGGCAAAGTATAACGCCTTCCAGATGTCTGCGTCTCGTGTCAATAGATTAAATTAGAAATCATACAATTTGCTTAATATAATCACGATTCGATACAGGATGGTATTGTGACAGTTCCACAATTAATATTCATTGCGTTCTTTACGTTGTTGAGGAGACACACTTTTCGAGTACATGGAGCAATGGATTAGCTATATGCTTCGAAATTATTCCAACTGTACCAATTTATAGTGTGTTACGTAATTAGGGTGCAGGTTAAACTACGCTTGGGGTTGGTCTATGGATGGATGCCCATCTTCGCATACGAAAACACCCGTAAACCTCGAAAAGCACTTTAAGTCGTTGATTCCGGCTCTCACTCGTGGATCTTTGGCAGTTGTTACGTGTCGATAGAAGCCGAAAGTCTGACAATTGAGTTCTGAACGTCTAATAAGCAATCGCTCCATGTAAAATACGTGTATTCAGCTGCATCTGGTAGCCTTTTTTGTTTGTTTTGGATGAAAAATCATCAAATGACCTCTCCCGCTTTAGGTGGAGCGGAAGGGAGTGTCAGTCTTTTTCAGACTTTTACTGACTAAAACCCACCCGTGTTTCTTGACTTGCCTGTGCTCCAGGGCCACGGTTTGCTTTTTAACCAACCCGTAACCCTGACCCAAGAGGCATCGGTCTTCGTGGACCCCGTCACGATGTGCTGACATCTCTATGAGGCGCGCGTGTAACACAACGCGCCGCGAGCCGTCGACTTGAGACTGTAGACCTAGTATTTGTTTTCATTACGAGACTCTATCGTCGATATCGAGCGCATTTCACTCATCGCTTAGCCCGCTTCAATGTTGTAAGAACTCTCAACCAATGAGAGCGCCAAACGCGCTCATATCGACGATCGAGTCTCGTAATGAAAACTCATACTAGGCCTACTGGTTAGGAAGTCGACCTTAACATAAATGACAAAAGACTAGGCAGACAATGTTTCGCGACTCTATTAAATAGTGGTCTTAATATATCAGTGGCGTGTATAATGAAGCTCTCAATTGCTAGTACTGACACAGATTGATCGCATCGTTGACAATATTACAGCTGGCTAATAAACTCAATTGATATGACTGCTTCAATAGGCAAACACGACGTGCCATTAGTCGAGCACTGAGTTCGTGAGAGTGATATTATTATTGTCAATTTATATCTGGATCAACATGTGACAGAACAGTATTACTATAGGACATAAATAGATGCAAGTGAGATGTTCTAAAACAAACTTCTTAAACTTAATCAGCCTGTGCGATTTGGCTTCAGCTCCTAGTACGCCTTCCTAAAGTCTGAGACCCTAGGGTCCCGAAAAATGGCAAAGACATTAAAATTATTATTATTATTACTTTTGAACAATATGTAAGACTTCCGACGGAGACAGATAAAAACTATAGAAAGCCACTTGCCATTATCCTCTCCTACTCGTGTTGCTTCATTTACGTTCAGGTCATACACGCAAGCCGCTTGCGCATACTAGGCACCTGATCTTTTTTGAACAACATCAAGAACAATGTACCTTTACTTACATTAGCAACTTAATAAAACACATCGTCATCCTTCTCCAACCATGGATATCTTAAAATTTAAATTTGTTCATTTTATTTACAACAATATACCTACTACATGTTTTATAAGGAAAAACCTTTTTTTTATGTAAGTGATGAACGCCTTGCATCCATTTCTGACGGCGCGATAGCCATTCGTCTGCCAAGTGATTTTGACAGTTCCCTCTTTGTTACTATCATTGTAGCAAGTTGATAAGAAATTAGGTCATTCGCAATCGGGACTTAGGGGACTTCGAGAGATTCTTCCCTTTTTTCCGCCATCTGCGAGCAGAAGTCTTCGTTGGACGGAACAAAAAATGCTTTAATTTTGTCAAATTAATTAGAATTATGAGGTGAGTCGAGAGAAAGTTAAATATTTTGTCGGAACCTTGTTAAATTGTCGGACAGTATTTTACCGGTAACCCTTTTCTAGTCTCATAAATGACTTGTTGACTTTGGACGAAGTAAATTGGTTTAAAAGCACCGTGTGACGTGGTCTTATGAGTGGCCAATGTTGACTTCGTCATGACGTAAATCTAGAATAGGTATTATTATTTATTGCTCAACACTATTTACAATCTGCAGAGAGGTTTTGGATTTGTTTACGAAATAACAGAAGGGAACGACATAAATAGACGTTTCTATTTTTAGGAAAATAATATAAACGGTGACAGAAAACTTCGTGAGAAAATGGCCAGCTTCTTGAAGTAAAAAATCGAAGACACGGGTGGGTTTTAGTTAGTACGGTGTTGAGAGTTGTATCGTTCGGTTATATAGCGCTTTTTAGATTTCCCTCGGGAATATAATTTTTTTTCGGGATAATAAGTAGGATTTAATCCGGACTTCTAACTTTACGTCTGCAAAATTTCAAAGCAATCGGTTCAGTAGTTACGGCATGAAAGCGGAACAAACAAACAAACTCACTTTTCCATTTATAATATTAGTACCTAAGGATAAGTCTGATATCGCTAGATCATTTCCATCCAAAAAAAAAAAAAAGTTGGTTCTCAAACACATTGGTGACATGACTCTCTTAGAAAAAATTCTATGAAAACTTCATGAAAATATAAAAAAAACGTTCTACAGCCCTTGCGTTGATGTACCTGTCTACGGTAGTACAAGTCAACTTTAACGACGGCGGATAAAAAGAAAATATAATTATTATTTTCCTTTTAAATGATAATACACAAGGAATTTTTCCACTTCAGCTGTAACAGATCACATTATCATCTAAATTCTAGTATCCAAATCTTTGAACTGCTATAACAATGTTATTGATTAATTCAACTATCTTTGACTTTAGATAAAATGTAATCAAGTAATACCTTTTTTTTTTGTATGAGAAATTGTCTAATGACCTCTCCCGGTCTGGAAGGAGCGGAAGGGCGTGCTACAACCCGGAGCATCAAGTAATACCTTAAGAGTAAATGGTATAAAAATAAAAAAAGAAATCGTAATTTAAGGCAGCACAGTTGAAATGGTAAAATGGCAACTAACTTTTGGAGGTCACTGTAAGTGTCTTGACTCCCAGTGTAGGTTTAACTTGGGAGACACTATAGATCATACGTGACAAATTACTTTTGTGCAATACGTAAACTGAAACTATTAATTCAGAACATGATTTAGAACATGTGTTAATTTTTTTTCGTCAATTATTATTTTTAAAAAATCATTGTCATAAATTTAGCTGCTGTGGTGTTGTAGTTTTCTATGGAACAGCCAATTTTTTTTTTATAAACCACAATTTTTATATGCTAGGGAGTCTAGAAAGTATCTGTTGAATTAATGATTACAGTTTGCACACTGGATAAACTGTTACCCTGTTTATTAATTGTGTATTTTCTGCATGAACTGAAACCAATTAAATCCTTCGTGATGCTTGAAAGCTCAACTACGAGGGTAGTTAATCTTCGTCTTATTAAGTTTGCATTGTGCTAATCTCTCGCTGAGTGTGACTGTATTTATCTACCTACTTTGAGCGCTTACGTACTCGTCCTCAGCGAACGAAAGCTTGTCTGCGTTTTTTCTATTTCGTCGTATCGTAATGGTAAAGAAAAACTAATTATTATTTCCTGCCTAATGCCTAATCATTTTTTTTACTTAATTTTATTATATTTTACTACTTTTCTGCCAGCGATTTCTTCCGCGAAATTTATAGTTTTATTATAAAAGATACCTTCTGACACTCGAATTTCCACTCACCCTCGTCAAAGAAACGTCAGACGAGACATGAGTTTATTCGAGCGGTAGACTCGCGGCCCTAGTAAATGTATGTTGTATTGTTACTTTGGCGTCATCATCTCAGTCTTGTTGACATCCCGATGAAATGGTGGTGGACGAACGGCATCACTACCTACTAAATTGGATCACTACCTCTTACATACAAACTATCAAGATTTACGGCTTTATTTTGTACCTTTTTATATTGTTCGTAGGCGTGACACATACTATATACTATATTACCTAACACCCTAATAAAAGTCTTGATGTGGGACTTTATTTCGAAAGTTGAGTCAAAAATGTAATAACTTTCTATTTCAGAGTAATTCTCCTAATCAAAATCGTGAATCAGATACATATCTACAAAGCTCTGTTTATGCAAAATTAAACGGCAGTTAATTTAATATGAATGATTGTACGTTTGCGTCTCATTAGATGATATAGTGTTTAATTTTTTATAATTTAATGAGAACTCTAAATCATATTTATGTTTCTGATACAGGTTGTCCAGAGCGATTTATCGGCCTCCTATGTACGTCCCGTTAAAGGCTCTGAAAAGCTAATTAAAGTTGGTAATTACAGAATCTACCTGTAGATACATAAATACGTAACCTTTAATACGGTATAGGTTCAAGCTAGAGTAGGAGTAGGTACTTATTGTCTATCTGAGTAGATACACCTAAATAAACACAGAATTATTAAGATCTACCTATACCTACATAATAGCAAATAATGATTATTTTAAAGAAATTTACCTACGACGTGCTCTATTATTTTTTACATAAAAATACATCATTCTACACATTATATTATGTACTTTTTTTTTTGTTAGGGATGAGAAATCATTAAATGACCTCTCCTGCTCTGGGCGGAGCGGAAGGGCGTGTCAGACTTTTACTGACTAAAACCCACTCGTGTTTCTTCACTTGCCTATGCGCCAGAACCAACCCGCAACCCTGACCCAGGAGGCATTCGTCATCGTGGTCATCGTCACGATGTGATTATATTAAGTACTTAGGTATTGAATAGAATTACAAGCTCTGAGACGTGTAAAGTTAATTTTAGTTAATGTTAATCAAATAAGCGAAGGCACATTCTAACCTCACATTCTTTTTTCAAATTACATTGGTCAGAGATTTTTTTCTGTTGGGACGCTCTTTTTCTGCTTGGTTTGGTCCATCGGAATCCTACATAATTATGTATAAAAATTGTTTTTATTTCTATGGTTTGGCCTTAACACGCCTTAACAGTGCGTTTATTAATTAACATGAGAAGATGGTTTGGCTAGACTTTTCCAAACTACCTACATGTTGTTGTGTGTGTTGAATTCAGATTACAATCAAACTATGTAAATACTAATACTTTTTATGGATCGACTGCCTATCTGTCCTTCACAAACCAGTTATTGGGTGTTTGGGTAACACCTTGCCATTAATTACTTCACGGTATGCGTACGATAACGCGTATACCTTTGTTTTCAGTTATTTGCATCTACGGTAGGTAATTCAAATGTAAAGCGAAATATAAAAGTGTAAGTATAAAGAAGCGTAAACATTGATGCTACTCGTTACATCTTTCTACACTAGTAGTTACTATAATTAATTTTAGTAACTAGTGTAGAAAGAAACATAAGATAGGTAGGTAAACTGGAGAATTTGTTATTTTATATGCACGCGCTAATTGATTTGTAATGTTTTTTTTACAATTGATAGCTCAAATCTTGAAGAGAAGCTGTAGCTCCTCTGTACGACCTTTACAAATCGAGAATAAAGAAAAAAATACAGAAAAATGCTACGCGCTACATGTAAAGGAAGCGCGACCAAGCGATACGAGCGACGTCGCAAAAGCTAGCATAATATTATATTGCGTATCTGCATTTTTTTACTACATTACTATAACGTGCATTGTTACGTACGGCACGCTTGTCATGTTATCTCGATCGTCATTTGTTTTCATTATCTTGCGTACTACCGGGTTTCATATTGTAGCTTTTATTAACTGTGTAATAAGATCTATGGTAAGCGAAATAGCGCTTTGTTTACATTGTGATTAGGTGCTGTTATGAAAGATAGACTCTGGCTTTGTTAATAAGCGTTCTTAATCTGTTTGTTCTTGGTCAGGTGTAAAAACTACTACACAAAGCGACTCTCGACAATTTTCTTTAAAGTAACCGTGGTTGATTCTGTAAGAGAATCGTTGAAAAACATTTATAATTTAAGACTCGTGTTCTGAAGGAAAATTGAATGCTCTAAAAAGTCCTCACGTGCAGTCATAAACTGGAAGGATCTATCTGGGTACACGGATATATAGTAGGTATTGGTACCTTATAAACAAGTTTGATTGCAAAGGTCAAACCCTGAGACATGTAATATAATTAAATAAACAGGTTGGAAGACGAACGCTACACGAATGTGAGTGAAATAAAAAGTAGGGACTCTTGAAGAAGACAAATCAAGTTCTGGTACATATAGCAGGTATACATTTAGGAATGAAAAAGAGAGAATGCTAGAAATAAATGTTATTAATAATTAATTTGAAATAAAAAGGGATGAGGGATGCAGGTGGTGAGGCTATAATGTAGGTTCTTTTTTAATTCAGGGTTTTTTTCTTACATGCTTTTTATTAGCTTCACTTGTAGGTATGTTTGTTTGTTTGTTTGTTCGTCCGTCTCTAACTCTTTGGACTACTAGTGAGCGGCTCATTACTGTAAAATGTCCCACCGTTTTCAATAACTTCGTTGGCCGAGCGGTATTAATTTGTGCCGGCAAAGTATTTAGTTTAGATTTGGTTACTTGGGTAACAAATGATCAAATAAATTAAAAAATTATGGCACAAAGCGCCTCACGCTTTTTTCTCATTTATACTAGTATTGAGCTATTATCATAAATTAAATTTTAAAATTATTTTTAACTTTTTAGTTTGATATTCTTATAAAGCATGTTTTTTTAGTTTTTTAAACTATATTTTTTTGTTTCTCGCCATTTTTTTTATTTTATTCTTTTTCTCGTCTTTATTTTTCTTTCAGCTGACAAGCCTTTTTTTCTGAATGTGGAAAAATCCTCATGGACTATCCTCCGCTCGAGGACGCGGTGGGCTGTACCAGACTCTTACCGGCTAAAAAACCACTTATGCGTTCGTCACCTGCCTTTCCGGGGTACCGGGTCCTCCCAATTCTACGGTACCCCCGGTAGGCCTTGACCCGTCGTCGCGACTTCGACAGGTCTCTTCTCGCGCGATCAGCCCTTAGCGGCTGCTCTCCTCATTTCAACTCGGCTATGTGACGGACGTTGGACTCCCCAGGGCCCATCGGCCATCATCATGGAGGCAGTAGAGCTGGGCAAAGACCTGCGAAACTTCTATGTTTAGTCTAGCTAGGTTGACCTTAGAAACCTTATCAGGACGTTACACCACCTTCGCTGTGGTTTGCCTAGACGGCAAATGGTTGAATAAACAATTTTATTTTTTCATTATTGAGTAACACTATGATACTACATGTCAGTAGGTACTTCACTCCGTGTCCTAATGGTCCTTATATTCACTACTGGATGTCGTTCTATTCACTTCTGCCCGCCATTTCATCGGCGTAAAATTTCTTCGGATCGGGGAAACCAGAAATATCCCCATATCGCATCGCTTGCCCGCGCTATTGTTTCGTTTTCGCTTAGCGTTCTTTTTTATTTTTCTCGGCTCTTATGCGGGATTTTTATAAGTCTTCTTCAAGAATTAGGCTATTAAATGCAAAAATATTTTTTCAAATTCGAGTAATGTTTCCAGAGATTACCGCGTTTTAGCAAACAAATTCCCAGCTTGGATAGATTAATAGTATGGATCCAGTATCTATCGAGGTGGTTGTAGGTAACATTGTTATGTTACCTACAACCACCTAGGTAGATACTGGATACAACGTTATTTTTTGTATATGCGAAACCCGAAACACGTGTACAGTATTTTTATATAAAGAATTTATATATTTATTACAATACAAAATTTCAAGAAGCTATCATGAAAAATCACAAAGTTATGAGGTTATGTTACCTGGTTATCCCTACAAAAATATGATCAACGATCTGTTTGCCCACTCGCGCCTACAGCGGCGCGGCGGGGTACCTAGGATACTATGATCCGCTGTGAACTGTATTGTTGCGCTCGGTAACTACACTGCAACATTTTTATAATATATTTGGGAAAAAATATAACATGGCGTGAAAAATATTGGAATCGATTCAGTTGCTTGTTCTGAACAAACTATATTCAGGTCTATTTACTTATTATATACGGTATATAGATAAGAACATACGTGGAAATCGGATAGTTCAGATAGTTTTAGCTGTTTCACAGTAAGATTGCACTTATGAAACTTTAATAAATTACTACCATTCAATACAGTTAGCTTCAAATTAGCTGAATGAAAACTTTGCTTCATTAGCGCTGAGGAAAATGTAACTAATAATGGTTTCATTAATATGCATGAAACGTTCATTTTATGTAGAACTGAGAACAAATGAAAGGAAATTCATAATTACTGTTGTGGCCATATATACGGATAGCTGAGCAATCCCTAGATACCGTTTGCAATTTGCATTATCCATTTAACTTATTCATCATCATCATCCCAGCGTTAATCCCAGTCGCATCCGAAGCCTTTTCAGCTTTGGAATCTGGGGTCCACTTTACCAGTTAAACTACTGATATGGCTAAACTTCGACATTTTCCGTGAAGCGACTGCCGTCTGACCTCCACAACCCGAAGGCGACATCGAAGCATTGCAGTTAGACCAATTGTTGGACTTTTGGGGGCTCCAACAACCCGTAACGACTGCCACTAGATGTTCGTATGGCAACCGGGACCAACGGCTTAACGTGCTTTCCGAGGCACGACCAGACCAGTGCAAATATTCATATTCATGCATACAAATATTTGCACTGTGCGGGGATCGAACCCGCGCCACCTTGCGCAGCGGCCGCGTCCGCTACCGCTACGCCACGGAGGCTGTCGTTCCTCCATTTAACTTATTATTTCATTTAATTATTTACTTCATTCGAAAGTGTAGTTATCTAGTATATTCTTATGGCATTGTGGAAAACGTTGGCTAAGACTTTAAACAGCGTAACACCCTTTCAATCACAATCCATTACTAATCTATTGTTTAATATGTTCAAATCATTCGTCTACTCAACAACTTACTTAACGTAATGAATTGCTATTGTTAGTGAATAACGCAATTACTCCACAGGAATCCTATCTACGGAAAATCATACCTAAGTACCAAAATATTTATTTATTTTTATACATAGCCTAGTGGTTAAAACACCAGCCTCTCAAGTATGGGTGTGCGGGTTCGATTCCGGATCAGGCAAGTACCAATGTAACTTTTTTAAGTTATATGTACTTTCTAAGTATATCTTGGACACCAATGACTGATTAAAAAGGTGAAGGAAAATATCTTGAGGAAACCTGGACTGTAAGTTTGAAATCTCCAACCCGCATTGAGCAAGCGTGGTGATTACGCTCAATCCTTGTCTGTATGAGAGGAGACCTTTGCCCAGCAGTGGGAGGATAAAAAGGTTTCTGATGATGATGATGATTATACATAATCAGCCTATAATGTTTCCGCGGCTCAAGAAAAGAGAGATGATCTTCATACGAGTAGCCTGTACCTAATATACCACACGTGCCATAGGGCAGGTTGCTATTTTTATACGATCGTCAATAATACAGAAATAGTGAAACGTACGAAATAATTTGTTTATCTTGAGCGTATTCTGCTACTTATTTTATAACTCCGTTCCTTTGGAATTCTTAGAAGGGAGTGCCAGACTTTTACTGACTAAAACTTACCTGTATGAGTTTTCATTACGAAACTCGATCATCGATATCGAGCGCGTTTGACTCATCGATTGGCCCGCCTCAAGGTTGTAAGAACTCTCCACCACTGAGAACAACCAATGAGAGCGCCAAGCGCACTTGATATCGACGATCGAGTAACGTAATGAAAACTCATACTAGGCATACTGTATTCCTTCATTTACCTGTGCGCCAGATGCCATGGTATCTTTTTCAAACCCGCGGCACGTTTGGAAACCTGTGATGGTAGGCATTCGGATTACTTATCCCAATTCCCACCCCATTTTGTTATTGAAAAAGTCGTCAAATTTATACTGCATATTCTTTCAGATGGGCGCGAGAAACTTCAAAATAAGTTATTATCTTCTTATCTCCGCAGGATAAAAGGAACTCAACCAAGGCTCATACAAAAGTCAAAAGGTTTTCTTTGGCAACACTTTTAATGGATAACCAATGCTGAAGCTTAGCCAGTTAAAAATCAATACTTCTTAACCTAGCTTTGCTAAGTAAAACGTATTCAACCCAAAAAAGAAAACCCGCTAAGCCCCCGAATATCCTAAGGTCTTGTACAGAAGTTCGTAATTGGCACTTGATTAAACGATGTCAGATTTCAGCTCCATAGTCGTATTATATGCAGTTCGGGGATTATCAAGGCTTTAATGTTGTTGTACTAATGATGTCACATGTCTTATGTTCAACAAGATACAATTAAACGAAAATGCAAAAATTTGTAAATGTTAACCATTATTCCCAGACTGTTTAGTCGAGAAAACTGAAACTCCATGATTTGCTTAAGTGATTCGGTTTACTCACCTCTCTAAAATTTGCATATAACTTGGGTAAAGTGCACTATAAAATGTCACGGCTCTTATTAATATGTACTGCAACAATGAAATGAAGATTTATGTGAGAAGTTTGAGAGGTTTAGGAAATTTGGAGGAACGGTTTAGGATATTTGGAGGAATTCCTAGTAAGGATGTTGTAGTCTATAAAGCTCCTAGAATAACTCCAAACGACCAGCAAAAGTCTGATATTCTTCCACTTACACTAGAAAAAGTCCAACATAAGTTATAAAGGTAAATTAGAATCGTAGTATCTTTCAGTCATCCTAATTAACTATTTTGTGAAGTTATTTTTTAACTTAAACGTATAACTTATCTTAACCCTAAATCTAAAATTTAAGAACTTAAAAATCTAGTTGCGTGTGACTGGTCTTCACACGCAAAATACGGGTAGTAATAAATCATGCTGAAAAAGCAAGGTCGGTGACTAAAGACTGCATATTGATAAATTGAGGAAACAGCTCATAATACTGATAAATGGATACTAGATCTGTCATTTTATTTGAGAGAGCGTGCTATACCATTAGGCGAAGTTTACGCGGGATAGTTAGAAGTTCTAAGTAGTGCCCCTAACACCTGCTACAGCACGGAACTTATACTTCAAAATCCATCCAAATCCATCCTAGTTCAAATCCTTTGGCTTTTTCCAGAATAGCATGAGCAGCATTCAAATTTCTTCTCTTTTTTAAATGCGTACTTTTTTAATTCGCAGTGGAAATCCTTATGGACTTCTTCTATCGTGGTCATGTTTGTGGTTGAAACCACCTCGTGGTTCCATCTCTGTCTATGGCCTTGGGGACTAGATACGCATAAGCATTCACCGCTCCACCGAATAATTAATACCTACACGATATTTCATTTATGCTTAAAAGAAATGTGTTTAGGAACCGACTTGAACAGTTTCGGACATTAGTCTGTTTTTTTTTTTTTGTAGTGTGGCACTAGTTATGACTTTGTGCCAATTTCAAGTAAAATTAGTCTGATTTAGTAAAATTGTTTTACATTTACATAACAGTAACCATGGTTACCAATGTGCCCTTCAAAATGTGACTCAATTGCCGAAGGGTTGTTCAAATTACTTGAAACAATTGAAACAGTGTATTCTATCTCGGCAATCCAAAAATGGAGTAACAAATAAAAGCTACAAATAGCTTAGAGAATGAACTCTCCTTTAATTAAAACGTATCGAGGGATTTTCAAAGGGATTTCCAATAACAGAAACGCAAAATGTTTTTGTTGTTTTGTATTATTGTAGCGAAATCGAATATCGTTCAATGGCCCTTTTATTACTACGGATATTTTTGTTTGCGTAATTGTATTTAGACTGCTAACAACAGAGGAACCCACGTAAATAGCATTAAAACGTTGCACAATGGTCTCGTACAATGGTATTACAGTACGCTAATACATCACGTTTAGTGCAAACGTGCGTGCGTACCGTGTAGGCTTATCTGCAACACCTTTGTCGCCTAATTACTTGCATCGCATACCATGCTAATATTATTATCTCTATTCGTTTCAAGGCAGTACAAGTACACAGTAGTGATCCGTTCGTCTACCGCCACCGTCAATGCAAAGTCAACGAGAAACGAAACTTTTCAAACCGAAGGCGACGCCGACGGCTTGATGACGGCGTGTGATGGGACAAGCGGTCATAGCTGACGACTGTGACACAGTTTATACTATGTAGTATAGTCGTCAACGTTATTTCTTGTAAATATGTATTCATTGCTATAATGTAGTATTGATTAACTTACAGAAAAACCACCAACTTCGAGAAAGAGGTGTCTCGTCGAATCCAGTCCGGCTGGGCAGCGTTCGGGAAGGTACGCTACATCTTCTCGTCGTCCAAGATACCACAGTGTCTCAAGACTAAAGTATCTGACCAGTGTATGTTGCCAGTTGTTACTTACGGAACTGAAACGTGGTCGCTCACAATGGGCCTCATACGAAGGCTCAGAGTCAGAAGGAAAGAGCTATGCTCGGAGTTTCTCTGCGTGATCGAATCAGAAATGAGGAGATCCGCAAAAGAACCAAAGTCACTGACATAGCTCTGAGAGTCGCTAAACTTAAGTGGCAGTGGGCAGGGCACATTGCACGTAGAACCGATGGCCGATGGGGCAGTAAGGTTCTGTAGTGGCGGCTACGTACGGGAAGACGCAGCGTAGGGAGGCCCCCACTAAGGTGGATCGATGACCTGGTGAAGGTCGCGGGAAGCCGCATTTTAGCAGTGACCAATAATTTATTATTATTATAGCTTTTTGCGCCGCTGTCCAGGAAAGCGATTTCTTCATATTATAATGGCCGTCAGGAAAAATATTTTATTTACACCAATATTTGACACTAAGCCAAACCCCTCTGCCCAATAATTTAAATAGATTGATTTGCTATCACCGCACTTAGTCATGTGAAAAAGTATGCCAACTAATACGAAAGAGATCACATGTAATTAAATAGCATTTCCATGACAATCAAGTCATCGTTGTAGATAAGGAGTGTCAAAACGAAAAGTAAACGCGACTATTCTTGTAACACGTCGAATCTATTTAAATCTTTCTGACTGTTAACATTTTCATGCCGTAACTTTAATGTAAACCGTAGCCCTAATGTATGTATCGCTACTTCCACGCCGTCATCTCGTTCTTGTTGATGTACCTACCGTTGACGATGGCGGTTGACAGATGCCCTTAGGACCCTTACGCCAACTCGATTATAACACTAATAATATTACACAATTTATTACATATATTGAACGCTCCCGGTCCTAGCCCACGGATCCGTGCTGAAAGGGTCCTACTGTGCCCATTTATCGGAAATTTTATGAGCATGCATAATACAGGAAATTTAATATCTTTGCTTTTAGTACAAGAGTCGGGTTGACTTTATCGAGGAGAAAATACAACACGAAGCTATATTTTCTTTTTTCTTGTAAAAGATATGACTTTTGATTTACAGTTTCCAGCTGTTACTGCTGTAAAATAACACTAGGAAGTTCGAAACACGATTCGGGAATTGCTCTATAGAAAACAAGTATAGATAACGAGTCTAGAAATAACACCAACTAAGCGTTACTTTATTGAGCTTAGGGTTACTTGATTGAGTATTTTAGCGGTATATGGGGGCTTTTTTTGGATCAGTTCTTAAGTTTAAATACTTACTTATCAACTATTATGACAAGCATTTTTATATTCTATAACATCATTTGGCCGAAATTTGGTGGTCCAAAAAAAAAAGAACAAAATCTGTAACAGCTCTCTTATCTTAATTAAAAAATACAGAAAGCTTTCTACTCTATAAAATTGATATCTTCACCATTGTAATAATTCTGTCCTTAACTATTTAAATTTAATAGGAGGACGGCGCAACATGTCTCGTTTTCTATATTTCTCTATTAATCTTAACCCCGTTACTACCCATATCATCATTCATACAGTCCATTCATCGTTTCTTGGGTCTTCCCCTACTCATCTCGTCATATTAAATTGATAAAATATTCCTAGTCCTTCCTTTGAACGATTCGTCATCGATTGACTTTTTGCTGAATTGTAATATATCAAAGCTACGGCATTCAAACTACAGTTACCATTGCCTACAGTTTCAAGTGTTTGAAAAAAATTTGAAAGCTCATTCTAAATTCGTTTGAATGTTCGAATGCAATCAGAGTTATTTTTTTCTGGCAGCCTGCATGCAGGTCGAATTTTGCAGATAACCTTTACAGTTCCTAGGTACGTCTCGGTCAAGGCGAGTTCTTCATTTGGTTCGGAAATAAGCAACCCAATTTCCGTAATTTTATGAACGTGCGCAGTCTGAACTCATTGTCAATCTAACAAAAATATCCTTTTTTTTTTTTTTAATAATTTGGCTCCATCGATGACCGATGATTCTGCCAACGTCAAGGTGGAGAGAAATAAAGTAATATAATATTATACGTAGTGAATATCGACTGTTGATCGGTGGTATTAGCGATGGTTCTTCTTTGGGCTAAAACAAACACAAGACGACACAAATATTAGTAAACATAAAGGTTGGAAAAGATTAAATTTTTATTTTGTTAAGGGAGATAAACTTATATAAGATTTTAATAAATGGGGTATGAGCCAATGTTAAAAGGAAAGGTAGGTTGACAGGACGAGGAATATGTTTAGGAAGCAGATCATATAGAGGATGAGATAGTTTAGGACAGGAAAAGAATAAATGTTCTAAAGATCCCTCTTCAAGACCACATTCGCAGAGAGAATGGTCCCTGACCCTAATTTTAGCCAAGAATACTGGAGAGCAAACAAAACCAAGGCGGAGACGAATTATAATAGAGGTAGCCAACTTGTTCACATATAAAAAAAAATATCCTTAATTTCACTACATTTTTGACCAGTTATTGACATTTATTAAGATAATTGAGACTGAAGGTTTTTAATACCGGGAATTTGTCTTTAGAATATAAAAACACCAACAGTAACTTTCTCAGTAAGGTAAAAAGAGCGTGATTCCAAATTATGTTTACCTTCATAATGTACAATGTTTTTGTTTTGTAATAGATTAATAAAGAATGAGTCGTATCACGCACGGCACGACAGCAAGTTTTGTACAAAACATTTGTCTGTTAGCGTAAACATTAACAAAATTATATAGAAATTTTACTACCGACAACTAACCGTTATTTTACCGTGACCATAACAATAATATACGATGATATAAAACGGTGTGACGCATGTTCAGAAATATGTCGTAGATTTTTTTGGATGTACCGTCAAAAAATAAGGTTGATGAACAGGCGAGAAATAAACATTCTTGCAGTACACAGGCAATATTCTTGGTAATTACTTTATGCCTAACTACCATCCGTCCGCAGCTTCACCTACGTAGTATGATGATAAAGCAGCCGATGTTCTTCTAATCTTCTTCGTCAGATCAAACAGACGGACAAACCTAAAAAAATTGTTTTTATAAAGACTCGTATACCTTCATATGCTATTCGAAGTAGCAGTTATTTTAAAGCGCTCTACACATCAAAGCGGCCCGGCGGCATATTATGTCGGCAACATTTTTCCGACGGGCTAGGTTGGCGGCTTCAATCTTTGCAAGTCGTAAAACTTTGCCGGCGGCATGTCGGCGGCTCGACATCAGAAACTTACTTGGTAGTTAAAATACTAGCACGTCACTACAGCTGAAATGTTGCCGGGCAACTGAGCGCTTCCGTACGCAGTACGCTAGCCACCGGCAAGCCGCCGACGTGTCGGCGGGCAGCACGCGTGGCCGAAGGTTACCGACATGCTTCTTTCAACATAAGCCGTGTTGGTGCTGTGCTGTGTAGTGCGCTTAACATTACAAACAGACTTCAATTATTTTGCTAGTTGATATATGGCAAATGCTTTCATGTTTTATATTTCTTAACTATAAAAACTTTGTTGCATACCAGTTCATCGAATCAAATTATTTTCTACTGAAGGGATAGCTACACTGCAGAGGAATTTATTGAGCCACTTCCAAGCTAAACAGCTAAGTATAGAACGGCAGGCGTTTTGAAGAACTATCTTGTGTAATTTTGAGGTTAGAAGTTAAAAGTTTAAACACTTCTGATTTTAAATAAAATAAAGAGGACAGTCAGAAGACTGATAAGAAAGACTGAATTGAAGCAGATATTTCAAAATTAAAAGAAATATTATTAATTATAGTCTCTAGCATATTTATTTATTTTGTTGACTGTAGCCATTTAAATGTAGGTAACGTACGTACATTTCTGTATATTTAATGTTAAATATCTAGTATTTAAAATGAATTTTGGTTTGGTTGTATCAGAAATTAGTTAAAACGAGTGTGGGTTGAGAATGAGCATGTTTATTTTCTTGAAATATTATGCTTTCTCGAATTAAATGTTCGAAACATTAAAAAAGTAACAAACATGTTTTAATAACCTTTAGATCTTTAGTATTATTACAAGGAGTTTAATTTTTTATGTTTGTTTACAACGTTTTCACTCAAAAACGGGTAAACGGATTTAAAAGAAATTCGCCACATGGGTAGATTATGACCAGAGGGTTATTTTTCTTCTTCTCAGCCTATAGACATCCACTGCTGGACAAAGATCTCTCTTCCATTGGCGGGCATTGCCATAATCCCCACGCTTGGCAGGGGGTTTGGGGATCTGAGTTATTTGTTATTCCACAGGAGAAGCGCTGCTGCCCCCTTGCCTGGTGAGTTCCCTTAGTCGCCTCTTACGATATCCACGGGAGGATATAGGTTGGTACTATTCTATGCCCAGTGTACCTACCATGAGTTTTCATTACGAAGAGTCAATCATCGATATCGACAGCATTTGACTCATCGATTTGCCCGCTTCAAGGTTGTAACAACTCTCAACCAATGAGAGCGCCAAACGCGGTCGATGCGTATGATAGAATCTCGTAATGAAAACCGATAAACCACGATGAACTACAGACCGATATCCCTCCTGAGCCATGTCTACAAGCTGTTTTCTAGGGTCATCACGAATCGTCTCGCTCGCAGGTTCGACGACTTCCAGCCTCCTGAACAAGCAGGCTTCCGAAAAGGCTTTAGCACCATAGACCACATTCATACGCTGCGGCAAGTTATACAGAAGTCCGAGGAGTATAACAAACCACTATGCTTGGCGTTTGTGGACTATGAGAAGGCCTTCGATTCGATTGAGACTTGGGCGGTGCTACAGTCTCTCGAGCGGTGCCAAATTGACCATCGATACATTGAGGTGATAAAGTGTTTGTACAAAAACGCCACCATGTCAGTCCGTCTCCAGGATCAGGACTCGAAACTGATCCAACTGCAGCGTGGAGTGAGACAAGGAGATGTCATATCTCCTAAATTGTTCACTGCTGCGTTGGAAGATGCCTTCAAGCTCCTGGACTGGAAAGGACTTGGCATCAACATCAACGGCGAGTACATCACTAATCTCCGTTTCGCAGATGATATCGTGGTCATGGCTGAGACCCTGGAAGACTTGGGCAAAATGCTCAATGATCTCAGCAGAGCTTCCCAACAAGTGGGTCTAAAATGAACATGGATAAGACGAAGATCATGTCGAACTCTCATGTCGCACCCACTCCAATTGTAGTTGGTTGCTCTGCACTTGAAGTTGTTGACGAGTATATATACCTGGGACAGACAGTCCAACTAGGTAGGTCCAACTTCGAGAAAGAGGTGTCTCGGCGAATCCAGCTCGGTTGGGCAGCGTTCGGGAAGCTACGCTAGATCTTCTCGTCGCCCAAGATACCACAGTGTCTCAAGACTAAAGTCTTTGACCAGTGTGTGTTGCCAGTGATGACTTACGGAATTGAAACGTGGTCGCTCACAATGGGCCTCATACGAAGGCTCAGAGTCACACAAAGGGGAAATGGAAAGAGCTATGCTAGGAGTTTATCTGCGTGATCGAATCAGAAATGAGGAGATCCGCAGAAGAACCAAAGTCACCGACATAGCTCTGCGAGTCGCTAAACTTAAGTGGCAGTGGGCAGGGCACATTGCTCGTAGAACCGATGGCCGATGGGGCAGCAAGGTTCTGGAGTGGCGGCCACGTACTGGAAGACGCAGCGTAGGGAGACCCCAACAAGGTGGACCGATGACCTGGTGAAGGTCGCGGGAAGCCGATGGATGCGGGCAGCACAAGACCGGTCATCGTGGAAAGCCTTGGGGGAGGCCTTTGTCCAGCAGTGGACATCTATAGGCTGAGGAAGAATGAAAACCCATGGTGGCGAAACAGTACCACACGGGCAACCATGACATAAAACCATGATGGGTCCAGTGTCAGACAAAGATGGAGCTATACAGGTTGAATAGCGCTATCCCTTTTTTCCAATGGCTTAATGATGGTTTTAACACGTCGCAGTAAGAGGGGGTCAGAATAGTTTTTAGCCCGAAATTGCCACGGACAATCGTGTAAATATAGACTTACACGATTGTATCCGCGAGCGTACTTAGTTATTATTGATAATAATAGATACATTGCCTTCTAATGGCGTCACCACAAGATTAGATCCTTCTATATGATATTTTCACTAATTATTACAGAATAAATTCCCCTATCTCCGTTCCACCATCGGACAACCCGTCGTACGGCGAGTTTCCACCCTTACGTTGTTAATACCACTACCATCCGGACGAAGCCTTACGCCTCCTCTTTTATACCGCGTACATCAAGGGAATGGAACAATTTGCCAGCGGCGGTGTATTCGTCGGACTACAATTTAAGTGTCTTCAAGGTTAGAGTGAATAGACTCTTAATAAACTAGCGCGCTTTACCATCAACGATTGCATCACTGCTTACCATCAGGCGGGATTGCGGTCAAGCACTAGTTTATAATTTAAAAAAACAAAAATTAATAAATGGAATAATCTTTCATATTTTTATTATTCAGATAATAGGGATGTGTCCAAGGTATGAAAATCAAAATAAATAATTAGTCCATCTTGTAGATAATAAAAAAAAAAATAAGACCCGTATTTTATAGTTTGTCGAAATTACCAAAAACTACTGAGATATAGCGTATTAATGTTACGGGGTGTGGGCTAATTACGTCACGCCGTGGTATATTTTGTACCACGGCATGACGTCATGCGACATTTCAAATCAATATATCTTCCTAAGTATTTGAATGAAAGAAAAAATAAAAAATACGTGTTCAATATTTTTTATAAATCTATCTGATGAACATCAAATTATTTTTTAGGATAAAACCCAATTAGCAGAGGGGGTTGATCTAAACATAAATATAAACTTTACCCCCTTTATTACAAAACAAGATCTAGCTTTAGTTCCAGACTTAATCTTTGAGTCAGCATTTGTATTTCGAACTTTATTGAGGTTAAGCAAAAGTTCTTAATACAAAAGTGACAACTTAGTACCGAACTAAGCCGTCATTTTTATATAAAGACCTGTATTTCTACAATAGTTAGGTGCTTAATTCAAGGACCATGTAGGTGGTTAAAAACCTGATCTAAACAAAATCCATGTTATGTAATAAGTACGAGATCATGAACAACATTTTCAATATTAAATTTATAAGGACTCACAGTCCAAACTTCGGTTACTACGCAACATTTCGGTTTTCCTGCTTCACTAACCGATGTTTACTTTGGAATTTCACCAAGTATTATAAACCAAACACTTTATACGTAAGTACGTCACGTAAGCAATACTAACATGTAAATAAGTATTTTTTAGTACAGAAGCTAAGTAACGGAAAGAAAGAAAAGAAATGGGAGCAAGCTTTTTTCTTGTTTCCATTTAATTTAATTCTAGCTGCCTGCACAGACGTCTCTCGCTTGCGTCATCGCGTCGTCCGTCGTCGCTCTTCCATGCTTTTTGACGCGTTGGTAATACCTATCAGACTTTTATGGAACAGCTAATATTTTTTTGATAAAAGTAATTGTATAGCTGGCAGAAAGAAAAAGGTTCCTATATCGTTAAGGAATTTCTGGGCTACAGACTGTGTCATTAAAATGAGGTCAAATTAAGATGTCCCGGTGACAGTTTAAACCTGATCAAAAATATGGCGACGAACCTACGTCAATTTAGAAATAGTATGAAAAAATTCGTGGTGACCTAGTGGTTAAAACACCAGCCTCTCAAGTATGAGTGCGCGGGTTGGATTCCAGGTCAGGCAAGTACCAATGTAACTTTTCTAAAGTTATATGTACTTTCTAAGTACCTATATCTTGGACACCGATGACTGAAGGTGAAGGAAAACATCTTGAGGAAACCTGGACTTTAAGTCTGAAATCCCCAACCCGCCTTGAGCAAGCGTGGTGATTACGCTCAATCCTTCTCTGTATGAGAGGAGACCTGCCCAGCAGTGGGACGACAAAAAAGGTTAATGAAGAGAGAAGAACAAAAAAATTTACTTTAATCTGTAAACAAGGGGATTGGGACCGAAATCCATACCTCGGGGATGTGTGTACACTACGCTACACACATAACATTGCTGTTCAAATATCAGTGCAGATAAAATCAACAAAACGCAATACGGATTTCGCATATTGCAATACATTTTATATTCAGCGATGTAAATGCGGGCGCGTTCCTATAGGATAGGAATAATATCATGCGTAAAATATGTAACAATTTGAAAACTGGGTTGTTTGTTTTCCATAAAAACGCACTGGTAAGAATAGGTCATCAAATGCTTAGCATTTTTTCAGCTGAATATTCACATGTAGTGATTATGATTAGGTACCAGTGTGACCTCCCCAACTAGTTCCTGGGTTGATATTTCAAACTGACACTGAACTGTGACTTACATAATCACTGTATAATTTTCAAACTCCTAGGACACAGGCCTCCTCACGGTAAGAAGCAGTGGGTCGTAATCTACTACGTCATAGGCCCAGTGCGGTTTGGTAGATGTCACATGCCTTTGAAGTTATGGCTAGCTTCGCTAGGGCATGCCAGTTTCCTTACGATGCTTTCCTCAACCATTTTTGGGAGCAGTGGTGGTGAAATAATTTTATACAAATTAAAGCGCCTGATGAGGTTGAACCTAGAACTTGTAACTTGCGGCCAATACTACTAGGCCACCGCTGGTTTCTGTGTAATCAACTTTGACTTGCAACAATGCACTTGCTGCGTCCCGTGATTTCAGCCCCATAAATTCAAGTGCCGTCAAAATATCCAGATAAAACCTTTATTGTATACTAGCTTTCCGCCGCGGCTTCGCCCGCGTGGAGTTCGGTTATATCGCGCTTTTTAGATTTCCCTCGGGAACATCAAATTTTTCCGGGATAAAAAGTAGCCTATGTTCTTTCTCATGGTCTAAAGATTGTCTGTACCAAATTTCATCAAAATCGGTTGAGAGGTTTAGGCGGGAAAGCGTAACAGACAGACAGACAGACAGACAGACAGACAGACAGACAGAGTTACTTTCGCATTTATAATATTAGTATGGATTATGCTGGCTATAAATCGTCTTTGTGCCTGTTTTCATACAAATCCATTTACTAGTTTTTGCGTGAAAGAGTATCAAATATACATTCTCATAAACTATAATATTCTAGGCATTACAATGTGTTGCAAAAAATTCTGTACATAAGTATAGTAGGTAATCCTGCCTCTTAAACTAGGCTAAGTATTTTAAGAGACAGTATCTAGCTCATTAATTTATCATTTTTATACAACATTCGCCAACCCGCATTGAGCAAGCGTGGTGATTACGCTCAATCCTTCTGTATATGAGAGGAGACCTTTGCCCAGCAGTGGGACGATAAAAAGGTTGATGATGATACAACATTGGACAGCGTCGATCTACTGTTCAAGCTTGACAGCAGCAATAGGATGTGTCGTGGTGTAGTGTGATGTGGTATAATGCTTGTTATGAGTCTGTGTGTGTGTGATTTAAGGGTGAGTGTGTATGGATGAATGTATGAATATGTTTGTAAGTGTGCTTTTTTCATTTGGGCGAGGTAAGTGAGTAAAGACTCCGTGTATGTGTAGTCTTTCTGCAGTAGCCACTCTCTTAATGTTAATAGGATGTCATCATTCCCTTATGTATACTAGACTTAATGATCGTTAATTATCAACAAAATACGAATACGAGTACATATAGGAATCTACAAACTCATCTAACGTAATCATAGATAATTAGAAGCAGAATTAGCGTTAAGATCAAGTGTAATAGTGTGGCCATGACAATCAGATTATGTAAACAGGGCTGACGTGGCTACTAGGTAACTGAAGTGTCATGATTTGTCACAATTAATTATCTTATCACTCGCCTGCCCTTATCTTTACTTATTTGGGTCCGGCGTAACATTTCTTTTTCCTCCACACTTCTATATTAGTCATCATCTCAGTAGGCACCTCATTTCTAAAGGTATCATCTTTAACACAATCCACCCATCGTTTCTTTGGTGTTTCCCTTTTCTTATAGTCATATATCGTACTTATTCTTAATTTTCCTCACGGCATTTTATTATCTCTTGTAAAAAAGAAGAGAATATTGGGCTAAAACAATTAATCCGTCTTTCTTTTTTATTTCCAGATAGACATTGTTTTCGTCTGATCGTAGGAAGGTGGAATATACCTGTAAAAATATTACCCTGAAAGCGTGCTTTTAATATAGGTAGTCAATACTTAGCATCAGGTTTAATTGATAGCTTTGCTTTCTCTTTCATCTGACGGGTTATATATAAAGTCCTGCCGCCAAGCGATTCGTCGTGTCCCGGCATGACGTCTGCTGAAGCCGTACAGAGAACGGGTCTGAGCAGTTGTGTTGCGATGTGTACCCGATAGAATGTGCCAAATGTTGTTGTGTCGGGACTTTGGTCGTGGAGGGTCTCCAGATCAGTCTCCCTTGGGCGCAACATCGTTGGTCGTGTTGTTGGGTTTAACATTGCATCACCTTGCTCAACTGCCGTATTCCTTCCTATTCACTCAGTTTTTTTTTTTAGTTATGAGATTTAATTAACTAGCGTGCTTTACCATAAACGACTGCATCACTGCTTACCACCAGGCCGGATTGCGGTCAAGCGCTAGTTTATAATTTAAAAAAAAATCGTACCTACATTGAACGAACTTGGAGTAGAAGCGTTAATTACGACTATTCTGGATATCAACCAACCTTTACCACAATTACCAACGAACCTGCTATAAATACCTTTTGAAATATCTAAGCACTGACAGGAATATCGTTCTTATTTCAAACGAAGATACAAGATTTATTTACCGTCAAAATGACAATAAAGTCAAGCCTGTCATCGGCTCATGAGTCAGTATTTGAGACGTTTTCACGTCAAACGTTATGCACGGTCACTTGGCAAATGTCCGTCATTCTTATCTAAATTAAACCAGCCATTGATTTATAACAATGTCTATTGTTTTGTCACATATTACCTATTACTGTAAGCTTACTATGGAACGAACGGATTATTGGAAGATGGATGAAAATGTTTGTTTTAATTAATCAACTGTAATTTTGTTGTTGAGGAGTATTTTCTGTTTGACAGTACCTACATAATTTGTAGATGTTTTTCTTTTCTTTTGCATAGAAAATAAACTGGAAATTAAAGGACGGAAACTATAAATTTTGTCAGTTTTTTTAACCCACGCAGTTTGAAAGATTGTGATACTGTCAGTCAGTGGGCAGTTAATAAAAGAGTTCAATACCTACCCAAGTTTTTACTTTTTGTAGATAGGAAAACGTGCCTATACCTTTATCGAACCAACTAACCTTACCCTGTGACCGGTAGTAACAAGATTAAGTTGGTGAAAGTCCTTAGTTTCTCTCAATCTTTTCTCGAAACATAATCGTAAAGGGTTTGATAATCCATTTGCCTGTATCTATGTCAGCACATTTCTATAATGGCACTACGCGTCCCACTAAGATTTAAATGAACAAATAAAATATGCATTAATGTGTAAATATACCGATTATCACTCTATCATCATGTACTGTACCCATATTTGCAAAATAAATGACTTACTTACTTACTATAATTATTATAATGGGCATGATTATATTATTTTATTACACCTAGGTAACTAGGCAATTACCCGCCATCTTGGCTGACGCACTTCCGAAAGGTTTCACCTACATAATCGAGAATTCTTTGTTGCTAAAATTAATACGCTCCCATGCCACTCATGAGACTGGAATATTATAAAATTATTTTGGCATCGACCTCCACGGAAATGTGGTGGCATCAAGTTTTGTTTTTTTTTTTTTTTTACTATAATAATGTTCAGCATCAAACCACTATGTTTATGAATGTCTGATTTAATTAATGTAAAACTTTATTTCTTTATTTATATTTCAATTACGTTTCTTAATTTAATTCAATAATTTATAGACTAGAGTGTAGACGTCAGTACAAATATATTGTAAAATATTATCTTGTTGATGTTGTTAATATCTAATTTGATGCACAGCTAATTTTGGCTTCTTTCCAGAAAAAAACTCGGCATTTATATTCCGTGCTGTATAGGACGGTTTCCATAAAAGGCCTTATCATAGAAAAATCAAGTGATTTATATTTTGACTGTATGTGGTGCCAATTCTTACCATAACTTGGTAAAAGACGTATATATTATTCAATTAGATAATTTCCCTAAGGTAGCCTTCTTCATACAAAAAAGAAATGTTTTTGCAAACACAGTATTTCCCTGGAGCAAGTTATTTTCAGTTACGGGACTACAGCGCCATCTCTGTACAGCTTCTGACACTACTTTGTCCGTGGCGCTGTAACTTCATGTTTCACATTGCCTTGGAATGGCTTTTGTTGGAAGTCGTGTACTTTCACAGTTCGCGTAAATACCGATAGATGTCGCAGTTACGTTGTTCTAAATTTTGAAATGCGGCGTTGGCTAGGCCCATTAAAATACCCGCGTTTTACCCGTACCTACTAATATTGTGTGTGTCTTGAATAGCTTTACAAAATTCTTAGTAGGTAAATCTGAATTTATGTATATAAGTATGTGCCATTTCAACTGATACAAATAGAACTGAAAATGTATAGCCTGATAAGTTGTCGTGCGTGCCAAATTATTTCAAGTTAATCAAGATATTGATACCTTGCTTTTGATATTACTCGATCGAGATTGTAGTATTGTCATCTGTGATCGAGAGAACACACTCGAGCGACACAAAATAAATTGAAACTTAGCAACTTGCTTGGGTTCGTCTACTTAGATGAGGTTAATAAGGAAGTTCCTTTAGTTGTAATCTTGTAAACTTTCAATTTTGAGGTTGAAAACTGTAACTTTTATACATTTTACACACACATAAACTCCCAACTGCTGCGATTCTAACTCACCCCTTTTGCTTCATTTACGTTCATATAAAGAGCAAGAACGGCCAATATATTATTCTCAAAGGTTGTCTGTAAAAGATCGCTCTTAGCGATTAGACTGCCCATTGTTATAACATTCATAATTAGGTTCTCTAATTTATATGGTGTCTACAATAAAGTATTCCATTCTATTCTATTTTACCGTATTGAGATATCAAATAAATTAATTTTGACATTTATATTAGTTTTTTTGCCTAGTAAGGGGTTCTCAGTTTTTAACTAACATTTGTATAAATTGTAATTAGACATCTTTCGAACAAGAAAACAATAATTTTACTCTAAACTATTTTTGACTTTGATAAACTCACTAACATTTTTTTTATTTACTATAAAATATTAATAATCGAATAAACTTAACTTAGTAAACTAGCGCGCTTAAAACCATCAACGATCGCATCACTGCTTACCATCAGGCGGGATTGCGGTCAAGCGCTAGTTACCATTCCGTGGCTTTATTGGCGTGGTTTTGGATTTTATATTTTCCGTTAATTTGACTGAGGGTATGGATTCTGGAAGCAGATGTCGGTGGTAAATTTATATAAAAAAAAATATTTAGGCCGTTTTTGCGCTCGCAAACTCCATTTATACTCGCAGGCTGATTGCAAGTTCTGCGCACCTTACCCTTTGAAGATCATCACCCTTAAAGTCAACCACTAAAATTTAGTGGTTGACTTTAAGGGTGATGTTCTTCTAAGTTATCTTTTACACTAACTCTTAATGACACCAAAAAATGTCTACATAAAAGCGTGCTATTGGAATTTTACCTTTCGACGAAAGCGAAAACTGACGTTTCTCTTATCCTTCTAGTTGTTCCAGACTCCTGATAAAAATATATGAGCTCTCTTTTTCTCGAACTCGACAGGGGTCGGCTGGTAGGGACATTTTATCGTAAATCATAAATTCGTATCAAAGAAATTGATAGAAATGGTTGAACTTTTACGAACGATTACGTGGAAAAATCTTGCCTGATTTTGGTGGGCGAAAGGTTCTTTAAGTTACTGTTTGTTAGGTCTGATCACTTTATACAAGTAAGTGTAAGTGCCTATACACCGAATATCTACACTCTGGATACATAAAAATTTGAAGGTCAAATGACGTTAATAATAAATGTCTATCAGAAAAAAACAGAAGTAAGTTATAAGCTTATACATATAGTTTCCTTACTGTACCTTAATTTTACCGGAAAATAATTTATAACACAAGCAGATTGAAAACATAAATAATACAAAGTTAGCCTTTTTCCCTGGCGAGAATTACTTAGCTTAACTAATTGTGATGCAGACCGTACCTGTTTTAATCAACGCCAAGTATAACGAGGAAGTTGCCAAGAATATCGTAACAGGAGCGAGAAATAAAACTTGCCTTAAGTAATTTCTAGTTGCATAGTTTGAAGGAAAATGAGTCATCTGAAAGAAACATTAAGCAGTTAACTTTCGTGTTGTTTAGGGGCCACTTTCACCTCTGAACAAGTGACCATAATCAGTCTATAATTCTCAGGTATCTTCTTTTCATATAATTTGCTTTCTTACAGTGCATAATGTGAGCTGTCATGCCCTTTGTACCGGGGGCTTTTATTTAGGTAGTAAATTTTTACTTTTTTACATTTCCATCTTAACGATATTTTATTTTTTGTTTTTGCTTTGCTGGTATTTTGGCGTGGCTAGCTGGCATATGGTAAATAAGTTCATCGTTGTTGTGTTCGTTGTTGTTGTATGTATCTACATAGTGTTGTATAAAGTCATGTGCTCGCCCATGGTTCAATGCCGATTGTGTCCAAGCTGAACAGCGTAAGCACACGGCATTTCTCACCTGGGTTGACGCTCGTGACCGCGGAGCTCCGGATCTAAGCTCAAAGAAGAGAGCCTTTAACCATGCTGCCAAGTCCTACAAGAAGGCGCTCAAGAAGGCTCGCTTCGACCGCATTACCCATATTGGCAACAAGTTATCTGCGCAGCCATCCGGTAGCAGATCTTTTTGGTCCCTTGCCAAATCGGTTGAGGCGAACTTCTGTCGGCCCTCACTGCCTCCGCTGGTTAGGCCTGATGGAACAATGGCTCATACGGCGAGAGAGAAAGCAGGTCTCTTTGCTTCTCTCTTTGCCCATAATTCGCGTCTTGATACTGGCAGTGCTACTCCACCTAATTTACCTCACTGCGGAGCTTCAATGCCTGAGGTTCGCATTAGGAACAAGGAGGTTCTGAGAGTACTGTGTCGTCTGGACGTGAATAAGGCTAGTGGTCCGGATGGTATACCAGCGATTGTTCTTAAAGCATGTGCGCCCGAGTTGTCTCCTGTATTGACGCGCTTGTATCGCCTCTCATTTAGGACTGGTATAGTGCCCAAGTCCTGGAAGCTTGCTAACGTGCAGCCCGTGCCCAAGAAGGGTAGTCGTGCCGATCCTGCCAACTATCGGCCGATTTCGATCACCTCCATACTTTGCAAAATTATGGAGCGTGTATTGAACTCGCGCCTCTTGGCATACCTGGAAGGTAACGATCTCCTCAGTGACCGACAGTACGGGTTTCGCCGCAATCGGTCAACTGGGGACCTACTAGTGTATGCCACTCACTTGTGGGGCGAGGCCCTCGAGAAGAATGGGGAAGCGATTGCTGTCTCCCTTGATGTCTCGAAGGCCTTCGACCGGGTATGGCATGCTGGCCTTTTGAGTAAGCTTCCAGCGTACGGCATTTCCCCTAGCCTTGGACAAAACCCGCCACACTGTTCCCAACCCACTGCAACTCCTGAAAGCCAGAATCAACAGTGGAGACCGCCAGAAAAACGCCGAGCAATGAAGCCCGACGAGTCCCGGAGAAACGTTTCAACTGTCTTGGGTCCCGCAACGAAATTAATCAGAAAAGAATAGCGGAGGAGTAAGAAAAAAGATATTTTTTCCACTTCCCTCCATAATAAGCAGGAGACAGAACAGAACTAGGCCAATCGGCACAAAGGGACATTATTGCAACTGGGAGAAGCCCAGATTGCCAAGCACCACGGAATAACATTTGATCAAGCTAATGGGTCCTAAGTAGGTATTTGCTGTTACAATTGATTCCAATAATAGGTATGGCAAAAGCGCCTGAACGCACGGAAATTAGTTCTAGTTTCAACAAGGTCCGTATAATAAACAACTCCGCATGTAACTTGTACACTATCCAACATAATATTGCGTTCATTCTGCCAAAGAATACACTCCCACAAGATGTGATGTGCGGACTGTTCAAATTCACAGTTCGATGTAGAACACTGACACAAAGGCGAAGGAACAAGTTTAAAAGAATACAGTTTACTTTTAAAGTTGCCATGACCTGTGAGAAATTGGGCAACGCAGTGGTCAACCTCCAGCCATGTCTTAGCCAGCCGATCGCCAACGGATGGAAAGAACAGATGGAGGTGCCCTTGATGGAATTATCCCACCTACTTTGCCATTCGGATAAGAGGTCCTCCCAGACGTCAGTCTGAGGTTTAAATAATCTAGAAATTCTATTGAGGTCGCGTTGTGTAACAAAGTTAGTGTCCATGGCCTCCCCCCTCGCGGAGTAGTACATTGAAGCACGTCGCTGTACTTCAAGATCGACTGGAAGTACACCTGCCAGAACGGGTAAGGCTTCAGTACTGACTGTTCTATACGCCTTGCATAAAAATATCAATGCCAAACGTTGGCTTTGAAGCAGTTTACGTCGCGCCGCCCCTATGCTGGCCCTATCGGCCCAAACAGGTGCACCGTAGCACATACATCCTAAGTAGGTAGCTCCATATATAGTTTTTAAAGTTAGGAATGATAGACCCCAAGTTGCTTTGGATATTCTAGTTAGGGCATAAAAGTTCCTTTTAGCTTTTTCGCCAACTATTTTTATATGTTCGATAAATGAAAAATTCCTTTCTAAGACCATACCAAGGTAGCATACGGATTGCTGTTTTTTAACGGGAACGTTATTAAATTTAATAGTAGGCAATGATTTAAGATTACCTTTTAGTAGAAGTTGATAGGTTTTATGCGGCGCAAACGCTAGGCGGTTACGATCACCCCACTGAGATATTAGATTTAGGCAAGTATGGGCCAAGTTCTCAAGTCCGGCTCGGGTACTTGACTGAATGAGCAGTAGGCCATCGTCCGCGTAACCAGTAAGTGAACAGCCGCAAGGAAGCGGGATCGCGAGAAAATCATCAAAACCCAAATTCCATAAATAAGGACCGACAACTGAACCCTGAGGACATCCCATGGTTAGTGCTTTAGTACTAGAAAAATGACCGAGCTTAAGTACCGCGGAACCGTTTATAAAGTACGAGTAAACGAGATTATATATGTTTCTATAGCAACCGCGGTTTTTTAATTTTAACAACAACATAGGCCACCAAGCGTTATCAAAAGCCCCAGAAATATCCAAAAAGATACCAATCACGTACTTGTGTTCCGACTGGTTAACGGTTCTTCTGACAGAAAGCGCCGCGTCGACTGTTGATTTACCGATGGTGAAGCCATATTGATTACTATGAAATTTTGGACCGTTCGGTAGTAAACGTGGAACGATGAGGCGCTCAAGAAGTTTCCCCAAAGATGGTAGAAGCGTGATAGGCCGATATGACTTCGGATCATCCGGTGGTTTATCACCACACTTTGGTATTATTCGTATGAAACCGCGTCGCCATTTACGAGGAAAAACGCCTTCAGCAATGCATCGGTTATATACAGTTAAGATGGCATCACCCGCTGTTTTACACGCTTCTTTAATCATCCTATTAGATATTTTATCTTCCCCTGATGATTTGTTGACCGGTAGTTTTCTAACAATATTTATAAATTCGTCATTAGATGGTACGTCTGACATTGGTGATTCAGGTGGCACAGGAGCCCACGCTCGAATCTGTTGGTGGTAGTCGCTATCGTTAGCCGGTGAATCATCAGGGATAAGTGTATTAATTAGTACTTTTGTTGTTTCCTCTATGCCCGTGGTATGCTTATCATTGACCTTAATGTTTTGAACGTATGCAAGGTCGACCGATCTGTTAGCTTTAAATTCGTGATATAAGGGAGACCACGGACCCTCCCTGTCAAGTTTGTCAACGATTTTCCGCAACAAGTTACCCTTAGATTTTTCCACCGATGCTTTGTAGCGTGACTTGGCAACTCTGAAAGCATTTAAAGCGGACGTAAGAAGATCTCCAGTAATCTTTCGGCTCTTGAGTTTATTTAACTGTCTACGCGCTCTGCGATATCTTTTGCGCTGTTCAACTAAATAATCACTCCACCAGTCACATCTACGAATATTGGTCATAGATCCACGACCAATGGCGATGTCAGCACAGTAGGTAAAGGTTTCTGACATAATGTCAGCACTTTCTTCGGCTGACAGCCCGTCCCGAGTGAACTCCTTGGCATGACACGCAAAAAGCGAGCCAAAAAATTCCCAGTTCGCGCCTTTACATCTATATCTGAAATTACCAGGAATATGAGACGGACCCTGAATATAACCAGGAACAAATTCGTACACGATCAGGCGATGATCACTACAAGACGCGTCCGGTAGGACACGCCACCTATCCAAACGTACGTCGGCACTAGAAAGTGTGACGTCAATACAAGATTCGCCTATTTGGCTGCAAAAAGTAGGTGGTGCATCGGGGGTATTATGAATCGATAGGTTCATCTCAGCAATGAAATCCTCAACAGCGCAGCGTCGTTCGGTATCGGTTGCCCGAACCTTGCCATACCACAGAGACGATGACGCGTTGACATCCGCGCCAACGATCACTTTGCAGCCCGCGAGTGACCGCAAGACATGACGGAGATTATGTATATGAGGAGTAACAGGATCTGAATATTGAAAGTAACAGCTTACAACGAATACTTTAAAAGAAGCTGATGAGACTTCAGCAACCGCACAGTGTGGCGTCATGAGGTCACGTATAGACGTTACCGTAAAGTTAGAAGACCGCGCAACATAAATTCCGGCTCGCGCCCTGCAATCCAGCTGCACTGTCCTGTGACGTAAACTTGAGTTTTGATATTGTTCTTGAATGAGTACAAGGTCTAAGTTGTAGTCAATAATTAATTTATCTAACTCTGATGTCGCCACCTTATCGTTGTGAAGGTTTAATTGCCCTATGCTTAGACTATCCATCTTAATTAGTAATTAGTATGTAGGATAAGTTGTTCGAGTTTTAATTTATAGGTACCGCACTGTTCAGACCCGCAGCGATGGTCAAAAGGTTTTTTAAAACGTTTACACGCCGCGCAAACCGGGGTAAAATTTAAATCGTCCTTATGCGGACAAACATTGGTTTCGTGGGCCTCAGAACATATAGCGCAGGTTGGTGATTTATTAGCGCAATGCTTTTTCACGTGACCGAATTGCTGACAATACGCGCAACGAACTACCTCGATATCATCAACAAAACGGCACGTGGCCCAGTCAATAAATAACTTATCCTTGGTAGACACAAGATGTTTCCGTACCTCAGGTTCAATCTCTATTCCTAACCATTTACGACCGTTATTGGTAGAACGCCTACGGACTATTTTCGTGGATTTAATGAAGTCGTCTTCTTTTATTGGCAACTCGTTTTTAATATTTTGGCGGTATATAGCTTGCAAAAAATTGTTGTCTTCCATAGAGGCGGGAATGTCCTTGACTAATAGACGGGGTCGGCGACCTTTTGGTTTTTCTAAGCGAAGACCCGCAGACTTTATAGCGTCTACCGATTCTAGTCTTTTCAATTGGTTTTCATTTGCAACGCGCAGTACAACGCCTGATTTGGCGGTTTTTTTAATACCGACTATTTGAAAACCATCGTCACTCGGTCTAATCGCCTTCATAAGAGCTTGTTTAGTGGCGGAAGATGACGCATAGTCAGCTGATCGCTCCTGGGTCGGATAGGCGACGAGACAAGGAAGAGGTACTCTAGATTCAATAGCCGGGGTAACTTTAGGCAACCGCAGTTTCAAAGAATCCGCGTACGACATGTTTTTGTCCTCATTAAGGGTTTTAGCGTAGGATTTTAATTTAATTATTTCCAATTCGCGCTCGGTGTTAGCAAGCTTTGTCTCGTTACACGCAGATTTTAAAGCTAACAAAGACACGATACTTGTAACTCGTTGAGTCATATCCATAATTGCTGATTTGTTCGCGACATTTATACGAGAACCGTTATCATTAACCAGCTCGTTGATTTTGGCCAGGTACACAGACGCCTCGGTCATCAAATCGCAATAATTACTGTTCCCGTCGCTACGATTGGAAATATTTAATGTAGGCGACTTTTCGGGAGAATTGGGTGCAGTTTGTAAACGCTTCGACCTATCATCTATTAAATTGTCGGTCGGAGACATTTCACAAAACAAACGCTTAGCGGAGGCTTGCGGTGGCGATCTAAACGTCTTGTTATCTCTGCGGAAAATGTCCCCCCCACGATCAGGGGGGTCATCATTGGAAGTTGACATAGCTAATTAATTAACAAGAAAAACAAATCTAAGTTAACGAAAAGAAAAAAACAAAACCGTCGCGCGGAGAAAAAAATAAATAAATTACGTTACCCTCACAAGTAAGAAAATAAATGTACTCACCGAAATTATTTGATTTACAATAAATACCAAACAAACACTAAGAATAAACTTACTATACCAAGCCAGACACAATTTCACAGTCTAGAATGAAAACACGAGCCGGAAACTAACAATCGGAACGCGATATTCGTAAATATACCCGGAGCGTATTAATTTCACACCACACGGCACGGACGCGCGGAGGGAAGTGATTTCCCCTAGCCTGACTGGCTGGGTAAAAGATTTCCTGACTGAACGGTCCCTCCGAGTTGTTGTCGACGGATGCTCTTCTGAGCCCATGTCAACTAATG
This sequence comes from Sesamia nonagrioides, assembly GCA_017933935.1. Taxonomy (NCBI): domain Eukaryota; kingdom Metazoa; phylum Arthropoda; class Insecta; order Lepidoptera; family Noctuidae; genus Sesamia; species Sesamia nonagrioides. Next base: position 1,394,896 of record JADWQK010001341.1, read on the forward strand.
CCGGTGTTCCTCAGGGGTCTGTTCTCTCTGCAACTCTGTTCCTGCTGCATATTAACGATCTGCTGATGCCTGGTATCTATGGGTATGCAGATGACAGCACAGTTGTAGAGAGATACCTGCCGGATGCTCGGGCTAGTAGGGAATCAATCCGGTCCGAAAGAGAGGCCATGGTTGGGCGAACGAGTGTTGCACTGCAGGCAGTCTCCGAATGGGGCAATGCTAATCTTGTAGCATTCAATGCCGCCAAAACACAGGCGTGTCTTTTCACCGCCAAAAGGAGCCCGTTCACCTTGGCTCCTACTTTTCGAAATGTGTCCTTGGAGTGTTCCGACCGCCTTCAGCTTTGGGAGTTGAGATTTCCTCGAACCTTAACTTTGGGCGGTTCATTGAGTCCAAGGCCAAGGTGGCTGCCAGGAAACTTGGCGTTATCGCAAAGGTCCGGCAGTACTTCACACCTGGGCAGCTTCTAATGTTATACAAAGCACAGGTCCGTTCGTGTGTGGAGTACTGCAGCCAAATTTGGGCTGGTGCTGCCAAGTGTCACCTGGCCACTTTGGATTCAGTGGAGAGACGTGCAAAGAGGCTGATTGGTGACCCTGATCTAACTCGAGTTGGTCTCCAAAGCCTAGAGCACAGGCGTAGAGTAGCCAGCCTTTCGGTGTTCTATAGAATGCATTTCGGGGAGTGTGCGAGGGAATTGCATGATTTAATTCCCCCATCTCCGTTCCACCAGCGGACGACCCGTCGTACGGCTGGTTTCCACCCTTACGTTGTTAACACCACTACGATCCGGACGAAGCGTTTCACCTCCTCCTTTGTACCGGGTACATCGAGGGACTGGAACAATTTGCCAGCGGCGGTGTTTCCGTCGGACTACAATTTGAGTGTCTTCAAGGCTAGAGTGAATAGGCTCTTAATAAACTAGTGCGCTTTACCATCAACGATTGCGTCACTGCTTACCATCAGGCAGTATTGCGGTCAAGCGCTGGTTTATAGTGGGTAAAAAAAAAAATGTGCTTTTTTTTAATGAACATGACAGCTATGCTGCTGAGGAGTTTGTTCGGCCACTTCTTCTTCCCAGCGAAAGCACTAGGAAGTGGCGAAGGGCAGGCGTTTTGGGGGGACTGTTTTATGTAACATTGAAAAAGTGCTGATTCTCTGCCTAGTTTTAATAAATGACTTTTGATTTTTTTTCCGATAGGTAATGCTGGACTCTACATAATGTATCAGGCGCCCTGTTCGAGTTGAGAGATGTCACAAGTCTTTGTATTTATAGTTTTCTCGCGATGGTTTCTTTCATCGTTTTGAGAGGTATACAAAAATATATTCTCCTGACCTTATCCTTATTTATTTGGGTTCGGCGCAATATGCCTTTTACTTCCATACTTCGCTAATAGTCGTGATGACGTCCTTATCCATATCATCATTCGTGTTTCATCTATTCGTGTAACACCACACATTCCTCTTAGCATTCTCATCTCAACTGTGTGCAGATGCAGACTGAGAGAGATGCGCAATGGCTCCAGAAGCGGAGAGACCGCAGAAAACGCAGAAAATATATTCAGTTTTGGTTCTGCTGATGTTCAATCCAACATTCTTTAGCTTCTGTTTCCACTTCTCAAAACTGCTTTGGGTCTCAGGTCCATCTTCACCGGTAAGAACAATGTCATGTGCAAACAGCATGCACCAGAGTGCCTCCTTCTGGATGTCCGGTGATGAAATTTTTTATACAAAGTAAAGCCGGCCTGCCACGACTCCCATCTAGTGAGACAGGACCATTACTACTAGACCACCACGTCTACTCATGCTCACCAGAAGACCACTCAAATCAAAATCAAAATTGTTTATTTCAAATTAACCATCACTTGGTACTTTTGAATAGTCAATGTCGGTCAGTCCAAGAAAAGTGAAGCTAAATTGCACGTTCCAAAGCGTAGACCTCTATGGAGAAGAACGTGCAAGAAACTCCATGGACACTGTTATAAAATCATAATATATGGGTTACATTTCTTCGTTACATATTTATGTTGCTTCTATCATGTGAGCACAATGTAAAATTAATCAAAATGTAAAAATGAATTAAGCCCACTGGCAGCTAAGAGATATCTCCACTGACGGCACCCGTTCACGAGCATGACGCGCGCATCAGCCCCACTTAGCTCAACCATATTGAAGGGAACCAAATGACCCAACAACACGCGCCACCATCAGCAAGACATTTGAGTGAGCATGACAAACTTTCAACTGCCAATCTCGCAATGTCAAACAAGTTATATATAAATAAAAAACACAAACCATAGTCCATGGTGCCTCACATTCACAAACTTGAAAAGTGCTTTTACATTATACAATTATATATTACTTGCAAAAACTCACGATACATTCGTTCTATACCTATAGTAGGATGGTCTTCTGGAGACGTAGCTCTTTCATGCCATCAATATCTAAAATACTCAAGCCGGCAGTCCTTAAGAAGAAAAATCTGAAGCGCTAGGAGGAAACTTCGGCCAGTCTCTAAGTTGCCTTTAAAAATATAGACCTTATTCTTTTCCTGGAACAATAGGGACAGTGCAGCTGTGTTTGTTGTTCCTATTATAGTCACCGCAAATATAATTACTCTGCTATAAAATAGCAAACAAAGAGCATTGTGTGTGGTTATGGTAATGCAAGTATATTTATGATGGTATTAAAACCGCATAATGGGAAAAAAAACCACGTGCAGCGTGTTCCTGACATTTTGAAAAGACTAAGTTTATTTTTATGTCGGCCCCTTAGTGTATTAGAAATAGGTAGGTATTAGTTGTTTCCTCATCACTGTCTACAAGCCGTGTCCGTGTGTCCGAAAATTTCACAGCATTGCCAAATTGTATGGAAACGTTGATAGAAATTAATTTACACTTGGAGTACACAAGTTTTCAAAAGCGACAATATTATACGTTCCTCAGCTAGACGCAGTTTAAAAGTTTTCACTTGAAAACACTACAGCTCGCTCTAGTTAGATGAATTTAAACTCTCGCATTTCGCATTTGCAAGAAAACTTGAACTCGGTTTTTAGCTTGCAGTTTCCCCCTGCTTAGACATCCCGTCTTAGTAGAACTAAAATATGTATATATTAGTTTTTTATTGCTATCTACCGCGGAGCTAAGCAATTAACTTATGAAACAACTGACGGTAAAAACTCTGCAGACTTTTAGTTGTGAAGATTTTCAAAGTTGTTAGGTTTTTGTTGCATAGTTTAACGATTTTATTCTTGGTTCTTATAAGTGCATTAAAATCCTAGTAAACATTATATAACACTAATGATTCTATACGCTATTGTGAATACCTATAGGTACCTAAGCGTTATGTATTTGTTGAAGGTAGATAGTTGGATAAATTATTTATCTATTATAATTGTAGGTAAAAGAGAACATTCACACAAATATGAAGAACTGCTTCTACGGAGTAATTATGTAATACACTAACAGTAGCATTGGCTTTTATTTTGACAGTTCATCATCTTCATCATCATCATTTCAGCCGAAAGAAGTCCACTCCTGGACATAGTACTCCTCCAAGGATCTCCGCGACGATCGGTCTTAAGCCTCCTGCATCCAGTTTTGACACTTCAACAATTATTATGTTATTTACGTTGTTGAGCAGACATTTTTTCCGAATATATACAGCAATAAATGTCAACCTTTATACAGCAATAAACCAACCAATCCCTTCAAAATGATTTAGATTGTATTTGATAGGATGTTACGCAACTTCGGTGCTTAGGTACACTACTTACAGTACCTCCGTTCATACATGTTGGTGGCTCACGCTGTTCTCATCTAAAAGAAGAACACCATTATTACTTGAAATGATCACATTTGCCAAAATAGTCGAGCAAGAAAACACGAAAAAACTATACAAGTTCCTAAGTACGTTGTTTGTACTTGGTATTTTTATTATATGAATCTACTTCCGACGCCATTCAACATTACAACGATGGTTGAAAGCACAGAAATCGTAATGCTTGTTATGACGATTTCTGTGGTTGAAAGATTTTAAAGAAACTAAAACCGTGGTCCTCCCTTTTCTTACAATTCGGTGTTTCGAATTGTAAAGAGTTAAAAAAAATATACGTAAGCAAAACTTGGAAGAATTTAAATTAAAGTACCTACAAAGAGATAAGACCCGAATTGCATTCGCGGCCTGAATACGTTGTCGTCTTCTTCGGGAACGCTTGAGAAAATGCAAGTCGGGTTTGACGAGGAAATTACAGATGTTTTACCCGTCTACTAGATGGTTTGTACGACAGCAGGTTAACCTACTCGAAACTGTCAAATATTCCCAATCAAGCTTGAGCCTCAATGCTTCAGAGATAAAGTTGAAAATTTTATACAGGAATCTGACAGATTGTAGTAGCTTAATGTGCTGTCGTCTGTACATCTATACTAATATAAAATATATAATCTGAAGAGTTTGTTTGTTTGAATGCGCTAATCTCAGGAACTACTGGTCCGATTTGAAAAATTCTTTTTGCGTTTGTTAGCCCCTTAATCCAGAAAGGCTTTAGGCTATATAACATAAACAACGCTGCAACCAATAGAAGCGGAGTATGTCGAAACCGCGTGGCGCAGCTGTTTCCTCAAACTATCCCATTCTACTATGCTATTATGAACCTAAAGCTACTTATTTCTTACGTTGGCACTTTGCCTCTAGGAAGTGTTAGATTGCGTGAATTTCTCATTACCTGCGCATTAAATAAATACGTGTCTAATTATATCTGAAGGTGAAATATTGATCACTGCGACAAAGTATGCGCGGCACTTTGAATAGCTACACTCGACGAAAATAAATGTTAATGCTGCTTTAAATGTTCATATCTGTTTTAGTTCTACAAGACGCAAAATTCTGCCTTTCACCTAATTTACGTTTCTGTTTTATTTTCTTCCCAAACCAGTCCAGAATATATCATGAAATTGAATCAGTATCCCCTTCCTCAAGGAACGAAGCCGTTTCAATTTTACTGCAACGAATAAAAGTCCCCTTCGCTACATTATTACGAAACTCATGTTTTCGCGTTCTGGAACGTTTAACAGATTTCTGTGTTGAGCAACAACGGTTCCTGACAAAAGGAAGTCCGTCACCTCACGTCATAAACTATGTTTACAGTAACTGGAACATCGATTTCTCGTTTATATCCCTCATCAAATGGTTCCTTTTGTATGTTACTGTGTTTATAATCTCGGCCTGTTTGTTTTCTTCGTCAGCTTTGCCAATTGATAGTTTCGTAATTAAAAACTTTACGAACCTATTGCAACCTAGTTCTTCGACCTAGATGCAAGCTCAAAATAAATGTACTTACTTTTTTTCATTACATTTTAAAATTTGTGGTTTTAACTGTTTCGTGGAATATGAGTTACCTTTTATTCTGCTTGGGCTTACGACAATTTTTATTAAAATTTTATTGGATTTTAAATCCATGTATGCACTTCTGCAGAAATAAAAACAAATAATGAGCCACAGATGTTTGATGTCTTATCTTAAATGTGGAAACTGTTTACTTACTCCAGTAAATTGGCAGATGTAGCTATGGTGTAGCGACGAGTTTAATCATTATTTTGTCCTGTAGGTTGAGCACGTAGGCATTTACATAGGTTATTTAATCAATATTATCCGATGACCAGCCCCCTAATCAGCGAACACATTTTTGTTAAATGATTGCGACTAGTTGTGATCAGTCGGTATCATTCAGGCCGCCCATTGGTCCGTTCGGTCCAAACGATCCCAACTATTCGCAATCATTTGACAAAAATATGTTCGCCGATTAGGGGGCTGGTGAAGGTCGCGGGAAGCCGATGGATGCGGGCAGCACAAGACCGGTCGGCGTGGAAAGCCTTGGGGGAGGCCTTTGTCCAGCGGTGGACATCTATAGGCTGAGGAAGAAGAAGAAGAAGAACATTATCAACAAAGAAAGCTACCTAAAATGCCACAAGGAAAAGCACTGCAACGTAAAGCAAGTTTTAAAAGACTTCAAAATACAGTGACCTATCACGTCAAAAGTTTCTTGGTCAACAGGTAATAGTCCACAAGCTTGTCTTGGTTTATACATATGTTTCTACATTGTAGACTGTGGCATATCTGGCATTTCTGCTTTATTTTGATCAGCTATCACTATCGCTACGAACAGCTGTCACCTCTCTTCATATCTTTCCACCATCTGTCAAGTTATTTAATCGTCTGACAATGCCATCAGCTAATCTGCCAGGGTAGTTACTAAACCTTCCTAACTTGTTAACATCTCAGATGTTTACTGTTCATGAGTTCTCTCGGTAATGGAACGGAATTAGAAAAGAATGTAGACAGTCATTGTAGCCGCATGGGAAATAGGCAGTTGTTGCGATAGTAATACCTACAGTATCTCGTTCCCCGCTTGGAATTACAATTTTACTATGGATAAATTCTACACAAAATCAAATTATTGTACTGTACATGTTAATTTTATTTCTATAAAAAAGAGGTACACACACAGACTTAATGCTTAGCCCTTCCCTACCAGTCAACTGAGGGAAGTGAAAATATGGCCGGTCATATTTCGTCCTTGTTTATTCATTAACAAAGTTCAATCTTGATTTGATCGCAATTGATTCATTACCAGTATCATCCTCTTTAGTATTTGGTACACGATCAGAATTAATACAGCGCCTCAATAAAAACAATGACTGTTATATCTTAAACGGTAAAGGTTGTCCACAAGCTTTTCGTTACTACCGAGATTACATTCTCAGTACCAGATTATGCAGATTTTATTTTAGGCAGTATAGCCAAGGATTGCAATGCAAATGAAGATACGTACAAGTACCTACATAGTGAGAGGAAAAGCACCGAAAGCTCATACTTGGGGCTGTTACGTAAGGCACGGTCGATAACTCCGCTGCCGTTAGTACATCTGTGCCCCGATTCGCGAAATTACGTAGTAACCTTTTCACCGCTTTAAATATCTGTTACTTCTAGCACATTAGCAAGTATGCAATTCGGTGTTGGATAGAAATTTAACTGTTTGGCGAAGGTAACGATTTTTGCCCCAAGTTTAGAAGCGAATACAGGAATTGTAATTGAATTACACTTTTATTTAAACAAGGTCCATTAAAATAATGTGTGTATATTCTTTTATCATTTTAAGTTTTTATATTAAATTCCCTCGGTATATGGAATAGATTACCCTCTTTGTCTTAATAGAGATTAAATTTAATTGCAAGTTTATTACTAAAACGTCTCAACAAGTAAATCCGTTTCTCTCAGTTGCTGGAATATCTTTAGAGCTCTTTACAGTTCTGTTTACTTCGTGTTCTAGTGCAACAATTGTATTAACTACTTTGTTCTATTTAAATGCAGACGCGGTAACTACACTTGTTTAAAATTCACAGCTTTATAGGAAATATTTTGATAAATTTCTTCTCCTAAGTGGCTTTCATTTATTAGCCCATTACTGCGTTTTCTGATGGCTGATGCATATAAGATCTTTTAAGCACTACTCACGATACTGTCGATTATAGTTATAACTGCATCTATTTTTAGTCGACCACCCAGCTTTGCACTTACACTTTCAATAAATCTGTTCGGAAGGTCGTGAACTCGCAATTTAGTTTTCAAATTGGTACTTGAATTTCATCAGGTTTAGCCTTGAATAAAAATATTAAGCCTCTAACAAAATCGATTGGTTGAAACGGTTGAATATCTGCAAAACTGTATGGACTCCTACTTGTAATTAAAATGGACAGAACTTTATATATTACATACATACAGACATTTTAAATGTATATAACACACGGATACTAAACATTTGAACAAACTGAAAGACATTCACTGACCCCTCCTGGGAGAAAACAAAGTTTAGAGGAATCTTCTAAAAGAGTTGTCACTGTAAACAGCAGTGAAAGTTCTTATGTAAGTTAAATCACGTATCTTTGAAAGCATTCCTGACAACCTTGGACCCAAAGTTAAAGGAATTAGAGACACCGGAAGAGCTAACTACTGCTTCATTTTAATTATTTGAAGAAAACTTCAGCGTAAAAATGCAATTAATTTAAACCTAAGAACAAGCGTGAAAACATTGCACGATAAGATTAGGTATACAACAATTCATTTAAAGAACATGACCACAATTATGTCATAAAAAAACGTAAATAAAGATATTTTAGTTTACTCGTTACATACATATATCAGTTTACATATTATATTTCCCAGTTCAGATACACGATCATTCAACTCTGTATGAATCACTATAGTGTAAATAAATTTTATCTCGTGCCTAATAAACATCCCAAATATAAAGACAAACTAATCAAGTGAATTACTATTGGACTTAGAATAGGGAATGAACATCAATTTTCTTTGTAAATCACGTTTCAATATCTTTAATTCCAATTGCTTCATTGCCTACTCAGTATGCACGAACTAACGAATATTTATTGATTGTTTAGACATACCCGATATATTAATTCTTTATTTATATTTCCATCCGAAACGCATTTTAGCTGGAATTTCCTACGAGGCGGCTTACTTCCAGGCCGGATCCCCGCCCTGGCACCTAGAGGCGAAAGTACTCGCGTCATTGTACCGATGGAGCGAGGAAGAGAGGGGACGGGGCTCCAGTCCGGCGCAGCGGCAGAACGAGCTGCACCGAGAGGAGCTCCGTCAGGTCCTGGTGGCGGACTGGCGGCAGAGGCTTATGCGCCCTACCGCCGGCCTCGCTACCGTCGAGGCAATCCGGCCAGTACTCGACGACTGGCTCGGGAGAAGGCACGGCTCCCTATCGTTCAGGGTGACGCAGGTACTGTCGGGGCACGGCTGCTTCGGCAAGTACCTGCGTCGCTTAGGCAGGGAGCCGGACGCTCAGCGCCGTGTGCGGGCGACCTGATGCTGCCGGCAGTAGTGCTGAGGATGGTCAGTAGCGCAGCGTCGTGGGACGCGATGGCGTCCTTCTGCGAGGATGTGATATCGCAGATGGAAGCTGCGGAACAGGAGAGGGAGATCTCAACTCCCTTCCTGGGCCGCAGAAGACGCACCGGGCGCCGAAGAAGGGCGGATAACGCCCTCTTCCGCCCCCTATGAATGGGTCCAGGGGCGAGGGACAAGGGGAAGTCCCCGCCCCCTATTCGATGGATACCGAGGCGGAGGCGCGGCCTCTGAGGCGTTGCACGGGGTAGTTTAACACCCCACTACCCTGTGCAGGAGACGAGGCCCGGACAGACCGGGCCAGGAAGAGAGTGTGGGGTCGTGGAAGAATTTAGACTCCCGCGGCTCCACGCGCGTTCGTGATAGAAGAGACACCGGGGTGGTTTTAGTCAATAAAAGTCTGACAGACCGCGTCGCCCACCCCAGGACGGCGGACATACTATAAGGATTTCCACCCCGAAAAAAAAAGGTTTCGACGAAGTACACTATATTATGCCTCATCTACATTTAAACATCCCAGCAGTAATAAGTCAAAATATACTTACATCGTATACATTGCCTCATTACTTAGCATCTTAAGGATTTAAAAGCATCCAGCAAAGCCTAGGTCGGTGTGCGATGGAACAGCGCCAAAGCAATTAAATCGTGAACCGCACGCGAGGGTCTCTCCGCCACTCTTGCGACGCCGGCGCGCGCCAAATTGCTCTCGTTACTTGCACTTTTTAGAATAGCAACGTTACTCCTATCTTTTAAAACCGAACATCTGGTTATTTAAATTTTTATATGGTGTTCTATACAGTTGGTTAGGCAAATATTGGTGATATTGGTTGGTGGAACAAAATGTTGGTGGTGCAATATTCAATGTTATTTGAATATTTTGTGTTTTGATTGCTTGTCAACTTCTTGGAGTTCATTTACTTTAGTTATTTTTGCAACGTTATTTTATTTGAACGTATCTAGACGAACTACCTTGAAAAAGTTTGGGTTGCTTGTAATAAATCATAAACTTATTCCCTGCGAACTTTTTTAACATGTACTAACAGTATGGAAATTCTTTGAAGCTTTTGTTATTCTTTTTCTTTTTGAGAGCCTGAAAATGTATCAACATTATTGTTAGCAAAATATGATTTGTGGGAAGTTAAGGCGCGTTGGACGCGTCGCGTAAACACGAGCTAGAGACGACACGGCGTCAAGACGCGCGCGCACAAGCGGATCACCGTTTCTACGTGCGCATGTGCGTATTAACAATGTGCTCCCACACAAAAGTAGCGGCGCAGGCGAGGTGATGGCACCGCGAGGTCGAGGCGGTAGCATGCCGCGGTCGTTGTGCTCGGCTGCAACGCGACTCCACCGCCAATTTGAAGATTTTTTTCGGGAGTAGGCATATTTACAGAGTTAAAATTTATGAAGGAAGCCGCTTGCGCCTCGACTTCACATAAAAACAACTCCTTGACCGTGGTACGACGCTGCGCCGCCCCGACCGTGACTCGACTTACCATAATTATATGAAACTGTTAGTGAATATTTAAATATGTATCAAATATTAAACGACATTCTAATAACACTAAAATATTGTTCTCGAAAGAGCTCCCTAACTTATGACTCTCCATACAATAATACAGGTGGCTTACAAAATGTGCTAATGTAAGTTGTTCCTTTGTCTAAGAATACATATAAACAACAAACAAGATGACCAAATTTAAACCGTGAATAGAAAATATTGAACTGATGAATACATTTAAATATTTTGGGAACGAGGCAATGGTCCTACACAATGGTTTGTAAATGATCTGAAATTTAAAACGCACCGTATGCTGAATTTCAAAAGCTATTTATGTTGGTCATTTGTCTTCGTCTCAGATGCTTTAACTTTGGAACATTTGCATTTAGTGTCATATAAGACGTTCTATTCCAAAATATTGATACCTGTGAAAATAAAACACTCTTAAGGCGCTGCTGTCTAACTGCAGAATATAATTTGCGGGGTAATTGCGTAGCACACTAAAAATAGGTACCTAGTTATGACTTGTATTTGAATAGATTTACCAACATTCATAGTGTTATATATATTCTTGAGCATTTTTTTTACGAACAACTGTTATCAATATTCTCCATAATCATTTATATTATGATTGAAATGTCACGGTGTGTTCCGTAATTATTTATAGTGCTGACGGTATAAGTACCCACTACAGTTGCCATTGCTATGTCAGACATTTTGTCGACCAAGATTACAGGAAAGACTCATTTTCGCTTGAAAATACTTAAAATATGACTGCGCAAATAAATAGAATGAAACTCTTGAAGCTCCAATTAATCATTGGAAGCCCAAAATGAATATTTACTTGAACTTGAAAGATATATTGTTTAATTAGGTCGAAACGTTAGGTAGACATATTTATAACCTATTTGCAGCCAGCGTTAGCTACAGTATTAGATTGAGATTTATTACTCCCAATATATATCTTATGTATGTAGTACATTCGGCTCTAACACAGGCTAAACAGGGCTACAAAGTAAAGCCGCACTAAAGCATTAAATATTACACCCGATGTAAAGGCCACGCGCATTATCTTAATTAACCTTTCTTTCATTATCTAGACAGGGCAACAAGGTCCCCCGCTGCATTTTACAGATGGTACAACGTGAATTATAAATGGCCGGGTTCACTTACTACAATATACATACTTAGGTACCTACTCCAAACCTATGGTAATAGAATTGAGCCCGCTTGGAGTCCCGGGAGCGTAGCTGTAGCGTATTCATTCCGAATTCAAATGTTTGTACTTGTACAGTATACGCTCTCGTTCCAGTTGGGCGACTCCTCTCGCTGATTACTATGATACGGGAACAAGGAACTGTTTGTATACAACTATTGTACACTACTTACGGGTGTGAATGCTCGGATTTCGAATTTATGAAGCACTAGCTTTCCGCCCGCGGCTTCGCCCGCGTGGAGTTCGATTATATCGCGCTTTTTAGATTTCCCTCGGGAACATCAATTTTTTCCGGGATAAAATGTAGCCTATGTTCTTTCTCAGGGTCTAAAGATTGTCTGTGCCAAATTTCATCAAAATAGGTTGAAAAGTTTAAGCGGGAAAGCGTAACAGACAGACAGACAGACAGATAGAGTTACTTTCGCATTTATAATATTAGTATGGACTAGAGATGTTAGTGTTGTAAAATATTTCGTTTCGAAGTTACTTCCTTTTGAAAACGCCATATTCAGCAGAACTCATTTTGATGTTGGACCAAAAATTATGTAATGTCTAATAACATAAAACGTTGACTTCCAAACAGCGTAAAACTCAGTTCAAATGGTTTTGAAGTTTGCAAATACGAAGAAGAGTACGCTATTGAGAAAATTAAGTTGCAGAAACATTATCTACCTTTGCTCCTATTTTCTCTCGAATTAAACAAACAAAACCACAAGTATACTGCATGAAAAATAATATCATATCTCTTCAAGCATAAATTTTGACACCCTTTCGACATTTTTAATATCTATTTATTTTATTATTTATGTACACACAAGAAAATAGATAAGGATATGTAAAAATTAAGAACTAAGTACCAAGGTGCTGCTTTTTTCTTAAGATTTTTTTCCAGCAGATCTGCGAAAGGAAAAGTAAAAGAAATGTAGACAATATGTTTTAAGAACAAGGCGAAAAAAAAATATAAATGTGAAGTATAAAAGTAATAATATTAAACATGTAACAAATTCTCACAATACAGAAGAAAGGTAATGCTCTTTTAATCGATGTTTAAATATTGAAATAGTCTTTAAACCACGAATGTTAGGCGGGAGTGAGCTCCACAGTCTTACAGCATGGACAGAGAAGGAATAGGAATAGTAAATCGTTCTATGTGGTTGGATTTAAGGATGGATCTTAGGTGCGATCTACACGGTTCGGCGCTAGAACGCGTGTAAGAGAAACGCTCACTCCGGTAGGAAGGATAAAACGGGTTGTGTAAGATGTTGAAAAGGAGACAGACATATGTCATCATCATCATCATCAGCCCATAGCACTCCTAGTGGCCTATGTCCACTGCTGGACATAGGCCTCTCCTATTTTATGAGTTGCTTACGAGTTATTTACGAGTGTATCGAGAGTGACTAAGGCAAGAGATTAGAATTATAATCTTTTGTACGCTTCAAGTTCAATGCGCTAGTGACTTATGTACCTTAATTTAATATTATATCAATGCATATAGTATATATAATCGAATTATTCCATGTTCAATACCCACAATCTTTACCCCCGACTATGTTTAACCCCTCATATACAGTTGTTACAAAACAACAGACTTAACTGGTGATTTTTTTCGGTAAACAACACGGTAAACATAACATTAGTTTCAATATAAAGTTTTGCTTCATCATTATAGTATACAGTGTTGGTATTTATTTTTGAACATCTGTGGGAATAGCGGATCAACTCCACGATTGATTAAGGTCATGTTCAGGCACCACGAATGCTGAAGAAGTAATCCATACTAATATTATAAATGCGAAAGTAACTCTGTCTGTCTGTCTGTCTGTCTGTCTGTCTGTCTGTCTGTCTGTCTGTCTGTTACGCTTTCCCGATTAAACCACTCAACCGATTTGGATGAAATTTGGCACAGACAATCTTTAGACCCTGAGAAAGAACATAGGCTACCTTTTATCCCGGAAAAAATTGATGTTCCCGAGGGAAATCTAAAAAGCGCGATATAACCGAACTCCACGCGGGCGAAGCCGCGGGCGGAAAGCTAGTATAATAATATATGCTTTGACCCAGTTGTGGCAGGAGCGCCGCAGATGATTGTGAAAGCCAGCCAATCAGTTCCCTTTCAAGGGCACGCCGAATTGTTGGAAAATAAATTCGCAGTGGAAAAGTGGTGGTGGAAATTTTAATACCGTAAATTTGTTTTGTGAATAAGGAGATTTAAGAGATATCTGCGTGAAGTACCTATTTAACGACTGTTACAGCTCTTTTAAATCGAGTTCTGTCTTTTGTACTACTAAGTGTACTAGTTAAGAGTGGCTGGTAGCTACCTATATAATAACAGCCGTGCAGATCGATCGGTCCGGTTAAGCTACTTTTGCTACGGATAGTCTGTGGATGAAGATGATGTGTGGTAGATGATGTGGTGAAATCGTGCCCTAGTGGTTAAAACACCAGCCTATCAAGTATGAGTGCGCGGGTTCTATTCCAGGTCAGGCAAGTACCAATGTTATTATCATCATCTCAGCGTTAATCCCAGTCGCATCCGTAGCTTTTTCAGCTTTGGAGTCTGGGCAAGTACCAATGTAACTTTTCTAAAGTTATATGTACTTTCTAAGTATATCTTGGACACCAATGACTGAAGGTGAAGGAAAACATCTTGAGGAAACCTGAACTATAAGTCTGAAATGAAATCGTTTATTAAGCAAGTAGGATCACTGAACACTTTTACACGTCATATGTTTTTTTTTTTTTTTTTTTAACTAGATGAAGCCGGCATTTCCTAACTGACTACCTCTGAGAAGAAATAACCGAAACAAACTCTGGGATCATCGTCTTTTTTCAAGTCCAGACATTAATAATAAAAAGTAAAAAAACTAAAACCCAACTACGACAAAAAACGACGCTGAAAAAGTATAAAACAAGATTTTCAGAATACTGAACTGAACAAAGTTGCTAATGTAGTTGCAAGTAAATGGACACAGTAGACTCTACTAAGATGCCTTCTTTGTAAATTGACAATAATGTCATACAATAACATTCTGAAGTATGCAATATTCACTATGTAGAGATAAATTTTAATGTTTGGAAAACCGCAGTCACACGTTATCCAAATGCTACGGTAGATATGTAACGTGTGACTACGCCTTTCCAAACATGAAAATTTATCTCTACATAGTGAATATTGCATACTTCAGAATAGTATTGTATGACATTACTACTGTGTCCATTTACTTGCAACTACATTAGCAACTTTGTTCAGTTCAGTATTCTGAAAATCTTGTTTTATACTTTTTCAGCGTCGTTTTTTGTCGTAGTTGGGTTTTAGTTTCTATACTTTTTATTATTTGTACTATTTTGGTGTTAAAGAGTATTTGTGGCGTATAATATTAACAAAAGTTAAATTGTCGAACTAAAAACTAGGTAGTTAACATACATCTCTTTTGACTTATGTATCGGCGTATAGTAATATGTAGTGATATCCTATTTTACTATTTCTTAGCGCGTGGATCGTAGCACGTATAGCAACAGTTTCCCCGTATGAAGCTCCCGGTTTTTCGTAGTAGCGACGCACATTTGCGTCGATGGCAGCGAATAGGTCATGAATTAGTGGATGAGGTCGTTAGTATAAATAGATTGGATGTTTCATATATTAAGAGGACCTGGGAAGATTTCTTAATCTATCTAATTCTGCTAACGATCGACTGTTATGTGGATTTTTAAGTAATTTATTATGATCCAAGGCACTTATAAATAATCCCTCTATGGTTTTGACTCTACTGAGAGCGACATAGGCCTGTCCTTTAGCAAACAATGACTTTCCTAGACCGATAACTTTTTTACCTAGAGTACAACCTTGTAATTTATGTACAGTACAACCCCAAGAAAGAATCAGCGGGAGCATTTTACGCTGAATTTGCCCAGACCCCCTCAAGCCGTCAAATTCAGTGAGGCAAGGCTCGATTTTGATAAGTCCGTTAATATCTGCTTTTATGGATGCGTCGTAAAATTGTATGAGAACAGCGTTTGGCTGTTCTCCTGTTCCAACTGATCGAACCGAAGAGCAGGCCATTCGAAGGCCTTCACCACTCCCATCGCTCCGTTTACCAAACCCTGGTTTACATTCAAATTTCTACGAAGAATTACTCGGGATTATTTACAAACTTAAAGTACTCGTGAAGCTCTTTCAAATGATACCAAATACGGTGTATTTATTTTAATTTTATATTAACATAGAACTTTTTGTCCAATAGAGGGCGTAATACTAAATTTGGTGACAAGCTTTATAGCTCATAACCAACAAAATATCAAGGCCCTTCTAATGGTTCTGCAGTGGTCTTATTCTGATAAGTAGTAAAGAAGCTATCTATGAACGAAAAGATGTGAATTATATGCAATCAACCCATGAATACAGGTAAAGTCACAAGCAAATGCTAGTAATATATATATATTCAAAATGTACAAGTAAAGCGCTTTAAAGTGATACCAAACATGGCATATTTATCTTAAAAATTTTTTTTTACTCTGTATGTTTTGTCCGCTAGAGGGCGCCGCATTAGATTTTGTGAAACTCCATATAGCCTATAACCAGCAGACAATTAAGACGCTTCTAATGATATGTCATTTGTCGAATTCGAATAAGTAGTTTAGAAGTTACGAGGGAACAGATGAACATACATACATACATACATACATACATACATACATACATACATACATACATACATACATATATACATACATACATACATACATACATACATACATACATACATACATACATACATACATACATACATACATACATACATACATACATACATACATACATACATACATACATACATACATACATACATACATACATACATACATACATACATAGCCTGTCAAAATCATAACCCTCCTTTTGCTTTGCCGTAGTCGGGTAAAAATGAAAATGTTTACAATAATTTACCATAAAATTACGCATACCTATTGCTTAATAACAATGCTTAACAGAGCGAGCAGCTCAGTCCTAAGCTTTTTTATCTTCTAAATAATCTGTGTTTTTATAATACCCCTTTTTGCAAAGTTTGGCCTTTATACAACGTGTAACATAAAGGGTATATACATAACAAAGGCATGACATCTATACATGATATCAAACGATATTGGAAGGGTTTTTTAATTCTATATCTTTATGTTAGGAAGTTATGAGGAAAAGC
This sequence comes from Sesamia nonagrioides, assembly GCA_017933935.1. NCBI lineage: Eukaryota > Metazoa > Arthropoda > Insecta > Lepidoptera > Noctuidae > Sesamia > Sesamia nonagrioides. Next base: position 1,411,742 of record JADWQK010001341.1, read on the forward strand.
ACCGCCTGTGATAGGCTACTATCATACTAGTCGCACAGAGATATAGAAGACATTTATCGGATTTTGGCAAGTAACGTGACGGGTAACGAGTAGTTATTAACGTATGTAGTGTGCTGCCACGTTTGTTATGATTTGATTTTAAGAAACACACGAAACCGAAAATTTGGTACCAATTTTTTGAGTATTTTATTTTGAGTTGAAACCCTTCCGATATCGTTTGATATCATCTAAAGATGCCATGCCCTTGGTATGTATATACCCTTTTTGTTACACGTTGTATAGTTTTTAAATCGTATAATGGGTAAGTTTCGAATGTCCATGGGAAGCATGTTGTAAAAGTGTATACATTGACCCATGAACGAGTTGCCTACTCTGTGGAGACGAGTGTGATGTACAGCAAGATTGTGTTTGTTCCTGGTATTTACATTATGAATATCGCTTATTTTCTTAAAATCCAATATATTTTTATGTACACTGTGTGTGTTTATATTGTGAAGCTACAGTCAGAATGATCACCTCACTGAATTTAAAAAAAATAAAATTCATTTATTTTCAGATAACTTGGATCCATACATTTTAACAACGAAATTTGAATAAAATAAAAATTAACAATCAAATACAATAACACAAGACAACAATAATATAATACAACTAAAAATCTAAAATTAAAAAACCAAAAAAAAAAACACTAGTCATAAATAATTTACCCACTAATTTAATTTTCTCAAATAAATTAATAAACAAAATTTTTCTCTTAGAGAATCTCTAGGACCAATGGCTCGAACAGCCCTTTTCTGTAAAACAAAGCTTGTCAATGGTCTTCAAAAGGTCTGAAATCGCCAACCGGCATTGAGCAAGCGTGGTGATTAGGCTCAATCCTTCTCTGTATGAGAGGAGACTTGTGCCCAGCAGTGGGACGATAAAAAGGTTCATAATGATTATGATGAGTCTGTGGATTGGTGACCGTCTTTACATTCTGAGACTCCTCCGTGCCTCGGAAAGCTTAATAAGCTGTTGGTCCCGGCTATCATTTGTAGACTTTTGACAGTTGTTATTACGGGTAGTCATGGTCGCCATATTTATAATCGCGTCTAAACTGTATATGGAGTATCTTAATTCGACAGGATTGAACTAAAATATGATCTTCTATACTTTTCATAAGAATAGAATTTCTTAGAAATAGGAAGAAAAAGATGAAGACCGCATCAGGAACTCCCGCATCCGGGGCAGCCTTCGTGTCCGTGACATTGCAGACAAACTGCAGGAGGGTCGCCTACGCTGGTACGGCCACGTCTTACGCAAACCGGCATGTTACGTGGGTAACAAATGTCTTGCCATGGCGCCTCCGCCGGGCCGGAACAAGCGGGGTAGACCTAAGAAGCGCTGGCTTGACGTTGTGAGAGATGACATGCGTGCCAACAAGCTCTTACCACAGGATGCTAAAGATCGTGCGAAATGGAGGAGAATGTGCAGGAAAGGGGACCCCGGGCTCCAACGCGAAAGCCGCGGTTGCAACCGGGATAAACGCTGAGATGATGATGATGATGAGAAAGAAAAAGATGAACTTAAAATTAGTTTAGTTTGTGAACAAGAGAGTCAGCGCCATTGTGTAGTACTTTATTTAGTAATTAAGTATAGTCAGCCTCTACTGTTTCTACTTCAGGAACACGGATCTTCTATCAGTCACGCGGGCCTCGCACTGGTTTGTGGACACTAAAGAATCGCATGGTAATTATCTGTGATTGAGTGTCTATGACAAAATGCCGTCAGCTCATTCAATAACTTGACTAAGAAATAAGATGACAACAGCTAGTCAGAAAAATCTAGAAACTACTTTTTGACAGGGCAAAAATACATGTATTATTTCAAAACAAGCATTACACTGTAGATAAATCCATTTTGTTAAACATAACAATGACGTAATTTCTACAAGCAAATAGTAATTGTTGTCATCAACCATATAATTTCGGTTAAATGTAACTAATGCTTAATTGTTACTATGTTAATATTTCTGAGAGATCTTGACTTGTTGTATTTTGATAAGCTTAACAAATCAATAGCTTTGTATATTGCAAACTGTAAGGTAACTGACTGGTAGCTACTAGTCCATTTACACTTACTTGTCTATGTACATAAAAATTTACTTCCTGTTTACCTATGTATACATTGTATACACACAGGTCCGTTCGTGTGTGGAGTACTGCAGTTACATTTGGGCTGGCGCTGCTAAGTGTCACCTGGCCACTCTATATTCGGTGGAGATGCGGGCGAAGAGGCTGATTGGTGACCCTGATTTAACTCTAAACGGTCTTCTAAGCCTAGAGCACAGGTGTCGAGTAGCCAGCCTTTCCGTGCGTCCGCGTCCTTTCAGCCGCGTGGAATTCGGTTATATCGCGCTTTTTATATTTCCCTCGGGAATATCCATTTTTGTTTTCAATAAAAGGTAGCCTATGTTCTTTCTCAGGGTCTAAACATTGTCTATGCCAAATTTCATCAAAATCGGTTGAGAGGTTTAAGCGGGAAAGCGTAACAGACAGACAGAGATACTTTCGCATTTACAATATTAGTATGGATTAGACATCACAAGAGTGTGAGTTCATTTGTTTTTTTTTTTTGGCAACTGATACGATATCGCCTATTCTGCTAATGTCATGTGGAGACAGTCGCACAGCGAACCGTCGAACTTTGCACTTCGTGGTAGTTTTCTAATATATGTATGTAAAAGTACCTACACCACAAAGTCAACCGTTTAAATTATTGGTCATATGGCAAATTATACAATATAAACAACTCGTGTATTATAAACGACACGGTTGGTGCAGTGGCTGAGCGATCGACTGCTGCGCTGCGTGTCGCGGATTCGCGGTTATGGCCAACAATTAATTGTTGCGGTTGTTGTGATGTGACTTTATATGTTTGCAAACGTACTCACGATACAGGAGCAATTCCTAGTAAGGGGCGAAACGTTTTTTTTTTTTAAAAAAAACGTTATTGGACCAGCGAGCTGTTGTGCTTTGTGCTTCGTGGTAATTTTCTATTATAAAGGATGTATCTGACATCGACGCACAAACGAGTACCATGAATCCAGTACCTGATTCTGAACCCCCCAGTGGTGGAATTTATCGTCCGTTTTTTCCTAATAAAAAAATAAATGCGTTTTCTTTCACTTTAAACCGTTCATGATTGGGTTAGAAAGGTAGACCTAGACCTTTCTAACCCAATAAGATTTTAAAGTAAAAAAATAATTCGCTAATTACACAAAAAAGCGCAATGAGAACAATTCTCGAAAAACCATCCTATCAGCTGATTCAATAGAGTTCACATCGGGGGTCAACGTCATAGCCACAAATACGCGCGGCGGCACGCTTGCAACGTTCAAAGGTCGAGCCGACACTTTTTTTAAAACACTGATTTCTGTAACCGCTTATTAACGATATAAATGACTGTCATAATTTTATTAGTGGCATGCGGTGTAGCCTTTTCGCGAAGTTTGCGTTACGATGTCAGCACACCCTGTATGTAAAAGTACACCACAAAGTCAACCTTTTGAAAAAGTGGTCAAACGGCAAATATTGTGCAAAATAAATAACTCGTGTAGGTATTATAAACATTCCATTTACTAAACCGCGCATACTAAGAACTATAATTAAAGTGTATAGTATCCATTAGCCTCACTAAGTGCATTAACAGGCTTTCATTCAATTATCGAAGACTATTGTGGCCACATTATTCTACAAAGTAGTACCAGTAGTACGTAACTAAGCCACGGCACATAATTTAGTACCACCGCTTCGTCTTCGGAATATCTCATATTTATGACCAATAGTATCGTGAAAAGTGAAGCAATACGCGTTTACTGATGCGTGACGTCATAAACCCAGTTCAGGATGCATGAAATAACATTAGATGTAACGAAGCGTACGAGTGCTCGTAATTTATTTCGGTCACCGAATAGGTACATGTATTTTTGTACGTAGTTCTTATATATTTTATATTGAAATTAATGCAAACGGGTAGCCCGAGACATTCAAATTTTCTAGCGGTTTATGCAATTTACTGATCAACAGGGTAATTGCGTAACACACTATCAGTAGCAACGGGTTTCATTTTGACAGTTCAGCAATATTCATTGCGTTATTTACGTTGTTGAGCAGACAATTTTTCAAACATAAAATGGAGTAATGTATTCATATTTTATGATTTAGAAATGATTCCAACTGATAGTAGGTAATAGTGTGTTACGTAATTAGGGTGCAGCAGGGTAATTGCGTAACAAATTATCAGTAGTAATGAGTTTCATTTTGACAGTTCAACAACATTCATTGCGTTTTGTTTTTTATTTTTTTTTTCTTTCTCTTATGTCAATGTCACGTAATGAATTATTCATGTCGAAAAAGACGGCCGCACGAACCGAACACGGAGGAAGTTTTGGTATAAAGCCATGATGTGGCCACTATGTTACAATATTTCACTGTTCTTAGTGAATTATTCACTTAATGCACTTTTTACTACATAAATCACGCGTTTTTATTTAGTAAACGACACTATAAATAATTTAAAAGTCCAATGAAAAATGAGCGTGGCACTCATCTTAGCTTCCCGCCAAAACCTCCATTCATTGCGTTGCTACTCAAAATCAAAATTGTTTATTTCAAATTAACCATCACTTGGTACTTTTGAATAGTCAATGTCGGTCAGTCCAAGAAAAGTGAAGCTAAATTGCACGTTCCAAAGCGTAGATCTCTATAGAGAAGAACGTGCAAGAAACTCCATCGACACTGTTTTAAAATCATAATAAATGGGTTACTAGCAATATGCTTCGAAAGAATTCCGATTGATACACAATTAGGGTGCAATATCCGGTTGTAGGTACGCTATTCTTAATATTATTCACGGCCATAAGAAATATATCTATATTTATAAAATTATGATAATAAAAGTATTGGCTTATCACTTATTTCATGACATCGTGACATTTTAGGCCAATAATAACTCAAGAAGTCAAACTAAAATAAAGGGTGTAGGTATTCGAGTCCCGAATTCTCAGTATGTGAAGAGAATAGTTTTCACAGTAATGGAGGACCATTACCATGGCAACTATTCTCTTGAAAAGGGGCCTGCAAAAAGCAGGCTCTTTTCAAATGATATCTAATAAGACTTTTCGAGGAAAGGTGTCAATAAAAGTCTCAAGTCAGAACTAAAAATGATGTTAAATTTCTTTAGTTTGGGCCGATTCAATTGAAACCCTCAATCTTGGGATAATTAACTTTTGACCAACGGATTGATCATTCACACTGCAGACCTTGCCAATTATAAGTTTATTTTCCAATATCTAAAACACAAACCATACCTAGATATACGTGCCGATGCAGCTCAAGCAGACATGAAAAGATTAGCCAGTCAGCAAAGTTAATAGCAAGGATGACTGTCTAGAATGCACGAGACGTATTGCTTAGGCATTCGCTACATCTCAGTAATACACTTCTGTACAGCAAAGCTAGGGCCATATTTAAAAAAAAAAACATTTATTTAATCAGACATGTAATAATTTAGGGCTTCTACAAATATTCTAGAACACTAGGTAATATTATGATTGCACATCTTTTTATTTTGTAATTTCTATAAATTACAAAACAAACACAGCCTCCGTGGCGTAGCGGTAGCGGACGCGGCCGTTGCGCAGGAGGCGCGGGTTCGATCCCCGCACAGTGCAAATATTTGTATGCATGAATATGAATATTTGCACTGGTCTGGTCGTGCCTCGGAAAGCACGTTAAGCCGTTGGTCCCGGTTGCCATACGAACATCTAGTGGCAGTCGTTACGGGTTGTTGGAGCCCTCAAAAGTCCAACAATTGGTCTAACTGCAATGCTTCGATGTCGCCTTCGGGTTGTGGAGGTCAGACGGCAGTCGCTTCACGGAAAATGTCGAAGTTTAGCCATATCAGCAGTTGGACTGGTAAAGCGGACCTCAGACTCCAAAGCTGAAAAGGCTTCGGATGCGACTGGGATTAACGCTGGGATGATGATGATGACAAAACAAACCTATGTTAGAGGCCTAGAAACTAAAAGGCCAAGCCAACTGCGGCAGATTGGATGTAGCACCTGCCACGGCTACGGTATCACCGTAAACGAATGTATGTATACAACCTTATTTTTTGTTTATGCGAAACCTGAATATAGTTGATTAAGAATGAGCAACTGTATCGATTCCTATCATTCTTACACCATGTTATATTTTTTCCCAAATATATTTAGAAATTGTTGCAGTGTGGTTACCGAGCCCGCCAACGCACCGCCCGAGTGGAGCTTTGACCATATTTTTGTTGGGACAACCATGAAGAATAACAAGCTCACAATTTTGTGGTTTTTCATTATATCCTTTTGAAATTTTATAGATAGATTCTTTACTTAAAAATACAGGACACGTGCTTCGGGTTTCTCTTAAACAAAAAATAATGTCGTATAAATGAGCGCAAGATCGCTCTGCTCGCTTGGTTTGCGCACGGTTAGTGTAACCAACTATTGGAAAATGCTTAAAAGACTCGAACATTTAACAAAGTGTGCATCATAAGAAGGGCACTCTCATTTTTAGCAACCACCAAATTTTGAGTGTACTAGCTTAAAATATTCTAGAATAAATCCTCTCTTCTCAGGAATGCAACGTGAATGATCTCCCTTATTTAAGACGCAGAGAATTAAACTCAAGAAGTAGTACATTTGTGTGTGTATCCACGACACGAGCATAATTTATGGAAATGTGCAACATTAATCTTTAGAACTGCCAGTCATTTGCAGTTCATACGAGCTCAACCATTTAAATTAGAATGGCAAAATGTTTAAGAACTTAATGATTTTTTTTAAGCAACCTTTGGTAGGTTTTTAGTTGTTATATACTTCATTTGAAGTTAAGTTAGCGGCCGCACTTAACAATGGTGCTATAATAAGCGAGCGATTGTGGGTTCGATCCTTAATAAAGGTAAATCTTTTTGTTGTTTCATATAATTTAAAATTATGATAATTGATTTGTATTTTAAAGTAAAAATGTTTTCAAATAATATTTAAACGAATAGGAAAATTTATTGAATATTTATCCCAAAAAAGGTTTTTATTATATGTTTTAGTTTACTATAGAGGTAATATAATAAAAAAATATATAAAAATAAAACAATAAGCATATTATAATGCAATATACTATAAAATTATATATTATTCGGTATAGATATACTTATACTAACAAATGAAACAAACGTTGAAACGGCAGAATTGTAATATTTTATATAAAAGTAATCCTTGACAAACTTATGATATTGTTATGGTAAAAAATACGAAAAACATTTTTGGTTGTTAGATATGAAAATTATAATATTATACATATATTATGATTAAAGAGGTTATAGCTTAATTATTCATTTTCTTAAAGAAAAGAGGATTGAAGCTTAACCTGAATATTATTGCAATCATAAAATAATCTATACTAAAACACAAAATAGTGCTTATTACATTTACAATTTTTTTGCGTGTATAGCATGGTACTAGTGCTGTCATCCTGCAGTGACTTTTTTCGGAGTTTGATGGCATGAGATTATAATCTTCAAGCGTTTTCTTAGTTCAAAAGTAAACGAACTTATTTCTTATCGAATTCCGAAATTATTGTTTTTATAATTTACCAAAAGTAATTTGTATTGAAATTCCAAAAGGTGACATCTGTTAGCCATTAAGCCAACCGAACATATTACTGTCACTTAGCTAAATTACTTTGGAGATGGTTTAGAGTCCGTTATTGAGATATATAATAGTATATATTTAAAACACTGTAGGACACTTCTGCACTTTAATTGTTATAAATAGTTTTATTTATTTTTTTGTCTAGCTCGATAAGACTCCACCAGTCGCGCCAGTTTATTTTTAAACCACAAATGCAACCTCCCTTCTTCGCAAGATTTAAAAGTTTATTCAACGGTAAATATTGTCGTTTCGTTTCACTTGTCTCGACAGCTACCTTCGTCCTCCAACCTCTTGACCTTGACCTCCAACGGCTTACAGTATTTCCCTAAAACAATAACAATTTTATTACACACTTGTAACAAGCGATTAGTTTGCACCTTAACACAAATAATAATAAAAACAACTTACACAAAAGCCGGTTTCATATTATGATATTTGAGATATATTGCTGCATATGCAGGCGCATATTGATTAAAAAAGTAAAACTAATAACACAAACTGGTAACTATATGTTCACCGACCAACAACAGCTAAGTAATATTATTTGAGTTATTGTAGCTAATAATAGTTATTGTAGGTAGCGGAATATTTTTTGTGAAGGAGTGATTCAGATTCTTTCAAGTCTACCGTCATCTTTTTATAATGACTCTAATATAGAAAAAATCTTAAAAGAAAGTATCATCTTTAAGTTGCGGATCGGTATTTTTAGATATTTTTGTTGTCAGCATTCATAACTCACCAATAAACATTTAAAAAATATTTTGTAAGCTATTAGATTTGAACTCGAACCACCTTGAACGCCTATCAAGGCGAAAACCGTTAGGCCATTGAAACACTTACTGTGGACGTTGAAATTAGTAAGTAGTACCTAACAATCATAAGCGGGCAGCAAGTTGTCAAAGTGTATGAGTGTGTATCAAACTTTATTATAGAAGAAGGTCGTAACTACAACTAGTATTGCTTGGCCATAGTTTTGTGAGATTGCAACTCGACTTTTGGTCTTGACTGTACATATATTTTTGTATTCTATTTTTTTTTTTTTGGGTTTATAAGAAATCTCAGGGTCACTCAAAGGGTAATGGAGAGGGCTATGCTTGGGGTTTCACTGCCAGATCAAATTAGAAATGAGGAGATCCGCTTCTGCGGATCTCCTCGAACGAGACTAACTGACATATGTAGCCCGAAGATTTAGACACTTAAGTGGCAGTGGACCTGACATATTGCCCGTAGGACAGATGCCCGCAGGCGCCGACGGGTTCTCGAGTGGCGACCGGAAGACGCAGCGTGAGTAGGCCCTATAGAAGGTGGACCGACGACCTGGTGGAGAACGCGGGAAACCGGGAAACCGCTGGATACGGGTTGTCATGGAAATCCTTGGGGAGGCCTAAATCCAGCGGTGGACGTCTTGCGGCTGAAATGATGATTATGATTTTTTTTCTTTTTTATTGTTATGGTATGCAATGAAGTTTAACAAATGAATAAGGAACTCAATTCACAAAAAGCGAGACAATATTTACCTCATAAGCATTATCACAAAGTGTAGTTTAGGTATTGTTTCTGTTGTACCACAATCCTGTTTTGTTTCGTAATATTCTTCTATGAAGCATTAAAACACGTTTCAATGACGCGCAAGTGTAAAACCGGTGTTTTATAATTTATGTCGGAAAATTACAAGCAAAATTTAAGCATACGTATTATTAGTTATACACATTAGTGAAAATAATGTAAGTACCTAGTTTTTGTTATCTAGGTCCATAAGACTTATTTACACAGCAAAATACAATTAGAGCCGTCTAACTTGCATTGTCTAAACACCGGTTATAACATGAACTTGTATAACAAGTTAACAATTAGAATCAGCCAAGAAATGGCAGCTCGACGGATTGTAGATTTCCTTGTAATAATCAGAAAAAAAACAAAAACTGTTGCTAAACAATTACTTATCAGTATTAATGTGTAAGTACTCCATTTTAGGCATATCAGAGGTAGGTTTCTTTTATCCTATTAAATCAGAACCCAGCCACCCATTAAATAATCAGAGAGGTATGGTATGGTCGAGATTGGTGCAATGCTGCCATTTATTTTCCTTGATGTACAATCACACATGCCTTAGGAAAGATACTATGCTTTCTCAGCGATATTTGTAGAGCTTGATGAAGTATTTGTAATAGAAATATACTTTTTTCTCTTCTAATTATTAGTAAATTATTACTAAGCATATAAGTAAGTAAAATGAAGTACTTACGTTTTGTAAAATACGCCCATAAAATAAGTAGTGAAACTTTAACTAAAACCCAGATTTGATAAAAATGCAATTTCAAGATCCCTCACTGCATATTCTTCTAGCTGTTTATCCTTCTTTGTGCATTTTTATTCTACTATTTTACTTCCTAGATTAGAGCTGATTTATACCGAGCTAGTCCGCTGGGATTAATCCGCTTAAACTGCAGCAACTCAGCATCATTTGGAACACTAAGACTGCAGTCTTCGCTAATTCAAGAATATCGCTAACCTAGTATTATATTGGCTAACTACGTTTTTCATAACTTTGTTACAGAAATAAAGATCAAAGACTTTATAGGTAAATGTTTGAAATTAATTTCTTTTCATTGATTCATGTATAGACATGAATCAGTAAAAAAGTTGTTTGTTAGTTTTAATTGTTTTAAAAGTGTAAACCCGTTGAACACCACGTTTGATAACTAGTATAGATTAGTAACCAAACGCAGTGTTCAACGGGTTCAAGGTACTAATATTATTAAAGATATGTAATCTTTTTCAGATGTGTCAATATAATACTATGTGAGTGATATTGTATTTGTACGGTGTCGCAATAGTTTTTTATACGTATTTTAAACACTTATGGTGTTAAAAATATGTGTAAAAAAAATGATTAACACTTAACATTAGAATAAATAATAAATAAATAAATATATGGACAAATCACACAGATTGAGCTAGCCCCAAAGTAAGTACGAGACTTGCGTTATGGGATACTAACTTAGCAATACTATATTTATAATAGATACATATAAAATATGTAAAGAAAACCCTGTCCGATCCGTTAAGGTATTGTTAGGTATCGATAACTGATTCTACTAATGCCCACAAAGACAGACTAAACTTAAAAAAAAAATCTCCCTAAAAAAATAAATATTATTTCGCAAAAAGAGGTAACTTAATACATGTGCGTTATGCAACCCCTTCCGCGGGCGCAGGGCGGGGGGCGGGGGGCAGGGCACGCGGCACCTGTGATGTGGTCCCGTCGCTATTCGCTTAAAATAATACCGGTGTTGTCACTGTTTTAAAAATTACCAAATTTCGGGGAAATTGGAATTAATTCCCGGGAAAAAAGGATTATTTCAAAATTCATTAGTATTGTTACTATGATGATTATGTAAAATTTTATATTATATTTGGTCAAGTGTTTACCTAACCTTTATTATCCTTATGGGTCGGACAGGGTTTTCTTTACATATTGTATAGATGAACATCCAAGACCCAGGCCAGAATGTTAAATGTTAATAAATTTTTTTACACATATTTTTAACACATTACTTATTCATTATTATTACATTATTATTCATTATTACATTAAAATATACTAATATGTACTAATATGTAATATTTTAATTACCACTCTGTATACAGTATGTTAAATAACAGAGGGCGTTCCCTTAAACTCGTTAATATATATCATTAATAGATTAAAATAAAAATATCAGCATAGAAAAATAAGCATAAAAAAATCCGAAAAAAAAAATTTCTAATTGGAAATAAATTTGAAACCTCCTGTTTTAAATCAAAATAGTAGTCGTCATGTATAAATAAATTGCGACGTTGCCGTCTTTCATGTTCGCGTGTACAGTGTGTTTCTTTTACATGTCAATTTAAAAATTTTATTGAATATTTTCTTATTGGAAAAAATTTTAAAACATTTTGTTTTCGAATGGAAATATTTTTTTTAGCATGTATGTATGCTATACTACTTCGGGTTAACGGGAACGCCCTCTGTTAGTTAACATACTGTATAATACATATGCTACAAAAAAATATGGTATTTAATTTAACCTCAAACAATTCCCTTATATTAAAAGAGGTGAAGAGAGTACTTCGCCTCGTTTTGTGGACCGGAAATATTGTTAAGGTATATTAAATGAGAGAAATAAAGATATTAAATGGCCACATACATGCAGCCCAGGATTGGTAAGAAAAATTCAAAAATTAGAGTCCAAAAAAAAGGTAAAAGATTTTAGAGGATCAGTTAAATATTGAATTATTGTTTACAGTTATTAAGCTATTTACTGTCAGTGTTTTTTGCCACATCTAGATTACGCGCATATGTATTGTTTCGTCAAAGTACCTACGACAGTAAGCTACTATTACTACGTTATAACATTTCCAACATACGTGATAATGATGATTCGAGAGGATGTGTTTTATTGTAGGTTATCATCATCATCATCATCACCATCATCAACCTTTTATCGTCCCACTGCTGTGCACAGGTCTCCTCTCATACAGAGAAGGAATTGTAGGTTATGATGAGACATATTATTACCTACCCTATAAGGATAACAACTAACTATTGAAAATTTCGTAGCAGAAATACACACATAAAAATGTCATATTTCTAAGATGTATTTCAACCCCGAAGCAATAAACTACCCAATGTACGTTTATTGAATTTGTATAGTGGTCAGTATTGACGTAATTTTCCTCGTCGACAAGATTTTCTGTAAAATATAGCGGGAATAACTTATAAAATATGAGTATTCTAGATTTGGTCAGTTTTGCTGTCGCTGCAATGCCGATATATATTTGTGACGCGCGACGAAACTGCAATAACTAGCATTTTTGTAGACCGTACACTAAAGAGAAAATATGATTCTTATTTCAAAACGCAGTGCAGGGCAGCGTTACGGAGGCGTATCGCAAACTTCAAGTGATTATTGACGCGAAAATAGTCTCCCTTTCAAGTTTTTCAAGATGTTCGGCAGATAGAATAGAATAGAATACTCTTTATTATGTACACCATATACCTAGATTACAAAAACATAAATATAAAGATTTTACAAAGGGTGACACAATGGGCGGTCTTATCGCTAAGAGCGATCTTTTACAGACAACCTTTGGATGGAATAGTAAGGGGAAGGAGAGAGAAATAATGTAGGTAGTCTACAGTGTACTATTTACAATTTTATATTTATTTACAACTAGCTTTCCGCCCGCGGCTTCGCCCGCGTGGTGTTCGGTCATATCGCGCTTTTTAGATTTCCCTCGGGAACAACATTTTTTTTCGGGATAAAAGGTAGCCTATGTTCTTTCTCAGGGTCTAAAGATTGTCTGTGCCAAATTTCATCAAAATCGGTTGAGAGGTTTAAGCGGGAAAGCGTAACAGACAGACAGACAGACAGACAGACAGACAGACAGACAGACAGACAGACCGACAGACAGACAGACAGAGTTACTTTCGCTTTTATAATATTAGTATGGATTTAATTTTAAATTATAAAATTAAATTTTGCGATTTTGAGGGTTGTTGAAAACTAAATTAATATGTATAAACATAAATATAATCAGTCTATAATGTTCCCACTCCTGGGACAGGACCAGGCCTCCTCTCGATGAGAGGGACCGTAATCTACTTAGCGGGCCCAGTGCGGGTTGGTAGATGCCAAATGTCTTCGACTTACGATATGCCGGTTGCCTCATGATATTTTTTATGGTTCGTAAATTTATATGTAAGCATAGTATTAATTCGTAATGAGTATAATATGTAAATTCTTAAATGATTATAATAGGTAAATTGAAAAAATCTGCTCAATTTTAAGTCAACGGAAGATCTCAACTCTTCTGGGGCAATAAAGCAATCATATTAGATTTATATTTCACCTCTTCTTATATAATAAAGAATCCGACCCGACAAAATTTCATTTTCATACAATGTTCAGATTTTTCATTATGCTTAATATAAAGGAAATAAAATTTATTATGTTCTCATACGATGCCTTCTAAGAGAGCTTTAGGTATCGGAATTAAGCACGTGTCAGAAATAAAGCGGATAAGAGCAATAGTAGAACAAAACTAGGACCAACATTATCATTTCAACCGAAAGACATCCTCCTAGGTCTTCATCAATCACAGTCACTTTGACCGGTTCTGTGCTTCTCGCCTCTTCCTGAGATCTCCCAACGCTACGTCTGTCTTGAAGTATGCGGTCGTCACTCCAGAACCTGTCCACACAAATCAGCCATCCGTTCTGCATCAATATGCCCTACGGCCTGCCCACTGCTACTTACTTATGGCAATTTTGGGAATATGGAGCTCAACAAAAGGAATCACACAGTATTTAGTATATAATTATAGTGTGTTGTAGTGCGTATAATAAGTTAGTTAAGGAAATTAAGTAATAAATAAATATAAGTTCATAATTATTTCCCCTTAAGTAGAAAGTTCAGCAATAAAATGGGAGTCCCACCCATTAGACAAGACGATGAATGACAGAAAGATAAAACAGGTATGCGGAATAAAAGTGCGAGAGGAATAATAGCGAGAACTGGTATGAAAGGGTATAGTTACAAAAAAGGCTCCAATAATGTTGGAGGTAGCTAGTAATAATAAAATAAAAAAAAAGGGAATCACACAGAAATATTTTATGTCACGGATGACCTAACAAATAAATTATAAATTAAATAGTTACGTAGATTATTAGATGATGTTGCTGTAATTCTATCTATTGCTTATGATAAATCCTTCTTAATATCATAAATACGAAAGTTTGTGAGAATATGTGGATGGATATTTGTTACTCTTTCACGCAAAAAACTACTGAACTGATTTGGATGAAATTTGCCACACAAGTGGTTTATACCCGGGAATGTCATATATGATAATTATTATCCTGATATGCCTACGGGATCGAAACTTACGCGGGTGAAACTGCGGGTGTAGCTATTATGCTATAAATAAAATACTGTGCGATATGATGTGTTAACCCGTTCGCGGATTGTTCACTTTGACGATTCTTATTTCTTTCACTGTTAATGTACCTATGCGTAGATGGTCGTACATTCATCTTACGCTTAATTTTACTTTGACCTACTCACCTACCCACCATCTACACACTTTATGATGTCGCCGTATGTTCTCCGAAATAAAAAATGAGCATCGCAATTTTAGATTTTAAAAAATGAACAGCGTAATATCGTACGCGCCTCCGCTTTTTATGTCACACAAGCTTCACAGATGATTTTGTATGAGTGATACTGCAGGCTGGTTGCGTGCGAAGCCTTTTATCGTGTTAATGTTATAAAGAAACGCCGCCCTTTTTGTCTTGTCTTTAAGGTTTCTAAGGGAAAACCCAGTGATCTGATATATTTGTAGCATATACGCTAAAAAATCATATTCGTCGCTTCTTGCTTATTTTTTAGTATTATAGCGCCACATGCGAACAACGCGCTATACTACCTTCACCCGAATTCTACATCTCGAATTCGATTTCGCATCTCAGAGTTTACCGTGTAATTAGCATACACACAACTTCTCAACATCAACCGTAGGGCAAGTGCCCGCCAGACATAACAGCCGTCTGGTCGGAGGATCCTCCCTTTTCTGTGGAAGATGAGTGACTTTACTCTCTGTTACTCATCCCTCCACACTGGTGACCCCGAGCATTAACATCTGCCCAAGCTTCGTGCAGCAACTTCAGCGTGACGTCATCACTATACCATCAAACTGGTGGTATGTTTAATGATATCAGCATTAATATGCTTCTTCGTGCTACATTGACTTCAGTAGCAATTATAAACTAGTTGTTATCAGCATCGTTAGTCTTTAATGTATTATTTTTTATTAATAGAAATTACACTAAACCGTTGTTAATATTTTTTAATCTGTATTTTACATAACATTCAGATATATGTAAAACATAATTCATCACTATGATGAATCCTTTGCTTTTATCCCAATATATTTGGAATAGACGCAACATTTATTCCCATACTTTTCTTTTTCTTTTGTCAACATTTCGGTAGTCAAACCCCATACAATAACAGATATTTATCAAAGTCAATAAAGGTCACATGTCTACAAACGTTGACTCTGAATTGTGTATGGAAACTATTCCAGGCGTAGGTATTTAAGCTTGCAGAAAAGAAGTATTTTAAGATTGTTCGGCAAAGAGTACTTCGTCACGATTTCTGCCCATACTTTCAGATAGGTATATTTCTCTCAAAACACCAACACATAGGTAAGAAGCTATGATATATATTAAGATTTTTAGAGTTGTTCCATCTTGAAGAAAATCGTAAAATGCAAATGAAAAACAATAAAACTTCGCGAAATTGAAACGAGCGCCGTTGTTTACGAACATGGCATAATAAGTATTTGCTTTTGCCCGTGGTTTTACCGCTTAGGACTGAAAATTAGAAAAAAATATGTTAAGTGCGCTGTGGAAACATTACGTTGACCTTTTCTAATGAAAAAAAAAACGGTCAACGGTGTCGAGCCACGCTTAGTATAGGGTTACGGTTACGTAGTTTCCCGTCAGACACGATTAGTGATCCCTGAGAGTTAAATAAGAGAAAAAATAGGGTATTTGTTACCTCATCGTTCATACTGATCGTTTGGACCGCTGTTGATATTATTTTACACTAAAATTATATCAGCTGCGATCTAAACGATCCCAACTAGTCGCAATCATTTGACAAAAATGTGTTCGCCGATTAGGCTGCTGAGATTTTGTCAGCCACGTTTGGCCGAATCTTATAAATAAGGTATCCATAAAATATTTAATAAAAATCCAGAACATGGTCAGAACTTATTTATTTTAAGTTCGATTTATTACAAACGTATGAAATTTTTGTAACAAAATGAATACCTACATTTATGCAACAAAATTAAACATTTTTTTTTTTTTGTTAAAAAATGATACTTGTGTAACATGTCAGTTGTCACACATTTGTTTTTTTTTATAAACAACATATATAGAAATAAGTAGCTTACTTTGGTAATTAATTAGTGACTCTAACGTTTTTTTTATTTTTTTTATTGATGTACGTTTACAAACTTTTTGGAATTTTTTTTCATGCACACTTTATTTAACCAATGACACTTGAAATTTCTGGGTTTTTTTAGAGTTTATCGCAGTAATTAGGATAGGGTACACCGACCAAATGGGTTAGGTTAGGTTATAACTGTGACCTCGCACATCTCGATCAAGCGAAGTAAGCGGCACCACAGGATCAGGCTGCGAGCGCTTCATGAAAGTGACCGCGCAGTTACTTGGCTATATTCTTGTTTTGTTGCTTGGCTTGGCTTTGCAAATCTAGATATGTTCGCTCTTAACCAAAACAAATTTAGAAAAATGGCTATTAATTTACTTTCTGGTAATCCTTAACTATTACTGCTTCTTGCTGATATTTGGTGTGACGTGATTGTGCCTACAGACCTTATCTGGATGGGGCACGCTATCTTGAATTGGTTTGTGTGATTTTAAGGGTTTAGTTTTAGTTTTCATCAATAAAATAAAATAGTATCTTGCGACAACATTTATTATTTGAGTCTATATCTCTTTACTCAATTCTTTTTAAAAAAAGTGTCGCCCTACACTAGGAATTTCTCCTGTGTCGTGGGTGCTTTTACAAATATATACAGTCACATACACAAACAGCCAGACCAGAAACAACTAAATGTAGGCCATACAAATATTTATTCCGTGCGGGAATCGAAACCGCGACACGCAGCGCAGCAGTCGATTGCGTCAGTCACTGCGTCAATCGTGTCGTCTTAAAAAACATACGGTCTTATTCTAGCTACAGATTTAACCGGGATAATTCAAATACGTTTCAAGATCCCGCCACGTATTTGTATTATCCCGGTTAATAAGTTAATAAGTAATAATAAGATAAATTGCAATGCGTCCGTTCAGCTGTCATATAATTTATCCGAGTTTGATTGTTATGACGGCAGCCAATAATGTAGGGAGGAGTCGTCAATTGAAGAAAATTGGATATGAGCAGTGGTCACGCCTTGTAAATAAAGTCTACATCAAAGAACTTATTTATGGAGGCCGCTGCCGGAGATTTTTCCCAGTCGGTGAGAGTCAATTGTTTTTTTTTTAGGATTCTGAACTCGTAAAAGGTAAACAGTAAAATGTTAAATAATAAGAATAAAACAAGGCTAAAAATATGAACTCTCCTTATATATATTTTTTTTAATTGCTAGCTATTTTAAAACTTAATCCAAAACATTTAGATTATCAAACAAACGACTGCCTATTGCATTGAGTGGTGGCCTAGTGGTTAAAACACCAGCCTCTCAAGTATGAATGTGCGGGTTCGGGCAAGTACCAATATGACTTTTTTTAAAGTTATATGTACTTTCTAAGTATATCTTGGACACCAATGACTGAAGGTGAAGGGAAACATCTTGAGGAAACCTGGACTTTAAGTCTGAAATCGCCAACCCGCATTGAGCATATAGCGGAATGCGGAATAAAAGTGCGAGAGGAATAATAGCGAGAACTGGTATGAAAGGGTATAGTTACAAAAAAGGCTCCAATAATGTTGAAGGTAGCTAGTAAAAAAAAAAAAAACCGTGTTGAGCAAGCGTGGTGATTACGCTCAATCCTTCTCTGTATGAGAGGAGACCTGTGCCTAGCAGTGGGACGACAAAAGGTTGATGATGATGATGATGATACACATTGAAACAAATTGTGTCTTAGTTGTGGTGTTACATTTTATGTAACACTAGCTGCGCCATGCGGTTTCACCCGCGTAGATTTCGATATGCTCCGCTCCTATTGCCTGCGTTAGCTCCCGTTTTCGCAACATTTTTTGTTACTGCTCTGCTCCTATTGGTCATAGCGGGATTTTATATAGCCTAAAGCCTTCCTGGATTAATAGGCTATCTAACGCAAAAAGAATTTTTCAAATCGGACCAGTAGTTTTTGAGATTAGCGCGCACAAACAAACAAACTTTTTAGCTTTATTATATATTAGTATAGATTTTACATTTCACCAATCTGTACCAGGCCTTATTGCAATACGAAATAGTTTTCACTTATGTAGCAGAAGCTATCTAAATAATAATAACTTTTTTTTAAAGAATACTGAGAATAATATAGAAGAATAAGAATACGTTTCTCTACGTGTTGGATAAGGTAGTATGGCTCCACTTCGTTTGTTATTATTGTGACTGGTTAACGAGCTCTAAAGATAATTTAATACTGAGAATAATATAGAAGAATAAGAATACGTTTCTCTACGTGTTGGATAAGGTAGTATGGCTCCACTTCGTTTGTTATTATTGTGACTGGTTAACGAGCTCTAAAGATAATTTAATACTGAGAATAATATAGAAGAATAAGAATACGTTTCTCTACGTGTTGGATAAGGTAGTATGGCTCCACTTCGTTTGTTATTATTGTGACTGGTTAACGAGCTCTAAAGATAATTTAATACTGAGAATAATATAGAAGAATAAGAATACGTTTCTCTACGTGTTGGATAAGGTAGTATGGCTCCACTTCGTTTGTTATTATTGTGACTGGTTAACGAGCTCTAAAGGTAATTTAATACTGAGAATAATATAGAAGAATAAGAATACGTTTCTCTACGTGTTGGATAAGGTAGTATGGCTCCACTTCGTTTGTTATTATAGTGACTGGTTAACGAGCTCTAAAGATAATTTAATACAGAGAATAATATAGAAGAATAAGAATACGTTTCTCTACGTGTTGGATAAGGTAGTATGGCTCCACTTCGTTTGTTATTATTGTGACTGGTTAACGAGCTCTAAAGATAATTTAATACTGAGAATAATATAGAAGAATAAGAATACGTTTCTCTACGTGTTGGATAAGGTAGTATGGCTGCACTTCGTTTGTTATTATAGTGACTGGTTAACGAGCTCTAAAGATAATTTAATACAGAGAATAATATAGAAGAATAAGAATACGTTTCTCTACGTGTTGGATAAGGTAGTATGGCTCCACTTCGTTTGTTATTATAGTGACTGGTTAACGAGCTCTAAAGATAATTTAATACTGAGAATAATATAGAAGAATAAGAATACGTTTCTCTACGTGTTGGATAAGGTAGTATGGCTCCACTTCGTTTGTTATTATTGTGACTGGTTAACGAGCTCTAAAGATAATTAATGAACCTATGATTTTATCGGTAATCATGTTCGAACACACACAATGTGGTATTTATGAACTAATTAATATGTACTACTAGGGTTGCCTGCAATAAAACTAACGTAAAGCCGTAGTAGTATTAGTTATGAAAAAATCATGCACTTTTACACCCTACTTCATACTTGTGGCAATTGTGCGAAAGATATGCATTCTCGGTATCAGTAGTAATTTTATTAGTAGTTATAATATACTAACTAACTAGCTTTCCGCCAGCGGCTCCGCCCGCGGGGAATTCGGTTATATCGCGCTTTTTAGGTTTCCCTCGGGAATATCAATTTCTTCAATAAAACCATGTAGCCTATGTTTTTTCTCAGGGTCTAAAGATTGTCTATGTCAAATTTCATCAAAATCGGTTGAGAGATTTAAGCAGGAAAGCGTAACAGACAGACAGATAGAGTTACTTTCAGATTTATAATATTAGTATGGACACATTATGTTTTTGTGAACAGTTAAAAATTTAAAGAAAGTTATTTTTTTTAGAGTACCTACGCAGTGCCTACTAGTACGTGTAGGTTCATTTAATATTTTAGTTGAAAAGCTGATTAATTTGTTCATGACTAGCTGCACCCAGTGGTTTCGCCCGAGTAGGTTTCGATATGTTTACTTTTTGTATATGCTCCGCTCCTATTGGTCGCAGCGTGATGTTATATAGCCTAAAGCCTTCCTTGATTAAAGGACTATCCAACGCAAAAAGAAAAGCGTGAGGCGCTGTATACAAAAATTATGGCACAAAGCGCCTCACGCTTTTTTCTCATTTATACTAGTATTGTTATAGGTACTATTGTCATAAATTAAATTTAAAATTATTTTTATCTTTTTAGTTTGATATTCTTTCACAGCACGTTATTTTAGTTTTTTATTCAATGCATCACACACGCGGTACGACCACCGGCGTACTTTTGTCGGTGAACTAAAGTTTGCGCTATTCCAAAAGACTAGAAACACATTGATGCAGCTATAATAAAACCAGTCAGAAAAAATATTCTATAAATTTGTATTAGTACAACCATTTCCCCAATTATTGCTATAGGTAATTACACCGAAAATTGACGAACGGCTGGTCGTTTCTACGAAAGACGAATGGTAGATCGTGACAAGTTTTGTTTTCTAAATAAGGGGCCTGTTAAAGTTTGTGCGGGGCGTACCAGCAGCATTGGCTCCCGTTCGTTACGTCATCGCCGGGTCGATACAGCGGCGCACCCTGCGGCCACCCGAACGCTACACAACGACAAAATCACCAACTCTTAGTACTTTTTACATGCCCCTTGTTATCAACGTTTTTTGTTCTTTATTATCATGTAAATATACTTGAAATGTATTGCAAATTGACCCAATGCTTTCCATAGTTCGGAACTTTGAAAGGGAAACCTTTTCTGTTTTGTCTACTTAACTGTTCTTTACTCAAATAGTTTCTTTTCTTTCCAGGTAAGTTCGTTTCCGGTTTGCTGACTTCGTTAGTGATTAAGGAAAAAAGAAGTAGTTATCAGATGAAGAAAATTTGGCATTCTTCTGACCGAAAAGGTACTCAAGAATTTCGCTTACACATTTACACACGTAGTGGAAATGAAACAAAGTGAAAATTCGGCTTCCGACATACCCAATCACAAACATTTAAAATTAAAAACTATCCAGGTATTAAACAATTAAAAAAAAAAACTGTTGCGTATTTTAAAATGATACACGTTTTTGTAAAAGTTGCTTTACAAAAAATGTAGCTAAAGCAAAAAGCTGCAAAAGTTCAGAGTTCATTTAAAATCAGAAGGTAACGTGTGCAACGATACCTACTGACTTTAATTATTATTATTTTTATTTTAATAATTATAAACTAGTGCTTGACTGCAATCCCGCCTGATGGTAAGCAGTGATGCAGTTGTTGTTGGTAAAGCGCACTAGTTTATTAAGCCTATTGACTTAAAAAACTTAGGAATAGGAAGGATGATGGCAGTTGAGCGAGGTGATGCAATGTTAAACCCAAGACCAACACGACCAAACGATGCTGCGCTAGAGGGAGATTGATCTGGAGACTCTCCACGACCAAACTCCCGACACAACAACATTTGGCGCATCGTACCCGGCACACATCGCAACACAACTGCTCAGACCCGTCCTCCGTACGGCTTCACCAGATATCATGCCGGAACACGACGAATCGCTTGGCGGCAAGGCTTTGTCTGGTGGGTGGTAACTTGTGCCGGCAGCCGATGTTATGGCCTACCACCGAGAAAATAATAAATACTCTGAAATTGCATTAAATAAAATGAATACGGTCCTGCGTTTATTCCTTTACGTCACGTGCACAAGGCGCAGAACCTTCCCACAAAATACGATACTGCGGTATTAAATTTAAAATAAAATACACTTTCACTGCAATACAACTGAAGGTCTTTGTCCAATTAGTATCGGATACAGACTACACACAAAAGTACCTACTGGTATTGTAATTATCAAAATACAGGGTCAATTTACTATAGTAAATGACTCCGCTGACGTAATAGCTCCAGATAAAGCTAATCTAATTTGACCCCTATAAGGAAAATAGTGTATCTACAAACTGCTCCTATTTTGTGCTTCTGTTAATCCATATGACGAATGTTATATTAACCACAATTTTGACAACCACATATTTTGATATTTGGCAAGGATAAAGAAAGGTGGTTTCCTGGGAAAGGACATAGGCTACTTTTTGTACAGTTCAATTTCCGCCATCCACAAGTGCGAAGCCGTGAGAAGAAGCTAATATAATATATGTCTACAATCTGTTTCGTTCTATTTTTATGATTATTCTGACAACCCTAAATCTGATGTGTTTGTGGATGAATGGATTAAGATTATGCGTATATGTCTGGTGTTCTGTGAAAGAAAGTATGCGAGGGAGTCCACTGTTGCATGTACATAACTATGTTAATTTATGTAATTGGTGAATTCCTTTTGTATGCACGTGTTTTAATGACATAAATATATTACTTTATTTATTTTCTGTGAATTACAATGAAAATTTTTGTTTTTTATTCAAAGAATGCGATTTTCAGATAGGTAATCGAAATTTCCTATAGCTTTCGTGCGTTTCAGGGGCATAATCTGATCTCGATACAATGTATTCATAATAATGTACCACATTCGTCACCAAGACGAGTGTGTGTACGCATGCAATTTGTTGCACGTAAAGCGACGAGCATACAAAAAATAAAAGCATTGAGCTGCATCTGAACAGATTGAAAATCGATTCTAACATGTTTTTGAAAAGGTTAGACGGACGAAAATAATTAGGCGCAAAATTAAATTCGTGTTGGCAACTATGAAAAGAGATTTGTTCCGTACATAGTAATCTTATATCTCGTCCAATTCTATCCCTACTCTGGGACATAACCGCTTATAAATCTTGCGTAAATAAGTGTAATTAAATTGTATTATTCCTCGTGACTGTACCTAAATTTCGAGGCCCCATCTGCTGCAGGTATTTCATTTGAGTAGAGACACATTTTATCTCGAAAGTCCCCAACTTGGATCTTAGCTAGACAGAAATAGCATGTTTATGTCTAGATATTAGTCAAAGCAGACATTCGTTGGTGGTGACAAGGAATAAATTACTCAGGCTTTGTGCAGACCAGTGTTAAACTGTTTCAGTTTTTATCTGTGTAATCAGTCTATGGGTCAGTGAAAACCACAGAACAGATATCTATTCCGTGGTGGAAACATTGATTGAGCATAGGTACGCTCCAAATAAAACCGTATCTAGTCAAAATATTGGGTGGTGGGATATCGATACGCAAACTGAAAATATCATATCATTCAGCATTAAATTCAATGATTCTAATATATCCATTAGGATTCGGATTCGGATTTAGGAGTATTCCAGAAGGAAACTCAAGTATCGATCTCTGCTTAAGCATTACTTAAAACTAGTTTCAACCAATCAAATGGCTTGAAACGACACTTAAGTAGAGCTTGAGTTTTGAGTGGCGTTCTGTAATACGCACCTTAGCCCCGTAGATTGTTTTAGTCGGTAATCAAATAAGAAACGACCTGCAATTTCATTTTAAAAAAAAAACTTACACGGTCAAATAAAAGGACAGCATTTTCGAAATATTTAACTAAGTACCTATTTCACTTATCCTCTTAAAACTTATTGACCTTCTAATGACGAACACTTTTCAAATTATTGAACTCCTAACAACTTTGCGCTTCTAATCATGCACATTGGTTTGGATTATAATTATAAAATGCTTTAAATTCTGGATTTTTTTTGTTTTTCGCATGTCTGAATTGGCTGTTTAGTGTTTTTAAGACAAAAATGAATAATATTAAGTAACTGTCAAAAAAAAAAAGTAAAAAAACTAAAACCCAACTACGACAAAAAAACGACGCTGAAAAAGTATAAAACAAGATTTTCAGAATACTGAACTGAACAAAGTTGCTAATATAGTTGCAAATAAATGGACACAGTAGACTCTACCAAGATGCCTTCGTTGTAAATTGACAATAATGTCTTACGATACTATTCTGAAGTATGCAATATTCACTATTTAGAGATAAATTTTCATGTTTGGAAAACCGCAGTCACACGTTATCAAAGTGCTACGGTAGGTAGGTATATGTAACGTGTGACTACGCCTTTCCAAACATGAACATTTATCTCTACATAGTGAATATTGCATACTTCAGAATAGTATTGTAAGACATTGTAAGGCAACTTTGTTCAGTTCAGTATTCTGAAAATCTTGTTTTATACTTTTTCAGCGTCGTTTTTTGTCGTAGTTGGGTTTTAGTTTTTTTACTTTTTATTATTTGTACTATTTTGGTGTTAAAGTGTATTTGTGGCGCATAATATTAATAAAAGTTAAATTGACGAACTAAAAACTAGGTAGTTAAACATACGACATCTCTTTTGACTTATGTATCGGCGTATAGTAATATGTAGAGATGTCCTATTTTACTATTTCGTAGCGCTTGGAGCGTAGCGCGTATAGCAATGGTTTCCCCGTATGAAGCTCTCGGTTTTTCGTAGTAGCGACGCACATATTTTGCGTCGATGGCACCGAATGGGTCATGAATTAGTGGATGAGACCGTTAGTATAAATAGATTGGATGTTTTTCTAACGGTGGTAGGCCATAACATCGGCTGCCGGCAGAAGTTACCACCCACCAGACAAAGTCTTGCCGCCAAGCGATTCGTCGTGTTCCAGCATGATGTCTGGTGAAGCCGTACGGAGGACGCGTCTGAGCACTTTGTGTTGCGTTGTGTGGCGAGTACGATGCGCCAAATGTTGTTGTGTCGGGAGTTTGGTCGTGGAGAGTCTCCAGATCAATCTCCCTCTGGCGCAGCATGGTTGGTCGTGTTGGTCTTGGATTTAACATTGCATCACCTGGCTCAACTGCCGTCCTCCTTGCTATTCCTAAGTTTTTTAAGTGAATAGGCTTAATAAACTAGTGCGCAGGCATCAAGGATTGCGTCACTACTTACCATCAGGCGGGATTGCAGTCAAGCGCTAGTTTATAATTATTAAAAAAAAAAAAACTTCTGGACTTCTGGACCTGGGAAGATTTCTTATTCTACCTAATTCTGCTAACGATCGACTGTCATGTGGATTTTTAAGTAATTTATTATGATCCAAGGCACTTATAAATAATCCCTCTATGGTTTTAACTCTACTGAAAGCGACATAGGCCTGTCCTTTAGCAAAAAATGACTTTCCTAGATCTGTAACTTTTTTATCTAGAGAACCTTGTAATTTATGTACAGAACAACCCCAAGAAAGAATCAGCGGGAGCATTTTACGCTAAATTTGCCCAGAACCCCTCAAGCCGTCAAATTCAGTGATGCAAGGCTCGATTTTGATAAGTCCGTTAGTATCTGCTTTTATGGATGCGTCGTCAAATTGTATGAGAACAGCGCTTGGCTGTTCTCCTGTTCCAACTGATCGCGCCGAAGAGCACGCCATTCGAAGGCCTTCACCACTCCCATCGCTCCGTTTACCAAACCCTGGTTTACATTCAAATTTCTACGAAGCATTACTAGGGATTATGTACAAACATAAAGTACTCGTGAAGCTCTTTCAGATGATACCAAATACAGTATATTTATTTTAATTTTATATTAACATAGAACTTTTTGTCCGCTAGAGGGCGTAATACTAAATTTGGTGACAAGCTTTATAGCTCATAACCAACAGAATATCAAGGCCCTTCTAATGGTTCTGCAGTGGTCTTATTATGATAAGTAGTAAAGAAGCTATCTATGAACGAAAAGATGTGAATTATTTGCAATCAGCCCATGAATACAGGTAAAGTCACAAGCAAATGCTAGTAATATATATATATATATATTCAAAATGTACAAGTTAAGCCCTTTCAAATGATACCAAACACGGCATATTTATCTTAACTTTATATTTTTACTCTGTATATTTTGTCCGCTAGAGGGCGCCACATTAGATTTTGTGAAACTCCATATAGCCTATAACCAGCGGACAATTAAGACGCTTCTAATGATATGTCATTTATCGAATTCGAATAAGTAGTTTAGAAGTTACGAGAGAACAGATGAACACACATACATACATACATACATACACACATACATACATAGCCTGTCAAAATCATAACCCTCCTTTTGCTTTGCCGTAGTCGGGTAAAAAGACGAATGCGTAATATTATTCATTTTTTCTCGGTGGTAAGCCATACATCGGCTTTGCCGGCTTGAAGTTACCACCAGACAAAGCCTTGCCGCCAAGCTATTCGTCGTGTTCCGATGATGAGCATGATGTCTGGTGAACAGAGGTGTTACAGAGAAGGGTCTGAGCGGTTGTGTTGCGATATTGACGCAGGTACGATACGTCAAATGTTGTTGTGTTGGGAGTTTTATTTGGTCATTGGAGGGTCTCATCAATCTCCCTCTGGCGCGCAGCATCGTTGGTCGTGTTGTTGGGTTTAACGTGCACCACCTCGCTCAACTGCCGTCTTCCTTCCTATTCACTAAGTTTTTTTAAGTGATTGGAGGCAATAAACTAGCGCGCTTTGCCATCAAAGA
Source organism: Sesamia nonagrioides (assembly GCA_017933935.1). Taxonomy (NCBI): domain Eukaryota; kingdom Metazoa; phylum Arthropoda; class Insecta; order Lepidoptera; family Noctuidae; genus Sesamia; species Sesamia nonagrioides. Next base: position 1,438,697 of record JADWQK010001341.1, read on the forward strand.
TTGCATCACTGCTTACCATCAGGCGGGATTGCAGTCGAAGCGCTAGTTTATAATTAATGTAAAAAAGAATTATTAGAGCTTAGATACTTACGAGTCTTTATAAAATTTGTTTTAACATAAAATAAATCTGTAGGATTTCTGTGTTCGTACTGCTTTACGATATGTAATTAATTTTAATCTCAAGAACATATTCCACAGTGACAATTTAATTATACGTTGTGTATTCATATACTTATTAAATGCTTTTGGGGAGCTAAAATTTGCCCCAAGTTTTAATAAATACGTTCATAAGCTTAATTAAATTAAGACGTTATTTCAACCGGGGACTGTGCGATATTTTGCCGCTTAGTTTTTTTGATCTTAGACATTATGATAAAAGGTTTTTATGCGAACTAACTTTGGCAAGAGAAGTTGATCCATGTAAAACTTTTATTAAAGCTATTCAATCTACCTACGCACCTACTTAGATCGACGTTAACAAAGGTTTCTGACGAAAAATATTATTGAAAATAAATGCTTTTACTTTATAATGGTTAATTGGTTTGATTATATAATTGATCGACTTGTCAAACATCACAAAGCTGTTTGGTAAGTACACAACACAATATTTATTCACTCGTTCACGCCAATGACTCCCACAGGACACATGTAAATGGGGCTGCAAACATGTCCCCTTTGGGAGACTTTAAAGCCATAAAACAGAACAACTCAATCCATGTAAGCTTCCACTTGACTAATGGGTCACTGACAATTGAGTTAGCTGTTTGTACAATTTAAAAAACAAACGAGAGAACCGTATGGAGATTGAATTTAGTACTCCACCACTCTTTAGTTTGTACTAATTTCTTTTCATCATCATCAACCTTTTTAATCGTTCCACTGATGGGCACAGGTCTCCTCTCACACAGAGAAGGATTGAGCGTAATCACCACACTTGAAAAATGCGGGTTGGCGATTTCAGACTTAAAGTCCAGGTTTCCTCAAGATGTTTTCCTTCACCTTCAGTCTTTGGTGTACAAGATATACTTATAAAATACATATAACTTTAGAATAGTTACATTGGTACTTGCCTGACCTGGAATCGAACCCGCGCACTCATACTTGAGAGGCTGGTGTTTTAACCACAAGGCCACCACGACTTTCAATTTCTATTAGTTTGTAGGTACTAAATAGTCACTAAATTTGTTACTAAAGACTGAAAATGAACATAAATGAAATTCATGAACATGGTACAAGCATTTCTTATTTTTTATACCTATCAGCTGTGCTATGTCTTGCAACGGATCAACAATATCCTACAAAAATGTCTTTATAGCTCCAATCGAAAGTATTGAGTACTAGCTTTCCGCCCGCGGCTTCGCCCGCGTAGAGTTCGGTTATATCGCGCTTTTTAGATTTCCCTCGGGAATATCAAGTTTTCCGGGATAAAAGGTAGCCTATGTTTTTTCTCAGGGTCTAAAGATTTTCTGTGCCAAATTTCATCAAAATCGGTTGAGAGGTTTAAGCGGGAAAGCGTAACAGACAGACAGCCAGACAGACAGACAGACAGACAGAGAGACAGACAGAGTTACTTTCGCATTTATAATATTAGTATGGATTAAATGCGATTTTTTTAATGTACTCTAAATAATGCAACAAATCAAGGCTAATCACTTCTCAATACTCAATACTCAAGACTTTATTGCTTTCCATAATGTTACATAATAGTTCGTATATTAAAGTATAGAATCAATTACGGACCCTGTCGGGCACAGCAAAGTGTTTTGTTTAATTTTTGTTATAGGAGAGAGGATGAAGGCGCTCTTGTTGAGGAAACAAAAAAAAAAAGTAATAATTAAAATGGTATCATTCATCATCTAATCGTTAATCCCAGTCGCATCCGAAGCTTTTCAGCTTTGGATTCTGGGGTCCGCTTTACCAGACTAACTGCTGATTTTGGCTAAACTTCGATATTTTCCGTGAAGCGACTGCCGTCTGACCTCCACAACCCGAAAGCGATATCTAAGCATTGCAGTTAGACCAATTGTTAGATTTTTGAGTTCTTCAACAACCCGTAACGACTGCCACTAGATGTTCGTATGGCAACCGGAACCAACGGCTTAACGTGCTTTCCGAGGCACGACCAGACCAGTGCAAATATTCATATTCATGCATACAAATATTTGCACTGTGCGGGGATCGAACCCGCGCCTCCTTGCGCAACGGCCGCGTTCGCTACCGCTATGCCACAGAGGCTGTCAATTAAAATGGTATCATTAACGATCACTATTTTATAACTTTATGGTATTTATATTTTATAGAAGTATTTACATAGTAAACTTTCTTTTTATTTGAAAGAAAGAAATTTAGGTTATACAGTATGTTAACTAACAGAGGGCGTTCCCGTTAACCCGAAATAGTATAGCATACATACATGCTAAAAAAAATATTTCCATTCGAAAACAAAATGTTTTAAATTTTTTTCAATAAGAAAATATTCAATAAAAATTTGAAATTGACATGTAAAAGAAACACACTGTACACGCGAACTTGAAAGACGGCAACGTCGCAATTTATTTATGAATGACGAGCCGCGTATGCGGCGGCGATCTAAGATCTAATTGATTGATGTGTGTTGGTTGATGTGTGTTGGGCAATGCAACGTTAGGTAGATACTATTCCGCGCTACTATTTTGATTTAAAACAGGTGGTTTCAAATTTATTTTCAATTATAATTTCTTTTTATTCGGATTATTTTATGCTTATTTTTCTATGCTGAATGCTGATATTTTTATTTTAATCTATTAATGATATATATTAACGAGTTTAAGGGAACGCCCTCTGTCAAAGAGCCTGGTATTTATTATTATTCCATAGAAAATTTTAGACAACCTGTTGTCTGACGTCAACAAAGGTATTGTTATAAATTTTAAAGAGGATCGTTTCTCATCCAGCGATTACATTGTTCACGCGGGTGACCCTTTTAGATATACAATCTATCAACTTTTCTGTCAACATTCGTCAGACAGAATTTCAGGTCAGGTCATTTTTCACTTTTCGTGTTATTTTTTTTCTACATAACTGGCTGAAAGTTCCGGTTCGATAAGTTTAGGAGAGTGACGGAAAGTGTTATTTCGTCAAAATGTTGTAACGTAAGTTGTAATCGACCAGACCCTTTGTAGGCATCTAGCAAGCGTGAAAGAGGTCAAGAACTATTCAGAAAAAAGGTATATTCACAAGTGTCTTTAGCAGAAAAGCATATATGACATAGTAGGTATCTAGATATCTATGCCTATCATCAGATAACACTATACAGTATGACATTTTAATCGTTTTACAAAAATGTTTCACGGACTGTATCCGACCTTATATACGCCTAGCCGCGATTATTTGTTTTCTACCTTTAATTAAGATAATAGGTACAACGAAAAATAAATAATACATTAGAAATACGAAACATCCTGTTAATAATGTTTACATATCAAACGGACACAATACCCACTCCGCGCAAAATTCTATTGGTCAATCCCATCTCATTCATCATTTTTTGCAAGGAACGCAGCGCGCGCGAAACTAAAAAACTAGCTGGGTTCAGTTGGGTTCTAACCCCGGAAGTCAAACGTTGTGCGCGGGCGACTAGGTATCACACGTCGATCGTTAGTACGAGTGTAGAGTACCTAGTGCACAAGGATTAATTAGGTTGTCTGCCTACTTCATGATGAGTGATAGAAACTATCAGTAGGTACTCGAATATCGAGTGGCCCCTCAGCGGTGGAACTTACGTAGATATGATAATGGAAGATGTACCTGTCAGCTGTTTGTGTGGTCTGAAGTAAAGGGACTAGTGATGAGTTCAAAGGAGCACGCAGTGTTTAAAATCGCACGCAATTAAAATAGCAAATAGTTGCTACTTTTGATACAGTGAAACAAGACAGAGTGACTTCAAATAAATTAAAAGACAGTATTCAAAAGCGTGCATAGCAGTTGCGGATACAGGTAAAGGCTATTTATCTACATAATACATGTAAATAAAAAGTGATCATTTGTAAAGACAAAATTAGTAATTAGTGTAAATAATTCAGTTTATTCCCATTCTTTAAATATGCTTGAAACACAGGTGCGCAGCAATGTAGAAAGTACTCGTTCTAGCAAACACTCAAACAGTAACAAAAAATGTTCGCACTCGTAAATAGGTACATGTTAGTTGTGAACTCGCGCCGACGGGTAGGTAGTAGGTACGGACGACAGTAGGTCAAGCTACCCGAAACTGCCAAATATTCCCAATCAACCTTGAGCCTTAGTGTTTTAAAGATAAAGTTGAAAATCTAATAAAGAAATCTGACAGATTGTAGTAGCTTGATGTACTATCATCTGTACACATTTTTTGTTTGTGAACAAAAATGTGCGTAAACAATTTCGGTGGAATTTTGCCTAAATTACAACGACAATTTAGCAAATTGATAAGTTATTGAAATCGGCCGTATGTTTCTTGGGAAGAAACGTAAGTACTTAGGTAACTTTGGTCAATCAAATTCCCATTTCGGGCGCGAGAACAAGTACAAACAGGTCGCGACTGCGGTCGAGAGGCCGGCCCGCGCCCGCGCCTTTCAACTATCATTCGCTTGATAGTTTGCAAACAAATTTTCACTTGCGCGTCATAGTAAATAAATAATCAATCGTTGATGGTAAAGCGCACAAGTTTATTAAGCCTATTCACTTAATAATCTTAGTGAGTAGGAAGGAAGACGGCAGTTGAGCGAGGTGATGCAATGTTAAACCCAATAACACGACCAACGCTGCTGCATCAGGGGGAGATTAATCTGGAGACCCTCCACGATCAGACTACCGACACAATAACATTTGGCGCATCGTACCCGATCTGATCAGTGATTGTTGACATAGGTAATGCCTTTACGTAAAAGATCCCTAATTTGGGCGTTAGTACACTCGGCATTCATACCGAGTACGAATATCAAACACCCCACCGAGTACCGAGTATCGACCAAGTACTCAGTCCATCACTTTGATTCGATTTTAACACGAAAAAGTTTTTGACGGTCCTAAGCCCGTAAAAGTATGAAGGAAGAATTGGAATTAAGTTGATTTTAATTTACAAACTGACTTACGCACTGATAGTAAGAAACCTATCTTGCGCTGGTTGAATGAACTCGCCACGCCCCGCCCCTCGACCGTGAGCCGCTACATTGGTACCTGCGCGCTCGCGACAGGATGTTTTTATTGTTTTTAACCGCGTGATAATAATGAACAACATTTTTATTTTTAAATTAATGAAACCTCATAAATACCTATTTTTATTTTATGAACGTTAACTAATCATTGGATACATGGTGTGGGCTGCCGTTGTAAGACGGTTAAAAAATCATGGTGTATACATTAACAATATACGTAATTTCAGTGTTAGTCTGCGTCATTCCACTACCAGCAGTGGGTCCCCGGCCAGGTCATGATTAAAAAACGATCTTTTCCTGATTGGCCTGGGTCTTGGATGTTTATCTATATATGCATCTATTATAAATATAGTATAGTTAAGTTAGGTGCGTATTACAGAACGTCACTCAAAACTCAAGCTCTACTTAAATCTCGTTTCAAGCCATTTGATTGGTTGAAACTAGTTCTAAATAATGCTTAAGCAGAGATCAATGCTTGAGTTTCCTTCTGGAATACGGACCTTAGTGTCCCATAACACTAGACTCGAGCTTACTTTGGGGCTAGCTCAATCTGTGTGATTTGTCCGTATATATTTATTTATTATTTAATGCAAGTTACCAGTAAAATTCGAAACAGTAAAAAGTCATGATCGACGAAGTGATGTCGTTGACTTTTAGGTCTTTCGATCCAGGGTTAAAGAACAAGAAAACGGCAGAAAACCACCAGTGACCCACTCAAGAATAATCATAATTCCATACCAAAATTAACATAGCAATACATTATTTATATCTCATTTATTAACATTTATATGTACCTATACATTACAGCTGCTATTATGCTCGTCTAAGTTGCGCAACGAACTTTGATGCGGTTTATGATTTAGAGAATTTATTTCGGAGAACCATTAATATTTAACTTACTTCATCAACATCATCAGCCTCTACTCGTCCACTGCTGGACATAGGCCTCTTCCATGGCACGCCAACAAGCTCGATTCTAAGCAGTTCTCCGCCAGCCACTACCAGCCACCTTTTTGATGTCGTCGCTCCATCTCGCCCAAGGGCGTCCTACGCTACGTTTGCCGAGACGCGGTCTCCACTCGAGGACTCTCTTACTCCAACGGTTGTCGGTCCTGCGGCATATGTGACCAGCCCATTGCCACTTCAGCTTGCTAATCCTCTCAGCTATGTCGGTAACTCAGGTCCTCTGTCGGATCACCTCATTTCTGATGCGGTCCTTCAGAGAGACGCCCAACATAACCCGCTCCATAGCTCGCTGAGCGGCTTGTGGGCGTAACATACTTATACCTATTAAAAATAAATCTCAATATTTTGCCAGATCTAAAACCCGGGCTCGCCTTAATAAAAATATATTTTATTGGTTTCTTAACCTTTATGAATAACAGTTAAGTACCTACTAATATTTCATGCATGAAATCTAATAAACCAACAGAAGTCATAATCGTTTGAATAATTAGTCTTGCTCTATTATATTTTGACGACTGTACTTATGTGCTCATTTAGTTTGGTTAATACGCTCGTCAAGTGGCTGAAGGCGAGGAAACTATAATCATGACAACTTCACGCTGTAATTGAGCTTATATTTGTCAAAATAATTAAGATACTTTATGAAATTCATACTTAAAGTTTCGGCAAAACAAGCCTACTTCAGAGAAGTACGTGGTACACGGGACGTAAAGTGGGAGCGTTACGAACGCGAAACTAAACGAGAACACCTAAGTGACGACAGCGGTCGCGCAGGTGTGCAACACCATAGATAAAATAGAATACACTCTGGAGAAATCCTACATAGGGTGATAAAAAGGGGGTTTTTCTAGCTGAGAGCGATCGTTTAAAGACTTTTAGATAGATTAAAGAAGGGGAAGGGGAGACAAACACAGCAGATAAATTTTGGTGTATCATTTACATAACCCGATACACATATTTAAGTATATAAAGTAGGTAAACACAGGTGTATGCGTTTTATCATTAACCACAGACAACACTGTCACTGTCACACACAGAGCACTGTCTCGAGCGCACCACGTCGGTCATTCTTACGAGAGCCACAGGCGAGAGTAGACGTGTCGGTAGTCTGTCCGTTAAGTGCTTGTGCGAGCCTGTCATATTCAACGAAGTAAGGGTATTACAGCACCTCCAAAGCATCTTGACTGTGGTCAATGATGATTATGATGAAGGTACTTTAAAGGACAAAAGGAAGGAGGCCTACAGTCAGCAGTGGCTGGAACAAGCCTTCTTTCCTTTTATGCCATGCTCCCAACATTCCAACTTCGTAATATACTTAAAACACTTTCCAGAGGGTTTTGAATGTTAGTCTAAATCAATTGCTTTTGCATGAAAATGGTTTGAGCATTTTCAGTATATTTTCGTGGACGCAATTTAATTTACGTGATCAAGTACGCAAGAATAATTAAGTTGATACGCGATAATATCCTGCTTGCGTAAGCATATTAATTTTAATGTACGAGCAACTTTTAATCAATGTAGATTGATATGAGAAATGCGTTACATTTCAAACTTAATAATTAACGTATCTACATTGATATTTTGTAATGCAAACGAACTTTACCGTTTTAATTAATAAACGATAATGAAGTTTGTTTGTTTTTGATATGGTCTCCGCATTTGGTCCTTTTAGAGGACAATTGTGTGTGAATGATTATATTACAATATTTATAAACAAGTAGTATTCATAATCTATACTCTATAGCTGAAAAAATTATTTGTTTATTTGAACGCGCTAATCTCAGGAACAACTGGTCTGATATGAAAAATTATTTTTGCAGTAAATATCCCATTAATCCAGGAAGACTTTAGGCTATATAACACCACGCTGCAACCAAAAGGAGCGGAGCATATAAAGAAAACATATCGAAACCTTACGTGGGTTATAGCCTGGTGATGGCTACAGGGTGTAAGGAATAAGGATTTCCACGCGCAAACTAAGTTCCGTATCTGCTTCCGAACTACCCCGGTAAAGGTAAATCTGGATATTTAAAACAATAGTAGATCAATAATTATAATATAAACGGCATAAGTACCTATTGCATTTTTCAATGAAACAGCTGATTAACTTGAGCTAAGGATTTAGAGCTCCTGCAGGAATGTTTGAAAGAGTTACCGCGGGCCCGGAACACGGGTGGGTTTTAGTCAGTAAAACCCTAACTAATGTCCTCCCACTCGCCCCAAACAGGAGAAGTTATCTGACGATTTTCCGAACAAACAAATAGGGGTCTATGGTATAATAATGAGCTGAATTCATGGCTACAGTTGGGTTTCGAGATCCCGACCACTTTGTATAACATAAATGTGAATAATGATTTACTTTGATTACTACCGATCGTTACTGTAACCAAACTCACCGTGGAAACTTGTGTGGAGTGAGCTTGCGTGAGGGTTTAACACTATTGTTCTCTCTCTAAACTAAGCATTTAGTTACAAATGCTCACTCCACATAAGTTTTCGCGGTTAGTTGGTTACAGAGTCGCACTGCTGTACATGGGACCTACACATGTACATATCGGATAAGATGTTTAAATGTGTGAGTGAGCATAACCAGTAACCACTATGATCAAGAAGTTTCGTAGTTCATATAAATTTTTTGAAAGATATTATTAATAACACTGTTTTCATGATTCTTCTAAACATTACTGCACATAGTGCATACAAAGATCTTATTATACTTTTTACGTCCAACCATATCCATCGGTCAAGACATACTAGCTCTTTCGAATTTTTGATGAACTCAACTGCTGCAGTGGAATGATGCAGGCTAACACTGAAATTACGTATATTTTAATGTTATCTGATAATAGGTATACAAAAATAAATATAGAATCTACATACATACCTACTATGTCTTAAATGTTTTTGTACTAAAGACACTTGCGAATATACCTTTTTTCTGAATAGTTCTTGACCTCTTTCACGCTTGATAGATGCCTACAAAGGGTCTGCTCGATTACAACGTACGTTACAACATTTAGACTAAAAGTGTTGCCTCTCCTAAACTTATCGAACCGGAACTTTCAGCCAGTTATGTAGAAAAAAAATAACACGAAAAGTGAAAAATGACCTGACCTGAAATTCTGTCTGACGAATGTTGACAGAAAAGTTGATAGATTGTATATCTAAAAGGGTCACCCGCGTGAACAATGTAATCGCTGGATGAGAAACGATCCTCTTTAAAATTTATAACAATACCTTTGTTGACGTCAGACAACAGGTTGTGTAAAATTTTCTATGGAATAATTAATTAATACCAGGCTCTTTGAAAAATTGATATCTTGTAACGCATTTTTCTCATGGGATAAAACCATATAATCGGGTTTAATGCATTCAAAGAAATTTCCCTTGCTTCAATATGATGGTAGATAACTACATATTTACACTAGGTAGAGTTACAGACGCCAGCTCATCAAGCTACTACAATCTGCCAAGTTTCATTAATAGAGTCTCAACTTTATTGCTGAAGCATTAAGTTCAAAGATTGATGAATTGAATCAAAATTTTCTCAATGATGATTGAGAAAATTACACAGTTTTGGTAGCTTTATGAGGTGGGGTATGTGCCAAACTAAATAACTGGATAAATTAACTAACGGGGGCATCTAACGGTTAAGTCAAATGAAATGGGCTATGGTTAGGAAGAGAGAGAGAAAGCTTTAATAGTTTATGATATGCTGATTCATACCATGAATCAACCTAAAAAAGATTCACAACAGGGATCTTGTGAATCTTTTTTAGGTTGATTTTTTTAGATTGATTTTTTAGGTTGTTTTTAGGGTACCGTACCTCAAAAGGAAAAAACGGAGCCCTTATAGGATCACTTTGTTGTCCGTCTGTCTGTCTGTCTGCCTGTCTGTCAACACCCTTTATCTCAAGAACGCGTGGACGTATCAAGCTAAAATTCACTTGAAATACTCGGGTCTGTTGTCCCTTTAAGCTGTGAAAATATCAAACTTCTACGCCAAGCCAATCAAAAGATACAGCCGATTATGTCGATATTTTCAACAAATTTTCGACACTCGCAAAGGAATCAAAACCTACAGGATACTTCCCGTAAACTCAGAATCTTGAAATTTGGCATGAAGGATTGTCATATAATGCAAATATAGGAAAAATTGCGAAAATCACATTTTTTTACTTATATAATATTATAAACATATTTTAATAAAAATGAAACTTACTACCTTATTTCTCACGAACTAATAAAGGTATCAAATTGAAATTAAATCAAATACCTAGGTCTATTTTCCCTTTAAGCAGTGAAAAAATCAAACTTCTAAGCCAAGCCAATCAAAAGATACAGCCGATATGTCGATATTTTCAACAAATTTTCGACACTCGCAAAGGAATCAAAACCTACAGGATACTTCCCGTAAACTCAGAATCTTGAAATTTGGCATGAAGGATTGTCATATAATGTAAATATAGGAAAAATTGCGAAAATCACATTTTTTTAGTTATATAATATAATAAACATATTTTAATAAAATGAAACTTACTACCTTATTTCTCACGAACTAATAAAGGTATCAAATTGAAATTAAACCAAATACCTACGTCTATTGTCCCTTTAAGCAGTGAAAAAATCAAACTTCTAAGTTAAAGCGATCAAAAGATACAGCAGTTTATACCGACACCTTAGACGAATTTCCGTCACACGCTAGGGAATCAAAACCAACAAGGTACTTCCCGTGAACTCAGAATCTTGAAATTCGGCACGAAGCAACGTTATATTATAGTACAGACAGATAAAGGAAAAATTGTGAAAATGATAAATTTGAAGTTACATAAAATATTAAAATATTATTTTTGCTTACATGACATAAAATATTTTTTTAAAAATTATAAACTTACTACCTACCCTTTTTCACATGAACGCGTAGAGATATTAAAGTTGAAATTCATATCAAACACTTCTTAAATCTAATTGCCTCTATTCTGTGAAAAATTCTAAATCAATGCTAGTATTATAAATGCGAAAATAACTCTGTCTGTCTGTTACGCTTTTCCGCCTAACCCTCTCAACCGATTTTGATGAAGTTTGGCACAGATAATCTTTAGACCCAGAGAAAGAACATAGGCTACCTTTTATCCCGGAAAAATTTGATGTTCCCGAGGGGAATTTAAACAGCGCGATATAACCGAACTCCACGCGGGCGAAGCCGCTGGCGGAAAGCTAGTACGTCATAAGTTGTAAACCGCTACGTTTGTACGGCGGAACCCTCGGTGTGCGAGTCCGACTCGCATTTGGCCGGTTTTTTTTTAACTCACCAAGATCCTAATTTACTACTAATCCATACTTAATATTATAAATGCGAAAGTAACTCTGTCTGTCCGTCTGTTACGCTTTCCCGCTTAAACCTCCCAACCGATTTAGACGAAATTTGGCACAGATAATCTTTAGACCCTGAGGAAGGACATAGGCTACATGTGATTGAAAAAAAAATTGATATTCCCGAGGGAAATCTAAAAAGCGCAATATAACCGAATTCCACGCGGGCGAAGCCGCGGGCGGAAAGCTAGTACAAAATAAGTTCTTGCACTTTCTTTCCTGTGTCATAAATTACTGTTTTATATCATCATCATCAGCCTTTACTCGTCCACTGCTGGACATAAGCCTCTTTCATGGCACGCCAACAAGCTCGATCCTGAGCAGTTCTCCGCCAGCCACTACCAGCCACCTTTTTGATGTCGTCGCTCCATCTCGCCCAAGGGCGTCCCACGCTACGTTTGCCAAGACACGGTCTCCACTCAAGGACTCGTTTACCCCAACGGTTGTCGGTCCTGCGGCATATGTGACTAGCCCATTGCCACTTCAGCTTGCTAATCCTCTCAGCTGTTTTATATGCAGCACCCTAATTGCGTAACATACCTACTATCAATTGGAATCATTTTGATGCATATTGCTAATTCATTGCTCCTTAGGTTCGAAAAATGTGTTTGCTCAACAACGTAATAACGCAATGATATTGGCGCCGATTGTGTTAACATGTTTCTCGGTGGTAGGCAACAACATCAGCCGCCGGCATAAGTTACCACCCACCAGACAAAGTCTTGCCGCCAAGCGATTCGTCGTGTTCCGGCATGATGTCTGGTCAAGCCGTACGGAGGACGGGTCTGAGCAGTTGTGTTGCGATGTGTACCGGGTACGATGTGCCTAATGTTGTTGTGTCGGGAGTTTGGTCGTAGAGATCCAGATCATCTCCAGATCATCCTCTGGCGCAGCATCGTTGGTCGTGTTGTTAGGTTAAACATTGCATCACCTCGCTCAACTTCCGTCTTCCTTTCTATTCACTCAGTTTTTTTGAGTGAATAGGCTTAATAAGCTAGTGCGTTTTACCATCAACGATTGCATCACTGCTTACCATCAGGCGGGATTGCAGTCAAGCACTAGTTTATAACTAATAATAATAAAAAAAAACTAAACTAATTTTAAGAAAAGTGTATCTTTTTCTTTCCATTTCGTTGAGAAAAGGACAGAAGATAAAATGTCCTGTCAAATTAGTGCGCTCCTGACGTAAACTGGCGTATTTTTAGTCGCCATGTTTATAATCGCGTCTAAACTGTCTATGGAGTATCTTAATTTGACAGGATTTAATTAAAATGTTATCTTCTATCCTCTTCTTAACGAAATGGAACGAAAAAGATGCTCATAACTTAAATTAGTTTAGTTTGTAAACAACAGAATCGGCGCCATTGTTGTACTTTCAAAATGAAACCCATACTCTACTGTTAAACCCTAGTCAATAGTGTCGAAATGGTAGATCAGCGGCCCTAGCCAATGTAACATCGCTTCGTAGCGAAGCGAAATCGAATACCAAACCAACCAATGGCGGGAACGATTGACCACGTGATTTGTCGCGTCGCGTGGTCAATCGTTCCCGCCATTGGTTGGTTTGGTGTTCGATTTCGCTTCGCTATGAAGCGATGTTACATTGGCTATAGGCCCAGTGATCTCATAATTATCGATTTCGACAAGTTTCCTAATCTACAAACAAAATGGCGTCATTATGACTTTCGCGTGATCAATCACTGTCACTCCACTCCATATTAATAAATGTTCAAATTGAGTTGTAATTTTTAGAAAATCATTTCTACTAACGGGTTTTATAATAATATGGCAATGTCATTCTATCACCATTCCATTAATTCCAGACCAATAATTGATCGATCATTATGAATTTAGAAGATTACGAACTTTTAGCACAATGGCGATGGAATCATGTTGGAATGACAAATTTATAAAAATAGCTGACTAAGGTAGGTATACGCAATTATCCTGCACTAGCTGCGCCACGCGGTTTCACCCACGTAGGTTTCAACATGTTTTTTTTTATACGCTCCGCTCCTATTGGTCGCAGCGTAATGTTATATAGCCTAAAGCCTTTCTGGATTAATGGGCTATCCAACGGAAACATAATTTATCAAATCGGACCAATAGTTCCTAAGATTAGCGCGTTCAAACAAACAAACAGACAAACTCTTCAGCTTTATGTATTAAGGATTTTATATAGAGTCCATAGAAAACACACTAATATTAAAAGAAAACCGGCCAAGTGCGAGTCGGACTCGCACTCCGAGGGTTCCGCCGTACAAACGTAGCGGTTTACAATTTATGACCCTAGCGTGTGACGGAAATTCGTCCAAGGTGTCGGTATAAACTGCTGTATCTTTTGATCGCAATGCCTTAGAAGTTTGATTTTTTCACTGCCTAAATGGACCATAGACTTAAGTATTTGGTATAAATTTCAATTTGATACCTTTATTCGTTCGTGAGAAATAAGGTAGTAAGTTTCATTTTATAAAACTTTTTAATACCATTATATAACTTAAAAAATGTGATTTTCGCAAATTTTCCTATATTTGCATTATATGACAATGCTTCATTTCAAATTTCAAGATTCTGAGTTTACGGGAAGGAAAATATCGACATAATCGGCTGTATCTTTTGATTGGCTTGGCTTAGAAGTTTGATATTCTCACAGCTTAAAGGGACAATAGACCTGAGTATTTCATGTGAATTTCAGCTTGATACGTCCACGCGTTCTTGAGATAAAGGGTCTTGACAGACAGACGGACAACAAAGTGATCCTATAAGGGTTCCGTTTTTACTTTTGAGGTACGGAACCCTAAAAACACTAAATCTTAGCACTGACTTTACATAAAGAAGTACTACTGTTTACCTGCCATAGACAATGCATTTACTGACAATTTGAAGCACAGTATATAACAATAGAATAATATATCTTAAATTTTAATATTTAGCTTTAATTTTTATCGTCCACCGTGGCGCAGCAGTCAACGCGCCTGCCTGCGACGTGGAGGCCCCGAGTTCAACCCCCGGCCAGGTCATGATGGAAAACGATCTTTTTCTGATTGGCCTGGGTCTTGGATGTTTATCTATATATTTATCTTTTATAACACAAGTCTGCCGCCTGATGGTAAGCAGTGATGCAATCGTTGATGGTAAAGCGCACTAGTTTATTAAGCATATTCACCTAAAAAACTAAGGAATAGGAAGGATGACGGCAGTTGAGCGAGGTGATGCAATGTTAAACCCAAAACCAACACGACCAAACAATGCTGCGCTAGAGGGAGATTGATCTGGAGACTCTCCACGACCAAACTCCCGACACAACAACATTTGGCGCATCGTACCCGTCACACATCGCAACACAAATGCTAAGACCCGTCCTCCGTACGGCTTCACCAGACATCATGCCGGAACACGACGAATCGCTTCTGACTGATCGATAGCAAGGGTTTTACCACAAAAACTTAAACACTTATTCAACTTGTGTCCAGTGTCAGTGTTACGTTAAAGTCAAAGCGTTTAAATGGTGATTAGCATAAACAATTGCTAAACATTGTTTTGTGGTAGTAAGGTAAATGTTTAAATAAATAAATAAATATATACGGACAAATCACACAGATTGAGCTAAAGCCCCAAGTAAGTTCGAGACTTGTGTTATGGGATACTAACTCAACGATACTATATTTATAATACATACATAATATAGATAAACATCCAAGACTCAGGACAATCAGGAAAAGATCGTTTTTCCATCATGACCTGGCCGGGGAATCCGGGGATCGAACTCGGGGCCTCTCACGTTTTTTTTTTTTTTGTAAATTATTATAAACCAGCGCTTGACCGCAATCCCGCCTGATGGTAAGCAGCGATGCGATCGTAGGCAGGTGCGTTAACCGCTGCGCCACGGAGGCTTCCGTCGACTGGGACCGCAATTAACTCGGACCGCGGTCCCAGTCGCCGGATTCATTTAAATTTAATAATTTTCTTCCGGCGACTGGGACCGCTCATAAATGATAACTGAAATCAAATAATGTACAGTCAAACGACAAAGTAATAATTGAGTAAAAATCTTTTTTAACCGACTCCAAAAAAGGAGGAGGTTCTCAATTCTTCGTAATCTTTTTTTTACATATTATGTTCACCGATCACTCTAAGACCGATGTGCAGAATTCTCTTTTTTTTTCGAAAGTGTATACTTTCCAGGTGGTCCCATAGTCACCAGGTCAGGATCTGATGATGGAAGACCAGGGAAATCAAGGGGAGCTTTCAAAAATCGTAGAGGCGACTAGTACATTCTGTACCATTGATTATGAAATTAAAGGATTTAAGTTATTTGTATGAAAGATTACGCGGTAATAAGCGGTTTACGATTTACGAGGTATTAAAAAAACATACTTACTAGATCTCTTTCAAAACAATTTTCGTTGGTAGTTTTATAGTAATGTACATCATATGCTTTTTTAGATTTTTCATTTTCTTATTTTAAAAGTTAGAGGGGGGGGTGGGGCAACTTCTTTCCACTTTGGAAGCGTCTGTCACGCAACTATTCGGTTTAGAAAAAAAATATTTTAAAAAAGTCGATATCATTTTAGATATTCCACCCGTGTTTGACGCAAAAAAAAAACTGAGTTTTGGTTCTAAGTATGGAGACCCCAATATTTATTATTATTTTTGCATCAAAAATCTTAATGCGGTTCACAGAATACATCTACCTACTAAGTTTCAACAGTACCTACAGCTCTTATAGTTTCGGAAAAAATGGCTGTGACATACGGACGGACAGACGGACAGACAGACATGACGAATCTATAAGGGTTCCGTTTTTTGCCATTTGGCTACGGAACCCTAAAAATGGCCGTTATGGCTTCACACAAAATCAGTATTAACTGTGTTAAAATTTAAAAATAATGTTATAATTTTATAACATCCTTCTTTTTTTTCTAAAGTGTCCGGTCAAATATAGCCCAAAAGCAATAGTATTCGTCGATACTCGATACGAACTACGTAAATATTTTGTATGAATAATTTTACGAGTTAGAAAGAAATAGTAATATACTATCATACAATGCTATTGCCTTTGTGTGTGTTTACCTGCATGTGTGCATTATATAATAACGGGCTAGGTCAATTTATAAGCGCATAGGATAAAATCATGAACATCATCTAGAACGAGTAAATGATATTCATATCAATAATTTAGATGTTTGTTCGTTTGACTGTACCGATTTCGGCTTGTATAGTAGACTTTTGTTACCTATGAGTGGTCCCAGTCGCCGGAAGAAAATTATTTATTTTTTATGAATCCGGCGACTGGGACCGCGGTCCGAGTTAATTGCGATCCCAGTCGACGGAAGCCTCCGCCACGGAGGACTAATATTGATGGGGTAGACGTTATCGAATATAATTCTGTTGTTAATTAAGACAAGTTGTTAGAAATATACGCATTAATTAATTTAATGTAAAAAGTTAAGAAGATTAGCAAATATTGAAATAAGTTCGGTGATAACAACTGTAGTAGCTACACACATAAGGGTTACACCTAATAGGTAAACAACAATACAGTCAAAAGCCGATTTCGTATCCAATGGTTTACGGTACGATGACTGAGAAAACCGAATTAGTAAATGTCAACAAGCAATTAATCGTTTTCCCTAAATAAATATAACATTTAGTTACACAATAACGCAGAACGTATTTAATTAATTAATATCAAAGTAAACTTTTTGATTACACCTTTTTAGGGTTCCGTAGCCAAATAGCAAAAAACGGAACCCTTATAGATTCGTCATGTATGTCTGTCCGTCTGTCCGTCCGTATGTCACAGCCATTTTATCCGAAACTATAAGAGTTATACTGTTGAAACTTGGTAGGTATATGTATTCTGTGAACCGCATTAAGATTTTTTTTTATTATAAATATTGGGGACTCCCCTTACTTAGAGCTGAAACTAAATTTTTTTTTCATCACTCACATATTATGTGATGGGTATCTATGGATAGGTCTTCAAAAATGATATCGAGGTTCCAGACAGACCTTTCCAAAGTGGAAACAAGTTGGTCTCCCCTCTAACTTGTAACATAAGAAAATGAAAAATCTAAAAAGGACACGATGTACATTACTATAAAAACTACCAACGAAAATTGTTTTGAACGCGATCTAGTAAGTAGTTTTTTTTTTTTTGATATCTCGTAAATCTTAAACTAAAACTGCTTATTACCTCGTAATCTTTCATACAAATAACATAAATCCTTTAATTTGATAAATCAGTGGTACGGAACCCTTTGTGCGTGAGTCCGACACGCACTTGGCCGGTTTTTTAAAGTCACGATCCGTTGGTTGATTATCTCTGTAACGCATACGTCTTCCTCAGAGATAACTTACCTTTGGTTAGGTTTTACCTAATCATATTATTTACAAAAGAGTTTTTATAAATTCTAATTAGATACGAATAGTCAATTTATGCCAATTCACTCACTCACTGACTATTGTATGAATAGGTAATTAATTTGATTCATTGTTTCCCTCGGGAGCGATTTTTATAAATGTTTAATCCATATGATAATTACAATACTAATACAAACTACATATGTAGGTACGTTGATTGTAAATACTGATATAAACTGTATTAATAGGCTGTTGGTACTTGTAGATATGCTTAAATTAAATAAAGGCTGGATATCAGTAGATAAGAACCATAACAAACAAATCGCAATCAAACAAAACAATACTACGTGTACCTACCTAGTAAGTGGCTACACGATGTAGGTAAGTCGTTCAATGTTGAACATTACGTGTGTTCGGGAGGCATATCCGATTTCAATTTAATGTAAGGTTTCAGATATCAATAGTCGCTTAAACAGTCATTTAGTCAAGGACGGTGACATTTGCGTTGACATAATATAAGGTTGCATTGCGATAGGTCGCGTAGATCGCGACGTCAGCGGCGACGAGTGGCATATGAGTGATATTAAATTTATTAACACGCGAGGGATGATTCAGGTCGGTGCGCTCATCATCAGCCAGGCGAGGAGACAAGCCCGACGTACTCCGTGCCGGTGTCTGAGACCGGGTCGGCTCCGCTCCGGTGGGCAGTCGGCCCGCTCCGCTTAACATGTCGCCGCCGCTCTCGCCGCGAGCGGGCCGGGCCGGCGAACTAGCGGGCTGCACGCACAGTCCTCTCCTAACCGCGAGTGAGCGCGCTGCTGCCGCGGCGCGCCCTCCGCACACAGTCAGGCACATGCCTACGAAATGTCACCTACCTACATTTCCCGATAACGTCCGATTAGCAATTAACACCGCCGAATAGCACGCTCAGTGCACGGTGCCGTTCGATAGTTTTAAACGTTCTAATATTAACAGTTGTATCTTTTTTTCGTGAAGTTTTTTCGAGTAAGATTTTTGTTTTCGCGTAACGATTACATATATGGAATGTGTTGCTAATTCATAACCTTGACTCCACGAAATAGCATTGTTTTTTGGTGTGTTTTTATTAGTTGCGTTGCCGGTAATTATGTCTCCTCGTGTTCGTGTGTACATTGTTCGTAACGCGTGTAGTTTCGCTGTGTTTCTTTCTCGCCTAAAGCAGGAAATAACAAGTAAAGGTTACTGTCGCCTGCAATGTTTTGTTATACATATGTGCCGATAAAATATGCCTCGCGTACTTGGATTTGAGAGTGAGGTATAAAATATCGTCGTATAGAATCCGGTTTTTTGTTTACGGATCTGATGCTGATGCTGACCTTGCTGGTAAGAATATGAGACAGTATTTGCCGGTGCAGATGCAAAATGCTGTTCGGTAGGGCTATTATAATTATTTATAAATTATTTAAAAACATTACTTTGTACGAACTGTAAAGTAAAGTCGGCCGTCGTGATACGCATGGACGAATGACGAGAACACACGGCTTACCGTCCGCATCTAAATGCCCAATTAACTACGTATGTACTAGGTTTTATATTCTATGAGGGAAACAAAATCTTAAACAAGTATCGGTCTAATTAGAAACCACCACGCGTGATTTGTTGATTTAGGTATCTACACTTATATAGGAAACATTATCTACGCAGATTACTAAGTAGTGCATGGTACAATAGTAGCAATTAAAATTGCAAAACATGACGATTTTATGACTTAATCATTTGTCTGACAAGAATGGCAAATGACGTTGTCCTTCTGTAGACTGTCTCTATTGTTTAGCTAATTATAAAATGTTTTACTTACGTCTGTAAGTTAAGTATGCATGAATTGTGATAAACTGTACCTATTCAAAGCAAGTATACTCTCAATAATTCATTATAAATAGCTACGTAGGCGCTTTGCAAAAAAAAAAACCACAATGCATTATAACTATGTAGGTATTTGAACTCGCAAACGTATAAGCATCTATAAAATAAATAAATAGGTATTATTATAATAATAATAATTGACAGTACGTATAAATAACACAATAGAATCGTTAGCTTCACTATGATTGACAATACTTATTAATGATACATAATATACGTATAATTTACACACTCAGTTTTGGCAGTAGGAAGGTATCTTGACCACATTTGTAAATAATATTATTTACTGATAGACTTTCATGTGAGATGTAAAAAAGTCAAAATGACGTTAAAAAATGTTTTTATGATGTCTTCTTGCTGATATACTGGCCATCGTTTAAGTGTGATCAGTGTTCCAAATATGAATTTCAAAACACAAAATATTCCAAAAAAAAAAAATCTGAGTTACTCGATTCTTATAACATTGTTTTATTAACAGACGGATTAAAAATATAATATTCAAATATTCATGAGTTAAATATAATATATTTATGACCGTTGATCACACATTAAGAAACAAAAAAAATACTATTTATATTCAAACCGGTAAAACTTTATGTCATCCGATTTTATCTACATGCTTCAACCTCATAGGTGCGTATTACAGAACGTCACTCAAAACTCAAGCTTTACTTAAGTCTCGTTTGAAGCCTTTTGATTGGTTGAAACTAGTGTTAAGTAATGCTTAAACATAGATCAATGCTTGAGTTTCCTTCTGGAATACGGACCATAGTGAGTGCGAACTTATTATGTTACTCTCCGAGTGTTTTCACAAGGAAAACATTGTTTATAATTTGTTTTAAGTAGACGATTGTAAGTTAGTATATATAGCATTTAATCTCATCGGGGTTACCTGTAATGGTAGATTTAAAAAAACAAATAAATACATAGTTATGTAAATATATTCCTGTCTCTACCTAAGTCTGATAACAATATTTGTTTTCATAGGATAAATACAGGCTGATTGTTTATTCAGATCATAAGAAAAAAGAAAAGATGTATGTAATTTGTAAAAAGAAGGTGGCTTCTCGGAACTATATCTAACTCACAATAAATAAAATAAAAAAACGGGCCAAGTGCGTGTCGGACTCTCGCACAAAGGGTTCCGTACCATTGATGTATGAAAGATTACGCGGTAATAAGCGGTTTACGATTTACGAGGTATTAAAAAAAACCTACTTACTAGATCTCGTTCAAAACAATTTTCGTTGGTAATTCTCGTAGTACATCAGAAGATTTTTTTAGATTTTTTATTTTCTTATTTTAGAAGTTAAAGGGGGGGGACTAACTTTTTTTTACTTTGGAAGCGCCTGTCACCCAAACTATTCGGTTTAGAAAAAAAAAATATTTTAGAAACCTCGATATCATTTTTGAAGACCTATCCATAAATACCCCACACGTATACGTAAGTGTAGTATGATGAAAAAAATATTTTGAGTTTCAGTTCTAAGTATGGGGAGCCCCCAATATTTAATATTATTTTTTATCTTTGCATCAAATTCTTAATGCGGTTCACAGAATACATTTACCTACCAAGTTTCAACAGTATAGTTCTTATAGTTTCGGTAAAAATGGCTGTGACATACAGATGGACAGACAGACATGACGAATCTATAAGGGTTCCGTTTTTTGCCATTTCGCTACGGAACCCTAATATACATTAATTCATTGACATACCACGCACAGCCTGAATCGCTGGCTTTTAGAAGCATCAAATTTTACACAAGGGTGACAAAAAGGAAGGGTATTTTTTAATTAATCCACTGAAGGGGTTTATAGGAGACGACTTGTATGGAAGACTGGGTGAGCATTGGGCAATAAGGAAAGGGTATTTGAAAATTAATCCACTAAAGGTGTTTTGAGCAATAAGGAAGGGTTTTTGAAAATTAATCCACTAAGGCGCTTTGCACATGGAGTAACTATTGTCGCAAGTGACAACTAGCTGTTTACATACATATATTGCAATTGGACTGTGCACACATTGCAACTCAAGTTTCGAGTTTCGGTGTTCGGCAACACTTTTCAGTTGCCGTAATCGATGATTAAGTTAGTTACTAATTGCCGCAACTAGCAACTGCTAAATATTAGGTATACCGATTTTAAAGTTGCCGGTTTCCTCGATCACAAAGCGTCGGGTGATTTCCCTCCCTCACTCCTCCTCCCTGTGCTCGGGAATGCCAGTGTCGCAAGTGCACAGATTGCCATAAATTTGCGGCAACCGTAAACGTTACAGTAACTTTCAACTTTTTACAGGAAAGTCTTAGAAAGTTGATTGTTACCTCAACTCAAATTGCTCCATGTGTAAAGCGCCTAAAGGGGTCTAAATAGGAGACTACAGTTTGTATCGAAGTTGTTGTTTCCCTAATTGGAAATCCTATCGAACGGTTAGTTTAACCGAGATTATGACTATAATAGTGTTCAACATCTCACACAAATTACATTCCACCGCCACTTAAAGAATTATCTACTTTAGTGCAATGTATTGTACCTAAGTAGATTTTTGTGTAATCATTCGTAACAAAAAGATTCTACTTAATAAGTTTTTGAATACAATGAAATTTATAATTTATCATATCCGACATCCAGTTTATTTATATACACAATAAAATACATAAGGATATGCCAAAATAAACATCTGAGTACAAAGGTGATGCACAAATATTTCTTAAGAAATTTTTTCCAGCAGATCTGCGAAAAGAGAAGTAAAACAGAAATATAAACAATAGTGTGTAAGAATAAAGAGAAAAAAGAAATATGAATATGATAAGTATAAAATCAGTAATAGTAAATAAACCTAAACATATACTTAATCCAACATTTTTTATCCATTATAATTACATAACAAAAATAAATATTGCTAAGTAACTTGAAAATTATCACAAATTCTTAGTTCAAATATTGGCTCAAAAACTTAGAATTAGCATGACTCCCGTACGTTACGTCATAATCGTGACGTAGCCGCGACATGGTAGCCGCACGAAGTAATTGCATTATTAATAAGCGTAAAGAGGATAAACTCGTATGATAAAAACGTCATGTAAGAAATATGTTTTCGTCACATTATATAATATAAATAATAATCGCGTTTTGTTTTACTTACATATTATATTCTTATTAGAATTGTAATTAAAAGCGTGGAACCCCCTTTGTTCCCACACAGATTTCACGGCCGTCGGCCTTCAAAATAGGAATGAGCAGGCATCTTCTAGGCACGTTGTTTGCACCACAGATCTCATTCATAGTTCTTCATCAGGCGTGATCTAAGTCAATAGCAAGCCTTCGAAACCACCGCGAACGCCGCGCCGTGTACCACCGCAAACGCGACACCCCGCAATTTTTAAATTTGTAATATCTTCGAAAATATTCATTTAAATAATGTGGTGTAAAGGACGATATAGATCTATATTAAATCAACAATGTATTGAATGTATTAAATTGTAAAAGGATTAATGTTATATTGGTTGAAATCGCTTATTGGTTAAATTAGCCGGTATTTGTCGTAAAAAGTAAATGACAAAAAAATGTTATTGTGGGGTATCCATAGGAGATAGACGTTATACTATCGCGGACTTCTTTGTAGACCTTTTCAATATTAAGTACATTATTTTGATAAATCTCGTAGGTTCAGCCTGCGTTTCATTGCAAACGCGGAAAAAAAAATTATTTACCACATCACATTAGAAATCTCAAAAATAACAGTATTATACACCTGAACATATACATCTTCCAAACCTTACATATAAACCTTCCTCTTTCAATCACTCTATCTATAAAAAAACCGCATCATAATCCGTAGTTTTAAAGATTTAATCTTATGAAAAGAGAAAGTGACTTTGTTTTATAATATGTAGTGATACTGGTATTCAGGTGCTTATAAAGTAAATCGATATTATCGTCAACACCGCTTTTCTTCGGATAACGTTTCAGCTACTCAGCTTTGAATTCAGATATTACCTGACGTAGTTATTCTACGTGAAATCGTTTCTAGACGGCGAAAGTATATGGAATTTATTAATTTAATTTACAGTCCAGCCATCGAGAAAATGCTTTCCTAACACTTCTAACCCATACTAATATTATGAATGCGAAAGTAACTTTGTCTGTCTGTTACGCTTTCCTGCTTAAACTTCTCAGCCGATTTTGATGAAATTTGGCACAGACAATCTTTAGACCCTGAGAAAGGACATAGGGTACCTTTTATTTAAAAAAAAAATGATATTTCCGAGGGAAATCTAAAAAGCGCGATATAACCGAATTCCACGCGGGCGAAGCCGTGGGCGGAAAGCTAGTAGCTAATAAGGGTCAGCAGGGTAATTGCGTAACACATTTTCAGTTGCAATGGGTTTCATTTTGACAGTTCAACAACATTCATTGCGTTATTTACGTTGTTGAACAGACACATTTTCTAACATATGGAGCAATGGAACAGCAGTAAGCTTCAAAATGATTCCAACTGATAATAATAGTGTGTTACGCAATTAGGGTGCTGATGCGCAGAACACAAAGGTTTGTGTGAAACTTGACATGTGTCAATAACAGAGTTCGAAGGATATATATCAATTGATATATCATGATATATATTAATTGATATATCAATTGATATATATCATGATATATATCCGATATATATCTGATATATATCAAACCATTTTTTGTGATATATATCAAAATTTATGGTATGTTGCATTTAAGTACTTTTACCGACGCGCTGCTGGAATATTCGTCGTTTTTTCTGTCTTCAGACCGTAATACTTCGAATACCAAGGTACTGCAATCAATAATAATAGTGCAACGTAAAAGAGCCAAAATAATTTTCAATTATATCATCTGCAAACATAACCTACTCCTTAAAAGTGAAGTGTAGTGTTAATCTTTTAAGAATGTCACCAGGCGATTTGACAGTTCTAGCTGACTAGAAAAAGACTAATTTGTTATTTGATTATAACTCGACTGAGTACAAATATTAGGATTTTTAATATATTTTAATTTTCTTTTCCTAATATTTATAGACTTTGTTTTCTCAGAAAAAGATGGTTATTTTTAGTTGATTTTTGTGGACTATAAGATTTTATGTTTATTTTGTTAAATAAAAACTAAAAATATGTTGTTTTTATATTGTAATAAATTCATAATAATAAACTGTCATGTACCCGTGGAAATCATATAGGTAGTAATAAGATAATGAAATGGCAGTCTTAAGAAATGGATATAAATATCGGATATATATCCGATTTTGGATATATATCATAAATATCCGATTTTTTTATATTTATTATAAATATTGGATATTTTCGAACCCTGGTCAATAACGCATTGTCTAGTCGACTGCGCCTTCGATACAGCAAGCACTTAACAATAAGTAACAAACACACTATTTAACAAAAATATAGTTCAAAAAACTAAAAAAACATTATTTTAAAGAATATCAGACTAAATGGCTAAAAATAATTAAAAAAACAAGCGTGAGGTGCTTTGTGCCATTATTTTTGTATATTAAGCGCCTCACGCTCTTTTTTAAATTATTGTTAACTTTTTAGTTTAATATTCTTTAAAAGCATGTTTTTATAGTTTTTTAAAATATATTTATTTTCAACTTTTTAGTTCGGTATTCTTTTTAAAAAATAAAAACGAACGAACGGACGTATTGAAAACGGTGGGACATTTTACAATAATGAGCCGCTCAATCGTAGTCCAAAGAGTTAGAGACGGACAAACAAACAAACAAACAAGCAAGCAAACATACAAGTGAAGCTAATAAAAAGCATGTAAAAAGCGGCAGAGAGCGAGTCGGATTATAATTTCGATTGTATACCACCGTACTTAATACAATTTATTTTAATTATTTGTTATTACCATCATCATTCTCCTGCCCTTATCCCAAGTTATTTGGGGTCGGCGCAACATGTCTTTGTCTTTTGTCTTGTCTTTTTTTTTATTTGTTATTACCGTCATAGTAAAATCTAAATACGCTGTGAATTTTAAGTTTCTATTTATTACGATTCAATAGATACATCCCTGTAGCAGATAGAAGAACACAGGGCTCATAGTAATAGGACTCCATCCGTAGGTACTCCTTTTTTTGTTTTGTATGGGAAATCATCAAATGACCTCTCCAGCCCTGGGCGGAGCGGAAGGGCATGTCAGACTTTTACTGACTCAACTGACTGAAACCCACCCGTGTTCCTTCACTTGCCTGTGCGCCAGGACCACTTTTTTAACCAACCTGCAGCCCTGGCCCACCCATTCGTACTCCTTGGGTAAGGAAAAATAATAATTATTCACACTTTTATAACTTCTCTCCTAAGTAACATAAACGTTTCTCTACAGTTTGTCCAATAACAGAAAGCTAATCAGTGATAAATGGTCTCCTTAATTCCCAATTAGTGTCCTTTTAAACCAATTCACGTACTAAGAAGAAAAGCAATACGCAGGGAGTATTGATAAAATCAAATAACGTATCGAGAAAATCGAATTACATATTTTAGTAACTTATTTTGGCGTTGGGCAATTCTGATTCAGAAATTGATTTTATTATCGGGTAACGGTATTTTTTTTCAACCTCATTTTTAAAGCAAACAATTAGTGTAAGAAAGAATATAAGAATTTATAACTAATTCGATTTTCAAATATGTAACTACTTGGTGAAAACTTGTAATTAAGGTGCAAAATGGCTAAGCGTTTTCTCATTCCTCATTACACTGTAGGAACATAGACCTCCTCTAGAGAATGCTGTAACTGGGAAGGTCAAGGGAATTAAGGGCTAAGCAAATTGAATACCAACACAAATTGTTAGTATGAACAAATTACAACAACTGTCATTTAGACACGTTTGTGCGAAAAATTTACGTCTTTGCGACTCTGTCTAATCTTTCAGGAATAACAGGCATAATGTTGTGTCAAATTTTCCCACCGCGCGTGTACTAAAAGTTAAAGCAGATACACGTGAATGTATACCTGCCGGTCGGTTCGGTTATGTTATAGTTAGAATATCACCGTGAGAACTTAGATGACGTAAGCTGTCATTTCGTCTGAGCCTAGGGCACTAATAACAATTCACTTTAAGGTCACTTCACAAAGATTATATTACGGTATGATTTTTACAGAGAGTTTTGACGGGATAGCTAAGATGAGTGTCACGCGCATTTTTCATTGGACTTTTAAAATTATTTATAGTGTCGTGTACTAAATAAAAAAGCGTGATTTATGTAGTAAAAAGTGCATTCAGTAAATAATTTATAAAAGAACATTGAAATATCGCAGCATAGTGGCCACATCATGATTTTGCCTCAAACCGGGATCATAGACGGTTCACGCGGCCGTCTTTTTCAACTGTCATTGGCGATATCCGCCATTATTGTGAAATAAAATTTTCAAAGAATTTCTATAATTTGTTACACGTGTTATTGGCAAAATTGTGGTATCTATTCCACAGAGGTCAAGAGGTCAAAAGTTGAGATTGAAGGAATCTCACCTTGAAAGAAGAACATTTTTACAGAATAGTACTACAATACTCGTAGGTACATATTATCGTAGTTTTAAAGGTGTGTAAGCAGAATTTTATTGTATTTTAGGAAGAAATGTGCCCTAGTTGAGAGTTTTAAGATAAAGTTAATACCTACTTCTAGATTAAGTATTTAAATTATCAGACTGATACCTTCTTATCAAAACGTACATCATCGGATAATCTGTTTTAATTCTGTTCATGTATTGTTGTTTACCTACTACAAAAATATTGATAAGGTAGATACACTTAGGTGGTCCTGATAAATAATAAAAATTAGTAACATCAGTTCTGGACCAGCGAGGTAAGTAATTACTTATCACACTAACTCCATTAATGGCTTGCATTTTGACAGTTCAACAATATTCATTGCGTTATTTACTTTGTTGATCAGACATTTTTTTCGGACATATGAAGCAATAGATTCTCCATTTCCTACAAGAACTCTTTCACTGATTGAAAGTTATGCTACTGCTTATAGCTATAATATGATGCCTATGTTGTAAAACGAGAAACTTCACGCGAAACGAAATCGCGGGCAGAAGCTAGTACGTATGTTACAAATGAAAAAAGTTGGAGATCGCAGATATTTTATTTGGCGGACGTTTAGCTGACGTGATTGCCAATTAGCTTTTCATTGCGATGTGCATTTTGCGTTTCTTGATGAATTTCACAATTTAAGATTTCTCCTAAACTGTTGTCAATTAGAATATAAGTAGATAGTATAATCCGTCATTGCCCCAATCTCGCAGGTATTCGAATGACAGCTGTCAGTCTAAGACGGTTCTGTGAAGTGACTTTAGCCGGGCAATTTCATGCAGCGTGTCAATTTGACGTACAATTAATTACGCGTTGTATGTCGTGGATTCGAAACCAATGTGACGCCTCTACATTGTGTAAATATAAATACCTTATTCACTGTCTCAAGTGAACGAAACAATTTTATGTAACTATACGTCATGAAGGCCTCTACCAATCCGCACTAGTGGGCCTATATGGTAGATTACAGCCAACTCCGCCGCGAAAGTGAAAAAGCATATGTACCAGCAGTGGTAACATTATGCTGATTATCACTACATGTTATAAAACAAAGTCACTTTTACTTTCCCTATGTCGTTTTGTATGATTCAATCTTTAAAATTACGCAACGGATTCTGATGGGGTTTTTTTAATAGATAGAGTGATTCAAGAGGAAGGTTTTTATGTATAATAACATTCATTAAATAGTGGAGAAATACTATTATTTTTGAGGTTTCTAACACATGTCGCAAAATAAACCCATTTTTTGAGCATACATTGCAAACGCTGGCTGAACCCTATGAGATAGTTCAAAATAAAATATTACAGTATTGTAGACCTTAAAAATGCCTACAAAAAAGTCTGCGACACCATATGTCTACCTACTATAGTTTCTTCATTATGACTACTTTTTTATGTTTGGAAAATTAATTAAAATGCCAGTCGAAATCAGAGCCCACTATTTGTGCCTTATTATTAATCTTTATCCAAATAAATTACGTCATATCTAAGGTAATTTCAGTAGCAGCAGATCTGTTTTTGAATTATTGGAATTGGTTGTTTCATTCAGGAGATATCACGATTTATTCAAAACTAAACACCAGAAAAAATCCGTGTGCCGCTCGCGCCCTTGCCGGCCGCCTGCTACTTGAGTGTTTCTCTGCCTAAACCGCGGAGGGTGTGGGCCGGAGCAGGGAACCATTATTTCGAACAAACATGCTACCCCAGTAGGCTTTCGTTCTGTTTTAAGGTGGTGGAATTGGCTATCCATGGACAATAAGGTCGATGTATCTTGCAGAGTCAGATATTGACTGATGCGTGGCAAAGTAGACATTATTTTAATCGAAGGGCTACCGTTTCTTGAGGAAGACTTAGGTAACTATATCATTTGTCCACGTGCGAAGCCGGGGCGGGGGTCGCTATATTTTATATTCATGAATAACGTAAGAATATTTTGGTTCCCGATTCTACGTTCCCTTAAGATCATTTTCGAAGCTAATGCAGGCGGAGCCGCTGGCAAAAGCTAGCGATGCTATATATTTCTATCATTAGGTACTTACTACAAATTTGTCTAGAGTCTCATTAAAAATATACACAAGGGCCTCCTGTCTCGTTAGCCACGAGTTTCCGTCCCCACACGGTTATGTCTAGTGCCAACTAATCACTGCCATAACCACCGTTTGATTAATTACCCGTGTTCAGGCGTGAGAGACGTAAACGATGGGTAATTTACATGTTCAGTATAAACAATCCTTATCTTTGCTCTCAACAGTCGTGACGTGGGAAAATCTGTTTGGAGTGTGTGAACTTCGTACCTATTGATAATGGTGAAAGGTTAATTCCAAGAATCGTGGGGTATGAAAAGATAGTTCAATTATCTTTTGTTGGTATTTTTATAACTGTTCTAATTATACCTACTTTGGTGTATGTATACTGACTAGAAATCCTAAACGCATTTATAACACACTAGCTTTCCGCCCGCGGCTTCGCCCACGTAGAGTTCGGTTATATCGTGCTTTTTAGATTTCCCTCGGGAGTATCAAATTTTTCCGGGATAAAAAGTAGCCTATGTCCTTTCTCAGACTACCTGTGTACCAAATTTCATTACAATCGGTTAAGTAGTTTTGGCGTGAAAGCCGGACAGACAGACAGACAGACAGAGATACTTTCGCATTTATAATATTAGTATGGATTTTGAATCACGATCTGAATGATTGTGAAGTATACTGATAATCCATTGCTTGATGTCGTAAGATGTATACGCCTACTCAACAACGTAAGTAACAATGCAACGAGCATTGCGGTCTTTCCATATATAGGTACCAATCACTTTCAACTCGCAACTAAGTTATCCATGGGCGTCCCCAGGGGTGGGGGCAGGAGGGCTACTGCCCTCCCCTCCCCCCCCTGCAAATCTCGCAGAACATGTATGAACTCCCCTAATCACTAATCAAAGTATTATAAACGGGGACTTATACAGGATCATTGCGTCAATTTTGTTTCATGTGTGTGTGTGTAGTATATCTTGGACACCAATGACTGAAGGTGAAGGAAAACATCTTGAGAAAACCTGGACTTTACTCGTAAGTCTGAAACCGCCAACCCGCATTGAGCAAGCGTGGTGATTACGCTCAATCCTTCTCTCTATGAGAGACCTGTCCCCAGCGGTGGGACGATAAAAAGGTTGATGATGATGAGATGTGCTTGTATGGTTTGTAAGAAAAAATAGCCGGGTATGATTTGACCCTAAACGTCTGGTTTCGACCCTAAAAGTCTGTTCACTGCTTCGCATATTTAAAAAGTCCACTGTAGTGAATGCATGTTGTTCAACTGTCAAAATGAAACATATAGCTACTGTTGATGTGTTTCATAATAAAATTATGAGCAGATGGATGAGCATAAACTAAGTATGTGAGTATTGTAGATGGCATTTGTGGTTTCTGCCGCCTCCCAAACACTTCTCACAACTCGAAAGTATAACAGTGTTCAGCAGTTGTAAGCACATATTGTATATTTAATTATAAGTTAGTGCTTGACCGCAACCTTGCCTGGTAAGCAGAAATGCAATCATTGATGGCAGCAGCACTTCAAAAGTTTATTAAAACCTATTCACTCAAAAAACTGAGTGAATTGGGGAAGAAAGACGGCAGTTGAGCGAGGTGATGCAATG
Organism: Sesamia nonagrioides; assembly: GCA_017933935.1. Lineage (NCBI taxonomy): Eukaryota > Metazoa > Arthropoda > Insecta > Lepidoptera > Noctuidae > Sesamia > Sesamia nonagrioides. Next base: position 1,469,700 of record JADWQK010001341.1, read on the forward strand.
TTAAACCCAACAACACGACCAACGATACTGCGCCAGAGGAGATCTGGAGACGTTCCACGAGCAAACTCCCGACACAACAACATTTGGCACATCCTACCCGGCACACATCGCAACACGATTGCTCAGAGCCGTCACCGTACGGCTTCACGGAACATCATGCCCAAACACGACTAATCGCTTGACGGCAAGACTTTGTCTGGGTAGTAACTCTGCCGGGCAGCCAATGATATGGCCTATCACCACACTACCGCATTATACTGGTGGCCCGAAATCGTAACAGTCACGAACTAGTCACAATTTTAAAATTTAACTGTTGTTTCATGCACTAAATTTACTCTTCAATTAAAGATATCTGGCGATGGAAAAATCGTCCCAAAATCTTGGCCCCTATTTACAAACCGTGAAGATAGGAAAACAGAACCATTTGATAAACATATCTCGACCTTAGAAGCAGTAGGTTGTATAGGTACATACATCCTAAAGCTAGAAGCATTAGGTCGAGATATGAAAATGTTATATTTAAATGTTATGTTTAATGTCATGTTTTTTTTTATTTGAGAGGCGTGCGAAGAAGCTCATTGGTGACCCTGATTTAACTCTAGACGGTCTCCAAAGCCTAGAGCACAGGCGTAGAGTCGCCAGCCTTTGGGTATTCTATAGGATGCATTTTGGGGAGTGTGCGAGAGAATTGCATGATTTAATTCCCCCATCTCCGTTCCACCATCGGACGACTCGTCGTACGGCGAGTTTTCACCCTTACGTTGTTAACACCACTACGATACGGACGAAGCGTTTCGCCTCCTCCTTTATACCGAGTACATCAAGGGACTGGAACAACTTGCCGGCGGCGGTGTTTCCGTCGGACTACAATTTGAGTGTCTTCAAGGCTTGAGTGACTTAATAAACTAGTGCGTTTTACCATCAACGATTGCGTCACTGCTTACCATCAGGCGGGAATGCGGTCAAGCGCTAGTTTATAATTTAAAAAAAAAACATATAATATAACATGGTGCCCATTTATTCCAGAATGTTATGCAAAGGTTATTATTAGTACCTAAATATCCATTGGTTACAATTCCAGTCGTTTCAACCCTATAATATTATATGTAACATTTCCAACGCTAGATAGATCAGCATTCCAAGCTGTAAAGCCAGGATAAGAATAAATAAAGTGAGTGCGAACGCAGACAAGTACTTAAATCAAAAATACATTTATATTTACTGCTGAGTCTTGTTCAGAATATCTCTCACTGAAATATAAACTAACAAACTCACCAAAGAAGAACAAGAAGAAAGAGTAACAAACATGAATCTTTAAATCCATACAAACTTGTTTATAATATTAAGTAACACAATAATAGTTCTAAAGAAGATGAAGAAGATAATTGCGTAACACACGATGGGTTTCTTCTTGACAGTTCAAAAAAATTCATTGCGTTATTTACGTTGTTGCGTAGACACGTTTTCGAATATATGAAGCAATGGATTAGTAATATGCTACGAAACGATACCAACTGATTACAAAATTAGGATGCTGTTATAATCATAACATAACTAAATCCTACTTTCTACTAATATGATGGGTCACTTGAGAAGAATCGAATTAGAAGTGTTATCGAATGAATAATTATTACTGGCTGATTTTGTATATGACTTTAAATATTTGTAAACGCACCCACGATACAATAGTAATTTCAACTGCTTTGTGTATTAATGATTAATTTAAAAAAATAAACAATAATCCATGCATATCAAAAAAAAAATGCATGGATTATCCATGCATTTTTTTTTTTTTATTATGAAAATGTTATCTTTTAACTCAAGCCCTTTGGATAAGGCATCGTCTGTCGGATCAGCTAGAATGCAGAATATTTTTATTATGAAACTATACATAGCCCATTATTACTTTTATTATGCTTGCGCTGCTTTATTAAACTTACGCAGACCTACACTTTGGTACTGTTCGAATTTTAAATTCAACCTTCTTTAAGTAAAAATAGCTTTTTAATTTTACCGTTTCGTGTAAAACGTCTTTTTTAATGCCTCTTTTACATTTTTTTAAATATTTTTATGCGGCATCCGTGGTGCCATTAATGTAATAATATTATGTAATATAGACTTTCATAAAGTTTTCTCCTTGAATTAAAGAAAAAAGATTTTATATTCAGGCACATTAGCATGAATATCATCGGGCTCAACGTTTTAAGCGAATTGGTGCTTACCTACGTATTTTAGCATTCGTATGTAAAAAATGTTTTTTCGATATTTTGATTTCGTCCGGCCCACATATACACCACGTTACATAAACCATTGAATCTTCACATTCCATTGCACTTTTTTCCAATCGTCTCAGTATCGCTTACCGATGACGCTTCTAGTACCTACTTCATTAGAATGCTACTGCTACATCACTATGTCTTTTTATTAAGGCTGATAAGTTGCTGCTGTAAGAGGTAAAATATTTATGAATGATCTGTAAATGTTCATTGTTCTAATTAGGTATAATTTATCCCTCACAAGTTCTATTACACCATACCAGAGACTAGGTTTACTGGCAATGAAGGAGAATTTAATTTATTGCGGGTAACTGGCCAGCAATAAATATTATTTTATCTTCAACTACAGAATTCTCGGGAACTGATATGGGATGGCCTACGGAACGACGTGCAATAGCTATTTTTGGAAGCATCTTCAAGGTCTTCCCGAATCATTCCCATGTATGTTCAGCGATTATTTATAGTTTAAAAGCTAAGCGATCACAGTATTTTTGTCGCTATACCATACTTTACGGATTTATAATAATTAAAAAAAAGATTTTTAGACATATTATCGAGAAAAGAATCTTAAGTGCTTGAAAGCAAAAGCAATATTTCGTAAATATTTTCTTTATGCGGCGAATATTGTTTGTTATCAACCAATGTGTGAAAACTAAGCTCAAAGGGAAAATTTTCGCTTCACGAAATTCGTTTCAGATAGTCAGTTATACATAAAAAAGTAGCAACTAGGACCCAATTTTCTGTATCTTTTTATATTGAAGAGAAAAATTTGGTCCTAGTCTAAACGGCCAGTTTTTCCTGCTTCCGTTCGGAAAGGACCAATAAATCCTTGTTTCGTTAGAAAATGAGCTATTGATTGCTACAGCCGATTTTTTGCAGATGGCGGCGTTTGCGTTGAATCAGTGTATTGAAGTTTATGCTCAATGGTTGTCACGTTGGACAGTAAAAGAAGAGGGAGGAGGGACACAAACAATTTAATAATATAATAAAAGCAAATAAAAATAAAAGGTAAATATAAAAATGATGAATGAAGGTGAAGTACAAGTAAAATATAAAAAAAAGGTACGCAGTAAAAGTAAAATAGTAAAGCTTCAAGTAACGGCCTCGGCGGCGGAGGGCCGCGCAGAGGGCCCGGCGGCTGAAGGTGGGTGAAGAGGGCCGGCGCAGATGCCCGGCGGCTGAAGGCAGGCGGTTGAGGGTCAGCGAAGAGGGCCGGCGCAGAGGCTCGGCGGCTGAAGCCCAGCGGCTGAGGGCCGGCGACAGCTGTAGGCAGGCGGTTGAGGGTCGCAGAAGAGTTGTAGAGGAGCGGGGCGGCCGAGAGGGCCGACAACAGCAGCGGTGATCCAGAAACTGCAGCGAAAAGCGGCTCCCGCGGCAGAGGTCCGGCTACAGCAGCGGCGCCGCCATCAGAGGCAGTGGCGCCGCCAACAGAGACAGTACCAGGTAGCAGAAATACAGCAGGACCGGCCCCTGCAACGGAGAGCCGGCAGCAGCACGATAGGAGGGTCCCCTCTCCGCGAGGGAGAGGGTAACCCTAGGAGGGCTCTGCAGAGATAAAGCACTCTATAAATATACTAGTAACACTGTAAGCACCAGGCCGCGACTCAAGCTGAACTCAAAAACTGTCAACGTTCTGCGAGGGCGTCCTAAGAAACCTCGCAGAACAGCATTCCACAAAATTTTGAATATTTGAATATTTAAAAGTAATATAAAATACCGTAAAGGAGTTCGGCATAACAAATCCGATAGAAAGATAGCAGGCAGTTAAGAATTTAGAAGAAAAAAAGGTTGTCATAGAGACATATTCAACAGCGTTGTCAAAAACTGTCATAACAATGAAAATATTATTGTAAATATGTAAATATAACTACATATTAAATTATAGCGTTGTGTTGTGTAGGAAAAATGAATACGGTACAGCACAGGTACAACTTCTTACGCCTAGTTATCGCCAAGTCGCCGAAACTTAGGCTTGAAGTTGAGGACCGTGTCTGTAAGCAGAATAATGAGTCTTGGTGTAGTATCAGAACAGCGCCTCATAATACTAGAATGCGTATTATGACCTGCAGAAATGAATGATATATGAATATGAAGAAGTAAGTATATGTAGGTTAATAAAATAACACTACATTTTCCCCCCGACCCTGGAAAAATTTTCACCTGGAGAAAATTTTGATAGAGAATTCCTAAAGGGACCGTAAAACTTCACTCCACAGGTTCAGACATCCCCATTCACCCATTCATACTATCTCTGACAAGCAATCTTCTTCATACAGGTATGGGTGGAGTTCACAATCAATGACTGCCACTCATAGAAGTGAGTTTTAAAATGACGATAAGGCTTATTTACGGAGTTGTCAGCCGCTCCAGACATGGAAAAAAAAAAAGACATTTAAAGGATGAAGAAAAGGGTGAAGCAAACCGCTCCATGAAGACATCAACTATGGCTGTAGAGCCAATAGTTGAGAGAAGGTAGAACTTGAGATGGTTTAGAGCCATCTCAAGGTTATGTACAATATATACATAATTGAAGAATAAAATTATATACATATTTACATAAATAGGTGAAGCTGAAATGAAGGTGTAGGTGAAGCTGTGGAGAATTAGAATAATTAGTGTGTTGACAGTAGAAACAACGCTGTGAAAGGAAAAATAAAATATTAGAGAATTCCTGTAAGGGAAGAATGAAAGGTTAGGATAATAATGTTTAAAGATAGATGCCAAAATGTTAAGCCAAAGAATTGAGACACTAGATGAAGTGTTTTTTGGAATTTAGAAAGGAGGGAGTGGGTAAGAGCGAATTGGGCGCCAAACTGTCGTATTAGACAGTAAAAGAGGAGGGAAGAGGGACGAAAACAAAGAATTTATTAAATAAAACAAATAGCAAATAAAAAGTAAAGTAAAAGTATAAAAATGATAATGATGAATGAAGGGATGAGGTGAGGTACAAGTAAAAATATAAAAAGGATAAAATATAAAACTGCAGCGAAAAGCGGCTCCCGCGGCAGTCTTTGGATCTCCGCTGCTGTTGTCGGCCCTCTCGGCCGCCCCGCTCCTCTACAACTCTTCTGCGACCCTCAACCGCCTGCCTACAGCTGTCGCCAGCCCTCAGCCGCTGGGCTTCAGCCGCCGAGCCTCTGCGCCGGCCCTCTTCGCTGACCCTCAACCGCCTGTCTTCAGCCGCCGGGCATCTGCGCCGGCCCTCTTCACCCACCTTCAGCCGCCGGGCCCTCTGCACGGCCCTCCGCCGCCGAGGCCGTTACTGAAGCTTTACTTTTATATTTTATCCTTTTTATATTTTTACTTGTACCTCACCTCATCCCTTCATTCATCATTATCATTTTTATACTTTTACTTTACTTTTTATTTGCTATTTGTTTTATTTAATAAATTCTTTGTTTTCGTCCCTCTTCCCTCCTCTTTTACTGTCTAATACGACATGGTATGTTGGACCGAGTATAGCTGTCAGTTATGCACCTAAGTATTGACGCTATATGCATCCAGCTAACCAACATTACGTTATTAACATAGGAATTTACCTTTAAAAAAGTACGTTTCGCAGTTCGACTCGATATTAAAGTCTATTTTGATCAATGGCTTTAATTATGACAGTTTAACAAAATTCATTGCATTATTTATGTTATCGAATACTCTATTATAACAAACATATGAAGCAATCGATTAGAAGTTTCCCCTCAAAATCCATCGGATTGTGAAAGGCGTGTGTTACGTAATTGGGGTGCCTTACCGAGGATACAGTACAACGCCCATCTATTCGCAGACCTTTCTCCTCTCAGCCATTTGAACAGTAAACCCCGGTAATTAAACCAGCCATAATCATTTCTCCACCCGGGCTTTAGAAAATTTGCAACTGCTTCTTTTAAAAAGATTTTTCTTTCTTAGACTTATTTGTCTAACCTTTTTGTGTCTAGTGAAACGTGAACTTATCATTACAACGACTGTCTTTGAAATTGGAATGTATAAGTACCTGAGATATTCCTTTTTGTGTTCGTTTTTACGACAAAACGGTAACCAGGTTTTGTAATTGAACATTCGAGATCCAGATTGGCCATCGGATGTTTTTCGTGTGGGTTGAACTTCCAAAAATTCCAAAATCATCTTTATTCGAGTAACACCAAGTCTGTTTGGGTAGTACAATTATATACAGTATAATTTGTCTAGCATCGCATATTGTTTGTAGATTGAACAGTTTATTCCAAAATCATCTTTATTTGAGTAACAGGAATTATGTTTGTGTAGTCATTTATTAAATTTGAATACTTAATATCAGAAGCAGGAATGGGATTACAAAATTCACAGCTCATTTTTCTTTCTGTGCGCCAAAATTAGAACAACACTCTTTGTATTCTTATAACATGATAATGAGATTTGTAACGAGATGATGAAATATGAAAATTCTTATAACGTAATAATGAGATTTGTTACGAAATGAAATATGAAAACCAAAATCCAACGATATTTTATGCCCCGTCTACACGCTCGGTCTTACCTGCGAGCATGTCTGTGCAAACTAGTTTGCGCAGGTAAGCGCGTGTGTATGGACTGCAAGACGGTAGCGCGCGCTGTCCCGAGAGTTCCGTCTTTTTGTCCAGTCATGACTGCACAGGCCTGGACTGCGCAGGCAAGACGGAGCGTGTAGACGGGACTTTAGGGTAGAACATCTAGGCGGATGTTCTACCATAAAGTCCCGTCTACACGCTCCGTCTTGCCTGCGCAGCTGGTTTGCAAAGCTAGTCAGCTTTTGTCCCAACTATGTTTGGTGTTGAATTCCAATCTAACCAGTTACGTGCTTTTTTTAGATGGCTTTTGGTTTTTAATAGTTAAAAACACATTTTTATTTTTCATTTACTGATCGTCCGTGGCGCAGCGGTCAACACGCCTGCCTGCGACGTGGAGGCGATGTTCGATCCCCGGCCAGGTCATGATGGAAAACGATCTTTTCCTGATTGGCCTGGGTCTTGGATGTTTATCTATATACATATCTATTATAAAATATAGTATCGTTGAGTTAGTATTCCGTAACACAAGTCTCGAACTTACCTTGGGGCTAGCTCAATCTGTGTAATCTGTGTAATAAATATATACGGACAAATCCCGTATATATTTATTTATTTATTACGTAGACTAGCTTACCGCCCGCGGCTTCGCCCGCTTCGCGAGTTCGGTTATATCGCGCATTTTAGATTTCCCTCGGGAATATGAAATATTTCCGGTATAAAAAGTACCCTATTATTTAATCCGGACTCCTAAATTTACGTCTGCAAAATTTCAAAGCAATCGGTTTAATAGTTACGGCGTGAAAGTGAAACAAACAAATAAACAAACTCACTTTCCCATTTATAATATTAATAAGGATATGTAACAAAATCTGTAATTAATCCGTACCTGAAGTAATCAGATAAAATAATTATATTTGAGGTATTTTGCTATGTTAACGTAACATACTGTTTAACTGGCATGAGTAGTGATTACATTGGCTGTTGAACAGTACTATTTTTAATAACTGACCAAAAGATTCAACGGATTTTAGAATCGCGTACTTACTGAATCCATAATAACAAATCGCGTCGATGTTCCTACCACCTTGGAATTATTCAGTATTTCTTTTTTTATTAGCGTGTAATGGAAACCCTAATAATTCCCAATTTGTTCTCCTAAAAATCCTTGAATCGAATCGAATAAATCCTGTTATGGTGTCCTAAAAATCTAAATAACCAAGAAACTGCGACCAACTTAGATGTAGTGCCCGCTCAATATCCATTAACCAATTACAAAATCAATGAAGTTTTACAGGATCAGTGAAATTTTTCCGTAAAATTTCCACAAAAGGCATTGACAAGAATAGTAGGTACAGAACTATACGGCCTAAATGAATTGACTTCTAAGTCGTTAAGTTTGATAAAACTGCTGCCACTAACCCGCGCAGATAAAGAAAAGATTTGTAAATGGCGGCGGGTACTTATGGTACGGTTGACAAAACATGCCATTGTCCAATCACAAACCAAATGCTAAGATAGTAAAATGTCAAATTTACATTGCAAATATTGTTATTTACAACGTAAATTTGACAATTTTCTTGTTTGTTGTTGTGTTTGTTTTTATTGTTATTTTTGTTGAGTTTGATTGTTCAAACTCAACAATATCAACAAAAACAACAAAATAACAGAGACTTTAGCGGAACGAAATTAACGATAACTCGGAGTACATCAAAGTAGCTTGGAAAGCGAATCCTGAATATATCGATGATTTTTTTTTTGCAGCGCTTACTTCACTGTGTGAGTATAGACAGCTATAGAGAGTGAGTGAGAACGCATGCGAGCGGACGCCATTTACAGATCTTTTCTTTATCTGCGCGGGTTATATATTTCTATCGGGGCTCTTTGATTAAGAAAGTTCCCCTCCTTTTTATATTCTGACTAGCGGCCGCCAGCGACTTCGTTCGCGTAGTTTGGTTATGCTCCGCTCCTATTGGTCACAGCGTGATGTTATATACCTAAAGCCTTCCTGGATTAATGCACTATCCAACGCAAAAAGAATTTTTCAATTCGGACCAGTAGTTCCTGAGATTAGCGCGCGCGTAGCTTTATATATTAGTATAGATTGGGACAAAGATTGATAATAATATAATGAATTCATTGCTAGTCTGTAATTTTATTAAGTATATAATTATAACTTTAAATGTTTCCATCCATTTCATTATAATATATTTTGATTATGCTAAACTTAAGATAATACTGATATTGTTTTATGCTAGCAGATGTATAACAATATTCTAAAACTTTAACACAATTTCAAAGACCAACTAAAAGTTACATAACATTGTAAGTATAAGAATAATAGATCAATAATATTCCAGACTTGACGACGCACTTACTGTTTATTGTTCATGGAAAATCTAGGAATATAGAGTAATGGAAGAATGTCGCATGTATTATGTTCAAACATAAACACGGATAATTTCAGTGGAATTTAAATTCATGTAGATGGCAAACATTGCCCTGGCGCATGTCGTACATAGTGTCGTAAAGTTGAACAACAACACTTTGATGGTGTCGAACAAGATAACGTGAACACAAATACACGTTCCAGATCGTTTTAGATGTATCTCTCTTTTTAAGAGGGGCTCTAGTGGTGTTTTCTCCATACAAACGTATTACGCTGTTTTCTTCGTGGATAACGCTTTTAGAGCCATGTTTTTTTTCTAAAATTTCACACCTTGATTACACGTGCCCTTATTATTTGATTTTTTTGAAAACTTAATTAATAAAAGAAATATGATGTTTCAAAATCCCGAAAAATAATCCATTTTTACCGCTATGTTCAGACGACTATAACACAAATGTGATAAGTTTTTGACAAAAAAGAAAATAATAAAGGCATAGGTATACTCATCCTCTAAATTTTGGTATAAAAATATTTGCGACCTGTCGTGTTTTGAAAAAGAAAACAGCGGAATACGAAACATTTTTTGATCGACGTTTTTGTAGGTAAAATCAGCTTGAGTTGCAACTGTCCCTTTCGCACTTTACGGGGAAAGGTTGAAAGCGGCGCGACGGCAATAGTTTCTTCAAATACCTATTTCTCAAATTCCTCGGCACTAGAGTCCACTCTTAACTCGCTACACGCGTTGGTAACAGTAAAAATTCCACCAGCTGTAATCACCCTTACCGCTGCCTAGTAACGATCCCCATAGGACTCCGGACATTAGGTACTTTTCTAAAGAACTCCTAACTAAATTTACATTTTTATTCTACTTTCCATGTTAGCGTATACATATGACGTGAAGTTAAACAAAAGTCACAAGTAAAACAGAAAGTTTTATCTAATGGTTGCTGTCGTATTATCCTCTTCCGATACAGTTAATTGACTTTCTGTATTCATGGGTCGTATTAAATCAGGTTTTATGTCTACGGATTAATATGGTGGATGTGTGTAATGGTAATGATATTATTGTTCTCGTCTCACGCTTTAGGACTAATAAAATCAGGAAAGTAAAGGTTTTAAACCCATATACCGCCATATAGCCAAATTTTTATAAAGTCAAAGAAATTGCTTACCTTAAATTGAGTATTTCCTTTCCATGTTTCGACTTTCTACTTTAACGTGTACGACGTAAATTTGAACGGGATCCGAAGTAAAATAGAAAGTTGTAAGGGTTTCTGTTGTATTAAGACTCCTTCGATTTATATAGGGGACACCCGATATTTATGGGCCGCATCAAGCAGGGATTGATTTTCACGGATTAATATGGCGGGCGGGTGTGCAGGTTCGGCGGATTTCTGCTGAGTTGGAAGGATTCAATGCTCGTAAATCTGAATCAAACGTTCCCATTTTAACGAGAGTAGATATCCGAATAGGAGTCGGATGACCATTTTCAAAGTCACATGAAGCGTGATAAAATACGTATCTAAGTAGATAAGTCGTAATCATGTAAGCTTCCGTTCAAATGATGTAGGTTTTTATGTCAATTGTTATCTGCCTTCTATGTGCTTCAATTAAGTTTTATTTCTGCCCAGAATATTAACGTAAATCCCTAGGAAAACTTATGTAAGTCGCGTACAAAATCAGAGGGTATAATGTAATATAGCCTGTGGTTGTTGCGCCAGCCTAATCTATCGCTTCAAAATTATGTTCAAAGTCTGCTCAACAACATAAATCCATTCCTACTCTCAGTGTGTTACGCCATTACCACACAGGACAAATAAGTAGATACATCTCCTCATCTAAACGAGGAACGATCATTTATCACCACACCAGTTCACTTCGTGTTGACTTTAAAATACTGGTTACTTTTCAACCGTACCTAGTAAACAATGTAAATATAAATTTAGAAAATGTATCGGTGTAGGTCACAACATCAACCGCCGGCATAAGTTACCACCCACCAGACAAAGACATGCCGCCAAGCGATTCGTCGTGTTCCGGCATGATGTCTGGTGAAGCCGTTCGGAGGACGGGTCTGAGCAGTTGTGTTGCGATGTGTGCCGGGTGTGATGCGCCAGATGGTGTTGTGTCGGGAGTTTGTTCGTGAAGGGTAGCGGGATCCGAAGCACGGTTCTCCGCTGGCCGACCGCAGGTAGTTGGGGGCCCAAGTAGTGTGCCAGCCACATACGAAAGGCTGCCCCGCCAACTGCGAAAAATCCCAGGGTGGCCCCATCGTGCCGGTTGGCGACCGGACGAGAGGACCCGATGGCGATCCCTGGGGGGGTTCGGGCGTCCCCGCAGTCTCCAGAACAATCTCCCTCTGGCCCAGCATCGTTGGTCGTATTGTTGGGTTTATCATTGCATCACCTCACTCAACTGCCGTCTTCCTTCCTATTCACTCAGTATATAAACTTATATGAAAAGTTACAAAAGGAAAAGTAGGTGTGCACAGCGGGCGCACGTCCTCTCGTTCATAGTGCACCTCTCAAACATCCGAGGTTTGCACTCCAATATCGATGCAGTCCATTACCACCTTGAGACTGAAAAGCCCCACCTACTTTTCTTGACGGAGACCCAGATCAGATGTCCGACTGACGCGGCGTACCTCGGCTACCCAGGATACTCTTTGGAGCATCATTTCCTGCAGCGTGCCGGGGTCTGTGTGTATGTCCGCAATGACATCTGTTGCCGGCGCCTCCGTCACCTCGAAGACCCTCACTTCTCGTCCCTATGGCTGTTGGTTGACACTGGTGTGGACAAAATTGTTTACACCTGTGTCTACCGATCGCACAGCGGTGATCAGGAGACAACTCGTTTATTTGACCACCTCAGTGAGGCTGCTGACAATGCGCTGCATCGGCACCCTGACGCTCAGTTCGTCGCTCTGGGGGACTTCAACGCCTGCCACCAGGACTGGCTCTTCCCATACCAGAGGACCGACCACGCTGGGAGAGAAGCGCGAAACTTCGCGCTTACTATGGGCCTTTCCCAGCTGGTAGAGCAAGCGACTAGGGTGCCTGATGTAGTTGGGCATACTGCCAACTGTTTGGACCTTCTGCTGACCACTGATCCGGACAGATGTGTTGTAACAGTTTCCTCACCGTTGGGAACTTCAGACCACTGTCTGGTGAAGTCTGTAACGTCCTTCTCCCCACCAGATCACGACTCTCGTGGTGAACGGCGAATGTGGCGATACAGGTCAGCGGATTGGGATGAGATGCGCCACTTCTTTGCGTCTTATCCTTGGCAGCAGGTCTGCTTCTCCTCTGACAATCCTTCGAGCTGTGCGGACGCTATAACCGATGTGGTGCGTCAAGCTATGGAGTATTTTATCCCATTCAATGACGTGCCCGTCGGTGGCTCGGCTCGCCCATGGTTCAATGCCGATTGTGTCCAAGCTGAACAGCGTAAGCACACGGCATTTCTCGCCTGGGTTGACGCTCGTGACCGCGGAGCTCCGGATCTAAGCTCAAAGAAGAGAGCCTTTAACCGTGCTGCCAAGTCCTACAAGAAGGCGCTCAAGAAGGCTCGCTTCGACCGCATTGCCCATATTGGCAACAAGTTATCTGCGCAGCCATCCGGTAGCAGATCTTTTTGGTCCCTTGCCAAATCGGTTGAGGCGAACTTCTGTCGGTCCTCACTGCCTCCGCTGGTTAGGCCTGATGGAACACTGGCTCATACGGCGAGAGAGAAAGCAGGTCTCTTTGCATCTCTCTTTGCCCATAATTCGCGTCTTGATACTGGCAGTGCTACTCCACCTAATTTACCTCATTGCGGAGCTTCAATGCCTGAGGTTCGCATTAGAAACAAGGAGGTTCTGAGAGTACTGTGTCGTCTGGACGTGAATAAGGCTAGTGGTCCGGATGGTATACCAGCGATTGTTCTTAAAGCATGTGCGCCCGAGTTGTCTCCTGTATTGACGCGCTTGTATCGCCTCTCATTTAGGACTGGTATAGTGCCCAAGTCCTGGAAGCTTGCTAACGTGCAGCCTGTGCCCAAGAAGGGTAGTCGTGCCGATCCTGCCAACTATCGGCCGATTTCGATCACCTCCATACTTTGCAAAATTATGGAGCGTGTATTGAACTCGCGCCTCTTGGCATACCTGAAAGGTAACGATCTCCTCAGTGACCGACAGTACGGGTTTCGCCGCAATCGGTCAACTGGGGACCTACTAGTGTATGCCACTCACTTGTGGGGCGAGGCCCTCAATAAGAATGGGGAGCGATTGCTGTCTCCCTTGATGTCTCGAAGGCCTTCGACCGGGTATGGCACGCTGGCCTTTTGAGTAAGCTTCAGCGTACGGCATTTCCCCTAGCCTGACTGGCTGGGTAAAAGACTTCCTGACTGAACGGTCCCTCCGAGTTGTTGTCGACGGATGCTCTTCTGAGCCCATGTCAACTAATGCCGGTGTTCCTCAGGGGTCTGTTCTCTCTGCAACTCTGTTTCTGCTGCATATTAACGATCTGCTGATGCCTGGTATCTATGGGTATGCAGATGACAGCACAGTTGTAGAGAGATACCTGCCGGATGCCCGGGCTAGTAGGGAATCAATCCGGTCCGAAAGAGAGGCCATGGTTGAGCGAACGAGTGTTGCACTGCAGGCAGTCTCCGAATGGGGCAATGCCAATCTTGTGGCATTCAATGCCGCCAAAGCACAGGCGTGTCTTTTCACTGCCAAAAGGAGCCCGTTCACCTTGGCCCCTACTTTTCGGAATGTGTCCTTGGAGTGTTCCAACCGCCTTCGGCTTTTGGGAGTTGAGATTTCCTCGAACCTTAACTTTGGGCGGTTCATTGAGTCCAAGGCCAAGGTGGCTGCCAGGAAACTTGGCGTTATCGCAAAGGTCCGGCAGTACTTCACACCTGGGCAGCTTCTAATGTTATACAAAGCACAGGTCCGTTCGTGTGTGGAGTACTGCAGCCACATTTGGGCTGGTGCTGCCAAGTGTCACCTGGCCACTTTGGATTCAGTGGAGAGACGTGCAAAGAGGCTGATTGGTGACCCTGATCTAACTCGAGTTGGTCTCCAAAGCCTAGAGCACAGGCGTAGAGTAGCCAGCCTTTCGGTGTTCTATAGGATGCATTTCGGGGAGTGTGCGATGGAATTGCATGATTTAATTCCGCCATCTCCGTTCCACCAGCGGACGACCCGTCGTACGGCTGGTTTCCACCCTTACGTTGTTAACACCACTACGATCCGGACGAAGCGCTTTCGCCTCCTCCTTTATACCGCGTACATCGAGGGACTGGAACAATTTGCCCGCGGCGGTGTTTCCGTCGGACTACAATTTGAGTGTCTTCAAGGCTAGAGTGAATAGGCTCTTAATAAACTAGTGCGCTTTACCATCAACGATTGCGTCACTGCTTACCATCAGGCAGGATTGCGGTCAAGCGCTGGTTTATAATTTGTAAAAAAAAAAAAAAAAAAAAAATGTATCGAAATTAATTTTGATATTCGCGAAAAATTAAACAAAATACAAGTTACATGCATCTTTAACTTTCTGTTTCATCAAGAAGGGACAAAAGAAAAATATTAGTAGGAATATTTATATTCTTATTTTTCTTATTTGTAATCACATCTAATCTGTGTATAGGTACCATATGTAAAGAAAACCCCGTCCGACCCATAAGGATAATAAAGGTTAGGTAAACACATGACCAAATAAAATATGAAATTTTACATAATCGTCATAGTAACAATACCAATGAATTTTGAAATAATCTTTTTTTTCGCAAATTAAGTAATTCCAACTTCCCCAATTTGGTACTTTTTATTAAGAGACAACACATTTTTGACGGTATTATTATTAGCGAATAGCGATACGACTGCATGACACGTGCCCTGCCCCCTTTCGCCCGCGCATGTATTGCCTACCGCACATGTATTAATTTTACTCCTTTTGCAAAATAAGTATATTCCTAATTTTTGGTTTTTAAGTTTAGCCCGGCTCTGTAAGCATTAGTAGAATCAGTTATCGATACCCTGAAGTTAAATTTGATTTTAACTGTTATCATTTTTTTTTAAATCAGAATGGGCTGAACAAGGAAAGATTCAGAACAGATTTAGTCATAGGGACATCAGCAGTAACATTTAGGCACGGGTCATCAAACTGAACAACTTATCCACGAGACTAATATTGAAATCGTGAAAAAGATAATAAACGCCGCATCAAAATTTAGTACCTAGGTACTAGACTCAAATTTATGGGACGGCTATTTAAAGAGAAAGTTGTTCGTTTAATATCCTGTACAACACTCTTATATTACCTATATGTGATCACACCTTTCTGTCACGTCATGATCCTTATATTCCGATTTTTATTTAAACTATCCATTTTTATTCTGAAATCGTGTGATTTTTTATGAAAATAGGTAAGTACCTACAAATAAATTCTGTCTGTCTCGTAACAACGTAACACATTACAATACATGTTTATTATATTGTCTGTGTAATATAATACACGAACTACGACTAGTCACGAACGATAGTCTTCGTCATTCGATACGGTTGAATCGGTATCGAATAATTTTCGCACGAAACTCTGTAGGAGCCAGGCAGTCTAACGTGTGGAGTTTTTAAATAAAGCGACTGGGTATGTACAAATAATAAAAAGTTAAAAAACTAAAACCCAACTACGACAAAAAACGACGCTGAAAAAGTATAAAACAAGATTTTCAGAATACTGAACTGAACAAAGTTGCTAATATAGTTGCAAGTAAATGGACACAATAGACTCTACCAAGATGCCTTCGTTGTAAATTGACAATAATGTCTTACGATACTATTCTGAAGTATGCAATATTCACTATTTAGAGATAAATTTTCATGTTTGGAAAACCGCAGTCACACGTTATGAAAGTGCTACGGTAGGTATATGTAACGTGTGACTACGCCCTAGTATCGTAAGACATTATTGTCAATTTACAACGAAGGCATCTTGGTAGAGTCTACTGTGTCCATTTACTTGCAACTATATTAGCAACTTTGTTCAGTTCAGTATTCTGAAAATCTTGTTTTATACTTTTTCAGCGTCGTTTTTTGTCGTAGTTGGGTTTTAGTTTTTTAACTTTTTATTATTTGTACTATTTTGGTGTTAAAGTGTATTTGTGGCGCATAATATTAATAAAAGTTAAATTGACGAACTAAAAACTAGGTAGTTAACATACGACATCTCTTTAGAGATGTCCTATTTTACTATTTCGTAGCGCTTGAAGCGTAGCGCGTATAGCAACGGTTTCCCCGTATGAAGCTCCCGGTTTTTCGTAGTAGCGACGCACATTTGCGTCGATGGCACCGAATGGGTCATGAATTAGTGGATGAGGCCGTTAGTATAAATAGATTGGATGTTTTTCTAACGGTGGTAGGCCATAACATCGGCTGCCGGCAGAAGTTACCACCCACCAGACAAAGTCTTGCCGCCAAGCGATTCGTCGTGTTCCAGCATGATGTCTGGTGAAGCCGTACGGAGGACGCGTCTGAGCACTTTGTGTTGCGTTGTGTGGCGAGTACGATGCGCCAAATGTTGTTGTGTCGGGAGTTTGGTCGTGGAGAGTCTCCAGATCAATCTCCCTCTAGCGCAGCATCGTTGGTCGTGTTGGTCTTGTTTAACATTGCATCACCTTTTTTTTTGTTGACGCTGTGGGAATGCATTAACGCACCTTACCCCGAAGGGCGTGTGTGGGACTCGCCCAGCCGAAGCCGGGAATACCCACTAAACCCACAGCGGCACTCCGGCATCGCCATAGTGGCGGGGGAGTGGGAAACTAGCGCAGCCTGAGCTACCTCTCCCCCGCCGGCGAAACCCGCCTAGTAAGGCGGGCCCTCAATTGCCCCTCCTAGGGAGGGGCCGTGGCTCCCGCATGGTGAGCGATGTAAGGCGGGCGTCGGCCTCCGCTCACCTCAGGGAGGGAGAAAGTGGGCGAAATCCCGCCTTCTCCTCCCCCTACGCCGCCTGCGGAGCGCCGGAGCGAGGGGATCCTCCTCCCGCTCGCGCTGCGCTGCCTCCTTCTGCGACATCACGACCTCGCAGAAGGAGGCCATCGCCACCCAAGCTTCCTCGCTCCCCACCATCTCTCTGACGATGGCGGGCAGCGAGAGGTCCTCTCCAACCGCCGTGACAAGATCGCGGCGCGGTACGGCCCACGACGGGCACACCGCGAGGGTGTGTTCCGCCGCGTCCTCCGCCGCGCCACAACCGTGGCACGACGGTGTCTCCTCTCGTCCTATCCGGTGCAGGTACCTGCCGAAGCAGCCGTGACCGGAGATTACCTGCACCAGACGGAAGGAGAGGAACCCGTGACGCCTGTCGAGCCAGTCCTCCAGGACCGGCCCGATGGCGTCGAGGGTACGGCGGCCGAAGACGGCGGAGGCGAGGTCCTGTGTCCACTGCTGGACAAGAGCGACCCTCGCCTCCCGCCGGACGGCCTCCCTCAATTCTGGGGCCGGACGCTCGCCCAGCTGCGCCCTGCGCCCCGCCGTCCACTCGTACACTCTGGCGAGCACCCACGCCTCGAGCTCCCAAGGCGGGGTGCCCGCCAGAGCGCACGCCGCTGCGAAGCCCACCGTGCGGTAGGCCCGCGATGCCCGCTGGGCGATGGCCCTTTGGGGCGACCGAAGGGCGGTGAGGTTCTCCCTCCTATGGAGGGAGTCCGCCCAAATCGGGGCCCCATAAAGGGCCATACTCCGCAGTATGCCGGCGTATAGACGCCGGCACCGCATGCTGGGCCCTCCCAAGTTTGGCATCAGCCATGAGAGGGCTCCCGCAGCCTTCAGCAGGCGCGACGACAGCCCGCTAAAGTGCGGGCCGAAGCGCCACCTGCTGTCTAAGATGAGGCCCAGATATTTCATCTGGGCCTCAACCCCGACCCTCACCCCCTCCACAACATTGCATCACCTGGCTCAACTGCTGTCATCCTTGCTATTCCTAAGTTTTTTAATTGAATAGGCTTAATAAACTAGTGCGCAGGTATCAAGGATTGCGTCACTGCTTACCATCAGGCGGGATTGCAGTCAACCGCTAGTTTATAATTATTTAAAAAAAAAAAACTTATATTAAGAGGATCTGGGAAGATTTCTTAATCTATCTAATTCTGCTAACGATCGACTGTCATGTGGATTTTTAAGTAATTTATTATGATCCAAGGCACTTATAAATAATCCCTCTATGGTTTTAACTCTACTGAGAGCGACATAGGCCTGTCCTTTAGCAAACAATGACTTTCCTAGATCTGTAACTTTTTTATCTAGAGTACAACCTTGTAATTTATGTACAGTACAACCCCAAGAAAGAATCAGCGGGAGCATTTTACGCTGGATTTGCCCAGAACCCCTCAAGCCGTCAAATTCAGTGAGGCAAGGCTCGATTTTGATAAGTCCGTTAGTATCTGCTTTTATGGATGCGTCGTCAAATTGTATGAGAACAGCGCTTGGCTGTTCTCCTGTTCCAACTGATCGCGCTGAAGAGCAGGCCATTCGAAGGCCTTCACCACTCCCATCGCTCCGTTTACCAAACCCTGGTTTACATTCAAATTTCTACGAAGCATTACTAGGGATTCTGTACAAACATAAAGTACTCGTGAAGCTCTTTCAGATGATACCAAATACGGTATATTTATTTTAATTTTGTATTAACATAGAACTTTTTGTCCGCTAGAGGGCGTAATACTTAATTTGGTGACAAGCTTTATAGCTCATAACTAACAGAATATCAAGGCCCTTCTAATGGTTCTGCAGTGGTCTTATTCTGATAAGTAGTAAAGAAGCTATCTATGAACGAAAAGATGTGAATTATATGCAATCAGCCCATGAATACAGGTAAAGTCACAAGCAAATGCTAGTAATATATATATATTCAAAATGTACAAGTTAAGCCCTTTCAAATGATACCAAACACGGCATATTTATTTTAACTTAATTTTTTTACTCTGTATATTTTGTCCGCTAGAGGGCGCCACGTTAGATTTTATGAAACTCCATATAGCCTATAACCAGCAGACAATTAAGACGCTTCTAATGATATATCATTTATCGAATTCGAATAAGTAGTTTAGAAGTTACGAGGGAACAGATGAACATACATACATACATACATACATACATACATACATACATACATACATACATACATACATACATAGCCTGTCAAAATCATAACCCTCCTTTTGCTTTGCCGTAGTCGGGTAATAAACAACACACATATATAGGTACACATATTTTCTTTGTAATGTCAAAAATAACAGCTTATAATTAAATGCATATAAAGTATACAAGCCGCACTGGGCCCGCGTGGTAGATTATGGCCCACTCCCTCTCATCAAGAGGAGGCATGTGGCCCAGGAGTGGGAACATTTTATAGGCTGATGATGATGATAATGATAATGATGAAAGTATACATGGTATGTAGTTAAAACAATAAAATCGTTTAAGTAATTATCTATCACTCTGTCTGCTTGTTCCGGAAAATGTTCAATACGGCTATACCGATTTTGAAAGACTCTTACTAGCTCCGGAAGGTGCCGTGTAAAGAAAGAACCCACAAAATGTAATTTCATTAAGACAATTAAAGCGAATAATGTCGTGCGCGCAATTAGTTGGTACTATAATATAAGTTTACAATGCTCTTTTCTGTTTAATTATGATGTGTGTACTAACTGCAGCATTTCGAGATGTTGTGTAAGAAGAAAAAACCAAATTAAAATAATTATACGCAAAATACGTGCATTGCCGTGGGATTGCGGTCATCAACCCGTATTACATGTTACCTAAAAATTAAATAAAACGAACCATATGGTCTTTATGGTCGTAGTGACCATAAAAACATAGAGTTTGATACCAACGAAACTATCGCAATCTTTATCTATGTGGGCCGTAGTTTTAAGATCGGCTACAAAATATTTTTATATTTTTCTTAACAAAACCACCTCTGAATATTCAAATCTATACTAATGCATACTAATATTATAAATGCAAAAGTAACTCTGTCTGTCTGTCTGTTACTCTTTCCCTGCTTAAACCTCTCAACCGATTTTGATGAAATTTGGCAAAGACAATCTTTAGACCCTGAGAAAGGACTGGCTTTAGGCTATATAACATCACGCTGCGACCAATAGGAGAAGTATACCTATAAAAAAAAAACATATCGTATCCTACGCCAATTAGCTTTGAATGTTCAAAATTGAAGTTGGACTGCACACCTTTTGATAATCCCACGCCGCAACAACTGAAGACCGCTTTCCCGAGAAAGGTGTATCTTGTTCAGCGATTTTGCTTTCATAGACCTTGAGTGAAGATTATCACGGTCGTATATCTTACTCGGCCTCGAGCTTCGGCCTAAGGGATTACTTCGGTCGGTCGAGGCACTTGGACGCCCTATCCGGTGTTCAAGTAGGCATTGAGCATTGCAAGATGTGTCAATCAAAATCAGTTCTAAGGGTCGTTGCGGAGATTAGCGGTCATAAATAGAGCAAGGGAATAAGGAAGTCGAAGCAGTTAGGTTTTTTGTCCAAAATACCGCCAGAATAATGCTGTGATTTATTCTGCATTAACATTTATTGATATACTAGCTTACCGCTGCGGCTTCGCCGGTGTGGATCTCGGTTAGGTATATCGCGATTTTTAGATTTCCCTTTGGAATATCAAATTTTTCCGGGATAAAAAGTACCATATTATTTGATCAAACTTTACGTCTGCAAAATTTCAAAACCATCGGTTCTGAAATTACGGAGTGAAAGCGGAACAAACGAAAAAAGAACTCACTTCCAAATTTGTAATATTAGTAAGAATTACTCTTATTTACTGAAAGCTCTTTAAAAAAATCATACATATAAAAAATAAATCTTCATACATAAAAAAATCACACATACTTTTATTTATAAGTAGGTAAACCACAAAGTAAACCGTTGTCTTGGCATAGCAACTCGTTTAAGTGAAATCGATCTCAAATCATTACCTATACGCATACATCGACAAAAAATTATTCGAATCAATTTATACTTAGATACATTTCACAATATTGTTTCGATGAGTAATCACAAAACACGTTACCGACCGAGTTCTTTATTGTATTAAGAAACAAATCAAATTATCGTTTTTCCATTGTATAGGTACAGACGACAGCACATCAAGCTACTACAATCTGCCAGATTAATTTATAAGATTTTCAACTTTATCACTAAAGGATTAAAGCTCAAAGTTGATTGGGAATCCTTGACAATTTCGGGTAGCTTGACCTGCTGTCGTACGTACCTACATGTTTTTGAGACGAGATGTACCAAAATAACATAGATAAATGTAACTCTCAGGTCATCGGTTTACTTAACCATAACATTTACATGAAAAGTATGTTATATTTTTGTTAGAACAAAGTGATTTGGAAAAAAAAAAACACGGAAATCCGCTAAAGATTGACAGCTACTGAAAATAAGAGCAATATTTCAATAAATGTGTTAATACGGCAATCTGTAGGCACCCGATAACTGGGCTTATGAATTATTAAATAATATTATCATGTGGCTGATTGTAATTCATTGGAAACACGAGATGTCCTGAGATATTTTTGAAAAACACGTAATAACTACTATTACGTGTTTTACAAAAATACATCAGCTCAGATTTCTATTATGTAGATACCAAGGTACATGATTTAGGAAATGAACGTGGGTACATAATGATAATTATAGGCTCAAATAAGCTTAATCTAATCTACCTATAGGTAGTTTAATTTGATCTGCAGGGTGGCACATACTTAATTCCAGAAATTTTATTGAAAAGTGCTGCAGGGTGGCACATACTTAATTCCAGAAATTTTATTGAAAAGTGCTGCAGGGTGGCACATACTTAATTCCAGAAATTTTATTGAAAAGTGCTGCATGGTGGCACATACTTAATTCCAGAAATTTTATTGAAAAGTGCTGCAAAGTGGCACATACTTAATTCCAGAAATTTTATTGAAAAGTGCTGCAGGGTGGCACATACTTAATTCCAGAAATTTTATTGAAAAGTGTCATGCCAAAGCAGTCTGGCAGAGCAATTTTTTTGTTTTGTACTAAACTGGCCGACAAAAAAAAATTCAATGTAGCTATGCATTTCAAGTCTTAGATAATCTCGCATTGTAGGTATAAGTTTTTCGTTCAGTCAGCTAAAACTGGATATAGTTTATTGCTTGACATGCGATATTGAAACCTAAAACTCTTTACGATACCTACATCTATTTAATTTTAGTATAGTTTGGTTAGGTTCGATCTCAGGTCAGGCAAGTACCAATGTAACTTTTCTAAGATATGTACTTTCTAAGTATATCTTGGACACCAATGACTGATTAAAAGTTGAAGGAAAACATCTTGAGGAAACCTGGACGTTAAGTCTGAAATCGCCAACCCGCATTGAGCAAGCGTGGTGGTTACGCTCAATCCTTCTCTGTATGAGAAGAGACCTGTGCCCAACAGTGGGACGATAAAAAGGTTGATGATGATGATGATGATAGTTTGGCTCTAAACTTTAAAGCTAAGTGATTCAAGCAGTACAAACATATGTTTTCAATTTCATAAAACCTTATTTCTCAACAGGTTATTTTTGTCTAAAGTTTTCCGTAAAAGCAACTGAATATGACCTTCACAGGAATCCTAACAGAGCACAGAATAAATGAATTTTAAGCTGTATATAAAGACAGTATATTGTTATTCAATCCGATTACAACGCAGCTTCAAGGTTGCCAATACCATACTAGATAATGTATGAAGTGGGATACACTAGGATACAAGTGGCACTCACGAATAACTAATATTGAAATAAAGTATATTAAGATATCGTCATGGTGGCCAAGTATGAGTGTGGCGAGTTTGATTCCAGGACAGGCAAGTACCAATGTAACATTTCTAAAGTTATATGTACTTTCTATGTATGTCTTGGACATCAATGACTGAAGGTGAAGGAAAACATCTTGAGGAAACCTGGACTTTATAAGTCTGAAATCGCCAACCCGCATTGAGCAAGCGTGGTGATTACGCTCAATCCTTCTCTGTATGAGAGGAGGCCCAGCAGTGGGACGATAAAAAGGTGATGATGATGTTGACATGAAGATACATATTACACATCAGAAACTTTCAAATAGGGCGCCGTTTTTCTCACCCCTCAGGAGAAGAGCGTTCATAGTCTGATCTATCTCAATATAGGGCCTGGCTGTTGTCTATGTGAGTTTAAGTGTTTGTAAACGCACCCACGATACAGGAATAATTAATTCCTAGTGTGGAATTATTCCTGTATCGTGTTAATACGTTTTTTTTATATATATAAAAAAAAGTCTAAAAAAAATGTTTGAAGATTGCGACTGGATGTTTTGAACATTTTTAATTACGGAAATTGGCAACCACAACCCATATGGTACATTATTCTGAACCTGAAATTCTGAAACCGATCTAAAAATATTTATAAAAACAAAAAATACAGTTGTGTGCTGTGTGTTTTAAACGTATGGGTTTCACATTTTTAGGAAACAGCAGGTTTGTTTTTACCCGACTACGGCAAAGCAAAAGGAGGGTTATGATTTTGACAGGCTATGTATGTATGTATGTATGTATGTATGTATGTATGTATGTATGTATGGCTGTATGTATGTATGTATGTATGTTCATCTGTTCCCTCGTAACTTCTAAACTACTTATCAGAATTCGACAAATGATATATCATTAGAAGCGTCTTAATTGTCCGCTGGTTATAGGCTATATGGGGTTTCACTAAATTTACTGTGGCGCCCTCTAGCGGACAAAACATACAGAGTAAAAAACTAAAGTTAAGATAAAGATGTCGTGTTTGGTATCATTTGAAAGCCCTTTACTTGTACATTTTGAATATATATATATTGCTAGCATTTGCGTGTGACTTTACCTGTATTCATGGGCTGGTTGCATATATGTAATTCACATCTTTTCGTTCATAGCTTCTTTACTACTTATCAGAATAAGACCACTGCAGTACCATTAGAAGGGCCTTGATATTCTGTTAGTTATGAGCTATAAAGCTTGTCACCAAATTTAGTATTGCGCCCTCTAGCGGACAAAAAGTTCTATGTTAATATAAAATTAAAATAAATATACCGTGTTTGGTATCACGTGAAAGAGCTTCACGAGTGCTTTATGCTTGTACATAATTACAAGAATGCTTCAATGATGTTAAATATGAGCGATAAGAGTAAAGCGCGGATCACGGGAACTGTGAATCGCTTTATGCAATGTAGAGCAGTGTGAACATTATTAGAATATGTAATGCACTAATGAAAACGACATAAGCTGGGAGTAACTCCACGCGGTGAAGGCGGAAACAGTTTTATAACTGGCTAAATCTCCCATAAAAAGGCCTCTGCACTATATGCCTTCGGGCTTATGTTGTTATATGTGCGTGTAGATGTAATATGTCAAGTACCTAGTTTTTAGTCCATCAATTTAACTTTTGTTAATTCAGAATACTGAACTGAACAAAGTTGCTAATGTAGTTGCAAGTAAATGGACACAGTAGTAATGTCATACAATACTATTCTGAAGTATGCAATATTCACTATGTAGAGATAAATTTTCATGTTTGGAAGGCGTAGTCACACGTTGTTAAGGTGCTACGGTAGGTAGGTATATGTAACGTGTGACTACGCCTTTCCAAACATGTAGTGAATATTGCATACTTCAGAATAGTATTGTATGACATTATTGTCAATTTACAACGAAGGCATCAGACTGTGTCCATTTACTTGCAACTACATTAGCAACTTTGTTCAGTTCAGTATTCTGAAAATCTTGTTTTATACTTTTTCAGCGTCGTTTTTTGTCGTAGTTGGGTTTTAGTTTTTAACTTTTTTTTATTATAGACGAAGTTATTTTTGATTTACTGGAGTAAGTACAGAATTATGTAGTGAATCCGCGGTAATGAGTTGTATGGTTATATGCCTGGAACCCTTTCTTATATCACTAGGTACTTGAAAGAATATGAAGGAACAGTCTCGTGTAGGGTTCTCGTGGTGGAAACTATCCTGATATTGTAAACGACACTTTTTTTTATAAATTATAAACTAGCGCTTCACCGCAATCCCACCTGATAGTAAGCAATGACGCAATCGTTGATGGTAAAGCGCACTAGTTTATTAAGAGCCTATCCACTCTAGCCTTGAAGACACTCAAATTGTAGTCCGACGGAAACACCGCCGCCGGCAAATTATTCCAGTACCTCGATGTACGCGGTATAAAGGAGGAAGCGAAATAGTTCGTCCGGATCGTAGTGGTGTTAACAACGTAAGGGTGGAAACTCGCCGTACGACGGGTCGTCCGATGGACGAGATAGACTGTTCCTTCATTTTGTTTCAACTTTTCTTCAGGTTTTTATTTTCGTGTGTTCAACCCACACACTTCATTTTAAGAACTTTCCAGCAAAAGATGTAATTTAATATTTCTAAAGCATATGAACATAAATAACGTAGGTACGTTTACTATCTTGAACGTTTTCATCCCGTTTAATAGAAAAATAACAACGTCTTTATTTGATGGTAGATAGGTCTTCATACTGATCTGAGTTCCTTTGTTGTAATGAAATTGTTTATTCTGGAAATAACATGTCATAATCATATTTCATTTAAAAAAACCGCTAGACAAAGTCGATATTTCTTATCGAACTCCCCTATCAAGAAATAGCGAAGCTTCTTTCCCCATTTTTTCATAGGGCGAGTTTATATTAATACTAGCGGCCGCCAGCGACTTCATTCGCGTGGAGTTGGTTATGCTTCGCTCCTATTGATCGCAGCATGATGTTATATAGCCTAAAGCCTTCCTGGATTAATGGGTTATCCAATGCAAAAATAATTTTTCATATCGGACCAGCAGTTCCTGTGATTAGCGCGCTCAAACAATCAAACAAACTCTTCAGCTTTATATATTACTAGCAGCCGCCAGCGACTTCGTTCGCGTGGAATTAATTATGCTCCGCTCCTGTTGGTCGCAGCGTGATGTTAAATTGCTTAAAGCCTTCCTGGATGAATGGGCTATCCAACGCAAAAAGAATTTTTCAAATCGGACCAGTAGTTTCTGAGATTAGCGCGCACAAACAAACAAACAAACAAACTCTTCAGCTTTATATATTACTATAGATATAGACTAGCGGCCGCCAGCGACTTCGTTCGCGTAGATTTAGTTATGCTCCGCTCCAATTGGTCGCAGCGTGATGTTATATGGACTAAAGCCTTCCTGGATTAATGGGCTATCCAACGCAAAAAGAATTTTTCAAATCGGACAAGTAGTTTCTGAGATCCTGTTTCTGTTTCGCACAAACAAACAAACATACAAATAAACAAATCCTTCAGCTTTATATATTAGTATAGATTACTAATATATAAACCTGAAGAATTTACACTTACGTATAGATTTTCTGACTGATTGATTTCTTGACAGTTCAAATGGCTCTGTACATGATTTAATTGAAATAAATGCTATGTTTCAGAGGTCGTCGCCTCCTTTAGGCTCCAGATAAAAACTTGTTCTAAAAGCTTTAATAGCGATATAGCACTTCATCGTACCAATTCCAGAACTAAAAAATGTGGATATGACTGCTATTCACGAGAATTAATGGACGTCACGTGGTCATAACCAGACGCTAATAATTTTATGAGATGTGCGCATTTTATATATCGTCTACAATAAATAACGTGAGGAACTGGCTACCAAACCTATAGGAATGAATATAAATATTATTTTTTATTGAAATAAAAGTTGATATAATATGTTACTTTTATTATATTTTACTAAGCAAACATATCATCAGCATCATCAACTTTTTTATCGTCCCACTGCTGGGCACAGGTCTCCTCTCACACAGAGGAGGATTGAGCATAATCACCACGCTTGCTCAATACGGGTTGGCGATTTCAGACTCAAAGTCCAGGTTTCCTCAAGATGTTTTCCTTCACCTTCAGTCATTGGTGTCCAAGATATACTTAGAAAGTACCTACATATAACTTTTGAAAAGTTACATTGGTACTTGCCTGCCTGGTATCGAACCCACACACTCATCTTGAGAGGCTGGTGTTTTAACCACTAGGCCACCACGATAATAAGCAAACATTATACTTAGTATATTTTTTTTAATACAACATGTGTACCTAGCCTACCTATATTCTCGTTAACCCCCTCTATTCATAAAAGTTGCTTAAAGTTAACTAGTAATTAGCGATTCTTTAAAAATAAATTTTTAACCTTTTAACGTCACTTAACATTAATAATCATTTATGAATAAACACCACAGTGTTTAAGGGGTTTATGCATAAACGATGATTAAATTTAAGTAACGTGCAAACGTCTAAACTTTATGGTTAAACAATCGCTAATCAAAATCAAATATCAATCGAAATCAAAGCATTTATTTATAAACCAGGTACAGGCACTGAGAAGAACGGGCAAGAAACT
Organism: Sesamia nonagrioides; assembly: GCA_017933935.1. Classification (NCBI taxonomy): domain Eukaryota; kingdom Metazoa; phylum Arthropoda; class Insecta; order Lepidoptera; family Noctuidae; genus Sesamia; species Sesamia nonagrioides. The sequence goes on from JADWQK010001341.1 coordinate 1,497,350, forward strand.
CCATGGACACTCTTTTAAATTATCAAGCTATTGATATAATCACTAGTCACTAGTTAACTTTAAGCAACGTTTATGAATGATGGGGAAAATGTGTAGTCTCGCCAAAAACGCTAAGACCAAAATACCTTTTCGTCGAAATGTGTTCGCAATGTTAGACAGGAGGGTATCTTCAAAGAGGCTTAAGAAGGAGACGTCTGAGGTAAACATACATAATCCCCTTTTAATTTTGCTGGATTAAACTTCTGTTCAATTAGGGTTCTACAATTTATCAAAGTCGGGATGAAAAAAAAAATCTATTCTTACTAATAGCAACTTTTCCGCTAGACAGTTCCTCCTGCTTTCACCACGTCTTTCCAGCAAACCGCAATATTTCCTAATAACAAAAGACAGTAGGTACATCCTCCACGCTTATATTTTCATCCCAACAGACTCATGAAAAAGTAATTTCATAGTTCCAGCAATGCCTCAGGCGATCGGACTTCTTATCTACACTAGCTAGCTATATAATATCACTGTGGGTTATCGAACTGTGAAATAGCACACATCATGTATGCCTTATGTTAACGCACACATTTCAAATTATGAAATACTAGCGGCCGCCAGCGACTTCGTTCGCGTGGAGTTAGTTTTGCTCCGCTCCTATTGGTCGCAGTGTGATGTTATAAATAGCCTAAAGCCTTCCTGGATTAATGGGCTATCCACCGCAAAAAAAGAATTTTTCAAATCGGACTAGTAATTCCTGAGATGAGCGCGTTCAAACAAACAAACAAATTATTCAGCTTTATACAATATGTAAAAAAAAAACCTGCCCGACCCATAAGGTAAATAAAGGTTAGGTAAACACATGACCAAATATAATATAAAATTTTACGTAACCATCATAGTAATAATAGTAATGAATTTTAAAATAATCTTTTTTTCCCGCGAATTAATTCCAACTTCCTCAAAATTTGGTCATTTTAAAAAAAGTGACAACACCATTTTAACGGTACGCGTATGCGATTTGACCACGCGTCGCGTGCCCTGCCCCCCGTCGCCCGCGTGTCGTACCGCACATGTATTAAGTTACCTCTTTTTGCGAAATAATATTGATTTTTTTAGGGGGATTTTTTTTTTAACTTTAATCCGGCTTTGTCGGCATTAGTAGAATCAGTTATCGATACCTAACAATACATTCACGGATCGGACAGGGTTTTCTTTACATATTGTATATTAGTATAGATTTCACAATACGTACGTTAACTCGAATCTTTTCACCGTTGTCGGGTAAGTTTATTAAGTCTTGAAAATGTATGAGTTTCGAATTAATTCGGCGCTTTAACTAGCAGAACACTTCTAGAAATATAAAAACTTCGTGAAGTTTGGGGATTGATGTAAATTCACGTGACTTGAAACATTTTTTTTGCTTTTCTTATTGCCTGACTGTTTATTTGCCATTTAAGCACAGTTACTGAGGAATTCTATTAAGTACCCATGTAAATTTAGATTCTTTTAAAGTCATAAAATATAGGCCCATTTGTTCTAAAAAAAACTGTCAGAAAAAACTTTTCAAAGTCAAATATTGGCTTAGTCTTTATTAAGTAATTCTTTCCAATATTCTGTCTTGTAGAATTATTACCTAGATCTACGATCTTATTTAAGAGGTTTTATGATAATCGTAATTTGTAGACTTTGGAATAATCATCATCATCATAATCATCAACCTTTTATCGTCCCACTGCTGGGCAAAGGTCTCCTCTCATATAGAGAAGGATTGAGCGTAAGCGTATTTATTGACTTTGGAATAATAGGCACTAAAAATTCTGTTAGGTACCTCAAGTGCTGCTTGCTCATTAGTTTACTTGTAGGTAGTCGTACATTAGTCGAAGTCTATAAATTGCGTTCATAACGGTGTATCTAAATTTTGCTGTCTCTTAAAGTTATTTAAAGCGTTTACTGCCCTAGGACCGTAATAAAAACACCCGATCACGTAATTTTAAATGGCCATAATCCTAAACACCCTCCTTTGGAGAGCGCTAATCCCAACTATCGTTACCCGTAAAAGCGTTGGAATATCCACCAAATAATGGGTATGTTTTGGACGCGTACCGAGAGGGCTGGTTTGATGTGGTAGGTAAGGAGTTCTTGGATAACAAAAAAAATGTATTGTCTAGGCATGTTCTGTACTACCTACAAGTAATTTCGTGATGTAGTGGGTCCAATTTATACGACCATTTTCACTTTTATTTTTCTAAATTGCTCTCTAAATGTAATCTATTTCGGACAAGGTTTGGGTGGACCGAACAGGACAGCGTTCGGTTCGATTTATATCCCCTAACGCGAACAATGTGGCTATAATAACTCTAAATTAAGTTAATTTTCCCAAATTGTGACTCTTATCCGGGATTCTCGAGTCGATTTATTTCACATCAGATTTCAGTACCCCGTAAAATTATACTGTAACGGTTTTCCCGGGAAAAAAACGGGACGTGGTATTTTTTCTAATACTATTGTATTATTCTCACCTCTTCTCCTAGCTTCTGGAAATTGTGCGCGGCAAAGAAGCCGTATGTTAAGCAGTACTCAACGCTCCATTAAATATTATAGTAAGCATGGCTGCAAAACGTTCACAGTTTATTTCTGCGAAACCATTTCATATTGTTAATTTTAACCGATTTCCCAAAGTACGAATAAATAAAATCCTCCAACGGGTGCGACACTTAACATGAATACATTTGCCAATCGATTTTTATGTTTAATTCATAAATTCGCCTCTTTCGCATCATAATTTTGGCGTTTCTCATGAATCGCTTTCCTTAAACAAATACTTTTATAAAATATTTTCTTACTTAAATCTTCATGTTCATTTCGTTCTATTTTCGTTGAATATCAATAAGTAAAATCTTCAGAATAGAATATATTAGAATAGAATACTCTTTATTATGTACACTAGGTAAATTACAGAACATATATTAAATATTACATATTTAATGTATTATACATTAAATACTGACAGCCTCCGTGGCCTAGCGGTAGCGAACGCGGCCGTTGCGCAAGGAAGCGCGGGTTCGATCCCCGCACAGTGCAAATATTTATATTCATGAATATGAATATTTGCACTGGTCTGGTCGTGCCTCGGAAAGCACGTTAAGCCGTTGGTCCCGGTTGCCATACGAACATCTAGTGGCAGTCGTTACGGGTTGTTGGAGCCCTCAAAGTCTAACAATTGGTCTAACTGCAATGCTTAGATATCGCCTTCGGGTTGTGGAGGTCAGACGGCAGTCGCTTCACGGAAAATATCGAAGTTTAGCCAAAATCAGCAGTTAGACTGGTAAAGCGGACCCTAGACTCCAAAGCTGAAAAGCTACGGATGCGACTGGGATTAACGCTGAGATGATGATGATGACATTAAATATTATGAAGATTGCATAAAGAAAGAATGTCACGATGGGCGGTGTTATCGCTAAGAGCGATATTTTACAGACAACCTTTGGATGGAATAATAATAGGTAATCTTACTGAGCAGTCATTAGTTTTAGTTAGGTACCAATTCTTTGTCTCAATTTGCTGAACTGTAGAACATAAGTATTACGAATCACCAAGATGTGAAATTTTCGTTTTTTTTTCTACTCTAACCCTGATCTGAGTTCCTTTGTTGTAATGAAATTGTTTATTCTGGAAATAACATGTCATAATCATATTTCATTTAAAAAAACCGCTAGACAAAGTCGATATTTCTTATCGAACTCCCCTATCAAGAAATAGCGAAGCTTCTTTCCCCATTTTTTCATAGGGCGAGTTTATATTAATACTAGCGGCCGCCAGCGACTTCATTCGCGTGGAGTTGGTTATGCTTCGCTCCTATTGATCGCAGCATGATGTTATATAGCCTAAAGCCTTCCTGGATTAATGGGTTATCCAATGCAAAAATAATTTTTCATATCGGACCAGCAGTTCCTGTGATTAGCGCGCTCAAACAATCAAACAAACTCTTCAGCTTTATATATTACTAGCAGCCGCCAGCGACTTCGTTCGCGTGGAATTAATTATGCTCCGCTCCTGTTGGTCGCAGCGTGATGTTAAATTGCTTAAAGCCTTCCTGGATGAATGGGCTATCCAACGCAAAAAGAATTTTTCAAATCGGACCAGTAGTTTCTGAGATTAGCGCGCACAAACAAACAAACAAACAAACTCTTCAGCTTTATATATTACTATAGATATAGACTAGCGGCCGCCAGCGACTTCGTTCGCGTAGATTTAGTTATGCTCCGCTCCAATTGGTCGCAGCGTGATGTTATATGGACTAAAGCCTTCCTGGATTAATGGGCTATCCAACGCAAAAAGAATTTTTCAAATCGGACAAGTAGTTTCTGAGATCCTGTTTCTGTTTCGCACAAACAAACAAACATACAAATAAACAAATCCTTCAGCTTTATATATTAGTATAGATTACTAATATATAAACCTGAAGAATTTACACTTACGTATAGATTTTCTGACTGATTGATTTCTTGACAGTTCAAATGGCTCTGTACATGATTTAATTGAAATAAATGCTATGTTTCAGAGGTCGTCGCCTCCTTTAGGCTCCAGATAAAAACTTGTTCTAAAAGCTTTAATAGCGATATAGCACTTCATCGTACCAATTCCAGAACTAAAAAATGTGGATATGACTGCTATTCACGAGAATTAATGGACGTCACGTGGTCATAACCAGACGCTAATAATTTTATGAGATGTGCGCATTTTATATATCGTCTACAATAAATAACGTGAGGAACTGGCTACCAAACCTATAGGAATGAATATAAATATTATTTTTTATTGAAATAAAAGTTGATATAATATGTTACTTTTATTATATTTTACTAAGCAAACATATCATCAGCATCATCAACTTTTTTATCGTCCCACTGCTGGGCACAGGTCTCCTCTCACACAGAGGAGGATTGAGCATAATCACCACGCTTGCTCAATACGGGTTGGCGATTTCAGACTCAAAGTCCAGGTTTCCTCAAGATGTTTTCCTTCACCTTCAGTCATTGGTGTCCAAGATATACTTAGAAAGTACCTACATATAACTTTTGAAAAGTTACATTGGTACTTGCCTGCCTGGTATCGAACCCACACACTCATCTTGAGAGGCTGGTGTTTTAACCACTAGGCCACCACGATAATAAGCAAACATTATACTTAGTATATTTTTTTTAATACAACATGTGTACCTAGCCTACCTATATTCTCGTTAACCCCCTCTATTCATAAAAGTTGCTTAAAGTTAACTAGTAATTAGCGATTCTTTAAAAATAAATTTTTAACCTTTTAACGTCACTTAACATTAATAATCATTTATGAATAAACACCACAGTGTTTAAGGGGTTTATGCATAAACGATGATTAAATTTAAGTAACGTGCAAACGTCTAAACTTTATGGTTAAACAATCGCTAATCAAAATCAAATATCAATCGAAATCAAAGCATTTATTTATAAACCAGGTACAGGCACTGAGAAGAACGGGCAAGAAACTCCATGGACACTCTTTTAAATTATCAAGCTATTGATATAATCACTAGTCACTAGTTAACTTTAAGCAACGTTTATGAATGATGGGGAAAATGTGTAGTCTCGCCAAAAACGCTAAGACCAAAATACCTTTTCGTCGAAATGTGTTCGCAATGTTAGACAGGAGGGTATCTTCAAAGAGGCTTAAGAAGGAGACGTCTGAGGTAAACATACATAATCCCCTTTTAATTTTGCTGGATTAAACTTCTGTTCAATTAGGGTTCTACAATTTATCAAAGTCGGGATGAAAAAAAAAATCTATTCTTACTAATAGCAACTTTTCCGCTAGACAGTTCCTCCTGCTTTCACCACGTCTTTCCAGCAAACCGCAATATTTCCTAATAACAAAAGACAGTAGGTACATCCTCCACGCTTATATTTTCATCCCAACAGACTCATGAAAAAGTAATTTCATAGTTCCAGCAATGCCTCAGGCGATCGGACTTCTTATCTACACTAGCTAGCTATATAATATCACTGTGGGTTATCGAACTGTGAAATAGCACACATCATGTATGCCTTATGTTAACGCACACATTTCAAATTATGAAATACTAGCGGCCGCCAGCGACTTCGTTCGCGTGGAGTTAGTTTTGCTCCGCTCCTATTGGTCGCAGTGTGATGTTATAAATAGCCTAAAGCCTTCCTGGATTAATGGGCTATCCACCGCAAAAAAAGAATTTTTCAAATCGGACTAGTAATTCCTGAGATGAGCGCGTTCAAACAAACAAACAAATTATTCAGCTTTATACAATATGTAAAAAAAAAACCTGCCCGACCCATAAGGTAAATAAAGGTTAGGTAAACACATGACCAAATATAATATAAAATTTTACGTAACCATCATAGTAATAATAGTAATGAATTTTAAAATAATCTTTTTTTCCCGCGAATTAATTCCAACTTCCTCAAAATTTGGTCATTTTAAAAAAAGTGACAACACCATTTTAACGGTACGCGTATGCGATTTGACCACGCGTCGCGTGCCCTGCCCCCCGTCGCCCGCGTGTCGTACCGCACATGTATTAAGTTACCTCTTTTTGCGAAATAATATTGATTTTTTTAGGGGGATTTTTTTTTTAACTTTAATCCGGCTTTGTCGGCATTAGTAGAATCAGTTATCGATACCTAACAATACATTCACGGATCGGACAGGGTTTTCTTTACATATTGTATATTAGTATAGATTTCACAATACGTACGTTAACTCGAATCTTTTCACCGTTGTCGGGTAAGTTTATTAAGTCTTGAAAATGTATGAGTTTCGAATTAATTCGGCGCTTTAACTAGCAGAACACTTCTAGAAATATAAAAACTTCGTGAAGTTTGGGGATTGATGTAAATTCACGTGACTTGAAACATTTTTTTTGCTTTTCTTATTGCCTGACTGTTTATTTGCCATTTAAGCACAGTTACTGAGGAATTCTATTAAGTACCCATGTAAATTTAGATTCTTTTAAAGTCATAAAATATAGGCCCATTTGTTCTAAAAAAAACTGTCAGAAAAAACTTTTCAAAGTCAAATATTGGCTTAGTCTTTATTAAGTAATTCTTTCCAATATTCTGTCTTGTAGAATTATTACCTAGATCTACGATCTTATTTAAGAGGTTTTATGATAATCGTAATTTGTAGACTTTGGAATAATCATCATCATCATAATCATCAACCTTTTATCGTCCCACTGCTGGGCAAAGGTCTCCTCTCATATAGAGAAGGATTGAGCGTAAGCGTATTTATTGACTTTGGAATAATAGGCACTAAAAATTCTGTTAGGTACCTCAAGTGCTGCTTGCTCATTAGTTTACTTGTAGGTAGTCGTACATTAGTCGAAGTCTATAAATTGCGTTCATAACGGTGTATCTAAATTTTGCTGTCTCTTAAAGTTATTTAAAGCGTTTACTGCCCTAGGACCGTAATAAAAACACCCGATCACGTAATTTTAAATGGCCATAATCCTAAACACCCTCCTTTGGAGAGCGCTAATCCCAACTATCGTTACCCGTAAAAGCGTTGGAATATCCACCAAATAATGGGTATGTTTTGGACGCGTACCGAGAGGGCTGGTTTGATGTGGTAGGTAAGGAGTTCTTGGATAACAAAAAAAATGTATTGTCTAGGCATGTTCTGTACTACCTACAAGTAATTTCGTGATGTAGTGGGTCCAATTTATACGACCATTTTCACTTTTATTTTTCTAAATTGCTCTCTAAATGTAATCTATTTCGGACAAGGTTTGGGTGGACCGAACAGGACAGCGTTCGGTTCGATTTATATCCCCTAACGCGAACAATGTGGCTATAATAACTCTAAATTAAGTTAATTTTCCCAAATTGTGACTCTTATCCGGGATTCTCGAGTCGATTTATTTCACATCAGATTTCAGTACCCCGTAAAATTATACTGTAACGGTTTTCCCGGGAAAAAAACGGGACGTGGTATTTTTTCTAATACTATTGTATTATTCTCACCTCTTCTCCTAGCTTCTGGAAATTGTGCGCGGCAAAGAAGCCGTATGTTAAGCAGTACTCAACGCTCCATTAAATATTATAGTAAGCATGGCTGCAAAACGTTCACAGTTTATTTCTGCGAAACCATTTCATATTGTTAATTTTAACCGATTTCCCAAAGTACGAATAAATAAAATCCTCCAACGGGTGCGACACTTAACATGAATACATTTGCCAATCGATTTTTATGTTTAATTCATAAATTCGCCTCTTTCGCATCATAATTTTGGCGTTTCTCATGAATCGCTTTCCTTAAACAAATACTTTTATAAAATATTTTCTTACTTAAATCTTCATGTTCATTTCGTTCTATTTTCGTTGAATATCAATAAGTAAAATCTTCAGAATAGAATATATTAGAATAGAATACTCTTTATTATGTACACTAGGTAAATTACAGAACATATATTAAATATTACATATTTAATGTATTATACATTAAATACTGACAGCCTCCGTGGCCTAGCGGTAGCGAACGCGGCCGTTGCGCAAGGAAGCGCGGGTTCGATCCCCGCACAGTGCAAATATTTATATTCATGAATATGAATATTTGCACTGGTCTGGTCGTGCCTCGGAAAGCACGTTAAGCCGTTGGTCCCGGTTGCCATACGAACATCTAGTGGCAGTCGTTACGGGTTGTTGGAGCCCTCAAAAAGTCTAACAATTGGTCTAACTGCAATGCTTCGATATCGCCTTCGGGTTGTGGAGGTCAGACGGCAGTCGCTTCACGGAAAATATCGAAGTTTAGCCAAAATCAGCAGCTAGACTGGTAAAGCGGACCCTAGACTCCAAAGCTGTAAAAGCTACGGATGCGACTGGGATTAACGCTGAGATGATGATGATGACATTAAATATTATGAAGATTGCATAAAGAAAGAATGTCACGATGGGCGGTGTTATCGCTAAGAGCGATATTTTACAGACAACCTTTGGATGGAATAATAATAGGTAATCTTACTGAGCAGTCATTAGTTTTAGTTAGGTACCAATTCTTTGTCTCAATTTGCTGAACTGTAGAACATAAGTATTACGAATCACCAAGATGTGAAATTTTCGTTTTTTTTTCTACTCTAACCGTCTAGATCCCGTGACCAAAATGTATAAATATTTTCCCTGGGACAAAAGGGATACTCAACATTTTGTAATAAATATATTATACAGTTAACTTCTAAAACCAGCGAAATCCCTAACAGGTACTTATTTTTATAGGCATAAGTAGACCCTCCGCTTAGCGTAACTAAGTGTATAAAATATTATTATACGGGAACCATGCCATTTAATATCTAGCATATTGTAGTTTGATACACAGTAACGGTTATTCGATATCGTGTGAATAACCTAACCCTTGTTCTTATTGCTATAGTAATCTCATTCTCATTACAGTACTTGGGTAGTAATGTGTATTGTCATATTATGATTCAATATCCGCTTATTGTTTTACGGTAAATATTTTAAACAGAAGAGGTGTTTCTTTGAAAAAATGGAACTATAATTACGTGGTTTATGGTAATACAAGTGAGAGTGATTTTAATATTTCATTAAAACTGCATCCTGGAACGACATAAACCGACCGAGGACTGTCTTTTCATTACGTAACATAAGTTTTTTATTTATTCTGAAAATGTGACGTCATTTTAATAAAGTAGTTTCACTTTATGTCCAAATCTACATGGCTTTTAAATTAAGTTATAACGTCACCTAAGTAATTTTAATAGTAAGCCGTATTAAGGCAATCACGCAGCCGAAAAATATAATATTTAACTTAGTTCTACAGCTTTGCTGTAATTGCTTCGTGGCATGCTATATTTAGTGTTACTTAAACATTCTGAGCATGTAAGTTAACTAAGTGAAGAAACACGTGAATCTGCTTAAAGCCGATACTAGTCAACTAACAATCGATTTTTCAATCTACTATTCTAACTTTTATATTAGAAACTAGCGGCCGCCCGCGACTTCGTTTGCGTTTTTTATATGCTCCGCTCCTATTGGTTCTTCTTCTTCTTCGTTTCGCTCTTGACAAAACGGTCGTGGTCAAAACGTGGACAAAACGGCCGCCATTGTTGACTGAATTCAAGACGCTGATGTCACACGCCGCACGATCTCTCTCCATCTATCCCTGTTCGACGACAGTCTGCCACTGCCGACTTGATTTAGTCGGTCCACCTCATCGGTGACCTTCCACGAGGTCTGTTCCCTTCCGCTCTACCCTGGACGACCAAACGTTCTATGGAGACATTATTGCGCCTTGATACGTGACCGAAAAATCCGAGTATACGGGACTGCACTATTTCTGAAAGACGCTGTTTCATGCCGAGTTCTTGGAGTAAGAAACGTTTGTTCTAAACTCGGTCCATGATACCCCAAGCATTCTTCTCCAATACCACATTTCTAGAGCGTCAATCTTTTTCTTTTCCAATTACCGTAACGTCCACGTTTCAGCTACGTAGAGAAATATGGGAAATATTAGTGCTCGGACGAGCCTGATCTTAGTGGGTTTAGTTATGTCCCGATTCCTCCATATTGTCTTGAGCTTGTCCATTGCCCCTCTTGTCATGGCCAAGCGCCGCTTGATCTCATTCACACTACCGCCATTGTTTGATACCAGAGCACCCAGGTAGACATACGAATCGAGCCTTCCTGGATTAATGGGCTATACAACGCAAAAATAATTTTTCACATCGGCCCCTAGTTCCTGAGATTAGCGCGTTCAAACAAACAAACAAACTCTTCAGCTTTATATATTAGTATAGATTTTGTATTAGTATAGATAAAATTTTCTGTTTGACAGCTTTTTTTGCAGGAAAAATATCAAACTGGCCTTCTTTTTTCTTTTGAAAAGTTTATTACGATGATGATTGAAAAATCAGTTTGTTCCCCAAACGGGTGATATGCAAAATTTTTTCTTTCTTTCGTTCCTCTTTGAATTCAATATATTATATCAGAAAATTCATTTTATTATTCATGAGTGTGTCCCCGCGTCAAAATCAAATTGTTGCCCCATATAGGGCAATACTCTAAGTTTATTTATACCAACCGTCCTCTTTTACATCAAATCATAAAAATGAATGTTGGTATTCCACCAACATTTTGGATTATGCAAATGAAGATACCAATGGATTTCGTATTAACCCGGGATCCTTTTGCTCCGTAACTCGGTTATTTCCGTACTGTATTACTGTTGGTATAACCTGGTTGTTTATGAGAATATTTAAACTTTGAAGTATCACTGAAAACTCATGTTTAACGAGGTACCTACCTAATGAGTTTTAAGCGTGTGCGTATGTTACATAAGAGTTTTGCTACATAGGTTTCATACATACCTATAAGGATCTCAATTTTAATTAAATATCAACAGCTAATAAAACCCACTCTCGTCCCTTCCACGGAGAGGAGGCATGTGTCCCAATGGAAACAGTATTGGCTGGTTAGGTATGCTTTATACCATACTAGCTTTCCGCCCGCGGCTTCGCCCGCGTGGAGTTCGGTTATATCGCGCTTTTTAGGTTTCCCTCGGGAACATCAAATTTTTCCGGGATAAAAGGTAGCCTATGTTCTTTCTCGAGGTCTAAAGATTGTCTGTACCAAATTTCATCAAAATCGGTTGAGAGGTTTAAGCGGGAAAGCGTAACAGACAGACAGACAGACAGAGTTACTTTCGCATTTATAATATTAGTATGGATTAGATTGATCCATCAAAGACAGATAAGGTAAAGCTGTCTTTACGTTCATAAAAGCACCATCCAATTAAAAGATTACGTCACATGGCCAATCGCACACAGAAACCATTTTTTTTTTAATTTTACCTATGTAAATAACAGCCTTTGTATACTCTGCTACAATTCGTTTTTAATTAGTCATTTGGGACGGAGCCGCGTCCGATATATATAATAGGCTCTTCACTTTCACGATGAAAAACTACAACGTAACTGTACCATTCATTTTAAAGCTCATGCAGCCGGAAATTGCATTTTTCAAGCTCTCAGAATAATTTTAAGCGTCAGTTTTTACAGAACGTAATACTGCATTTTCCAATAAATAAGTTCGTTAAATAATTATATTTCGCTTTCGCTAAAATCGCTTTTATCTATCTCGTCCATTGTGTCATCCTGTGTGAGATTTTTTTATTTATATTTGTAGTTTGTAAGGTCCATGGTGTACATATATAAAGAGTAGAAGAATTCTTTGGCTAAGTTATAATAGACGTACGAATCAATTGATCATGTTAAGCTACTCTTGCCTCGGTTAGTCCGTAGATGGGTTTGCCTGTTTCTACAACGTTATTTTTTGTTTATGCGGAAGCTGAATATACTTACCTAGTTTGTTCAGAATAAGCAACTGAATCAATTCCAATAATTTTTACACCATGTTATATTTTTTCCCAAATACATTTAGAAATTGTTGCAGTGTGATTAGCGAGCGCGCCACGCAGTTTACGATAGATCATAGTAGTGCGCACGCCTGCTCAATAGCTAGATAATAAGCTAGATAATGAAATAGACGAACCGCTCGCTCATAGCGGAGCGTGGACCGTATTTTTGTTGATAGAGCCAAGTAGGATCCCAAGCTCATAACTTTGTGGTTATTCATGATATCTTTTCAAAATTTTGAACATAGATTTTTTACTTTAAAGTACACGTGTTTCGGGTTTCGCATAAACAAAATTAATGTTGTATATGAAGATTCATCCATGCCTTGCAAACCACGTAAAATCGTTAATCCCTGCTATCATTATTGGATCTTTGGTAGTCATTCAGAATCAGGAAAGCCTGACAGTAAGTCTTACTAATGGGTTGTATTATATAGCAACATAGGTTGGGGTCAGCTAACCGGCTGCAACAGATTACCAATTTTAAAGACTACGGCCCAGTTACTGGTTATTGTGACTGGGAAAGGATTGGCAGTCGGTGACTGAAAAGCAACGGTAGCCTAATAGTATCGGCCTTTACTTAAAAGTTGTAGGTTATAGTTTCGAACCACGTGAGGGGCTTTACTGTGTGTAAATTATTTCAACACCTCTGTCTCAAAACTGTGAAGGAAAGCCTCGTGAGGAAACCGGCGTGTCTTAGAGGCAAAAATTTCGAAGACGTGTGATATCTACCAACCCACACAGGAGCCGCGTGGTAGATTACGGCCCATTTTCTCTCAACGAGAGGAGCCCTCTGTCACGGGAGTGGGAACATTTTAGGCTGATCATGTTATTTTGCTTTGAAATGATGAAGAGTATTCTATTATATTATGTTTATTGCAAATCTATGTTGTTTTTTTTATAATTATAAACTAATGCTTGACCGTAATCCCTCCTAATGGTAAGCAGTGATGCAATCGTTGATGGCATAGCGCGCTTATTTATTAAGAGCCCATTAAATCTCAATCTCTAATCTAATTTTCTCGTTGGTAGGCCATAACATCGGCTGCCGGCAGAAGTTACCACCCACCAGACAAAGTTTTGCCGCCAAGCGATTCGTCGTGTTCCGGCATGATGTCTGGTGAAGCCGTACGGAGGACGGGTCTGAGCAGTTGTGTTGCTATGTTGCGAGTACGATGCGCCAAATGTTGTTGTGCCGGGAGTTTGGTCGTGGAGGGTCTGGCGCAGCATCGTTGCTCGTGTTATTGGCCTTCTTACTAAGGTTTTTTAAGTGAATGGCCGTAATAAACTAGCGCGCTCTACCATCAACGATTGCATCACTGCTTACCATCAGGCGGGATTGCAGTCAAGCGCTAGTTTATAATTATTAAAAAAAAAACTATCCTTGAAGAAACTTAAATTGTAGTCAGACGGAAACACCACCACTGGCAAATTGTTCCAGTCGATTCACGCGGTATAAAAGACGAGGCAAAACGCGTATGTAAACAAACAAATGCATATTGTATCGTTTATCAACAGGAAAATGTGTAAATTTTATGAGACATCTGATTATTAAGATTTACTTAGTATTGCATAGTAATCGTTCTTCAATAGTATCCGATTACTTATCAGCACCCTAAATAAACAACACACTATCAATCTGAATCCGAAACATGTGGGAGGATTAGCAATATACTTTATAATGCTTCAGATGGCGATCCATTTCTTCATATGTTCGTAAAATGTGTCTGCTTAACAAGGTAAATAACGAGATGAATGTTGTCGAGCTGTCAAAATGAAGCCATCAACGCAGAATGGTCTGTTTGCTTAGCACTGGTTACTTCTGTGGATGAACTTCAATTTACATTGTATGCATTCTACAATGTAAATTCCAGCCAGGGTCAGTCAGGGCTAAAGGGATGAGGGGGGGGGGGAGGGGGGGTTGCAAGTCAGTGTTTTAGGGTCGAATCATCCTTGGCTATTTTGTCTTACAACCTACCTACCAAGCATATCTACATGAAACATTAGGTATTTGTAGTGTAGTGTGTAAGGCAAATAGACTCAAATGATCCTGTACAAGTCCCCGTCTATTATACTTTAATTAGTAATTAGGGGAGTTCATACATGTTCTGCGAGATTTCCGGGAGGAGGGGGATGGGGCTGCTCCCACTTATCCCCCCCCCTCCCCCTGGGTAGGCCCAGGGTAGAGTGTTTCGTTGTAGACAGCCTAATAGTTTAAAGTGTAATTTTGCAATCTGTACATTTTGTTAATCGCAGCTTCGACAATGTTGACACTAGTTGAATACCCAGGTGAGTAAGCTAGGCAGATTGCTTTTGTTTTTTGTGCCCTTTACATCTATTACTACTTATACACTAGATTCACAATCAGCCTAAAAAATGGTTGAACTGAACAAGTGCACAACGCAGCACTTGGGTGCTTCTTTTATTTACTACTTATAATTCTGACTTTAATGCTTGCGTGTAAGGTTCAATTTGGTTTGATGTCAGATTAGGTCGTATAAAATAATGGCTTTTTGTAATGCTTTGCGATAGGAACTTTACACACTGCACTTAAGGCTGATTTTAAATTACTGTATAGTTATTTTGACTACTTTAGACTGCTTAATACTTGTCGCCATTTTTGATGAGAGTTTTGTTCGAGACTGAGTATTTAGTGTATAAGTGATAGATGGCCCATTACCAATATTTTGTATGGAGCGACACGATACCCTTTTACTATAACAACAATCTAAGCTTATTTAACCTAAAGTGAGTGCCAAGGTTAAACCTTAGCACTGACTTATAAATCAAGAAAATCGGCAATTTTTTTTTTTGTAACTTACACCGCAACAGGAATTACTAATTTATCGCGGGTGAGTCTACAAACAATTTAACACACCTACTCAAACAACAGTATACAATACACAGCAGATTATAATATCTAATCAAAATAATATTATTATCGGTTGCACAAGAATTACCTTATTTGGGATTCTTTTATGCCGCCGTCCTATGTATTTGAATACGACGTTAAATTAGGCCCGATGACATCTTTCCATTTCTGAACTCAATTTATAAGCAAATTTTGTAGGCACCAACAAGGGAATAATAATCATAGCTATAGATATGATACGATTTGAATATTGTTTTAGTTATTTACATTGTTTCATGACTATTGCTTTTATCGTTTAAGATTAATTTACTACGTATTTTTTTTATATATAATTATAAAGTAGAGCTTGACCGCTATCCCACCTGATGGTCAGCAGTGATGCAATCGATGACGGCAAAGCGCACTAGTTTATTAAGAGCCTATCTACTCATAAAACTCAGTGAATAGGAAGGAAGACGACAGTTGAGCGAGGTGGTGCAATGTTAAATCCAACAACACGACCAACGATGCTGCGCCAGAGGGAGATTGATCTGGAGACCCGCCACGACCTAGCTCCCGACAACAACATTTGGCCCATCATACCCGGCTCAGATAGTCAGATCGCAACACAACTGCTCAGACCCATTCTCCGTACGGCTTCACCAGACGTCTTGCCGGAACACGACCAAAAGGCGATTTTTTTAATTTAAAACGATCAAAATTCAGTCTCATCGGCGACAAACAGATGTCGAAAATTATAGGAAAATTAAACTTTATTTTCGACAGATTGAAACTGAGACTTAGGGCATTACAGGCCACCGATGGACCAGAGTCGCCGGTGGCCTGTGTTACTCTATGGGACTAAATCAGATTGTAAACGTCTTTAAAGTTACGAGAATTGCTCCTCTGTAGTACCGATCCGCGCGTCATTACATTAATTTTGTTATCAAAGAATTACTATACAATTAAGGACTATTTGGAAGATAGATTGATGGAATTTGGATAATGTAATTTTAATAATAAATTTGCACGCCACATATGGCAAGATACGCTGGAAAAAATGCACTGTAACACCTTTTATGCCGTATTTTAGCAAATAAACATTTTTGATTTGATTGGATTTGATTAAATATTTTTTTAGTTTATCCTAGCTAATATTATAAATGTGGAAATGAGAAATGGGTTTGGAAGATTGACACACGGGTAGATCATAATCTGACTAAGGATGTTGGCTTCTTTTTATTCTGGACTACAAGCGAAGTCGCATGCCACGGGCACGGCTAGTTATATGTAAAGTTAATTTTATTGAAAAAAGTATAATAAACTTATCAAAATCAATACTCTAAATAATGGTAAACACGTTTCATAATCGAATGCGTAGCTTAAAAGTAAAACGCAGTCAAACAAATAGACAGAGAAGCGACTTTAATCTACACTACAATTATAGCAGTAAAATTTGTTCATTTATTTGTATGTAGTAGTAATCTCCGGTACTGCAAGTCGGCTTTGAAAAAGTCTTTTTTGCGTTTGATAACCCAACTCTTGAGAAAGGTTATAGATTATTAAACGTCAGTCTACGACCCTTAGGAGAAGAGCCAACGGAAAAAAGTCATAAAGATGGGATATGAAGCGCTGAGTCAGGGGGCCAAATTTCTTCACTTACGAAGTCACGGGCAGAATCTAGTTAATATTATGTATAGATGCTACATACGTAAGACTTTTTGCCGTCCATATTTTTCTAACTGATAGGAGTCCCTTATTTAATGGTTTTTAAAGTATTGTACCCACATGCTTTTCTAAAAACAAAGTTCTAGTTAAACAATTCTGATACTGCAAGTCTATATTTTCATCCAGCTAGGTATATAAATTATTATCAATTATAGCAATATCAATAATTTATCCTAGAAATAACAGTATTATGTAATATTCTGTAACCTGTGGTATTATATAATTATATCGTAACTAAAAAAAAACAACTCGAATAGTAAGAACTGTCTCTTGCAGAACTTTATATTTAACTAGCTGACCCGGCGAACTTCGTTCCGCCTTAAAGACAATATCACATGACTATTTTTTAAATTAGGATAATTTTAAATAAATAAATATTATTATTCAATGATTCTTTATTTGGGAGCACAATCCTGGCGGTTCTTCAGAAATCTTTAATGTGCTACAATACTCGGAAACAACATCCATTGGCCCAATGCGAACGTCATTGCGCTATATTATATGCGTATAGAAATGCTGCCTGATTGAAACCAGTATTTGATGAATTTCTTCTTGTGCTTCGTAAATTATTATCTAGCGCTTGATCTCTGAGGTTTGCTCGACGATTTCGCATTGCCAACTGAGCCGTTTCATGGGCTGCCTCCCTTTGTTCTGGTGAGTGAGAAGCACGAAGTCGAGCCATACTAAGGCTGCGCTCTTCAAGTGCAATTTCTTGCTCTTCTTCAGTTCTTTTTTTTTGTATTGGATGGGAAATCATCAAATGACCTCTCCCGCTCTGGGCGGAGCGGAAGGGCGTGTCAGACTTTTACCTAGACTAAAACCCACCCGTGTTCCTTCACTTGCCTGTGCAACGGCCAGTGCCATGGTTTCTTTTTAACCAACCCGCAACCCTGTGGACCAGTCCTCGTGGACCCCGTCAAGGTGTGCTGACATCTCTTTGAGGCGCGTATGAAACACAACGCGCCGTCAACTCGGGCCTGGTTCTTACCAGGAGGCGAGCTGCCTATCGCTCGCCGCCCGCAAGCCCGCGCCTACGGTGGTCGGGAGTCCGATGTTGCCACCCGACCAGGGCGCTTCCTGCGGCGGTTTGAGGCATGAGAGTAGTGAGATTTCCGCTCCCTCACGCGCTACGCCCCCTCCTTTGCCAGCATCACTGCTTCACAGAAGGAGGTGAAAGCTTGCCATCATGCACTCTTGCTCTGGACTATGGCCCGGACCAGGGTCGGACGCGAGAGATCGCCACCGATCGCCGCCACGAGGACACGGCTGTGCTCTACCCAAGCCAGGCAGATCTCCACCATATGCTCCACCGTGTCCTCAGGGCGATGCACACAGTGGTCACCCTGGCGTTTCCTCCCGCCTTATACGGAACAGGAACCTCCCGAAACAGCCGTGTCCGGTGAGGACCTACGTCAGTCGGAAGGTGAGGACGCCGTGGCGCCTCTCTAGCTACTCTTCAAAGAGAGGACTTACTGCCGCTATTGTGGCGTGCTCTGTGCTGGATTGCGACAATCACACTTTCCATGTCGCCATGAGATCCCGCCGGAGCTCTGTCCGCTGTACTGTGATTTTATGGATTGGATATGGACACAATTTAATGGATGTTATTATACATATAAACGTTTCTTTTTAATTACTCTATCTATTAAAAGAAACCTCATCAAAATCTGTTTCGTAGTTTTAAAGATTTAAGCATACAAAGGGACATAGGTAAAGAGAAAGTAACTTTGTTTTATAGTATGTAGTGAAGTGGTAAATGGCACAGCAATACAATATTAGAAATTTTGAAGTTGAAGTTTGCTTTGGGGCTTTTATTAAATAATTAAACCGGCAGAGAGTATTTATATTCCTTGCTTTAAATGAATGCATCAACATTCAACCGGTAAGATTTTTTTTTAATATGCTGAGTAGTGCAGCAGTGTGTTTGTACCATTTTTAACAAATGAACTGCTAACTTATATTTTGACTGAGTTGTTTTGTTATTCCATGTCACGTCACACGGGAACGACGGGAACAACGGTAACGGGATAAAAAGTATCCTATGTGATATGTCCTTCTCCCAGTTCTTATCTACCTCCCTACCAATTTTGAGCTATACTGGTTAAGCGGTTCTTGAGTTATAAATATAGTAACTAACACGACTTTCATTTATATACATAGACTTTATTCAAATCGGACCAGCCTAGGAGGAATTCAGTGACGTATACACGTACAGCAGATTTAGGATGGAAAGAAGAAACCCATGGAAAGCATTGTCATCTACATTTGTAACAAAGATATCATACCTCTCTCTACCCCTAGAGCTCTTGTTTCAGTCTCTTAAAGTTAAATAAAAAATCTTAAATATTTATTTATTTCTATTTATTTTTTTTCTCTTTTAGTTCTTATGTACAATTATATTTTTAAGTACCTACAAAAATTAAAAAAAAAAACTATAAACTTGTCTAAAACAAAAAAAAAACTTGTGGTTGCCCGGGTTTGAACGGAGGAACACCAGCCATCGCGAGTAGACCATACCACTGTCTCCTACGCCACAGCCGCTATGTCAAGCCGCGCGAAATTAGCGCCCATATTATGCGTGAAATATTGCGAAAGAGAAAACTCGAAAATATGCGCTTCCCCAGACATAAAACTGAGCTAGATTAATTTCTCGTCCCCGAAAACCCCCACATATTAAATTTCAGCGAAATCGTTAGGGCCGTTTCCGAGATCACATGCTTCTTCAAGCGATCAGCGCCATCTGCCGGGCTGATTTGTGAATCTAAACCATCCAGGTCGCCACACAAACGCATACAGAAAAATTCATTAAAATCGGTCAAGCCGTTTAGGAGGAGTTCAATGACATACACACGTACAGCAGAATTATATATATAAAGATTTAACTGCAACTTTATGTACCCTACCCAAATATCGTTTATTTGGTATTTTTCGTCGATTCGTTGAGCCCTTTAAGTTTTGTGTTTAGCTGTACAATTTTTGACAAATGCATGCATTGACTGGACAGGTCCTCTCGATCCATGTGGTTCTTTCCTCAAAAAACATCTCACACATCGATTCACATGGTCTTCATATAATTGACGAGTAAATCATATGCATATTAAGAAATATCCCTAAGATATAATTAAGATTTTCCTTTTATTATTTTTTCCATTCCGTAACTTCTTCTTTTTCTCTTCTTCAGCCTAAAGATGTCCACTGCTGGACAAAAGCCTCCCCCAAGGCTTTCCACGCTGACCGGTCTTGTGCTGCCCGCATCCATCGGCTTCCCGCGACCTTCACCAGGTCATCGGTCCACCTTTTTGTGGGCCTCCCTACGCTGCGTCTTTCAGTACGTGGCCGCCATTCCAGAACCTTACTGCCCCATCGGCCATCGGCTCTACGAGCAATGTGCCCTGCCCACTGCCACTGAAATTTAGCGACTCGCAGAGCTATGTCGGTGACTTTGGTTCTTCTGCGGATCTCCTCATTTCTGATTCGATCACGCAGAGAAACTCAGAGCATAGCTCTTTCCATTGCCCTTTGTGTGACTCTGAGCCTTCGTATGAGGCTTATTGTGAGCGACCACGTTTCAGTTCCGTAAGTCATCACTGGCAACATACACTGGTCCGTATCTTACTTTAGTTAAATAAACCTGTTTGTTTTCTGTGTTATTGTAAATTTGGATGTACCAACGTAAAACATACTAGCAGTGAAGATAAACACTAACGTAACGATCGGGGACTTGTATCGCGATACGGGCTTATTGCAGGCAATTGAACACATAAAATAAAATAGTCGATTTGCATACAAACCGTGTGTGAAATAGGGTAGATAAGCAACGAAGGTAAAGAACGAATATCTTGCCGAGAAAACTACTTGAATATCGGATTCGCAAAACAAAGGAAATCTGTAAAAGCTGCTGTTTTCCGCATGTACATGTTGTATTTGAATCACGATTGTAAATAATCCTCGAATTACCTTTGGGTAATAAATGTGTCTTGGTGATAATAGTACAAATTGCTGACTAGACGCAATTACAGCTTAAATGCGATCAACTGCAGACAGGGCTTAACAACATCAGAAAATTCCTGAAACACAATTCAAAGACGGTCTCTAAGATTAGTAAAGGAATTGCAGACAATAGATCTCTCGCGAATTTATAATTTGTATGTATTATGACTTTTACAAAGGGCCTATTGTGGGATTATGAACGAAGCATTTATAATGCGTTTTTTTGTAGATATTTCACAGATATATGCTATATCGCCTCCTCCTTTATACCGCGTACATCGAGGGACTGGAACAATTTGCCGGCGGCGGTGTTTCCGTCGGACTACAATTTGAGTGTCTTCAAGGCTAGAGTGAATAGACTCTTAATAAACTAGTGCGCTTTACCATTAACGATTGCGTCACTGCTTACCATCAGGCAGGATTGCGGTCAAGCGCTAGTTTATAATATACTAGCTGACCCGGCGAACTTCGTTCCGCCTTAAAGACAATATCACATGACTATTTTTTAAATTAGGATAATTTTAAATAAATAAATATTATTATTCAATGATTCTTTATTTGGGAGCACAATCCTGGCGGTTCTTCAGAAATCTTTAATGTGCTACAATACTCGGAAACAACATCCATTGGCCCAATGCGAACGTCATTGCGCTATATTATATGCGTATAGAAATGCTGCCCGATTGAAACCAGTATTTGATGAATTTCTTCTTGTGCTTCGTAAATTATTATCTAGCGCTTGATCTCTGAGGTTTGCTCGACGATTTCGCATTGCCAACTGAGCCGTTTCATGGGCTGCCTCCCTTTGCTCTGGTGAGTGAGAAGCACGAAGTCGAGCCATACTAAGGCTGCGCTCTTCAAGTGCAATTTCTTGCTCTTCTTCAGTTCTTTTTTTTTTGTATTGGATGGGAAATCATCAAATGACCTCTCCCGCTCTGGGCGGAGCGGAAGGGCGTGTCAGACTTTTACCTAGACTAAAACCCACCCGTGTTCCTTCACTTGCCTGTGCAACGGTCAGTGCCATGGTTTCTTTTTTAACCAACCCGCAACCCTGTGGACCAGTCCTCGTAGACCCCGTCAAGGTGTGCTGACATCTTTTTGAGGCGCGTGTGAAACACAACGCGCCGTCAACTCTGGCCTGGTTCTTACCAGGAGGCGAGCTGCCTATCGCTCGCCGCCCGTAAGCCCGCGCCTACGGTGGTCGGAAGTCCGATGTTGCCACCCAACCAGGGCGCTTCCTGCGGTGGTTTGAGGCGTGAGAGTAGTGGGATTTCCGCTCCCTCACGCGCTACGCCTCCTCCTTTGCCAGCATCACTGCTTCACAGAAGGAGGTGAAAGCTTGCCATCATGCACTCTTGCTGCGGACTATGGCCCGGACCAGGGTCGGACGCGAGAGATCGCCGCCGATCGCCGCCACGAGGACACGGCTGTGCTCTACCCAAGCCGGGCAGACCTCCACCATATGCTCCACCGTGTCCTCAGGGCGATGCACACAGTGGTCACCCTGGCGTTTCCTCCCGCCTTATACGGAACAGGAACCTCCCGAAACAGCCGTGTCCGGTGAGGACCTACGTCAGTCGGAAGGTGAGGACGCCGTGGCGCCTCTCTAGCTACTCTTCAAAGAGAGGACTTACTGCCGCTATTGTGGCGTGCTCTGTGCTGGATTGCGACAATCACACTTTCCATGTCGCCATGAGATCCCGCCGGAGCTCTGTCCGCTGTACTGTGATTTTATGGATTGGATATGGACACAATTTAATGGATATTATTATACATATAAACGTTTCTTTTTAATTACTCTATCTATTAAAAGGAACCTCATCAAAATCTGTTTCGTAGTTTTAAAGATTTAATCATACAAAGGGACATAGGGAAAGAGAAAGTAACTTTGTTTTATAGTATGTAGTGAAGTGGTAAATGGCACAGCAATACAATATTAGAAATTTTGAAGTTGAAGTTTGCTTTGGGGCTTTTATTAAAAAAATTAAACCGGCAGAGAGTATTTATATTCCTTGCTTTAAATGAATGCATCAACATTCAACCGTTAAGATTTTTTTTTAATATGCTGAGTAGTGCAGCAGTGTGTTTGTACCATTTTTAACAAATGAACTGCTAACTTATATTTTGACTGAGTTGTTTTGTTACTCCATGTCACGTCACACGGGAACGACGGGAACAACGGGAACGGGATAAAAAGTATCCTATGTGATATGTCCTTCTCCCAGTTCTTATCTACCTCCCTACCAATTTTGAGCCATACTGGTTAAGCGGTTCTTGAGTTATAAATAGAGTAACTAACACAACTTTCATTTATATACATAGACTTCATTCAAATCGGACCAGCCCTTTAGGAGGAATTCAGTGACGTACACAGGTACAGCAGATTTAGGAGTATACCCATGGAAAGCATTGTCACAAATTTGTGACATTTGTAACAAATTTGTGACAATGCTCTTGTTTCCGTCTCTTAAAGTTAAATAAAAAATCTTAAATATTTATTTATTTCTATTTATTTTTTTCTCTTTTAGTTCATAAGTACAATTTTAGTTAATTTAAAAAAATGAAAATATTTTTTTTATTTTTTCCCCTTTTAGTTCTTATGTACAATTTTTTTTTAAATAACTACAAAAATTATAAAAAAAAAACTATAAACTTGTCTAAAACAAAAAAAAATTTTGAAAGCCCGGGTTTGAATCGAGGAACACCAGCCATTGCGAGTAGACCATACCACTATCACCTACGCCATAGTCGCTATGTCAAGCCGCGCGAAATTAGCGTCCACATTATGCGTGAAATATTGCGAAAGAGAAAACTCGAAAATATGCGCTTCCCCAGACATAAAACTGAGCTAGATTAATTTCTCGTCCCCGAAAACCCCCACATATTAAATTTCAGCGAAATCGTTAGGGCCGTTTCCGAGATCACATGCTTCTTCAAGCGATCAGCGCCATCTGCCGGGCTGATTTGTGAATCTAAACCATCCAGGTCGCCACTCAAACGCATACAGAAAAATTCATTAAAATCGGTCAAGCCGTTTAGGAGGAGTTCAATGACATACACACGTACAGCAGAATTATATATATAAAGATATAAAAAAGAAAATACGGTTCACAACTGGCTCCCGCGAAGGGGTAGACTGTCTTGAGTTTCGTAGAATCAGAAGATTTCAGTCAGGCGTGACTTTGTACGCTAGTCATTCCCATGTTCTTATAAAAAGGGATTCGGTCTTTATCAAGGGGTTCCACTTTTCCAGGTTATTTGTCAGGTTTTTTTTATAGAAAACATCCATTACTCTAATGAAATTGTACGAAAACATAAAAAGAAAACAAAACGACTGTCTGTAGTATGTAGGTGCTAAGCAGGTTTCAATCAGAATGTCTACCAAAATTGGACACTAGTTCAAACAAAATTAGATTCTATTTAGAACATATAGAGAGTAAATTTGTCGACTTTATTTATCAAAAAAGTCTGCCAAGCTAACCCAACTATATGTTAAAGTTAGGTTCCAGTCCAGTGCAGCTGAATACCAGAATTCTACATAGCACGATTGCCTATCTGACCTTCACAATATTAAGTATTTAAATTAATTCATGACAGTAAAACATAAGCGTAAGCACAAGGAATGTTTCCATTACGATGCCAAATTCTCCAGCTCAACTTTGGCATTTAAACAACAATTTATAGATTCATCATTGGTTTTGTTTGGAAACAAAGTCTAGACCATAGAGTAAGTTAAAACATGACTAGGCTTTGAATATACAATCTCCATGGCCAAAAAAATCGGTTAACTGTAGGAAGGATTCCTTAAGAACTGCTATGCTTGATGGATTTTGATTGCAGTTTTCACCTTGTTTGACAGCACCCTAATTGCGTAACCATTAAGTTAACTATTACAGCCTGAATCGTTTTGAAGAATATTGCTATTGCTCTTGGTTCATATATTTATTTCTCAACGTAAACATTTATTTACTTTCGCACAAAGAAATTATATAGAGGCGGACTTAATGCCTCATAACACTATATAAACAAATACCTAACTAGCATACATACACATACTATTACAATAATACATAAATAAAACTTGTGAGAAAGGTGTTTAACTGTCAAAATGAAAAACCATTGCTACTTCTATTGTATTACGCAATTACGCCACAGGCTTTATAATAAGAATAACCGACCTACCAATCAAATATTCACTCAAGTGAATATTAAAAAATCGGTTGTTTAAAAAATCTTGGATACAGACTGGTATTCAAATATTACCCGTCAGAAACTCTGGCATGAGCGAACTCTCGGCCAAATAGCAGTCGCGTAGATCGATAGAACAGCGAAGTTAAGCTGCATTTTCCGTAGTCAGGCTGAAAGTCTATTATCCTTTACAAATTGAACCTTGTCTGTGTCTCGAAGAGCACGTTTAACAGTCGATAGTAGTAGTCTTGCGAATATCGATTACCATTAGTCTTGCCTGTAGCTTCTGACCTTAGACTTCCAACAGTGTTTCCCAGTACTCAGTAGTAGTCACTTTGAATAAAACAATATTTATAAAGCTGTTTGGGTTAAAGGAAAGGCAAACGTATTCCCTTGGGTTTTTATATAAAAATTTCGTTGGTTAATAAACGTATTATTGAAATCCTTGGAGTGCCAAGGATTTCGGATTTCAATATTATACCTACATTGGAATTTGTGTCTACTATTACACTTTTACTTGAAAAAGGGTTACTAACAAAACTATGGGCTTTGTGGTCTGAAATAAATGACTTATTATTATTATTACTTTTAGGGTTGCGTGGGTGTGATCGCCGATTACTATATTGTTATAAGCGCCGCAATGAGAATGTATCACTATTACTGGAACTTTTAGAATAGACGCACTGTATTTTTATAATGCGTAAGCTATCACAAATGACACACACTGGTTTATGTTTGCGAAAAGGTTATCTCCTACAAGATCTTATGTTTGCCAAAGTTGTCTGAATATAGCATACACACCTGATTTCTCTCCTTTGGCGGGAAATAGATGCGCGGTGAACATGAATATAGAAAGCAATGCAAGCGATACTTTTGATGCTCAACCATATCAAATCAAATAAGGGCCTAACCGACCTTATGTTATCAAATAACCAGAATATTTTTTCGAATACCGATAAGTTATCCCCGTTCTGTTATCCACGCACGAAGGCTGGCGGACCCAAATGTTTAAATATTTGGGTTTTTGCGCGAATAAATTCGCTTTATTCGTAGCACATAATGGTTTCCGTAGTTTTGGGATGTTTTCATTATTTACTTTATTATTATCTTATATGAGGTTTTCTAAATAATAATATCAAATTGTATTTATTTAGGGGAAAACAACTATTACAATCGATTAACTTCGTAAACAAGTACCCATAAGATTGGTGCTTTTGCAAAGCATAAATACAAATTCACTAAATACTAAATGTATTTTTCGAACAATGCGGCGAGGTGAAAGAAGTTCTATAAATGTTCTATAAATGAGTTCTATAAATACGGAACTAAATAATCACCACGACTAACTTTGAAGTATCAAGACTAAAAAAACTTCTAGTTTAAACGCATTTTGGTTCGACTGACGGATCGAAGCCTCAAAGTGTTAAAAGAAAATAGACAGTTTATCCCTTTAGAAAAACCTTGGGTGGAATTTTCCCTCCCTATCCAAAGAGCGGCCATCGAAACATGATGGGAGTATTGTAATACATCAACCTTGGCTATGGCAGCGATAGTTTAAGTGATTTCCCAGAAGAACCTTTTATTTTTAGACGTTACATAGTGTCTTGTAAGTAGAACTTAGGTATATTGTCTGGCTTTTATTTTGGATTACATAAAAGTAGAGTAAACAAATGGACTTGAAAAAACTATGCAGTCTTTGTTTTTGTTTTAAGTTCCTTATACTTGAAAAAAGGTTATTGTACTTTATGAACATCTTTGGGGGTCACTGAAATAGCGAACATTTCTGAAGTTTCATACACTTGCTTTCACTTAAATCGACAAAGGGCGATAAATATACAGCGATAACAGTGGTATGTTTGCCTAATATACTAAAAGTAGCGATGACTTACATTTTTTTAAACAACATCCATTTTTCTTTTTTTTTAATCATCAAGGGATATCATCAAAGGACGTCTCCCGCTTTAAGCAGAGCGAAATGGCGTGTCAAACTTTTACTGACTAAAACACACCTGTGTTCCTTGCCTTTGCGCCAGGGGCCACGATATTTCTTTCAAACAACACGCAGCATAACATTCATTACGCGGTTAAACAGACACACACAGAGAAATTTATGGAACATAATATAATAATAATAATAAACGTTTATTTTTTCTACCACATATTGAAACATAAGTTCAACACATAATTAAGTAGGTATACAAAATATATTGATGTAGGGGAAACTAGAGCCTGTACTAGGAATACCTGTGTTACAGGTCTCCAGCCCTCCTGACTACACGGTCGTGTCATATCACAACTAATATAAACGTATACTAACAGATTACAAAGATTATGGGATGAAATAAAAGTGAAAAAAAAAAAAAAAAAACAAAAAGGGCAAACACAAAGTAAATAATTAATTTAAACGATTAGACAGCAAAGTAGGGTGTTCTGGTAGATGTTTGAGCGTGTGTGTGGATGTGTGAGTGTGGCTATGGTTTTGTAAGACAAGATTTGAAGAACGTGTGTGTATGTGTCAGGTTAGTTTGTGTGTGAGTAAGTCATGTCGAGTTGCTTTTTATGAGATCACTGCCAAGAGATTTAGTGGCATCATAATCGTGAGATTGAAGCCAATTTTGGACTTTTGTTTTACAATTGAAAATGGATAAGGAGTAGATGGAGCTTTATTGGCTTTGTTGTAAAGACAAAATCCTAGGAAACAAAAGAATCTACGGCAAAATATGGATCAATGAATTACCAATATCCGTCAAAATCATTCAGATTGATATTGATCGTATGCGACCCAGTTAGGGTGCGGATTTTGTCCCATAATACAGTTAGGTATAATATTTATTTCAATCAACAATACATAACCATTAAAGTCTGTCTGATGTCTGACGCGCACGTAGGTAACTCGTTATTCTATTTTTATACACATAAGCCATATTACCCTGCAGCATTGCCGGCGGACGTGCCTCCAACACGTTGGTAAACAAATTGAAACACGGCCACGGCACGTAGGAGCGTTAGTCCATTATTTATTTCTCCCTCGCCTCGGATTGACAATACTAACAAATCGGCCCGTGTGAATAATGTGGATGTGTGAATAATCGCACTGATAACGTTGTTTAAGTAAGTATTTGCTCGCATGCAACGCTCACTTCAAATAGGACGCGATCATATACATACTTGGATACTTGCTGCTATTGTGCTGAGTTTTTCGGCCACTTTCATAGAAATTTTCTTTTTTTTAGATCCTTTAGTAAGGGGCAGAAAAATGCTCATTGATGTATGGAATCCCTTATCAAGCTGCGTACTCATAAAGCGATGAGGAATAAAGTCGTGTGGAATTCGGCATGTTATAGAACCAAAAATTCTAACCGGCATTGGCCTGTCAACGGGCTATAAAAAGTCATGATAGTTATCAAAGAATGAAAGACCATGATTTGAATATACGGATAATATAAGTTGTCAATTAATCTGTTCATCAATAAATTTCCCCGACTTTTTTAAGACAGCATGAATGCATTTATAGGCTGCATGTAAAGCTCCGCGAAGAGTAAGGCTTACCGTACATACCATACATGAGCTTTTCGCCTCTTCTCCTCTTCTCTCACCCATGTTCCTTCACTTACCGACCCGTGCGTCAGAGCTACGGTATCTCTTTTCTCAGAAATCATACTTATCATTAGAGATTTCTACTCGGAATCCTGACGCGTACCTATGTATTTAAGCCTGGAATACAGGCGTAGGGTTGCCAGCCTTTCGGTGTTACATGACATAATTCCGCCATCACCGTTCCATCATTGGACGACCGCTCGTCTGCGTCCCCTGCGGCGGGTCCCGTCTGATTACATTTTAAGTGTCTTCAAGGCTAAATGAACTCGTACTTGACCGCGATCCTGCCTGATGGTAAACAGTGATGCAAACAATAATGGTAAAGCGCACTGATTTATTAAGAGGCTATTCTGTCTAGTCTTGAACAAAATGTCAACTAACTAGTATGCCTTACTAATAGGAAGGATCGTGATCAAGCACACTAGTTTATAATGTTTATAAAAAATATTACAAACAAGTAACAATAGAATACGCACAGTACAAACCCGTTTACATAAATACATAAGGATTGAATCCGGAAAATACCAACTCACGGAAAATAGTATTTTATTTGTACCTAATATTTTTAATAATACCTGATCCTATTGCCAGTCATGAAGGTCACAAACAAACCGTTGGAAACTTTTTTTAACTATGTCACAACATTTGCAACTTCCCGAGGATGAAAATGAAGTAAATAGTTTAGTATATGTATATACTTACGTAACCGCTGTGTTATTCAATTAAAACAACATCAAACACAAAATATGTCGATATTGATATTTGCCTTAACTTTGATTTTAGCAATAATTACTCCGGCGAACCCTATTGGGAACAATCGGAGAAATTAAAGGGGAAAACGTTTGATTAATAAACTAACAAACTCGAATCCCTAAATCGAGTCTCTGTGGAGAAAACGACGCTCGACTTGAGTCGAATAGTTGACTTACAACCTCGAAGTACAATAAAAAGGTAGGTAACAGCCGGCGATCTGACACTGCCGGTTGTAGTGCGGAAGATGGTCGGTAGCGCAGAATCGTGGGACGCGGTGGTGTCCTTCTGCGAAGTGATGCCGCAGAAGAAACTTCGAAACGGGAGAGGAGATGCACAAGGTAGTTAAACACCTTACTACCCCGTGCAGAAGACGAAGTCCGGACAGACCGGGCCAGCACTAGTGCGGGGCTGCGGAGGAATTTCTCCCGCAGCCCCGCGCGCACTTGCGAGGAGAGACACCGGTGTGTTATTCAGCCAGTAAGAGTCTGACTGACCCCGTCGCCCGCCCCAGGGCGGCGGACAACCATGAGGATTTTCCACCACGGAAACAAAAAAAAATATAAGGTAGTAATAGCCACATGAGTCAATCCATTAAGTTAAACTACGATTGCAACAGTTCTTCCGAGGATGGGTCTGGTGGATGGGACCTTTACATACCAAGATCTATCCCTGCTTCGGTAAGCCGTTGGTCTCGCTTGTTATTCTTGGGTCTATGACAATCGTTATCGGTTGTCCCGGGAACCTGACAACCATTCATACCAAGAGGTATCGCATTATCCAGTACCTGGTCGTATAGGTCATATAAGCAGTTGCTCCAAGTAAAGTGCTGGTATTCAGAAGCCCACCTCATTATAGTAAAAGGCTAGGAAGATTGCTTGAACCTAGCAGTACAAAACTTCAGTTTCTTACGGAAAAGAAAGGCTTGGGAAACGACACGTTAGACGGCTAGAGTATTGTTTGTTGTTTTAATACAACCTCGACCTTGATCAGAGAATGGAAAGTGGAGTATGTGAACGGTTTATCATAACAATAGGACGGAATGTTGTTCGCTGCAAGCGCTGCAATACATAACTTGCTGCGCATTTTAGTGGCATTTCACTAAAGTACTGTTTATGTTAAGTGAATTTACGGTTTTAGATTCCTATTATGTGCTATTGTGATTTTTCATTATTATACATATTATTATTCCTAGTACGTTTAGTGTGGTTTTGACGACTATGAACAAAATATCATTACTGCTGAGGTTAGCTTCTTTTCCAACCGGATGCTGCAGAATGATGAAGTATTTTGCTTGGAGTGACAGCTAGTCTAACCTCACACTCACACTCCCTGGTTAACATGATACCTCTTGGTAAGATTCGTAGTCTCATTTTAGGCGATTTACTTTTCGTAACGATTGTTAAAGATCTACGAATAAGAGTCAGGACCAAAGCATGGACGGGACTCGATATACAATAGACCTGTTTTCAGGGTTATGAATAAAGTCGATAAAATTGTTCGTCGCTTTTTGCTTCCGCATTTTCAAGGTATCGTCCAGTGCAAAAAAAAATACATAAAATTTTACGGGGAAGACAAATGACTCTCAGCTTCGTTAAGTCAATTAAAAATATCATTAGCATCAACTGAAAAGTTGCTAAAATTGTTCTGAGCAATTTCATTTTAAATTTGTCCGAGATACGTTTACCTCGGCAATTATTAGCCTATGGCTTGTTTTAGTGGAAATTCTTCTTGGATATGTCTATAACCTCTAATACCATAATGACTAGAAAACTATTATTGCTAGTAAATCATCCAACGTAATGGACTATGCGTCTACTATCATACAATGCGAAACATAAAAAACTTACAAGACGGGAAGTAATTACTCTGGTCCGTGGAGCGGTCTCTGAAATTAATCAAAATCTGCACGAGACATGAGCGACGGGTGTTTACTCAACACCTTCCGTTCTTCTTGATAAGGGTAGCGGTGGGGGTAGCTTGATGTCGTTGCTACGTACCACCTACCTAGTCTATGCCATCAAGTCTATTGAAAGTGGTTCTTATGCTGAACTAGCGACCCGCCCCGGTTTCGCACGGGTGCAATGCTAATAATAAATACTCTGCAAAATAAAAACTTTTTACAAAAAAAAATAGAAACCGACTTCAAAAAAACATTTAAAAGGAAAAAAATAATTATTTTACTTCTAAGTGTTATTTTGAAGTCGGTTTCTTTTTTTTTTTTTTTGTTAACCTTTTTTATTTCATGCTTTCAGTGTCTTAGTCGAAATTCGAAAATTACTTTGATATGTATTTATAGAATTATTTAAATCAGACTTGTAGTTACGGAAATATGCGCGCACAAACATAAAAACAATTGAATTGAAATTTGGCACATTTGTTCAGACGCAGTTAAAGACTAATACATACGAAAACTGGGCAGTTCTGCAAATATTACATACATACGGGTCGAATTTAAAACCTCCTTTTTTTAAGTCGGGTAATAAGTCGGTCTCTACCTCTGTTTTTAAGAGCAGTATCGGTGATGTTTTTTTAATTTAAATGATCTCTCTCAATGTACTTGATATTTGGACGCAACTTCAAAGACTGGTCAGTACAGCCAGATGAAACGTTTTACCGCGTAAATAATTCAGTGTCACGTAAATATTTATTATTTCCTATTTCATTATTATTTCATCTTATTCCGTCTCAAGGAATTTGAAGCTTACATGTCGTTCTAAATTGAGTTCTTCTAGGTTAACGTGGATTTAGATTTAGAAACATTAAGCCATCTTTGCTGGGTTTATGTGATGTGAAATGTCAAATCCTATTATCCTATACTGGGATTTTCTAAAAGGTGTCAAATTAAATCGTAATATAAATCCTTTTAGATAATAAAAGTGTCCACTTTAACCTATTTTTATATGAAAGGATATGAAAAGATACTCTGGCAGAAATGAGAAACGCAAAATGTTTTGATAGTAATAAAGTGTAATACATTGTTTATATACATGTATATTTATACATAGCTACACTACTAGAGTCTGAAATTTTTGTCTGAAAAGATTATAGAAATAATGTATTTTATTATGTACGTACTATCAGCTGTAGAAGTCCATTTCCACCTTAAAGACTACTGTCGCCTGCGCTAAACCGACATTTTTTATCGCAGTCTCCGTCTTTCTTTAAAGTAATGCATAATTTCGTTACTTCATTTGAAGTTAAGTTAGCGGCCGCACTTAACAATGGTGCTATCATAAGCGAGCGATTGTGGGTTCGATCCTCAATAAAGACAAATCTTTTTGTTGTTTCATATAATTTAAAATTATGATAATTGATTTGTATTTTAAGTAAAAATGTTTTCAAATAATATTTAAATGAATAGGAACATTTATTGAATATTTATCCCAAAAAAAGGTTTTTATTATATGTTTCAGTTTACTATAGAGGTAATATAATAAAAAAATATATATAAATAAAACAATAAGCATATTATAATGCAATATACTATAAAGTTATATATTATTCGGTATAGATATACTTATACTAACAAATGAAACAAACGTTGAAACGGCAGCATTGTAATATTTTATATAAAAGTAATCCTTGACAAACTTATGATATTGTTATGGTAAAAAATACAAAAAACATTTTTGGTTGATAAATATGAAAATTATAATATTATACATATATTATGATTAAAGAGGTTATGGCTTAATTATTCATTTTCTTATAGAAAAGAGGATTGAAGCTTAACCTGAACATTATTGCAATCATAAAATAATCTATACTAAAACACAAAATAGTGCTTATTACATTTACAATTTTTTTTTTTTGTGTGTAGCGTTTTCGGAGTTTGATGGCATGAGATTATAATCTTCAAGCGCTTTCTTAGTTCAAAAGTAAACGAACTTATTTCTTATCGAATTCCGAAATTATTGTTTTTATAATTTACCAAAAGTAATTTGTATTGAAATTGCAAAAGGCGACATCTGTTAGCCATTAAGCCAACCGAACATATTACTGTCACTTCGCTAAATTACTTTAGAGATGGTTTAGAGTCCGTTATTAAGATATATAATGGTATATATTTAAAACACTCTGTAAGACACTTCTGCACTGTGATTGTTATAAATAGTTTTTTTTTTTTTTGTTTAGCTCGATAAGACTCCACCAGTCGCGCCAGTTTATTTTTAAACCACAAATGCAACCTCCCTTCTTCGCAAGATTTAAAAGTTTATTCAACGGTAAATATTGTCGTTTCGTTTCACTTGTCTCGACAGCTACCTTCGTCCTCCAACCTCTTGTCCTTGACCTCCAACGGCTTACAGTATTTCTCTAAAACAATAACAATTTTATTACAGACTTGTAACAAGCGATTAGTTTGCACCTTAACACAAATAATAATAAAAACAACTTACACAAAAGCCGGTTTCATATGATATTTGAGATATATTGCTGCATATCCCTGATTAAAAAAGTAAAACTAATAACACAAACTGGTAACTATATGTTCACCAACTAACAACAGCTAAGTAATATTATTTGAGTTATTGTAGCTAATAATAGTTATTGTAGGTAGCGGAATATTTTTTGTGAAGGAGTCATTCAGATTCTTTCAAGTCTACCGTCATCTTTTTATAATGACTCTAATATAGAAAAAATCTTAAAAGAAAGTATCATCTTTAAGTTGCGGATCGGTATTTTTAGATATTTTTGTTGTCTGCATTCATAACTCACCAATAAACATTTAAAAAATATTTTGTAAGTCATTAGATTTGAACTCGAACCACCTTGAACGCCTATCAAAGCGAAAACCATTAGGCCATTGAAACACTTACTGTGGACGTTGAAATTAGTAAGTAGTACCTAACAATCATAAGCGGGCAGCAAGTTGTCAAAGTGTATGAGTGTGTATCAAACTTTATTATAGAAGAAGGTCGTAACTACAACTAGTATTGCTTGGCCATAGTTTTGTGAGATTGCAACTCGACTTTTGGTCTTGACTGTACATATATTAGCTACTAAGACGTTAGCCCTGTTATGTCGGCGGAGTAAAACACGGTTTGATGTTTCGATATAAACTCTTGTAATCGACTGAGCTTATAAAAAAGGGTTTTAACTATTTATAACTAATTTGACAAAGTGTATAAGAGTTCCCTTTGCCAAATTACAGCTTACTCTATAAAAAAACAGATAGAAATGGAAATACATCGAGTCACTACTAAATAATATTTAAAAGCTTATAAGTTATGGTCGTGATAAGTTATCGATAACTACTTCATCAGAAAACTAAACAATAACAAAACTAAGATTATGGGTAGCGAATATTTAACAGCTGACACTCAAGTGAAATATAGGGACGCCTTATTTATTAGCCCAACGAGACTATAGACCCAAAACTAATCACAGTTATTGAATATAGCAACAGAAACAAATTAGCCATAAAACTGAAATAGACTTACTACATTAACTAATCATTTTGAAAGACATAAATAAATTTATAGACGCGTAAAAGCATATTGCAGAGTTAACTTACAAACAACTATGTATATATTTTTTTTTTTTTTGTTTTCGGGGGTAACCTTCAAACGGCACCCGATCTCTGGGGAACGAGGTCGGGGAATGTGGGAGTTTTTACCTCAATAAAACCACCCCGATCGTCATGATTACCTAAAGTTTTATTTTTGTTTCTGTTATATGTTGGTAATTTGGGCTCGCTTTTCTCGATGTTTTTTATCTATTTGTAGACAGAATGACAGCCTCCGTGGCGCAGCGGTGGCGAACGCATTCGCTGCACAAGGAGGCGCGGGTGCGATCCCCGCGCAGTGCAAATGTTTGTATGTATGAATATGATTATTTGCACTGGTCTGGTCGTGCCTCGGGTAGCACGTTAAGCCGTTGGTCCCGGTTGCCATACGAAATTGTAATGGCAGTCGTTTCGGGTTGTTGGAGCCCTCAAAAAGTCCAACAATTGGTCTAGCTGCAATGCTTCCATAAAGCCTTCGAGTTGTGGAGGTCAGACGACAGTCGCTTCACGGAAAATATCGAAGTTTAGCCAAAATCAGCAGTTAGACTGGTAAAGAGGACTCCAGACTCCAAAGCTGATAAAGCTTCGGATGCGACTGCGATTAACGCTGAGATGATCATGATGATGATGTTGACAGAATAGAATAGAATACTCTTTATTATGTACACCATATAGATTACAGAAAATAAATATAAAGATTTTACAAAGGGTGACACAATGGGCGATCTTATCGCTAAGAGCGATCTTTTACTGACAACCTAACTTACCTATACTTAACTTAACTTAAGAAATTTTGTCTTTTACAAATGCATAATGTAAACATAACATACAAAATGTCAGAGGAATTGACATCACTTAACGTCACTACCGCGCTCGACAAGCCCTCAAGATTTTTTATTTTTTAAGCTGCATCCTGTTTTGTTAAGAAACTCGAAATTCTGAATGAAATATTATATTAGCAAAACCTGTTATTATTAGATTTTACTAGTAAAATATTAAAATAAAAATCCACTGAAGCATTAACTGCATTAAATTTAGAGATTTAAATTGATATGTGATCAGCAGCCTAATCGGCGACTTATTTTACACTAAAATTATATCAACTGCGGTCCAAACGATCCCAACTAGTCGCAATCATTTGATAAAAATGTGTTCGCCAATTAGGCTACTGTTTAAATTGCTAAAAATGCGGTTAATACTTCAGTGTTGCAAAATGTAATGAGAATCTCATAGCGAACATGTAACGTTAGAAATACCATCGACGATTTTGTCTTTTCAACCTGCATTGGTTCGCTATAAAGACGATAGGTTCAGTCAGCAATTTCACGGGTGACAATACCCGTACATTGTATACAGTGTCGCGTACTGTTTGCACAACAACACTGATTCCATGTTATCCCAAACAAATATTTACTTTCATTTTACAAAATATTGGATTTGCTATGGCTGCTCTTTTGAGTGTTTGTTATGGCCAGTGTTTTTTCTTTTTATAAATTTCCACTCTTATCTTAGTATCGGTGACCACTCCTGATTAAAAAAAAAAGAAAGGGAAATTAATATTTTTGTGATAAATAATCGAACTTAAGGTGTAATACGGTGTAGGAACTACCTTTTGAAGAAATATAATAAAACTACATATGTACGCGGCTACACATCAAATTATTCATATTCAGTTATAGTTGGCCTCGCATTGTATAGGTTTTTGTACAATTAGAAGTCAGCTTATACCGGTTATGTATGTCATCATCATCCCAGCGTTATTCCCAGTCGCATCCGAAGCCTTTTCAGCTTTGGAGTCTGGGGTCCGCTTTACCAGTCCAACTGCTGATATGGCTAAACTTCGACATTTTCCGTGAAGCGACTGCCGTCTGACCTCCACAACCCGAAGGCGACATCGATGCACTGCAGTTAGACCAATTGTTGGACTTTTGTGGGCGCCAACAACCCGTAACGACTGCCACTAGATGTTCGTATGGCAATCGGGACCAACGGCTTAACGTGCTTTCCGAGGCACGACCAGACCAGTGCAAATATTCATATTCATGCATACAAATACTTGCACTGTGCGGGGATCGGACCCGCTCCACCTTGCGCAGCGACTGCGTCCGCTACCGCTAGGCCACGGAGGCTGTCATACCGGTTATGTATGTATATAGGGTGTGTATGTAGTGTCTGTGCATATAGAGAAATTAGACGTAGCGTACCTAACGGTTTATTATTTAGATTTCGCCAGCTGGGACGGTATTTAAGAAAAAAACTTATTTTCAGTACCACAATAACAAAAACTTTTTCATCCCTATTTCCTTCAAGTGAGAAAAGAAGACAAATAAAATGTTTCAGCTATCTTCGGAAGTCGTTACTTTGCAGTCGTTAAATCCGACTGACAAAATCAACACATTAGTCTACTATTTTCATGTAGCCAGAAAACAGTTTCATTATGATCACAGTTTTTTGCCTTTGCAAAATATTTTGCAATGTATAAAAACTAATCAGAATGATGATGCAGTGACTCTGTCATGGTCATCATTGTATCATTATACGTTTAAATTACTGTGTCGTATAGCGTAACTACTGGTTGCACCCATGCTTTGGACGATTACAAATTAAAAAAATACCATATTTACTTATCATACGAGAATTTCTCTAAATGATGGTTAAAATTGCATCAAAGTCTGCTGCGGAATTAAGAACAGTATGATCACGTTCATAGACTAGAAGAGTGATATTAATTTTTAAAGTTAAACTTTTATTACATCGTCTCTAACTTTTTCGTCTGTATGTTGCATGTTGCGTGACGTTCGGCCGCGGAGTAGGGATAAAGTGAAAGACGCTTGTCAGAGCAGCCAAGGCCAATATGGCGGCGCCTATAGTTCGCAGCAGTTGGCCGATTGATAAAGCGATTTTTAAATCCTTAATGGAATGAGGGTAAAAAAAAAAAACTTAAAGGTAGTTTCACTTTTACCGTGGTTTCATAAAACCATACAATCCTTCTAATATGTCCCATGTTTGGTGTATGGTCCCAATGTTTTTGAGGGGCTCGTGGCTAAAATGACAGACCAATTGGTCAGGTTAAGCTACACTTGCCACAGTTAGTCCGTGAAGAACCAACAGTGGCAAGCGTAGTGACCATCTTAACTTACAAAGATCCCTCCGTGCCTCGGAAAGCACTTAAATCCGTTGGTCCCGGTTGTCCTTCGTAGACCTTTGACAGCCGTTACGGGTCTTCAGAAGTTTGAAAGTCTGACCACCAATTTTACCACGGGGTATCGCTATGTCGTCTTTGTTTCTCAGTGGTAGGCCATAACATCGCCTGCAGGCAGAAGTTACCACCCACCAGGCCAAGTCTTGCCGACAAGCGATTTGTCATGTTCCGGCATGATGTCTGGTGAAGCCGTACGGAGGACGGATCTGAGCAGTTGTCTTGCTATGTGTGCAGGGTACGGTGCGCCAAATGTGGTTGTGGAGTTTGGTTGTGGAGGGTTTCCATATCAAACTCCCTCTGACGCGGCATCGTTGGTCGTATTGTTGGGTTTAACATTGCACCACCTCGCTCAACTGCCGTCTTCCTTCCTATTCACTCAGTTTTTTGAGTGAATAGGCTTAATAAACTAGCGCGCTTTACCATCAACGATTGCATCACTGCTTACCATCAGGCGGGATTGCAATCAAGCACTAGTTTATAATTATTAAAAAAAAATTATAATACCGGTATTCAGCCGAATCCGGTTAGATTGGAAGCTGATCCCAACACAGTTGCGGATGATGATGATGTCCTAGTAGTTAATGTACCAGCTGCGTTTGCCAGGCCGGGTGCCATTTGGCTTAGGTAGCCAGATAGTTATATCGCTGACAATAAAAGATACGAAATGCCTACTCTGAAAAGTTCTTTTACAGCTACAATAAAAACGTTGCTGCCTCAACTGTCTTATTTGTTCATTGATCGCAAGCGTTCCTGGGTTTTACTTCGAGGTCGAACATTGTTATTGGGTAAGTAGCGTTATCTACAACGCCATATGCGAAAAACGCTTAATACTGATTCACGCAAATCCTGCAACTCGTAAGCAGAGTTCACCGCGCAAATAGCATACAAACAACTTTCCGACATCAATCGTCAGGCCGTTGAATGCCAGACATAACACCCATCTGAACAGAGGATCTTTTCTTTTCTTGGATGGATAAGTAACCTTCATATCCTGTTCCTCATACTCCTATAAGTTTTTTTTTTTTTTATTCGAGTTTTCTCAGTAGCAGTCCAGAGTCCAGATTTGTGCGTTGATGGCAACAAGCTTGCTCCCTATGACATCTTCTTCTTACTTTGTCGATGGTAATAAATGGACTTCGCCTGGAACTCGGCTACGTGGTTGGCGCCACCACTCGCGTCCATCGATCTTGTAACGTGCAGCTGACAGGACACGTAGGACCCTATTACATGGGTCATAAACATAACTGGCGAAATTAGGGTGTAATGTAGAGATTGTAGCCTATTTGGAGCTACCATGCAGTCATATTTTCCAGTATAAGTTGACTTCCGATTGTACCAAAATCCTAAACAAGGTGAGGTCAGCTAAAACCGGTATGCATAGCTTGATGTGTAGCTGTATAGCTGTGTTTATATGTATGAATGTGTAAAAACATTCCTACCCACGGTGTGATCTTATAGGTAACAAACGTGTAGACAGCGTGAAATTAGAGTTTCCAGTTTATCGTTATGGCGAAATGGAATGAAGAAAGTACCTACTTTTCTTTGTTGAACAAGCAAAACAATGTAACTTCGAATTATGTTACGACTTAACATAATGATACTTTTTGGTTGTTTTTGTTAGTACATATTTCTATCTATACCAAAAAACAATTCAAGAAATTTTGTATGAAAACTCAAAAGTTTTTGTTTGTTTTTTGTGTGAACGCTCTCTTGAATCTCTGGAAGTACCAGTTGGATCTGATTATTAATTCTTGAGGAAAGCTTTAGACTGTATGTTAACATCGAGTTGGGAATCGTAAAAGCCTAGCAATGAGAAAAAAAATCAGTCAATCATTATCATACGCTAGCTGCGCCTCGCGATTTCACCCGCGTAGGGTTTTGATATATTTCTTTATATGCTCCTCACCTATTGGTTGCGGCGTGATGTTATACAGCCTCAAGCCTTCCTGGATTAATGGGCTATCGAACTCGAAAATAATTTTTCAAATCGGACCAGTAGTTCCTGAGATTAATGCTTTTTAATAAACAAATTCTTCAGCTTTATATATTAGTATAGATGTATTATTTTTAAAGAATTAAATAATTATAATTTTTATTATAATTATAAACTAAGGGTTGACTGCAATCCCGCCTGATGGTAAGCAGTGATGCAATCTTTGATGTTAATGCACTCTAGTTTATTATGAGCCTATTCACTCTAGCCTATTTTTTGTTTTGGCTGAGAAATCATTAAATGACCTCTCCCGCTCTGGGCGGAGCGGAATAGCGTGTCAGACTTTTACTGACTAAAACCCACCTTCCTGTGTTCCTTCACTTGCCTGTGCGCCAGGTCCACGGTTTCTTTTGGTGAGTATCCATACTCACCGCACGACGCCGACGGGTCGTCCGATGGTGGAACGAAGATGGGGGAATTAACAACAATTACATCCCATAGAAAATCGACAGGCTGGCTACTCTTCGCCTGTGCTCCAGGCTATAGAGTCCGTTGAAGGATAGAAACAAGAGATTTTTTGTTGTTACTGCCAACCACCATCTCATCGGGAGAAGGCGTGAGATTGTATGTGTATGTATTTGATAATAAACTGTCGTACAGATAAAACTACTTACTCATTGAATTTAGTTAAATAAAAACTGTCATTGTTAATAAAGACAATGTTAAATGCTGACGGTGTTAAATAAGAAATCGTTGATCATCATTTGTTTTTTGTTGCTTGCTTAGCATTACCTACTTTAAATGAATTGATGTCAGTAGGTAACTTAGACTTATAGTCTCCATACTTATAGCCCGATTTATTCATAAACAGTGATTTAAGTTAGTGACGTTCAAACGTCAAAAATGGCAAATGTTAAACCGTCGCTAATCATTTCTTTAAGCAACGTTTATGAATAAAAGGGATAATAACTTGCAACTTTATGGAAGATAAGTTTTTAATATGACGTAGGGACGGGATTTGAGTCTGAAAATAGCAGGGTTTATTCAAATATCCTATTTTAAATAGCTTTAGAAAGAGTAAACAATAGGTAGGGCATAATGATGGATTTATGTTCAATACTCAACTGACAATTAATATACCTTATTATTTTCCTTATCTTTAATTGCTATTAATACCTTACTGCTACGTCATCAGAATCTATTGAATTTTAAATCGGTGTTTCCCAGCATCTCACTTATACAGGAAGATAATGTATATATATACAAACACACAGCAATAAGTAAATAAACTTGTATTTTGTTGATTTGGTCAATAGGTACTATTCTTAATATATTCTGACGGTAGCATTATTGGTACCAGTGTAATATTTATTATTTCACCCATTGAAAGTATTCGGAGGATGCTAAACTGTGGTAGATAAGTTGATGTGTAGGATCGTTTGAAAATAGTTCATGACGTGTTCTCCATCTAATATTATTTTGTGATCTAGCTGAATCCTTAATAGTTATTTCCTTTATAAAAATACAAAATTAACAGTGTTTTGTAGAAACCAAAAAATAAAACAACAAACGACGAGTATAAATAAAGTAAGTACTGTACTTAGTTAACATTATTTTGTAAAGAATAGTCTCTTTTACGCCGCTCTGGGCTCAATAAAACAAACCCTTGGTCTCTTAAAACATCTTTAAAGACCATAAAATACTTTTATCTCTGCCATTAATTGCCTACTAAGGTCCTAAGTTGAAAAATCCTTTTCGCTGGTAATGTGTATGTTTTTCCTTGTAACTGTGACGTTTCACTCATAAGATAATTATAATTAGTTCATCGCGTGTTACGTTGCTATTATAAATTGTGGCTGATTATCTTAGCAGACGTTGTATCTTACCTATTGACTTCTATGTACTACGTAAACCCGTGTACGCACGAACGAATAAAAACATGGTGAATTCGAACATCGAACACTTTGTTAATTAGCACGTGTGTACCACTTCACCAAACATCAACACTGTTTTCGTTAGTAGTACGCACGTGCGAACAAAGTGTTGATGTTCGTGTTCACCATGTTATTTTTCTTTCGTGCGTACACGGCTTTAGACGATCCAAGTACTTACTTGACAATCAATTGTAGTGTCACAGTATTTTCTACGCAGCAGGTTCTTGGCCGGTTTTGTCATAATATTATTGTACTGACTTCTATCTGCGACTTCATCGATCTTTCTGGTTGTTTCTTTATTTTTTCTTTTTGGCTTTTCAGAATCAAAGAATGATGTTAAATAGACGTCCTCAACAATTGGGCTATGTTTGACATGTAGTGTCGACTATATCTGTCAATCGATTTTGTAAATATCTCTTCTTCTTCTTCTTCTTTCAAGGTGAGATTCAACCTCAACTCTTGATCAATGGCCTCTGTGGAATAGATACCACAATTTTGCCAATAACACGTGTAACAAATTATAAAAATTGTTTGAAAATGTTATTTCACAATAATGGCGGATATTGCCAATGACAGTTGAAAAAGACGGCGTGAACCGTCTATGAGGGAGGTGAGGTAAAGTCTGAAAAATGCCCGTGACACTCATCTTAGCTGTTCTGTCAAAACTCTGTAAATATCTCACCGAAAAGCTAGGTGAAGCGAGCTGTCAATAGTGTCAATCCTAGCATTAGATGGAATGACAATTCACTCCACGTTCACTTTATCAAATTTACACAGTGAGATGCTTATAGAATGGCTGTTATATGTATAAAATGCTGTT
This sequence comes from Sesamia nonagrioides, assembly GCA_017933935.1. Lineage (NCBI taxonomy): Eukaryota > Metazoa > Arthropoda > Insecta > Lepidoptera > Noctuidae > Sesamia > Sesamia nonagrioides. Next base: position 1,540,269 of record JADWQK010001341.1, read on the forward strand.
TTATAGATCTATTTTGTAGTTTCTCTTTTCACTTCATACAACGTTATTTTTGTAATGTGAAACCCAAAATACGTGTGCAGTATTTTTAAATAAGAATCAAAATTTCAAAACTATGCCATGAAAATTGTTATCTTACCTGGTTGTCCGAACAAAAATATGGTCAACGCACTGCTCGCTCGCCTGCGCCTACAGCGCCTATTACGATCTACCATCAACTGTGTTGCGTTCTTGGTAACCACACTGCAACAATTTCTAAATGTAGTTTGGAAAAAATATAACACTGTGTAAAAATGGTTGGAATCGATTTAGTTGTTTATTTTGAACTAACTATATTCAGGTTTCGTATAAAGAAAAAATTACGTGGTATCCCTACATATTAAACTATATTTTTATATTTCATTGTAAAAAATACATAATAAACGTAAGCAAAACATAGGGTATGTTTTGCTTACGTTTATTATGTATTTTTTTTATTTTTTTTATTAGAGTTGATTACCTATCTTTTCATATGCACGAGTTTCTGTGTCTAATAAACCTATTTTGTTTTACTTTCAATAACTAGTCATTACAGAGATTACAATAGAGGAAAAACAAACAAATTCTTCAGCTTTATTAGGTATTAGTGTAGGTAGATATCGTTTTGTCTAGGTTTGTCTTCTTATTTTCTATGAGTTAAATATGCAGAATGAACAGTCTGAACACAAAATGAATCGAAAGTGCAAAATGAATTCAACCAATTCACAATGTTGAATATCGCCGTTCACCATCTTTCACTCGCGCTCTGAATGATCAATAATGAAATGAGCAGATAGAATATTCGTGCCTATGATTACAAACCTACTCGTGGAAATAAAAACAAAATAAATCGCTCGAGTGAAGCATGTACTAAAACAACATAAAACACATTATGTGCAGTGTGCATATTGTGTGACAAATACGACATAAAAGAACACTAATGAATAATAAAAGCACTTTGGTACATAAAACAGAAGCAGTTTCGGGTTATTAACGTTTTAAAAAATAAGAATCCTATTGATGCTAATGCAGGCACTTAACAAAACGAGGGCTTTTACAAATACCTAGAATTTAAATATAGAATAACATAGAAGAATTTAAATATAGAAGTAGTACCTATTCAATGTCGCGCCTTTAGAACGTGTACCTATGTACATAAAGTCTATAATCACAGAAGCAGACTTTTTTTTTGTCGACAGGTTCCGCGAGAAACTGCAGATGATAATATCTTTGACGTGATTTTTTCTCTGATTGAGATCAATCGAGGGAAGTTAATGCTTCGTCCGAGTAGGTTTAATTTATAGTAGGTACTATTGGACACCTTACAATTCTCCCGTATAGTAAATAAGTATAAGATAAGTGTACTTAACTACTTAAATTAGGACTAGGAAAGGCTTACTAATGGTTTCTCACAAATTTACTCTCACTGAAAAGGCGAATCGAATTATCCATACTAATATTATAAATGCGAAAGTAACTCTGTCTAAAGCGCGATATAACCGAACTCCACGCGGGCGAAGCCGCGGGCGGAAAGCTAGTAATAACATAATTTTCTATAGCCTATACCTAGGCGATTCGCACGAAGTTAATTTATTTATGGGTGAATCGATAACTCCAGCCTACCTACTATTGGCACATTTTGAATCTAATGCAATACCGTTCAGCAATAGCAATAAATCTGGCAAGATATAACAATATTTCTTTGAATGTGCCATTGATAACCCATTTTTTTTTTTTTTAGAAAATTTATCTTTCTATCATCCTTTCTATCATTCCAAGTGTCTGATACCAATGAATTATTTTACTAGAAGTAAAATTTAGAACTTTTTAAGATTTTGCACTTTTTATCAGATAATGGGTGGTCCCATTATCTGATGGATGGATGGATATAATTTCTCTTTCTTCATAGAATAAAAAAGCACCTCATGAAATACCTACTTTATTGCAATTCATTACTTTTACATAAATTATTATATGGAAAGTAGACAATTTGACATTTCCATGAAACAAACATTCGTTTGGCAAGCAAGTTGTCGCGTGAATGGGTGCTCATTAGGTCGTTGTAATTATATTTTTGGCTTGTTACGCTGTCTTTTTCGGGTTCACACTAATTTCAAATGACCAAAATTTACATATAAATTAACATAATTCATTAAATCACAGAGCTAATGGAAATAAAGATACTCATTAGGTGGATGTAATGAAAATAACCTGGCTTCTAAATTTTCATAGACACAAGTGACACGCATGGATGACAGAGGCCACTGCAGCAGTAGCCGCGCGTCGGCGACAGCTGTTGACAAGGTAATGTTGTCGCCCGCTGCAGTTGCCTCTATCGCCGATGCGTGCCTTTTTTTTTTGTTGGGATGGGAAATCATCAAATGACTTCTCCTGCTCTGGGCGAAGCAGAAGGGCGTGTCAGACTTTTACTGACTAAAACCCAGCCATGTTTCTTCACTTGCCTGTGTGACGGCCAGGGCCACGGTTTGTTGTTTAACCAACCCGCAACCCTTACCCAGGAGGCATCGGTCTTCGTGGACCCCGTCACGATGTGCTGACATCTGGTTGTTAACACCACTACGATCCGGACGAAGCGTTTCGCCTCCTCCTTTATACCGCGTACATCGAGGGACTGGAACAATTTGCCAGCGGCGGTGTTTCCGTCGGACTACAATTTGAGTGTCTTCAAGGCTAGAGTGAATAGGCTCTTAATAAACTAGTGCGCTTTACCATCAACGATTGCGTCACTGCTTACTATCAGGCAGGATTGCGGTCAAGCGCTAGTTTATAATACGTAAAAAAAAAATCTCTTTGAGGCGCGCGTGAAACACGATGCACCGTCGACTCGGGCCTGGTCCTTACAGAGCCGACGCGAACCTCCTGTGTGTATAAAGTTGAAACGTAAATAAATGTTTTCCTGAGGCATTTAACTTGAACAAAGAACCTCCGAGTATCTACAGAACAAAACATACCATCGAGGGGTCGTTTATCTAAATATTGGCCTATCTTTTACTTTCGGTTAACAACGCGTAAACAACGCAAGTCATAACAATAATAGGCAGTCGTAAAAGTGTTAATATGTACGTCTGTCTGTAGGAATATTGTTGGTGCGCAGTTCAGGAAGGTCCCCAGTCAGCAATAAAATAAAACGAGGGTCCTCAACGCAGCGTGGCGTGTGATATGTGATGTCATCAGGCAATGGGTGCGTCATTATATCTGGATCACCTCGAAGAGGGGTCTGAGTTGAGGTATTTTCCTAAAAATGTCATCAATAATTCAAATGGAACTACTGTTCAAGAGAAAGAGTATTGTGATTCTTTATTCTGAAAAATATTGGTATGTCATCTTTGTCTAGCTGTGATAATAATCGTTAATAATTATGTACAAATACCTTGTATTTTAGAATGAAATGATTATCAATCTGTTAGCCTAAAGTCTGATAAAATAAAGCTAGCCACAAAAATTCTAGTTATGCTAAAAGACATTTTCAACAATCACTAGGTATGTATACATTAACCGTAACTTACACAAGGTTTGTTTCAAAGAACAGTAAGTCCGATAACCTGCACGATTAGCGCAGTGGTTAAGATATTAACTGCTGCGCTACGTGTAGCGGGGGTTCGATTCCTGCACGGAACAGATAATTTTATGACCTACAATCAATGTGAGTTTAAATGTTTGTAAACGCAACCACGATAATATATAGGACTAATTCCCAGTGTGTGTAACGTTGCCCTTATACAACGTTATTTTTAGTAGGTATATGAAAGAAAAGAAAGAAAGAAAGAAAATACATTTATTTAGCACAGACTAAAAGACACACAATACATCAGATAAAGACAAACATTAAAAAGTAAAAAACAGTAATAATAAAATAAAGTAAATTGTGATAAAACAAATTAATGTAGAAAACTAGCAGGAACGTGTGACTCCCGGCTGCGCCAAAGAGGCCCAGTTCAGCAAAAATGCCAGACAACTAGTGCCTGCCGCTGGTTTTCAACTGAACCTGTTGTGTGAGGTGACGGATGTAAAACAATTGTATACAGCAATTGAACTTGTGTATGCGAAAAAAAAATTAAGGAAAAAAATCTATGTATAATATTTCAAAAACGTATCATGAAAAACCACAAAGTTATGAGCTCGTTATCATTCTTGGTTGTCCCAACAAAAATATGGTCAATGCATTGATCGCCCAGCCGTGCCTACAGCGGCGCGGCGCGGGGGCCCCTGTCTCACCCGCCTAGTACTATTATCTAACGTCAGCTGAGTTGTGCTCTCGGTAACCACACTGCAACAACTTCCAAATGTATTTGGGAAAAAATATAACATGGTGTATAAATTATTGCAATCGATCCAGTTGCTTATTCTGAAAAAATATTAATTAATTAAAAAAATATATTAATCAAATCAATAAAATTTAACCATGTCAAAATGAATTTAGCATACCTAAGCGGGCTTTGATAATTTCCCTAAAGTTTAAATAAGGCAATATTGCTATAATTAACCAGTAATAACTTAGGTACACGGTAAATGAACGCTTTTGTATATTCATCATCATCATCTCAGCATTAATCCCAGTCGCATCCGTAGTTTTTCAGCTTTTGGAGTCTGGGATCCGCTTTACCAGCCAAACTGCTGATTTTCGCTAAACTTCGATATTTTTTCTTGAAGCGACTGCCGTCTGACTTCCACAAACCGAAGGCGATATCTAAGCATTGCAGTTAAACCAATTGTTAGACTTTTGGGGGCTCCAACAACCCGTAACGATTGCCACTAGATGTTCGTATGGCAACCGAGGCACGACCAGACCAGTGCAAATATTCATATTCATGCATACAAATATTTGCACTGTGCGGGGATCGAAACCGCGCCTCTTTCTACAACGGCCGCGTTCGCTGCCGCTACGCCACGGAGGCTGTCAATTTTGTACATTGAATTGAATTTATTCTAAAACCTAGTTTGTTAAATGAAATGAGCGTGCTATTCGCTATTAACAATATGGGTAGTAGCTAGTTAATTTATCACATAACTGTCATACACTCGGGAGCATTCATTAAGCAAGTGAAAATGCACGTTACACGCACATTATTTAATGACATAAATAATCAGCCATTAATTTTCCCATTGCTCGAATATAGGCCTTCTCTATACGAAAAGGGAGAAAAGAGGACTGTAATTCACCACGCGAGCCCAGTGTAAGTTGGTAGATGTCACATGTCTGATACAGTCAAAAATAAATTACCCAAATCAACCCACCTAATTGGGTGTTGAACCTATGAGGTACAACTTATCTAAAGGACCACCGCTAGTCTCCTACACAATACTTTACCAAAAAAAATCCTGTATTTCCATTTACCAAAACACCATGTACAGGAAACATGAAGCTTGCTTGGTAAATTATATTAAGTCAACTATCTAGTAGCTAAAATATTACAAGTTTATAGCAACGATGAACCTTGAAACACCACCGAGGCTGGTTCAGGGCTAGCGATTCACGAAGCACCCCTCAGGGAATTGATATACATTTTGTAACCTTCACCGGCAAATTTTCTCGTTGATTCCAAGTTGGCTTACATATCTATTTTCTTTGATAACCTAAAAAGGAATGAATGAAACGGATTTCAGAGACTGGTCACTTATTGAATGAGCCTGTTTGCCAATTGATTTTATTTTCAGCGTCTTGAGAATTCTAAAGTTAACTCTTTGAGTATTATCGGTTAGCCGTATGTCACTGCTTTCAACACGGTGAAGGAACACGTCCTAGAACCAGAAAATTGGAGCACATGTAATATGCAACCTACAAAAGGCTACAATGGTAGATTAGAGGTCAGTCCCTCTCGATGAGAGGAGGACTGTGTTCGAGCAGTGGAAACATTAACGGATGATTATGCTAGCTATGTCATAGAGGGGCATTATGTAAGCCAATAAGGTTGTGAGTTCTTCAGCTAGATAATAAGGTCAGGGATTACGGCGAATTCCATCCAATTTAGTATATCCAGTAGATTATGGCTTCTGTATCCTCAATTTGAGCCGACCACGGAGGCATTTAATTAAATTAAATCGCGGCACATGTCCACTTACTAGGTCACAGGGTGCTAAATAATATAGGCGTTGACAAAATGCCAATGCTTAAGGCAATCGCATATATTCACTTTGGCACGCGATATTTTTGTACATTGTTGATAGATAATGGTAATTATATCACTTTTTACCATATACTTTTCAAATTAAACAAAGTGAGTGTTTGTTTATATGAATATTAAAAAGAGCTAATGCTAAACTTTATTTTCTTTCTCGGTATAGTTTGCATGTAGAGATTCTCATTCTTCGTTTTTGCCGTTTTTTTTTCTTTCAATTTTAAAGAGCCGAGAGTAGAAGCTAGAAGTGACAAAAGTAACGCACGATTTTTCAAATTTTCATCCCGTGGCGACAGAATGCAATAACTGAGTGAGCGACGGATTACGTCAATCACCTAGATTTTCTGCCATGACAGCTGTGACAGGCAGAAAACTGTCAGAGCACGTATCCTCAATTAGAGTCAACTAATGTAGTACAATTAATCAAATTAAATTATGCTAGCAGTAGATATTATAGCAGTGGTGATCCAGTGGTAACGGCTTACGGTCGTGAACCAAGGCCCGCCTGGTGAATCATGACGCAATCTCTCACACAGGGAGAAAACCTGTATCCCAGGGGCGGGAACTTTATTGGCTACGCTACTTGTCCAAATACTCCTGTTTAAGTTGTACCGTGACTACTGAAGCTAAAAACTATATAAAATGCAGTGCACAATTTAAGTATGCGATCATTTTTTCGACAAAAGTATCGTAGCGTCTCTTTTTACTGATCAGTGATGACCTGATGACAGAATTACAATTGAGTGACAGACGTCAATTTGAAAAGACAAAAAACATTACGCTGTGGCATCGTAATTTTTGTTTTTATTATTGTTTATGTACCTACACTCTTGCTTCTCCAGTTTTTTTTTTTTTTAATTTATTTATTTCATGACCATAGATACAAGTCCTTCAGTAGAAATCTTAAAGTATTTTTAAAACATATCCTAACTAATCTAACTCCTTTCGTTTCCCGCGTGTGGCACATTAGGAGTGGTTTAGCGTAAAGACACGATGAGGCCACTATGCTACAATATTTCACTGTTCTTTTTGAATTATTCACTGAATGCACTTTTTACTACATAAATCACGCGTTTTTATTTAGTAAACGACACTATAAATAATTTTAAAAGTCCAATGAAAACTGAGCGTGACACTCATCTTGACATTCTCGCCAAACCTCCAACAAAAAACATTACGCTGTAGCATCGTAATTTTTGTTTTTATTTTTATTATTGTTTATGTACACTCTTGCTTCTCCAATGCACTTTTGACATTGCCAGAATAAACGATATCGGCTTCACTTGCCATAAATAAAAATAGAATGTTGCTCACAAACTAAACTTAATTTTAAGTTATGTAGGTAGAAGACAGTGTAGGTACACCAGCCGATCTTCACTCTGTAAAAATTTCACCTTGAAAAGCTAGGTGAACCTATGACCACAAATAAAAGGCTTTGAGTTTGAAGTCAGCTTAAAATGAGCTGTCAATGGAGCCGATTCTCTCACAAACTAAACTAATTTTAAGTTAATTTTTTATTTTATTTATTCGGGACAAAAAACAGTTATATATTACAATATTAATAGTAGGCTATAATACATAGTAAACAAACATATAACCCACACCAATGTCCACGGAATCACATTGATTGTTACATACATAAGGAAACGGACGCATACAGAAGGGGACAGTCCGAAAGTAACGAATGATAAAACTAAAACTAAACCCTAAAAATCACACAAACCAATTCAAGATAGCGTGCCCCGTCCAGATATGGTCTGCGGGCACAATCAAGTCACACCAAATGAAGAATAATAAAGAAGAAGAAGCAAATAAAGAAGAAGAAGCAGTAACAATTAAGCATTACCAGAAAGTAAATTAATAGCCACTTTTCTAAATTTGTTCTGATTAAGAGCGAAAATATCTAAATTTGCAAAATGTGAATTATAAACTTCCAATAATCGGCGAAGAGGAGCCCTTTCCCCAGCATTTGTTCTACATTGCTCTGTGTAGAACAGGCGGGTTGCTCGTTCTGCACGCCTACTAGCAATTCTAGGTACCACATAACATATTTTATTTACAGTTTAAGTTAAGTACATCTTTTCTTTCCATTTCGTTAAGAAAAGGATAGAAGATAACATTTTAATGTAACCCTGTCAAATAAAGATACTCCATAGAAAGTTTAGACGCGATTATAAACATGGCTACTAAAAATACGCCAGTTTACGTCAGGAGCGCACTAATTTGACAGGGTCTAAACTGACATTTTATCTTCTGTCCTTTTCTCAACGAAATGGAAAGAATAATCTTATTCTTCACATAACTTAAAATTAATTTGGTTTATAAGCAACAAAATCGGCGCCAATGTATAACAAGTCTAACTAATCAGTTGAACAGTAGTGCGGTCATAATCTTATCGTGTATACCTGCCGTTTAATTAATAAATACACGAGTGCTCGCTTTTACTGACAATATGTTACGAATTAACAGATAAGGTAATTTTTGTGATTGCTTTTAGGCGTCGACATCGGAAAAAACGCAATTAACTGATGGTGTTTACATATTATCTTATCTTTTAGGATTTGTTTTAATTAATATTGTTCTACCTTGCTTCTTTATCCATCAGTTGTCTGACAGAAGTTTTAGTCATACATATTAATTAGATCATAAACGTCGTAGGACAGCCGAAGTTCGTTTAATAATCTAATCATCATCATCATCTCAGCGTTAATCCCAGTCACTTCCGAAGCTTTCTCAGCTTTGGAGTCTGGGGTCCGCTTTACTAGTTTAACTGCTGCTTTTGGCTAAACTGATATTTTCTGTGAAGCGACTGTCGTCTGACCTCCTCAACCCGAAGGCGATATCGAAGCATTGCAGTTACACTAATTGTTGGACTTTTGAGGGCTCCAACAACCCGTAACGACTGCCATTCGATGTTCGTATGGGAACCGGGACCAACGGCTTAAAGTGCTTTCCGAGGCACGACGAAAACGTAGCGAAATTCAAATCCCTGTTATAATTTGTAGGTCAGTGTTAGGTTGAAAAAATATACATTGCGACCTAACAAGACTAAGGTCCGTACTACAGAACTTCGCTCAAAACTCAAGCTTTACTTAAATCTCGTTTCAAGCCATTTGATTGGTTGAAATTAGTTTTAAGTAATGCTCAAATCTTGAGTAAAGTTCTGTAATACTATGTATGTCTTTACAATAAACTCCATTTTATAAAATACCAATCAATAGTAATATGAACTTAGGAAGGTCTATCGATACTTTTAAGGATTTTAATGATATATACACATACTTGTAACGATCGCTAATCATATTTTGCTTACACAATACGATTTGGCACTGACATGTCTGATAGGGCCTCGGGTTATTCGAAAGACATACTGTGGCCCCTGGCGCACAGACAGTCAGTAAAAGTCTGACACGCCCTTGCACTTTGCCCAGAGCGGGAGAAGTCATTTGATGATATCCCAACTAAAAACAAAAACACACTCGCTTGTAACTTGCTACCCTGGCGTCTCCTCTAATGAAATAATTTTTGTTTGCTTTCTCTGGCATAATACAATAACTATCATAATACAATCACTGATGAGATAGATACTCGTTGAACAAAGTTGTTGCGCGGTGCTGTGCCCCAGATGTTAATCGACAGTAACTACTACAATTAATAATGTTAACAGGATATTATAGAGCATCGAAACTGTTCCTTTTATATAAGAGCGTGGGAACTGTGTTGTTTATTTTTTTATTTATTAATTTCAATTCACATTGCAATTTCCGTAAAAACCAGACAAAGTCTTGCCGCCAAGCGATTACTCGTGTTCCGGCATGATGTCTGGTGAAGCCGTACGGAGGACGGGTCTGAGCAGTTGTGTTGCGATGTGTGCTGGGTGCGATGCGCCAAACGTTGTGTCGGGAGGTTGGTAGCGGAGATCTCCAGATCAATCTCTGGCACAACATCGTTGGTCGTGTTATTGGGTTTCACATTGCATCATCTCGCTCAACTGCCGTCTTCGTTCCTATTCACTCAGTTTTTTTCTTTGAGCGAATAGGCTTAATAAACTAACGCGCTTTACCATCAACGATTGCATCACTGCTTACCATCAGGCGGGATTGCAGTCAAGCGCTAGTTTTTAGCTATTAAAAAAAATGAATGAATGACCTAGGCACAAAAAAAGTATAGGTTCAGGTCTTTCATGAATGTTTCTTCTCACAGTATTTCTGACACAAAAAAAAATAGATTTCACCAGCAACTAGAATGTTTATTGGATTAAAATCAAAGAGACCAAGTGCAGTCAAGTTCTAGAGACTTGTCGTGTGTAATGAAAACGACCCGTGTTTTCTTCTAACATATACATACGCTATCATCGTCAATATGCAATTAGGTTATGCTTTACCTCTGACATGCAAATCTTTTTACTCAAATTTTTCTGAATCACTGGTGTCAAGATGTGAAAAATAACAAGAGTTGTGTAGCAACTTTTTAACGAAGGGAGTCGCGAGCACCGCTAGTGTTGAATAAACAATGTGATGGCTCATCCTCTATCCAAATTACCATAATAGTAAGCGCTCCATCCTCCTAGGATTGCAAAAGATTGATGGATTTTCGGATCCATAGCAAGCTACGTTCCTATATCCTACGTATTAGGTATTGAATTTCACGAATTTTTCCAGGCAGCTGGCTGCGTCATGGATTTTTCTCTTTTCTAAACTCCTTATCTCAGCTATTTCTAACCTAAATCCCGCTCAGTTTCTTGTAAAGATGTTTAAGCTTTCTAATTAAGAAAACACATCTGTTTCATTATCCCCGACAGCTTAACTCAATTAATTTAATTATTTAGTAGCGCTTGACCTTTTAAATACTTACAGTGTTTAAAAGACCTTACTGTTTTAATTTCAATGTTTTTTATAAATGGTCATTTAAGCGCGTTTAAATGCACCCCATTTGTAGCTTAAATTGCGGGACTATTTTAGTCACCGACCTCGACATTACCCTACAACAAAAATGTATCGCAAACCGAGTTTCTTTTAATGGGTTAATAAAAATGAAGTAAAACCTTGAACTTTATCGTACACTGTTAGATAGTAAGGGCCACGGCATAATTGTAACACCCGATGTTTGCATACTCATTGGCCAATTAACGAATTGTATCCAATGAACACGCTATATTCGCGTCGCGCGGCATTGCATGGTCCATGTCTGTTGCTAGCCTAAAAGGATGTGTGAAGCCCAAACATAACAGTTTATTGAAAGTAATGTAGCCTATGGCTATGACACATTTGAACAAACCATATCGTCTGTTTCGGTAGACACTAGACTAACATTAGACGTTATTTAAACATTGGGTGTGATTTGACAGCACGAGCTATGATTTTGACAAATGATTCAGTTTGTATTGTCAGTCTTGAAACATCGAAGTAAGTGCTATCATTAATTTTCTAACCAAATTGAACTTGTCCATAACAGATGTCGTTTTCTATTGTTAGTTCACCTTTTCAACAGTTTTCTTTAGGTACGCCTCTGACACTAAACTTGAACAGATTTTACCAACAATTTTAATCTACTGTAAAAATGGAGATCGAAATCTGCCACAGCTTACTTACTGGTGGGGAGTAGACTAGTTTATCTTGCTCATCCAATCCATCACACATTGTTTTGCTTGAGAATCGTGTCACCGCATTTTCGCCAGTACCGTAGTGTTTGTGTAGATAATTTAACGTATCGTATGCTCATCAGGTTTCTTGAATATTGACCGGGATTAGGCAACGTTCTGCCGAAATAACAGTCGCTTCTTACGTAGGCATAAGTTTAGCAATTAATGAATACTGCATTTAAAAGCTACTGTGACTTACTTATTACAAGCTTAACTTTACACCTACATTTAGTGGCACACGTAACTGTAGAATTATATTAGAATCATAATATTGTGTGAACTTCAAAAAGACAATGACCTCTGAGTCGGATTTAAGTGCTTCTCTTTCCAGCTCGGATATTAAAACAGGACTGTCTTATTAAAGTGGTTCGTGAATAAAATTGAAATGGAATTGACTAGCGGGATTTTTTTTTCCGTTTTTACCCAAACTTTTTGTTTATGTCTTTGAACTTTCCGACGAATTTAAACAAACCTTTTCTAGTTTAGAGATTCGCCAATTACAATATAGATACTTTAGTTATTAATTTAAATGCTTATCAGTTATGAAAAAAAAATGTACAGGTACAAAGTGAGGGTACCTTCAAAATGACAATATTTTTTTGCATATTCAATAGACGTAACCGAGCTCTATTTACTGATACAGATCACGTCAACTCCCACTAGTTCCCACTGTTGGGAAATATGCCTCCTCCGGCAGGGTAATTGCGTAACACATGATCGATATATGCAATTGGTTTCATTTTGACAGTTCAACAACATTCATTGCGTTATTTACTTTGTTGAACAGACACATAGGGAGCAATGGAACAGCAATAAACTTCAAAATGATTCCAACCGACAGTATTAGTGTGTTACCCATTTAGGGTGCGGAATGAGCAATAAGACACGACGGCCTAGTGCAGGTTGGTAAATATCCCATCATCATCAGCCTCTACTCGTCCACTGCTTTACATAGGCCTCCTTCATGGCACGCCAACAAGCTCGATCCTGAGCAGTTCTACGCCAGCCACTACCAGCCACCTTTTTGATGTCGTCGCTCCATCTCGCCGAAGGGCCTCGTTCGCCGAGACGCGGTCTCCACTCGAGGACTCGTTTACCCCAATGGTTGTCGGTCCTGCGGCATATGTGACCAGCCCATTGCCACTTCAGCTCGCTAATCCTCTCAGCTATGTCGGTAACTTTGGTCCTCTGTCGGATCACCTCATATCGTATATACCAAATATTCCATGTCGTCGATTTTTTGGTTCTACGATATGTCGGTTTCCTTACAAAGTTGTCATTCACTATTTTGAGAGTATTGCTGATTAAATTATTTAAACAAAAACGCTCGCTTGGTTTCGAACCCAAGTCGGAGCCGTTCCCACTAGGCCAACACTGCTCCCAAGCAATAATACAGGGTAATTTGAAAAACTTTAGACCAGTAATTACCTCAGTTAGATCTATTTAAGCCGATGTCAAACTTTTAGATGCAGAGCCTTATCTTTCAGGAACCAAGACACTGATTAATGAGTTTTACCGTTGATATTGTAACTTCTTTTATGAGCCAGCATTTTCCTGTTGGGCTTCGATCTAGAATTATGTTCTTAATAGTTTTTCAGAGCTTTCTGAGACCAGAAAACTTCTTATTTTTTCAAGGTGAGATTCAACCTCAACTCTTGATCAATGCCTCTGTGGAATAGATACTACAATTTTGCCAATAACACGTGTACAAATTATAGAAATTCTTTGAAAATTTAATCTCTCAATAATGGCGGATGTCGCCAATGACAGTTGAAAAAGACGGCTGCGTGAACCGACTATGAGGGGGTTTAAAGAAAAGTCATGATATGGCCACTATGCTGCGATATTTCAATGTTCTTTATGAATTATTTATTTAATGCACTTTTTAATACATAAATCACGCGCTTTTTTAGTAAACGATACTATAAATAATTTTAAAAGTCCAATGAAAAATGCACGTGACACTCATCTTAGCTTTCCTGTCAAAACTCCGTCCAGAAAGCTCTGAATTAAAGTACCTTTTTTGACATGAGTCACACAGATGTGTAATTGATGAAGTAATTACCTTAATGATGGCAGTGCAAATAAATAATGGTGCTTTCAGTAATGTATAGGTTTGTCTCTGTCTTACAGTGAAATCACTATGGCATTTATTTTTGACGAATCCTCGAAAAATCTTCCAAAGACTTGTGTTATTTAGACTACTGGTACATTTTCTTTTTTTTTTATTTATTTGCGTAATTGTCTATAAATTGCGAGACCCAATAAAATACTTTATCTTTCTTTATATGAAAAAATTTCTTCGTCTTTGTGTTTTCATTGTTTATCCATTGCACATACAAGATATATATGATGAATAAATTAATATTAATAATAGTCTATCAAATCATTTAGCCTCCTATACATGATATTTAAGCAAAACAGTTGCGCTCAGTGTGGGGTCGCCATACATAACGATAATAATACATTTTATTGCTTATTGTTCCCAACTCATTCTGAATGCTAGCAGCAACCTCCTAATTTATCCGCGGGTTTCGTGACAGTCTATTGTATACATTTTCATTAGTCCCGCATTTAAAATTGGTATAGATAATGAAATAGAAGAACGGTGGTGGCGAATTTAACATTAGACTGGCGGTCTATTTTTTGTTGCAGTATAAAAAGGTATTAGACAATATTAGGCTCTTAATAAACTAGTGCGCTGTAGCATCAACGATTGCGTCACAAGCGCTAGTTTATAATTTATAAAAAGTAAAAATATAGAGGTGGGGGCTGGTACCTATACATAATTAGCACATTCATACTACTTGGTTACAGGCCTCCTCTCGATGAAATGAAATGCGGATTGGTAGATGTCATAAATCATCACTTTTTTGGTTCTAAGATAGGCCACTTTCCTCTTGGACACCTAATTGGTTCTATTAATATTTTAACAAGACGATTATTATATAAAATTAAAGTGGTAGGTAGGTAATTAATGTAGAAGAATGTAATTAAAGTAGAGGTAGGTAATTAATGCTTAGAAAGTTATTCATTTGTTCATCTGGTTGACGACATCTAACATTTTAGTTAAAATCAGAGAAACTAATTTGATTAATAATAATTCTTAATTTTGATTGTTTTCTTTCTCGTACTTTTAAAACTATTTACAGTTAAGTATAAATATATAGTAATTTCAAATTAAATTTTAGTATTTTCTTACTCGGATATGGCTAAAAGGAAAATATACGCTTCCTAATCTTAGTACATCATCCTAAAATAGCCCATGAGAAGCCAATAATATCGCTTTTCCCGAAAAAATATTAGCGTACTCAAACGCCTACCAATATACAACGGCAAACAGTTTCTATTACGTTCGTGCCGCGTGACTGTCAGGCGCTTTGCGCACGCGAAGGTCTCGATCTCCGATTAATAGCACACCGAGGTTGCCCTACCCGCCCTTTATAACCTCTCTGCCTTCTTCGAGTGCCTGCTAAATGAGCAATGTTAAGGTCAAACGACGTAACTCCTTATAAGTCCGGTTCCTCCATAATCCGCAGCTAAGGAAACTTTGATCAAATCCGAACTTAGAATTCAGCAAAGTTTCGGCGTCTGGATACGGGATCTTAATAAGATTTTGTGCTAACTTTGCTTATTTAGCCATGCCGTGATAAGATTGTATTACTTTACTTATAATGTCTGATGTAGATAGGTCGGTAGCCAGGTAATCGGTTCAATCAATAATTCGGTGACAATGTAATTACATATACATATTAATTGCACCCTAACAACATTATCTTATGCTAAATGGAATCACCAATTAATTGAATGCAGACTAACTCGAGTTGCCATTACATTAAATTAACGTGTTAATTCTAATCACTGTAGATAATTATAATGTTCACATAGGTTGGTTGCAAAAGTATAACTGTCACTTATTTTGTATCGTCAAAAGAAGCCTCAAAATCACATACGTCATAGCCAGGATTATGTAACGGCTATAAATACAAGAAATGAGGGGTTGGCAACAGATGACGGTCGATCACAGCATACACTGCGAGATGAGGGCTGGAATTGTTATTTATACCTTTTGAGGTATTTTATCTTCAAACACACAGAATATTATAAATCCATATACTTGATTGATGAGTGACATTAATAGTGATAATAAGAAAAAAGTTGATAAGTAGCCTGGTAGGTATACTTTTTCTTAATGATCTAGTGTTAAAAATGGTATCAAATACATTTTCTGAAGTCAATATTAAAAACACCGTGGATATTATAGAGGGTCAAAATAACTTAACTAGCAAAACTTCGATGACATGATGAGAATCGATATCTAAATACATATGTTAAACTTATTTTATCAACTCATAATTCAAGTAGCCAGTAAAAAATACATCTAAATTTTTAATTTCACTCGATGGTAGGCATAACATCGGCTGCCGGCAGAAGTTACCACCCACCAGACAAAGTCTTGCCGCCAAGCGATTCGTCGTGGTCCGGCATGATGTCTGGTGAAGCTGTACGGAGGACGGGTCTGAGCAGTTGTGTTGCGATGTGTGGCGGGTATGATGCGCCAAATGTTGTTGTGTCGGGAGTTTGGTCGCGGAGAGTCTCCAGATCAGTCTCCCTCTAGCGCAGCATCATTTGGTCGTGTTGGTCTTGGGTTTATCATTGCATCACCTCGCTCAACTGCCGTCATCCTTCCTATTCCGAAGTTTTTTAAGTGAATAGGCTTAATAAACTAGTGCGCTTTACCATCAACGATTGCATCACTGCTTACCATCAGGCGGGATTGCAGTCAAGCACTAGATTAAATTATTAAAAAAAAAACATCCGTGGAATTTTAGTCACCTTCCAAAGGCAGCTTAATTCATCTGTTCAGTGCCTAACAAAAAATAGTCAGAAAAAAAAAACACAAAAATAGAACAGACTGTTGAATAATTTTAAAATATTCATAAATTAATTTTCTGCGGTGACAGGTACAGTGACAGAAAAAATAGGTAAGTATTATAAGAAAACAAAAAGTGTTGTATTCTTCACACAGTAAATGTCGTGTCCTACTTACGTCAGGCGCTGACGAGTCTTGCGTTCATATTCATGACCACCTCTTCTTGAATAGCTTTTTGTTCTCGGCTACCCCAAATTATTTTCTATTGAATTTCAGAACCAGACTGGACTCTTGAGATATCGTTCATCAAACTGTCAAAGTGACAAGTTTTGTGTCATTGTGTTGGTTTACTATATTAATTTGAATTAATCTTATATTAACTATTCCGTGGAATTAATACTTTAAGATCAGTTTCAAGTTATGGAAGAAGTTCAAACATGACAACCAAAAATTTTTAAGACCTATTTGTTTCAAATGGTCACTCAAAAATAGACTTAGAATACATTTTAGTAAAGTAAATAGAGTGATTAAGAAACTATGCAAAGTAAATTATCTTAGATAGTAGTACAAATTATCTTAGGTGGTAGTTGTAGACACTTTCATAAGATACATTGATATTAGTTTGTAAATACCTGAGTTTAAATGCCAAAGGTTACATGAAAATAGTCCTTAGGGACATATTCCGCTAATACTACTCATAAACAACCTGCTAACGAAATAGCTCTCCAGTTAATAGAGTACAATTTAGAATAATTAGTGTAGTAGGCATTCGGGTGTTATGGCATGCACCTCGTAATCTAAATTGTATCAGCGGATATGTCGCGAGTTCGTGACGTACATTGTTAATGATCTCACACAATGTCCATTTATGTCTTGAACATAAAATAATAATTTTGTGCACAAATAATCGTAATACTTAATCCAATCACGCAATCTAAATAGTTCTGTAGAATGTCGGCACGCTATCACATATAAATTAGTATCGAAGGCAAGACGGTAACGAATGAAATTACAGACAACATTTTGTTAAAATAAATTGTGCCATAATGAATATTCCAAATAGAAAAATATTGAAATCGGTAACGCTTCATATTTATTAAGAGGGTGAGCTTAAGAGTTTAAATTATTTAAAGATATCTGTATTTCGGTGTACCTAACCTATTCCAGGCTTTCAAAAAGAAAAGCATCTCTTCGCTTAAAAAAAATGAAACAACGAGAAAATATTCACATATTCTCATTTATATGAGAGCATGTCTCTCTCACTCTTGTTGTGGGAACATGTGAAAATGTTGAGTATTTGAGGTTTCGAGTGAAGCTATACCGACGTGAAAACTATTAATATAATGTACTCAGAACTTCAAAAGTTCGCATTTTCACGGCCCCGCCATAGGATAATTCTTTAAAACACGTAGTATTTGAGAAAAAACTAAAACTAAACTAACGAATTTTTTTCTAAGTTTCAGAAACAGTTGTAACACTATTTTGATGACGTACATTAATTTTTATGACAGCCGCTCAGGTCCATCGATCCGATAAAGCTATGCTAGCTTTATTGGATCGATGCCGCGGTCAGTATGTAGATGGGTGACCATTTTTACATACCGAGATCCCTCCGTGCCTCGGAAAGCACGTTAAGCTTATGGTCCTGACTGTCTTTCACTTTGTGGTTCTTTGATAATCTTTATGGGAGAAGCCCGAAATTCTGGCAACCAGTTTATCGTCATATTACATAATAAGTGGGTTGTGAAGGTCATGTAGTCGCTTCATGTGAAATACAGTGAACAGTCATTATCTCAGCGTATAATTTCGGTTGCCTCCGCGGCTTTCGCGTTGGAGAGGTCCGCAAAATACAGTGAACAGTGTTCAGCTGAATCCGTAGGGTAATAGCGTAACATACTATCAGTTGCAATGGGTTTCATTTTGACAGTTAAACAACATTCATTGTGTTATTTACGTTGCTGAGCAGACACATCTTCCGAACATATGGAGCAATGGTTTAGCAATTGGGTTCAGAATTATTTCAATTGATATTAATGGAGTCCGTCATTCAAATTATATAAAAATATTGGATACGTATATTTTGTTTTATCAAATCAATAAAAAAATAAAAGGTATCAAAGATCAGGAGTAGGGGCTGGTGACGTCACTCGTTGCTAAAAACTGTAGCAAAGAGTGACGTGACACGAGTTTTCAACGCACTGTATCGTCTTCATTTTTTGTATATATGAAAAAAGAAAAAAATCGTGTCTAGTTTTTTTTGGAAATCGGACTAACGGACTAATTAGTTTTTTTTTTTTTTGTCAACTACCCGAATAGGGTGCCGGTTAGATTGGAATACGAGCTTAGCTTTGTTGGGAAAATAGGCAAATGACGACTTTTTATGAGATAATATTTTCATGTGTATCGCTCTGTAATCAAAGCTGATAGCACTGTTGACCCTTTAGTCAGGGAATTGACGTGACATTAGTGAAGGTAGGGAACAAACTGTGTATATAAATATGCGAATGTGCCATGTGGTACAAGGTTTGCCCTGAAAGGATTTGTTACACGGTTCATTTACAAGTTAAGCGCTTTTTAAACTGCAAAATGCATTTGCAAATCGTGTTATTACTTAAACTTTACGCTTAATTTATTTTGTCATTAATAGGTATATTTAGCTGTTGTATTTCACATGCTGTTTTCCAAAAGTCTAAATGTATTATTATATATTAAACGACAAAATTTGACCACTTTCATATTAAACTGGTAAAAATTTTGGAAACACAAAAGCATTTTATAAAGGCACTAACGTGGGATGTTTTAACATAAAGCGCAATGTAAATGCCAAGATCTCACCTTTTCAAATATCCGACATACCGACATCTGCAATAGTGCGGATCACTGTCATGGCTCGGAGAAAAGCTGAATTTGTTTACAAAGATTACCACGGCAACGCTTCAGATGCTATCGCTATGACCGTCTCTAAAAGCGACAAAATATTCCGTTCACATTCTCCACCCGCCCTATTACGTGCACAGATTTTTCACAAAAAATCTCATCCCCAATCGACCCTGCTTAAAGTGGGTCGTAAGCCTTTGATAGAATCTCTCATAAAATAAAGCCTGGGGAAAGTGCGAGTCAGATTATCCAAGGTTATCCATAAGATGAATAAATTTTGCTGTCTCCCAACTGAACAAAAAAATATTTATGCCCAAAAGTCGAAAGGTGAAATAGTTGGGAGCTCCCATAAATTCAATTCGAGGTCCAAAGTTTAAATATAAGCCTCGTCGTAAAGTTTAATGTATCCTATAATGACTTGATTTTTAAGCGGTTTTAAATTTCCCTAGGGCCATTACGCGTCAAAAACTTTTACAGCTATCCGGAATAGAATTTGTGAAAGTAAAAAGTTAATGAGGAAAAAAGACATCGGTTGAGACTTTGAAAGAAATCTTTCTCTGAAATATTTTTCCCCAAAGAAAAATGTTTTGTCAAACCTATTTTATAATTATCAGATTAATATTACTGCTTTTACAAATTATTAAGTATTTAACACAAATATTAACAGGTCCAGAAGATAAGTAATATAAAGAAACTCTGTATGTACTTCTATTCGGAATGTACGGACGACAGCAGGTCAACCTAGCTGAAAGTGTAAATAATTCCCAATCAACCCTGAGCCTTAATGCTTTACCGATAACATTGAAAATCTAATAAAAGAAATTTGACACATTGTAATAGCTTGATTTGCTGTCGTCTGTACAAAGCAAGGCTTTTTGTCATAGATCCGATTACCGGACTATCACGTAAAAAACATCTGTTGACGATCCTTTACCTACGTCCAAAAAAGCTTAGTGTCGAAGTGCTATTAAGTATCGAAAAAACATACTGAAACTGAAACAGTTCAGTACGTGTGCAAGTAAGGGTTGGACATAGTCAGCCTCAAAAAGATTTATACATCGATAAGAATACATTGATTGTCTCCAGTCCTTGTTCCTTGAT
The DNA here is from genome assembly GCA_017933935.1 of Sesamia nonagrioides. NCBI lineage: Eukaryota > Metazoa > Arthropoda > Insecta > Lepidoptera > Noctuidae > Sesamia > Sesamia nonagrioides. The sequence continues at coordinate 1,560,913 of JADWQK010001341.1, forward strand.
ACTGTATCAATGAAGGTATATCTTATCTTTTCCACTGCAGGGCAATTAAAGCCTCCCTTTGTTCCACTTTTCCTTCGAGGTCGCCGGAAATCCATTCAAGAGACGTCCAGCTTATTCACCTGTCTCTTTTTCTCTCTCGTTTTTAAATGTCGTAATATATGTTTCTGCTGTATATAAACGCTTGTTTGGTAAATATCGTTCCTAAAGAGGTCGGGGTCGCGTCGCGGCCAGGTGTTCGGCACTCCGCCAACAGACGGCACAATAGTTCCGCCTCAGCGTTGTCTGGAGATTATCTATATTTCTTAACGCACCCATTGTTTATTGCAGTTAGAGGATTATGTTCTCTAGTATTTCTATATTAAATGAGATGTTCCCTTTCAATTTGTATTTCAGTCTTTTTCATGTGAAGGTTAATAAAGAACTAACCTCGTACTCTCCGCTTTATTAGTCTCCTAGACTCTAGAGAATACTAGGAACATACTTGATAATATATAAGAGATTTGTGAATAAAACCTTTTGAGAACTATCAAATGTGTTTTTAATATACAAGATTGCAGACGCAACCTGTTCATACATTCAGAACATGATTCGAGGAAATAAAAAAAATACGTCTCTGTGTTTTTCTTACAATGGTGTCATACTTTCGGAGTCAAAGGAACATGGAAAAGCAATGCTTTTTTAAATATTCGACATATTTTATTTAATTCAGAGTTTTAAAATCATGTAATCTAATTCTATAGTAGCAGATTGAGCATCCATAGTACCTGTATTTTTCTGAAAGGCCCAAAGTCTGTAATTCCAAAATGTTGTTTAACAATAGTTTATTATATAATTGTTACATACTGTAGGATTTTTTTATAGTCAATAATTAAATGAGCGTATCTGTGCCTTTAATCAGGAAAACCCGCATGTGTAAGGAACATAGGTGGGTTTTAGCCAGCAAAAGTACTTGCCTGTGCACCAGGGGCCACGGTATCTTTTTCAAACATATATTACATAGTGTAGGCTCAAACCAAAATTAGCAACAACGTTTTGCCATATAGTCCCAATGAGTATAGAATAGAACAGAATACTCTTTATTATGTACACCATAAATCCATATAGATTACAGAAACATAAATATAAAGATTTTACAAAGGGTGACACAATGGGCGGTCTTATCACTAAGAACGATCTTTTGCAGACAACCTTTGGATGAAATACTAAGGGGAAGAAGAGAAAAATATGAGTATGATTTCCTTTAATGCAAATCGTATATATGTTTACGAGATTAATAATATAATCAACATGGTTAATGTTTAGGCCATCACGCGTGTACAATAGCAGTTGTGTATTATCATACAATACAATTAAATCAAATACTTCCTAATAAAGATTAAATGTGAGTTTATAAACCATATTTTCATTCGTTTTTAGACAAAAAAAAACTTTCATAACGACCTACTGAAAAAAATGTTTATCATTTCATTAGCTAGAGGGCTTTTCCCGTCATGTAATTAGTCTTTAGGAACATCAAGACGCAGAGCTTTTTCCATAAAATGTAATCTTTGATGTGGTAATTTAAAAGTACCTAATTGGGCATAAGTCTAATTTATATATAATACTTAATACCTGAACTACATGAGATGTTCGTCTAAAAGTTTGTAAAGACGAATAGAAGAATGGATGTTTGTTACTCTTCCATGCAGAAACTACGGAACGAATTTTGGTGAAACTTTACAGTTCTATGGCTTGTTCATCAGAATAACACAAAATGTAATATATTTTATCTCGATATTCCCACAGGATTGACACTTAAGCCGGTGTGTCTGCTAGTATTATACCTATACAAAGAACATCGACCTGTAACAAAACTCTTTAAAAAAAGCAGCCAGGAAAAAAACATTTGTTTTCTCCCAAGCCAGTTTTATTTTCAACTCCACCACGGTTGTAGGGTTTTATTGACGTTATATTTTTATATCTCGTACGTCGTGCTTACGTAAAGGAGCGATTAGAGAATACGGATGGGAGATATAAAAAAAAAAAAACTCTTTATCACGGGACTTAAATGGATGTTCTGTTGTGGTTTGTACCCTTCGCACCTTCATTGGTCAGAAAGATAATTCAAGATACTGTTTCACGATCGTTTTATGATCCTCATAAAGCGAGTCATAAGCTGAGAGTTACAAATAACCGTATAATAACGTAATAATGTTTTTTTTACCGTAGATTACGATGTAATATTGTTTTCAGTTGACTTATGAGTCAGTCAACTAATGGGTAAGGAGACGGACAAATTATATAATGTCTTCATTAAATGACCGCCTTAGTAGGAATATAACAAGACGTAAGGATTAATGATGTTTTAGCGAGACATATTACCGAGAGTTGGCACAAATAACTAGAGAATTATATTTTCCAGCTTTACATCAAGTTTGAATTCAGCAGCACATTCCAAACATATGAAATCGTAATTTTTGTTAACTTGTTTGAAGTTGACGAAAATTACAAAAGTTCCTTTCCATTTCAGGTGACGTACATCAATCAAACCGAATTTATTACTACGTCGCGTATTGTTGAATTTTGATACACGATTTTTGGATCTACAAACGTTTTAGAGAGCGCAAAAAATGTTAGAATTTGTTCGTAACAAGGGCGTTTAAAGATAAGTGTTTTGTGATGAGTCGTAATCAGCTGCGTGTCCCGGAGGTGCGCGTGAGTGGAGCTCCTGCGCAGGAGGAGGATGACCCGCCCGCAGCGCTGCACCCATTCGCGCTCACGCTTGCATCTATACCCAGAAGGAGACACTCTTGGATATGCGGGTAAGTTACTGGACGTGAATGCTGCTGTATATTGATGACTAGGTGCTTAAAGTCATCCACCAACATCATAAAAAATTGAAAACATTTCAAGGTTCTCCAACTTAAAGAGTTTTTTTTTCACTTCAATATCTATGAGAAAATTATGTTCAAGCCTTTACTTACTAATTCAGTCTACAAAAATAAATCACATTTTAACTAAAACTTGAACAGGAAATTGTAAAGGCGTTTGTTTACATTTACATTTTTATCAACTTCCGCACCTTGCATTATTCTAATAGGCTAAAATTACGTAACTTTTGACAGGTACTGGTAATTAAGTTTTTTATTAATTAACATCGTGTCCTTATTTACAGACTTAAAGAAAAAATAAAAAGATTTGTAGGTAATTTTGCAAAAAGTAAATATAGAACGGATCAGCTAATCAAAATCGTTGCAGGGAAGTCTTTAAAAGTCGCCTGAAGGTGAGGTTTATAGCACGTCAATGAGTGGGTTATTCCTTGGTCAATGTCATCATCTTCTTGTAACTTCAAAGCTAACTTAATTTACAAAAAGATTGTGTAATTTTGCATTTACTGCTGGCACAATTGTTATGGTGGGTCCACGCTATATGTAGCAACAACACACTGACATAGAATAAAGAGGGGAAGTAGGTTATCTGCGACCCAATCCGCGATTTAATTGCCTACTGTCTTAGGGTTGACGACTGTCCGCGCGTCGTCGGTTACGGTTGTCGCCCAAACCGCTAACAAATATTTATAGACTAAGAGCTTATGTTTAAATTATTTGCTTAGTATTTAGTTTACATACACTAGTCAGTTTTTTTTTTGTAATTTTTATTTTTAGTTTTGTACACATATAGAACCATATTTATTTTTATTTTTAATTAATACAAATATAAATAATACAAACATAACATCTATTGAATCACACATTTAATACAAAATTACAAATTAGCTACAGAAAAATACCTACTTTCTTCGGTTTCGACTATTACGAAACGCGTTGTTATTAAACTTTAATGTGTAATATATCCGTATCCTTGTAAATAACTTTTAGAAATATAATTTGAAAAATATAAGTCTTTTATTTGTTCATAAATAGACATACCAACTTTGCAGTTTATGTGATCATTTTTTAAAAGCTAATGTGCCGAAAAGCCGTGACGCGCGAACCTCGTTCCGTGCTAGCCGCGACTAGCGCAGTCATAGGCACTCTAATATTGTGTTTAGGTGTGCGTGCGGCGACGCATAGATACTATGGCGCACACATACAAGCCGCGCGCGGTCCGTTTGTATGAAGATAACGTACTTCCCTCTCTTTATTCTATGACACTGACTTCCATAGAAATTTGTCTGCGCAGCAAATCGGTGCATACAAAGTTATTATTTATACTTAATAAAAAAAGTCAGCGTACAAAATTCTGAGCACAGAAGTTGAAAGTTTGTATGTTTGTTTCTTTGTCTTCTTCTTTTTCATCTTTATCTTCTTGATCAATAATGATAGAAGCTCCAGCTGCTAATAAAATCCTTCATTTATTGTAACAAATAAAAAAAATACATTTTTGGGCCATGACCGTACGCGAAGAGATTCACTACAATTGTGGTGACAACTTTCGAAAATTGACATGTTTGGAGTAATTTGAGTATGAACCAATGATAAGTCTGCGCAAACATTTTGTCACCATATTTTTGCTCAGACTTAAGATTTTTATTAAGACTTTAGACTTAAACTTTAGAATTTACTCAGACTTTAAGTTTGTACAAATATTTGTACAACTCAAAGTCTGTATCGTATGGACCCACCATTAGTCGTGAAAGCTGAAAAGCCAGACTAAGAAATAATTCTAACAGCTATTCCTTATATTTTGATAACAGATCCCTATTCCGTCTCTCGGTATATTATTATTATTCATATTTCTCACGTACAAACTCATTTTGATTAGTTTCGCTTTATACGTACAGAAAAACAATATAGCCCGAATGTCATGTGTCTGTCTATATTGAAATATATATATTCAACAGTGAGTGGCTATCTGTAAGACAAATATCAGTTAATATTCATGAGGGGCTCTGGCGATGGTCTGTCCCAGGCATTAACACAACAATGACCGCCACGTAAACGCTCATCCGAGATAACCTCGACCATTGTACTGAGATCACTGTCTTCAACTGTTTTTGTATTCCATTATACCCCTCGACGCTTTTACTAGAGTCGTCCCATGAATCATTACAATACAGTCGCCATCTTCTCGCCAAATTACCTCCTCCGCTACGTTACTTTATTATTCATCGTATACTTACTGGTCTTTATTGAAAAGCAAGCGATAAATTTCAAAAACGTCAAAAGATATCTACAGAAACTCCGCATTAGAGAGGAAAAACCACAAAAAAATTGAGGTTTTTTTCCTTTCTCTCGTCTGTCAGTGATATTTCATGACGACATTAGACGACACATTGAAGGAAGCCATTAATCTAACATTGGCAGCGCTTAGGTATACTTCGTTCTTTACACGCGACGCTTTATCCAATATCAAAATATTTATTTGGCGAATATAGAACGTTATTAATATAACATTTTGCAGAAAACGGTCGAGGCTGCCTATCAATATACCTTTGGTTTTAAATATAAATATCCCTGAATAATTTCTTGTGATCGTAAAATTGCGCAGCTGTGTTATGTTTTGGCCATTCGGAATATAAAGGTCTGAAGTTAACCTATTGGTTATTGGAAACCTATTGTAACAGTAGCTATGTAAGTGGAACTAATCAATACGATCACGGGGAAACAGCTCAATCTGGAAGCAGGAAATAGGACCAATTAAACACGACTTTGATGTCTGATTGCTCTCTATACCAGCCCGAATGAGAATGTGGAAAAACATTTGTATATGACTTTTAATGAAGCCTGTCCTTCCACTCCTACGAACATATTAAATGCTTTTAAAGCAAATTAGACGGAAAGAAATAAAAAGGCAATAGAACATTCAGGAGTTCTGTTTTCAATTTCCTGTAAAAAGTTTAGTAATTCGATAAGAGCATTATTTTTATTGTGCCAAGTTCAGTCGGCGCTAACTTCAGTACAATTCAAGTAATTACAACGAGAACATTAAAACGACTGTTGTGTTTTTAAACATTTTTTTCAAGCCTGTTGTGAGTGCCTGTTTTATTTTTAATACTTACCTATTTTTTTAGGATTAATTTTAGGATTTCTTGTACTGAAAATTCGAGGAGTCTTTCTTTAGAATGTATCCTAGAATTTATAAATACACTGACTTCACATAATTATCAGTGAATTTTTTGAAGTTTAAATCACATGACATGATAAATAAATAAAATATTTATTAAAATATTATAATAGTTCAGATTAAATATAATGTTAGTAAAAGTAAAGTTTAGCCTAATGCTAGTAATAAATTAACTGAAGTGCGTCTGGACTCTTATCTACCTACGTAAGAGGGGAGAGTCCTACCGGTCTGAAAACAGGATGCCATTGGAGGAGGAGCGTAAGCGCGCCATCATGGAAGAACAACGCTTCCGTATGGCCGCGGTAATAAAAGTCATCATCATCATCATCATCTCAGCGTTTATCCCAGTCGCATCCGAAGCTTTTTCAGCTCTGGAGTCTGAGGTCCGCTTTTACCAGTCTAACTGCTGATATGGCTAAACTTCGACATTTTCCGAGAAGCAACTGCCGTCTGACCTCCACAACCCGAAGGCGACATCGAAGCATTGCAGCTGACCAATTGTTGGACTTTTTGAGGGCTCCAACAACCCTTTAACGACTGCCACTAGATGTTCGTATGGCAACCGGGTCCAACGGCTTAACGTGCTTTGCGGGGCACGACCAGACCAGTGCAAATATTCATATTCATGCATACAAATATTTGCACTGTGCGGGGATCGAACCCGCGCCACCTTGTGCAGCGGCCGCGTCCGCTACCGCTACGCCACGGAGGCTGTCCGCGGTAATAAAAGTAACAGATATAAATGAAGATATTCGCGCGTAGAATTTGGCCGTATTCTTCACTGGGTAAACTAGGAACACGAATCAACAATAAATTTAATATAATTCCTGCCCCCTAATCGTCGAACACATTTTTATCAAATGATTGCTACTAGTTGGGATCGTTTGACCGAACGGACCAATGGGCGGTCCGAACGATCCCAACTGATCCCAACTAGTCGCAATCATTTGACAAAAATATGTTCGCCGATTAGGGGGCTGTTTTTCCACTTTCACGTAAGCCATCAGGCCTATCTATTGATGGGCTTGGGAAGGTATTCCTTTCCACTATTAACTAGTCACTATTTTGACGCATGATTTGCATACGTATATGAATTAGTTCAGAACAGTGGGACAAAGTTGTAAGTGGTATTGTGCACCAATGTGAACAAAACTGTCACACGCAAACGCGGGAAATTTATTACGGTACGGAATTTGGTAATTGGATGTCCACTTTCAAATATGACCTTATAAATTGTGTGTGGAACCAACTGTGCGCCAATGACCCTGTAAAAAAAAAAAAAATTAGTATTTTTAGTAGTAAGTACTTAATCTATACTTTAATATACAAAGCTGAAGAGTTTGTTTGTTTGTTTGGACGCGCTAATCTCAGAAAGTACTGGTCGGATTTTAAAAATTATTTTATCGTTGGATTACTTATTAATCTAGGAAGGCTTTAGACTATGTAACATCACGCTGCGACCAATAGGAGCGGAGCATATAATTTTTTTAAACTATCGAAACCTACGCACGTGAAACCGCGAGGCGCAGCTAGTTTTTTTATAAAAACATGAAAAGGAGTAAAATCTCATCAATTATATTAAATGAATCTAAACATTTTGTGCTAATTCAGCATGTGTAAAAGTAGCAGTATAAAACGACTTCTTTTGCTGACCGTAAATAAAACGCTACATGTTTTGGAAAGCATTCAAGCGTTGTTGAGTTTTATCTTTACTTTCCTCCAAGCCATCTAATCACAACTTTCTTAGTGAATCCACTGGTCTACTACACACATGTCTTAAAACGTATTTTCTACAAAGTAACTGAGGAGCTTAGCTCGCGGTGAGTTGGGACCGACCTTAGGGTTGTGCCCTTTTGTCGCTTTTGTCTCAGTCTCTTCACTGTGAACTCAAAGCCTTGTCTTTGAAGTAGTCTGCGTCGACCAGCAAACCAATTGCATGACACACGAGCGAAGCTGTTATTTCGATTAATGTCTTAGATGATATTTAGACAACTATTTAGTTTTTGTTAATAATTAATCCTACTTATACCTAATACAAATCCGAAAGTTCGTGAGAATTTATGTATGAATGTTTGTAGGGATGGATGGGTGTGTGTTACTTTTTCACACAGAAGGCATACAGATAGTTCACATACACACACAGATAGTTTCACATAAGATAATTTTTATCCCAACATTCCCATGGTATCGCAACTTACGCGGTTAAAATCGTGGGGCGCAGCTAGTAGCTACTATTTACATAACATAAGCTAACATACTTAAAATAATGAATTTTGTACATGTATATAAGAAAATAATATGGGAAAGTGACTAGAAGACTGACAACATTGCTCCGTCGTATGACGATGCTGATCCTTTAGCGAAAAATAGGGCGGCCCTATGTGTGAGACCAACCGCTTGGTTTTAGTAACGAAATTCTGAAAAAAACTTATAGATATGATTGAAAAAGTCGTATGTTTTCAAAGCCTGTCCAGCCACCAGACCAGAAGATATTGATCAATCGTGGAAAAGTACGTGATTGTGTTTCACAATAAAGTTGCGGGTCAGTTTTAGACAAAAACAACGGACTGCAAAGCCATCAATTTTCGGTACATAATCTGGCAAATGTACAATTTTACGTGATGATAATGTTATAAGTACAATATGTTTCCAGTTTTGCGAAAATAGGTCTGTGTTTCGGCTCTCGTCCAAAACGGTATTTGTTGGAATATAAATTCAGCAGGTAGTTTTGTTACTAGTTTTGATAGTGTTTCAAATATCTAACACACAAACACTTTGAATGGTTACTATTCTTATAACAATAACTGAGCAAGTATTGCTGAGTTTCTCTCTGAAACTTATACCTACTATTCAATATTAAATTCAACATTGGGTGTATTCTTGTTTGTGGCGCAAATGCTTATTGTATCAAAGCGGAGCTTCCTATCTTCGAGGTTCCAAGATACGATATAATAGGTATCCCTTTTCAAAAATCAACATTATAATGAAGGTAAAATAAGCTTAATATTGAAGCGTTTTTACAAGCTCATTTATATCATACTAGCGGCCGCCAGCGACTTCGTTCGCGTGGAGTAAGTTATGCTCCGCTCCTATTGGTCGCAGCGTGATGTTTAACAGCCTAAAGCCTTCCAGGATTAATGGGCTATCCAACGCAAAAAGAATTTTTTAAATCGGACCAGTAGTTCCTGAGATTAGCGCGCACAAACAAACAAACTCTTCAGCTTTATACATTAGTATAGATATATAAAGGGTTTCCTTTATTCAAGTCAGCTCTAAAGATTTAATGTATTCAAGGAATTTAGGAATTTGAAATTTCTAGACGGTTCTCTACGAGATAATTCCTAAGACCATCCAATTTTGACATCAATATCAATAGTAGGTACATTTCAAACGAAATGTTTGTCTACTCAATTCAAAGCGCTAACTTGTGCCATTCATCCTTCATAGAAAATGATCCCGTCTGAAGATCTAAGTGGATTAAACGCATATACATATGTACATATATACACAAAGTGTCACTATCCTGATCAAAGCTGACCGCGCTGATTGCATTAAGTCCACATAAGTAGTGCATCTCTCGTGTCCAAGAATAAAGAAAATAACATTCGAAAACTTTACACTTGGAGTAGTCTACTTATGTGTGGAATGACCTGCCTGTTCTTTGTGACTCTTTTTCCTCTTGGATAATGCACATTAAATGTGCGGCTGTGAGAACTAAGAGGGTAGTAGCACCTCTTTGCTTTCCCTGCACGTTCCTAAAATATTTTACTTTGTATGAATTATGTAAAGCCTTTCGTTATGTACTTCGCCTTCAAGATAGAGTTTTACTTAGGGAAAGATACGTGACCGCTGAAATTTATACCGAACGGAGTTTATTATGAATTAAAAGTGGTGTGCTCTTAGTAAGGATAGATTGTTAATCTGATTCATTATATTTCGGAGTAACAAGAACTCTTCGTGTCTAAATAAAATTTAAAAGCTTTCTTATTTGAAATCATCATCATCATCATCTCAGCGTTTATCCCAGTCGCATCCGAAGCCTTTTCAGCTTTGGAGCCTGAGATCCGCTTTTACCAGTCTAACTGCTGATATGGCTAAACTTCGACACTTTCCATGAAGCGAATACCGTCTGACCTCCACAATCCGAAGGCGACATCGAAGCATTGCAGTTAGACCAATTGTTAGACTTTTGAGTTCTCCAACAACCCGTAACGACTGCCACTAGATGTTCGTATGGCAACCGGGACCAACGGCTTAACGTGCTTTTCGAGGCACGACCAGACCAGTGCAAATATTCATATTCATGCATACAAGTACTGTGCAGGGATCGAACCCGCGCCACCTTGCGCAGAGGCCGCGTCCGCTACCGCTACGCCACGGAGGCTGTCAAGAAGGTTTCTTATTTGAAATAATAACTATAATAACCGATTAGGGTTTGGTGTTGATTTTCCTAAATATTCATCAAATGAATATGAGATATAAGCTGTGTGTGTTAGTTCATTGGGCTACTCCCAGTACCTACCCACATTTTAATTCACTTACCTGAACTACCCACTTCAAGCCCGCTTTACGACTTTTCGCCTGCTTTGTTAGTGCTATAATATATTCAATTGTCTTGCCGTATTCCGGCCTCCCGAGTTCCCCACTCAGTTTAATGTGTTTACTTATTTTCATTAATTTTATTCCACCAAAAAGTTACCACAGGCAATAAAGTGTAGGTAATGTAGCATCGAGAGAATTAACTTTATAGATCGTAAACTGTTGGTTCTGTTTAATATCAATAGATGGCTTTTCATTTCACACATAAAACAAACTCTAGAAAGTAAATTTACTTTTTAGTTCGTCTAAAGTCTAAAGGGTCTAGGAAAGTTATTGACAGTCTCGTAAAATTGTTTATACTGTGAGATAAATAGAAATATCTCAGAAAGCAAACTCATTCATAAAGACTGCTTGAGCAGAAAAGTGCCATCAATCAACTGAGGGTGCATTGTACTTTTTGAAATATCTTTTATAAACCCGCTATGCATATAATAAAAATTAAAAATAATTTGAGGTCTTTTTTTTGTTCTTTCACAACCTATCAATGTAATATTTATCTTATCAGAATGTTGTATGAGATAAATCTTACGTGGAATTTAAATTCCAATCATGAAATAGGTACGGTTTTGTTTTAGCAATCTGTTACAGTATTTACTGATTAATATAATCCCAGTTTTAAGTAGGTTTTGTCACTGGTGAGTAAGTAGGAGAATGGATTCACTCAATCGCGTTTATTTGATCGACCGAATCAGATAAATTAGTAGCACACAAAGCTTCAATTATCTTATGGAGTAAATAGGGCAACGTATTTATTATAATGTATTAGTCATTTGTCAAGGTGTCCGACGCTGTCTTCACTTGTTAAAACTGACGAAGTTCGTGAAAATTGTTTTGCGAAATAAATACAAATTCTTGGCAGTAGGAAAACAAAGTGAAGTGCTTTCTTTATCCAAGAGAATATCTGCAAAGGCGTTATAATACTAAGTACTAATGTTTTAGTCTTCATCTAGAGGGAGAGATTGAGTCACAATTGTATACAGAGCATTGAACAATATCATTTCAGTTATGTCGCGGAACAAGTGATTCATAAATTACAGGTACGCATATTAAGCGTGACAGTGCGTGAATCTTCAAAGATGCGGTTTAGCACACGACAACATATTTGAAACTCTGCCACGAGTTATTCTCGTCCCCGGTCGCGCGTAAACACCGACACGAAGACGATATTAGATATTATTATATTTTGCATTAATTTAGTAACGGACAATTATAATCTTTACTGGAATTCAAAGAAACGCTTTGAGATTCAGTAGATTTAATATAGTTGAATAGTGCTATTAACAAGTCGAATGTCAATGCCGATTTTAGAATGGCTCCGTTCTTCGTTCACCGAATATTTGGAACTCTCGCAAAGTTTCCCAAAAGCTTTATACTACCTGGAAAATTTCAAAGAAAATCGGGACCGGCGCAATAAAAACATTGTACGGTGAATCCAAATAATAGAATTTGGTACGAAGTTGTGAATCTCATTTTCTCATTTCAATATATGAATTGGGAATATTTGGAACTATTTGATAATGAAGATACAATTAAACTAAAACTATTTAACAATATACATATGTAATTACTGGCTGCGCCTCGTAGTTTCGCCCGTGTAGGTTTTAAAGCCGTTGTAATATCAGGATAAAAAGTATCGTATGTATTATTCCTGGTTATATACAATCTATATACCGTTCATCCAAATCCGTTTAGTGGGTACTTTTTGCTTAAAAGAGTAAATAACATCCATCCATATATACACCCTCACAAACTGTCGCATTAATAATATTAATATATAGGATAAGAAGACTTTCATTATATTTCTGTAGTTATATAAAGTTTACACTGTTGCTTACATTGCAACCTGAAAGAACTTTGTTCGGTGGAAACTAAAACGTAAGTTCTCGTGCGTAAATTCTGATTTACGCTTCTTACTGACAACAAAGGAATTTAAGTAAAATATGACAACATAGGTGCTTCTGTAAATATATTACACAGATCACACAACGAAGAACAGAGATAAATTTGAGCAAATAGAAAAACATTTTCACGAAATTTTCGCCGCTTAACTCATGAGTCATAAGTACTAGCGACAGTGAGTAATATGGTCTATATTTTTGGGGAAAATATTATAAGTAAGGCAGGTACATGCCATCGGTATCGCGACAGTATGCTGGTCTTGGAGTAAAGTGGCGCTTGAGTGTAAGATGTGACGGTTTACGCGCCAAGACGCACGCGCAGTCCACGCCTCGCCTCGACCAATATAAACGTCGATCGAAATTAAAACATAACGAGAAAGTATCAGCGGGACTTTATCTTATTACAGATGTGTTCCAAACATCAGAAATTGCGCATTTCGTGATTGTGAACTCGTGAAGTGAATGCACTTTGTGAACATATGTGACGTGAAACTGTGATCGTGATATTGTTCTTTGTGATAATGATAATGCTGTGATAGAAAAGTATTTTATGGTAACGTAACTAAACAGTTTTTGGCATCACTCTCAGGAATTCAATATTGGTATTCAATGAAAGTATTTGCGATAGTAACACTTTGAATTATTTAAAATTAGAATTGTGTAATACCAATTGTATTGCGATGATTCGGCATTTTATCCCATAATGTGTTTGATTTATGAATGTATACGTATATACTATACCCTCAATAGACTAAATAGGGACGCAAATATTGACATGAATGGAAGAGAATATTATTGATAAACTTTTTGCCTTATGGCAGTCATCTCACCGATAACTTTATTCCAGGATATAAGCATAAAGACCATTCATTACGTAACTCGACATGGCTCATCACAAAGAAATGTGACAGAGATTGTGGACGTTTATAGCACAATTTGATTTAATCTGTTTTTCTTCAGAAATTTTGACCATCACTGTCTTGTATAAACGTTGGCCCTAAATTTGTTTTTTAGCAGATGAATAATACAATAATATGTTATCTGCGGAAACTTGTATAGAGAATCAATTTTTAGGTACCATACTAGAAATCAATACTGTAAATGAATGTGTTTTCGTTACATAAACGTGATGCAGAGCATTCCACAATCGGTTGAAAATATTTCAGAAACCAGCTTGGATGACTAACTTTGCCTTTTAAAAGGCTATGTTTCTCCGCACACAAAGGCGCATGAAAATTGCCTCAATATTTCGCAGTGCAAAACAATGGTCAAAAATGCTTGCCAATTTATTTTCCGGAATCCACTGATTAAAAAAGTTTAACGAGAACAACTGACCTTAAATCTAATAGACAATTCGGAAATATGTCTCGTAAATCACTACTGGACATGGGTCCCCATTCCGAAAACGGAGTTTGGGGGAAATTGTCATGCTTACGACCCCAAACAGTCTAGATTGGTGACAGCACTTCATTATTATTATCAGACAAAGGGATCGTGCCTTTACCTTGGCTTGTCCTTGCGACCAAATCCCTTTCGTTTTCACTTGAATGATGCTCACTAGAGAAATGAGCGAGTCATCTGTTCTATGCTGAAAACCACTGGTTATATGACAGTGATTTCCAGCATTCATTTATTTTAGTTTACCCTTTGGTATATTTACATCAGATATCAGTATATTTATATTAGGTAGCTACATTTACATAAAGCATCACGCCCTCTCCGCAATAGGGGTTGGTAATTTGTCATTACAACGTTATATACAATAATCAAAAGCTGATTAAAGTAGGTACCTAATAATAGGGGGGAGGCCATTACCATTAACGAGATGTAATTTAAATTACTGCCGAAATTATCAGTTAAGTTTGACAGGCAATTTACTGTAAAGGGATTAATTAAATTGCGTTCGTAATCAGGCTTTATAACCTAGCCAAAGCAAAGCTCTAAACAGTATCATAGTTGCATATCACACTTATAATCAAAATCTGAGTCATTTTGAAGGCTATTCCTAAACCCATTACTAATCTATTACCTCATATCTTGGAACAAAATTGTCTGCTCCAAAACACAAATAATGCAATGAATGATGTCGATCTGACAAAATGAAAGGCATTCTACTATCAGTGTGGTACGCGATTGCCTCGTAGATAATTCATAGGTGCTAAGTCGAACCTTATACAATATAAAACAATAGACTTAATACTTAACAGGAGATATACGTATATATGGTTAGTAGAAAAACCACCAAATATAACATCCAAATAAAGAAACAAATTGACCATTGTTGTGTATTACCCTTTCTGTCGAAGAAAACAACTATTCTTCGTTCACAAGGTTACCTGCTTCATAACTATGTCTGTATATGTCTATTTGTTGCTATTATATAATATTTTATTTGTACGGCCATGATATAAGAGTTAATTGGAGGTTCAAAGCCTGACAGGCACTTTGTGTTAATTATTTTATCACCACTAGGTTTTTCTCGGTGGTAGGCCATAACATCAGCTGCCGGCGGAAGTTACCACCTACCAGACAAAGTCTTGCCGCCAAGCGATTCGTCGTGTTCCGGCATGATGTCTGGTGAAGCCGTACGGAGGACGGGTCTGAGCAGTTGTGTTGCGATGTGTGGCGGGTACGATGCGCCAAATGTTGATGTCTCGGGAATTTGATCGTGGAGAGTCTCCAGATCAATCTCCCTCCAGCGCAGCATCGTTTGGTCGTGTTGGTCTTGGGTTTAACATTGCATCACCTCGCTCAACTGCCGTCATCCTTCCTATTCCTAAGTTTTTTAAATGAATAGGCCTAATAAACTAGTGCGCTTTACACTCAACGATTGCATCACTGCTTACCATCAGGCGGGATTGCAGTAAAGCACTAGTTTATAATGATTAAAAAAAAAGGTACGTAGTGAATAAAAACATCGCGAGGAAACCTGTATGTCCAAACCTGCTTTGGGCCCACATACTGAATTACACAGGATTCTATTCTAGCACTGGAGCCATTATCTTCTGATTATTCTATTTGTTGCTAGATTAGTGAGACGTACATATAGTTCAAATGTCGAATACAATTTGTGTACTAATTACGTTAATAAAAGCCAATCATTATTTAATTTAAGGCAGGGTAATTGGGTAATCATGCGATGTAGATGTCTTCTATATTAGTACCTACAGTTCTGAAGACCTCCTAAACACAAACCCACAAATATGCTTATCATTATTTATTTATTAAAACTTTATGCACGAACATTGCACGATGGCGGACTTAATAATGCCTTAGGCATTTTCTACCAGTCTACCTTAAGGTGATGCAGAGACAAAACATGGTAGGTGCAAATAAATTAAAATAAAAAGAGAAAAAACAGTATTATAATAAATACAAACATACAAAATATAAACAGCAGGGAGAGATAAAAAAATATAGATCATATCATAATCCATACTATAAATGCGAAAGTAACTCTGTCTATCTGTCTGTCGGTCTGTCTGTCTGTCTGTCTGTCTGTCTGTCTGTCTGTCTGTTACGCTTTCCCGCTTAAATCTCTCAACCGATTTTGATGAACGCTAAAAGAGTCTATCTATAGACGGGTTATGCAGTTTTGGGTTATTGATTTTCTTTCATACATCCATACTAATATTATAAATGCGAAAGTAACTCTGTCTGTCTGTCTGTCTGTCTGTCGGTCTGTCTGTCTGTCTGTCTGTCTGTCTGTCTGTCTGTCTGTCTGTCTGTCTGTCTGCTTTCCGTGTTGACGATTATCTTAGAGAATGACCGGAACACCCGGACCGGCCCGAGGAAATACCCCGAAACCGGCGCGGGCGAACTAGTTAATAATATAATATCACTAGCTTTCCGCCCGCGGCTTCGCCCGCGTAGAGTTCGGTTATATCGCGCTTTTTAGATTTCCCTCGGGAACATCAAATTTTTCCGGGATAAAAAGTAGCCTTTGTTCTTTCTCGGGGTCTAAAGATTGTCTGTGGCAAATTTCATCAATATCGGTTGAGAGGTTTAAGCGGGAAAGCGTAACAGACAGACAGACAGACAGACAGACAGACAGACAGACAGACAGACAGACAGACAGACAGACAGACAGACCGACAGACAGACAGACAGAGTTACTTTCGCATTTATAATATTAGTATGGATTAATACTTTAAGAAAAAGTACAGGTACATTTTAGAACAAAGATTTTTTAATTATTATAAGCCATGTTGACGTTCTCTTAGATAAACAAGTTCACCGAAAAAGTTTTAATTGAAGTGTGTAAAACATAGTTAACCGTAACGTAACGTTATGGATTGAAAAATTTTTAGATGTCTACTAAACTCGTAAAAAATAATACGTAGTGAGCGAAAGATTAGTAGTCATTATTTCTCTGTAACGAGTCTTATTCTGCAATTAGCCGAATGATACGTACCTATCAACTCCAAGGTGTTTTTTTTAGTTTACATACTTCTCATTATTCATAATTTCTATACTTTGTAATATTTGTATGCAAAAAAGAATAGCTTTCTAGGTCATACTTATCAATACCGCTACCAAAATCCCGGTTGTTTTTATACAAAACTAGCTTTCCGCCCGCGGCTTCGCTCGCGTGGAGTTCGGTTATATCGCGCTTTTTAGATTTCCCTCGGGAAATCAAGTTTTTCCGGGATAACAGGTAGCCTATGTTCTTTCTCGGGGTCTAAAGATTATCTGTGCCAAATTTCATCAAAATCGGTTGAGAGATTTAAGCGGGAAAGCGTAACAGACAGACAGACAGACAGACAGACAGACAGACAGACAGACAGACAGACAGACCGACAGACAGACAGACAGACAGACAGAGTTACTTTCGCATTTATAATATTAGTATGGATGTATGAAAGAAAATCAATAACCCAAAACTGCATAACCCGTCTATAGATAGACTCTTTTAGCGTTGATGAAAACAAGGCGCTTGAAAGGTGTTAACTAAACACCATTTAAGAGTGCGCAGAGCAAAATCTTTAAAAACGGTCGTCACGGTTAAAGGGATATCATCAATACTATTACCATAATTACGATAAAAAATACTGTTTTAAGCACCACAATGAATGTATTAACAATTCTGTGTTGGCAGAAATTATAATTATTGTTTAGTTTAATTAACAAAAATACGTAAAGTTGGTCAAAAACCTTAAAATAACATGCTCGTATTTAGTTAAATTTTGATAGTAAACTGTTGAATTTTTACACAAACTTCAATTCAAATTAATCTATAATAATCATACTACAATTTTGTATTTTAAAATTTTCGAAAATGTCGCTTGGTTATTTCAGACATTATTTTATTTAAATTTACGCCCTGTTTTGAATCATACGCAACGTACAGCGGTCGAAAATTCAGTCGTCCACGAGAGCTCGGAGAGTAGTCACGTCTGATTGTGGAGCGACGCGCTGCTTACGATATTTCGCGATCTATTGTGTACGTATACCTCGCCGCAAACTGTTGAAGAAGGTAAGTCATATTTTTAATTTTTTGAGTTAATATGACTTATTATATTGTGCATACCTAACATTTACATTTTATTTTTTTACTATTCAATACTGTATATTTTTGTAACATTTTTTAAAATATTTGTTTTAGAAAATGGGAAAGCGTAAGGAAACTTATTATAAGAAGAAAATTGGTGCTCATTTACGAAAAAAATACTGTTCTCATAAAAAGTACGTACATATTTCTATTTTGATATAAGTACTATTATTTCCTTTTTCCTAACCTAATGGCGGATGTTATCTTGTTTTAATTTTTTTTTTCTCAAATATATGGGTTTTGTGTACCCAGATTTCGGGGGTGGCAATTGCAAATCTGACATCCGTTTTAAAATCGAAGATGGCGAATGCAACTTTTTCTCAAACATTCGATATGGGTACTTATCGTGTAATAGGTTTTTTATGTCATTGCTATAATCAGATTCATTTTAGTATCCACAACAATGGATCAATATTTTTCATAAAATTGTGAATTTATTTTACTTTTAATCTATCACAAGAAGAGGTCGTAGGTATCTTTACTACCGTTTGTTGAAGAGCTAACAAAGAGAATTCACGCCAGTCGCACTCAACCTACGCACCATGTACCATTATGTATGTACTTACTTAGACCCATGTGCGACGTGCTAATTGTTATTCTGTATTCTGATGGATAAGCTATTTTCATGTTAAGTTGTAAAACATTTTTTTTTAATTGTAGATCTATTACTGATGCAAATAAAGAAAATGAAGCTGGAAATTCTTCGAACGCCGTAAGTTAAATTTATGATACATAATATTAATACCAGCCTGTAACTGTGGTACTGCAGGGCAGAGCCCACTTCTCATACAGAGAAGGCACAATCGCCACGCTGCTCGAGACGCGTTGGCGATTTCGAACTTATATAATACCTACAAGTCCAGGGGGTCTACTCCCTAAGCACGAAGTCTGTAGTTTTGGTCTACTGGCGTTTTCTACTTCATATCACCTATGGTTTGGCAGTTATCCTATCTATGTGACCTACTTCCGATCTGTTTTTACCCGTTATTGTTTTTTTAAACTTAACACTTGTTTTTTTCTCGTCGAAGGGTTGGACGAAGCTCATAACTTCGTTATAGAACCATAGGTTTGTGCCCGTAGCTTAGGACTACTTATGATATCCTTATTTTATTTCAGGATTCTTCAAAACATAGGGAATCATATTCAGACATTTTAATAGAAGAAGAAATTAAAGTTAAAGACGAGACCATAATACGTGGAAATAGAATAGTCGATTTCGCATATCTCTTTACACAAATGCAAGAAATTGCAAATCATAACTCCCCATTGGGTTGCAACTTGAGTTGTTTAAAACTTATTAAAGAGGTAAAAAAAGGGTTTCTATCGAAATTCTATTTTACTTGCCGAATGTGTGGGAAAAGACTAGAATTAATAAACTGTAAAGAACCAGATAGCCCTACAGACCTCAACCTGAACGATAATGCTGTAAGCAGTTTTATGTCCATAGGAGCTGGGTTTTCTGGTTTAGAACAGGTTTCAGCTTCCCTTGACATTCCCTGTATGTCCGACAAATTATACGCAAAGTGCCATACCAAGGTCTGTGGACTATGGGAATTAGCGAAAGAAAAAAGCATGAAGGAAGCAGCTAAAGAAGAGTACGATCTAGCTATTCTCAACGGAGAAGTGGATTTGAACGGAGTGCCGATGATAACTGTGGTGGCTGATGGTTGCTGGTCAAAAAGATCGTATCGAAAAAATTATAATGCTCTATCGGGTGCCGCAGTAATAATAGGCTACAGGACAAAGAAAGTTTTATATATGGCAGTTAAAAATAAGTATTGCATGGTTTGTGCTAGAGCGGAAAATAGAAAAATTACAATTCCAGAACACATATGCTTTAAAAATTACACAGGGTCTTCAAGTGCCATGGAATCAACAGCTCTGGTTGAAGGTTTCAGAACTTCAAAAGACAATCATGGACTAATTTATTCAAGGTTGATAGCCGACGGTGATTCAAGTACACATAAAAATATAGAAAAATCAAAACCGTATGGCAACATGTTAGTGGAGAAAATAGAATGCACTAATCATTTATTGCGCAATTACTGCACAAAATTAGATGAGTTGACCAGAAACACAAACTACCCATTAACGTATCGAAAAGCTGTCCAAAAGAATATACTTCGTTTAAGGCGTTCGGTTACTGGCGCTGTAAAACATATATCTACGCAAGATGACAAATCCTTTTCTCAAAAAGTTCTGGAACTGAAGCAAGATTTATTAAACGGGCCACACCACGTGTTTGGAAATCATAGCTCGTGCAAATCTTACTACTGCAAAAAAATTACCGAAGGGGAGTCATCTACAGATGAAAATCTGGTACCAACGATGAAGAGTAAAGAGGGTGGCTTTATATTTTCAGCTATATTAAAATTCACTTCTAGACTAGTGAATAATGCTACTAGCTTGATGCATAATGTAAATAGCAACATTGCTGAAATTTTCAATAGTATCATAGCGAAGTTTGTTGGCGGAAAAAGAATAAATTACTCAGGTAGGCAATCGTATGCTGGACGATGTGCCGCATCAGTGGTCTCTTTCAATTCGAGACAACCCCTGTCATACCTGAATAAAAAAATTTTACTCAAAAGTCCAAACAAACTTATAAAACGTCTCGAAACCAAGAGAAATGTCAAAAGACTGGCATCAGCAAAACGCAGAGTACATAAAGTGTTTAATCAAACAACCAAAAAACCTACTGTTAGTGAGAATGACAAACATTATGGCGAGTCTTGCGAAAAACCTGACATAAGCGAGGCCGATTTTGAATTTTCTAAGAGCGAACATATGAAAAATAATACGTTAACTGAGAAAGATCGCCAAGCACTAGAAAGAAGAACTATTCTGCAGGCCGATTCAATGGAATGGCGTCAGGAACGGAAACTGCGGCTCACGGCATCTGTTTTTGGGAAAGTGTGCAAACGAGGGCTTATAAAATGCGGACCTTTGGTCAAAAGTATTGTTACTGAAAAAAATTTAGATCATGTGAAATCAATTAAATATGGTCAAAACCATGAACACCTTGCGCGTGCTCAACTGGAAGTACAGCTTGGAATTCCCATACGGCCGTGTGGATTATTTATAGACCGAGATTTACCATTTTTAGGAGCAAGTCCCGATGGAATTGTAGAAGAGGACAAAATTATTAAAATTAAATGTCCTTACTCGGCCAGAGACATGAGTGTTGACGATGGCATAAGACAAAAGAAAATTAATTTCTGGAAAATAGACAAGGAAGGTAATATCAGTCTAAACAAAAATCATGATTGGTACTTCCAAGCACAAGGACAACTTCATGTTACACAAAGAAAAACATGCATATTTGCCGCTTGGACTGAAGTGGACATGAAGGTTGAACTTATTGAGGAAGATAAGGAATGTTGGTGTAAAATGGAAGAAAAATTGAAAGCTTTTTATTTTGATTGCTTACTGCCTGAAATTCTTGATTCTCGGTTAGATAGGCAAATGGATATTAGAGAACCTAAATATATTCTTGACGCGATCAATCAAAAAGCTGAACAAAAAGATTCAAAGCGAAAATTAGAATCTAAAGATAGAACAAAACGCAAAAGAAAAGCGATATAAATCGCATGAGCACATTCTTCCATTATGCACCAAAATTCCTAAGTTCGAGTTCAGTCTGAAATCCGAACTGCAAGTATGCGTGTTTTTTGTGTAATGTAGTAGCCCTTGTGGCTGGAAATAACAATCACGTTTATTAAATGAGATTGATATTACCCTTCTTGTCTCTTTTACAGTTTATTATGATTTATTTTTATTGTATCCTCACACAAATTTTGGTTAGATGATGACAACTTTGTGTAGAAAATCAACATTATCTTTTGTGAACTAGAAATTTTATTTGCTCAGGCAGAAGCATTTTTTATAATATGACCACACTTAACCTTTTCACCCTGCATCTGTACTTCTATACTAATATTATAAAGAACAAAGATTTGATTGTTTGTTTCTTTGGATTGGATAGGCTCCGAAACTACTTGACTGATTTGAAAAACTCTTTCACTGTTGTGGAGTTACACTATCCTCGGTGAACATAAATGTTATTTTTTATCTGGGTATGTGAAGAAGTTCCCACGGAATACGGGTGAAACCGCGTGAAACAGCTAGTAATAAATAAACCACGTTTCTCTGTGCTTTTTGTATGATTTTGTAAAATGGTAATACAAGTGAGATATTACATTAGGTAATTATAGATTTTTTATTACATATTGGTTTTATTATAAAAATCTACCCATCTATCTTATCTTCCTACTCACCTAGCCTCACACTACTCATCACGCTGAAATTTCATCGCCATCGATGAATAGTAAGTAAACGCATTGTCTATTACTATAGTACAAACAAACACTAATGTTGTTGATTTATTAATCGGATGTATTTACCTAAATAAAACCGTTCAAATATTCAGTACCTAATCGTCTTCTCAAGTCACTCAATACACCGACTCAAAATTTTAAAATGCTAGGTTATCATCTTTTGTCATGCAACCAAGCGGGCAACGAGCGTCAACTTGTCAATGTGTGCATGTCGACGCACACAACTAGCGCGCCGCAGTAAAATACCTATATTCCGCGCGCCGCGTTTGCTCGGCACAGTCTTAATAAGCACTACATATTTGATAACATTTACCTACTGCGAAAACTCGCAATAAACATGATTGACCACAATATGGTCCGTATTCCAGAAGGAAACTCAAGCATTGATATCTGTTTAAACATTACTTAAAACTTGTCTTAACCAATCCAATGGCTTGAAACGAGCTTAAAAGTAATGCTTGAGTTTGAGTGAGCTTCTGGAATACGGGCCTTAATCACCTAGTTTTGCGCTATGGTAACGGCACATGTCGATGTGGTCCGTTTTCATGAGCATTGAAAATCAACGCTATGCTATGAATACCTACAGCATCATGATGGGTACAGGTACCTCATGTCAAGTGTCGTTTTTCATCAGTCACCAAGTGCAGCTGTGGATAATTTTGTTCCGTACTTGCAGATCTATTTTGTATGCATTTGTTCCTGTGATAACTAATCTTATTTTCTATTTTCTTCTAAACCGCTTAATTAGGACAATGTTAATGTTAATCAAAAGTTATGTTTTCAACTGTTAACAGTTTTAAAGGCCTCTCTTGTTCGAGTGAGAGTGTACTGAAATCTACCACACCCGCCGAGTCAAGCCGAGCCGGATGTGACTTGATAGATGTCACATGTCTTACAATTTTTGGTTCTAGGACATGCCGTTCCTTTATCCGGGAATAACAGCCAAGGCCACCATGGCCCACGCACAATGGTCCACTGGAGGGACTGAGTGCGAAAACCAAACCAGTAACATAGCACATGGCCTTCCTTTTCGATGTTTTCCAACAAAAGAAATCGCCTTTTTTTACTTACTACTTGTAAGTCGGGTACATTGAGCCAACACTGCTCTAACTAATTAATTAATATTATAGTCGAACCATACTAAAAAAAAGTTTAGGTTGTATTTTGCTCATATGTCATGGTAATCATATCAATCACAATATGAACAAAGTATTGCTGCTTACATAATAATAGACAATCGGTTTTCTTGAGGTTTTCTTAGCTACCTCTTTTGCCAGATGTATTTGTTGAGATGTTAATACATACATGTCATTGTAATCTCGACCTTGGCAACAAACCAAATCTAGGTACATAGATGTTTGTTTATACTCAAAGCAGAAAAAGTTTGTGTACTAGTCTTATTTTTGTTTTATTTTGAGCCGGTGGTTACCTGCAATTTCACAAATACGAAATCGTATTCTCTTGAATTTTTGGTACAGAAATAATAATTTTGTTATTGTAGTGTATGCGTTTTATCATTAACCACAGACAACACTGTCACTGTCAGACAGAGATCACGGTCTCGAGCGCACCACGACGGTCATTCTTACGAGAGCCACAGGCGAGAGTAGACATGACGATAGTCTGTCGTTAAGTGCGTGTGCGAGCCTGTGGTATTTACAATTACTAGGTATAACTCGAACTCTCTACTCACTTTTTAGTCAGGCGGTACCTAACAAATGAAAAATATAATTGTTTCTAAAATTTGTACGATTTTTATGTACTTATGTATCGAAAGAGAACCGTTTTTAGATTTTTACATTTAATTTTCAAATGGCATTAATTTCGGTGGCAAGAGATACACTAAAGCCACAGACACATTACTGTGTCGTGTTGTGTCGTGACTAGGGAATAACTAATCAGAAGAATATATTCAGGACGACGACAAATACAAAAAGTTTTTTTGGCTAATCAACACAACACAATAATATGAACGGGCCTTAAGACTTTAGACTTTAATTGATATGATTCAACTGATTTAGAAAGAAAACTCAGTTATCACAAACTTTTTTTATTTGTGCTGGTCGTTCTTATATGAAAGCTCTAGCTAGGGTGACAAATCAAGAGCTTAATGCCACACAGTTTATTTGCCCACTTACAAGACAACCAATTAACTGAGTAAGTGAAAGTCAAACATATTACAAGACTTGCAGTTTGTTTGACTGCAGTCTGCAAGTCTTGCAGTTTATTTGTTTATACCCATATAGTACCTACTTAGTAATTTCCTTTTAAATTGTCAAACAAAGCTTCGTAAGTAATGCTTGAACGTTTTTAACCTAGGTCTACCTACATAGGCAGATTTTTCTCTTTTTTCTCTATGTTGTAATATTAATAAGTAGGTATAGATGGGTATTGCAGTTTTCTTAACCAAATTTAAAAGATAATATTTAAAAAAAACAAAGACTGAATTAATGAGATGCGTAATGAGAAAATTAATATTTTTGAAAAATTTATGATGCATATGAATCAAAATAACATTATTGCCACATAAAGCTGTCAGCTGTCATTGCCCAAATGTATTTTTACAATTGCTGCCAAATTACTTTTTGCATTAATCGAGGTTCAAATTAGGTATTTGAACCGCGGTCATCGACTTCTCAGAGGTTAATAGAAACGAATTATATTTCTTTCACTATATCTTAGTTCTTACAACACAGTCAAACTTTGAAGGTTGTTTTAGTATGATCAGATAGGATGGATTATACCTACTTTTCTTTTACTCTTAGTAAAAGAAAAAAACGTAACATAAACACCATGCCTATAGTCCCTGAAGGGTTGGCAGAGTTATACCTATAATATATTACTCGTTTCGCCAGAAACTGTTTCTGTTTTTGTCTTAGTAAACTTTACTCTGGTTATAATTTTCAAAGTAGATAATAATGGCAAATAATAACATTCGTCGTTCATTTTAACGGCATTGGTAATAATAATAATATAAAATAAATTTCAATTATTTTTATTTCATTAAGGAAATCTTATTCTTCTTCTTCTCAGTCTATAGAGGTCCACTGCTGGACAGAAGTCTCCCCCAAGGCTTTCATTCCATTGGGGGGCATTGCCATAATCGCCAGGCTTGGCAGGCGGGTTGGTGATCGCAGTAATTTGTTATTCCATAGTAGAAGAGCTGCAGCCCGCTTCCCTGGTGAGAGTTCCCTTAGTCGCCTCTTACGACACCCACAGGAGGATATGGGATGGTACTATTTTATGTCCGATACCACACGGGATTAAGGAAATGACAGATGACAAATACTGATTTAGTCAGCACCTAAAGTATCTTGAGGTACATATTTTAGTAGCCATGCTTTTAATCATGTCAAATTTGTTTATGGAGTATCCTAATTTGACAGGAGTACACTAATATATATATATATATATATATTACTAATATACAGTATGTTAACTAACAGAGGACGTTCCCGTTAACCCGAAATAGTATAGCATACATACATGCTAAAAAAAATATTTCCATTCGAAAACAAAATGTTTTAAAAATTTTTCAATATGAAAATATTCAATAAAAATTTTAAATTGACATGTAAAAGAAACACACTGTACACGCGAACATGAAAGACGGCAACGTCGCAATTTATTTATGAATGACGAGCCACGTATGCGGCGGCGATCTAAGATCTAATTGATTGATGTGTGTTGGGCAATGCAACGTTAGGTAGATACTATTCCGCGCTACTATTTTGATTTAAAACAGGAGGTTTCAAATTTATTTTCAATTATAATTTCTTTTTATTCGGATTATTTTATGCTTATTTTTCTATGCTGATATTTTTATTTTAATCTATTAATGATATATATTAACGAGTTTAAGGGAACGCCCTCTGTTATTTAACATACTGTATATTTATCTCCTGTCCTTTTCGTACTGAAATTAATTTAAACACTGAATTTAAATTTAGTTAAGTTTGAGAACAAGGGAATTGACACCAATGTTTGAATCACACTCTATTTAATAGGAGGACTTTAACCGAGTACAAATCATACTTCGAACCTACTGAAAAAAGCCTGACGAAAAAATTTAATAACACATTTCTTACTTATGAGTCACCCCACTTCCCCGTTACTGACGAAACATCAACACCTCCTGCCTTACCGTTATAGGGATAGAGGCGCGATGTTTAGGTTATGTTTTGACTTGTTCAGTAATTGCTGCGTGGCAGGAATGCACGCAGATGTGCCAATAATTACAACATGCAATAATAAAGACGTTTGCCAAGCATGGCATGTGCTTCTTGGTTATTCATCGTAGCTAAGAAAAGTGGCCATTTTTAGTAATAAACATTCAGAGGCTATTATTCAGAACCAGCTGCGCCATGCGGTTTCACCCGCGTAAGTTTCGATATGTATTTTTTACCTATATGCTCTGCTCCTATTGGTTGGAGCATGATGTTATAGCCTAGCCTTCCTGGATTAATGGACTATCTAACGCAAAAACATTTTTTTTTAATCGGAACAGTAGTTTCTGAGATTAGCGCGTTCAAACAAACTCTTCAGCTTTATATTGTAAACTAGAAAATAAAGGATAAATGCAACTTTAGAGAGAAACTTTCTTTTTTTTTTTTTTAATAAAGATAGAGGTTTCCTTCGGTCTCGATTTATTGACAGACTAAAAATGGATCGTCCCAATAAATAATCGTTCTAATAAATAATACGCTAATAATCGCGCCTAATAAATAAGACTTACTAATTTTCTCGGTGGTAGGCCATAACATCGGCTGCCGGCAGAAGTTACCACCCACCAGACAAAGTCTTGCCGCCAAGCGATTCGTCGTGTTCCGGCGTGATGTCTGGTGAAGCCGCACGGAGGAAGGGTCTGAGCAGTTGTGTTGCGACGTGCGGCGGGTACGATGCGCCAAATGTTGTTGTGTCGGGATTTTGGTCGTGGAGAGTCTCCAGATCAATCTCCCTCTAGCGCAGCTTCATTTAGTCGTGTTGGTCTTGGGTTTAACATGCATCTCCTCGCTCAACTGCCGTCATCCTTCCTATTCCTTAGTTTTTTAAGTGAATAGGCTTAATAAACTAGTGCGCTTTACCATCAACGATTGCATCACTGCTTACCATCAGGCGGGATTGCAGTCAAGAACTAGTTTATAATTATAAAAAAAGACGCTCTTAATAAATACGCGAATTATTTATTAAGAGCGTCTTATTTATTAGGCGTGATTATTAGCGTCTTATTTATTAGAGCGGTTATTTATTAGGACGATCCATTTTTATTCTGTCAATAAATTGAGACCGAAGGAAACCTCTATCTTTATTTAAAAAAAAAGAAAGTTTCTCTCTAAAGTTGCATTTATCCTTTATTTTCTAATTTACAATAACAAATACTTAGGCCAAAAATTATAAACGATCGCTCTCATGTGCTTTGGCTTATTTTTTCTTCGTTTTTGGCAACTGAGCCGATTCCGCTAGCTCCATGTGCTGATAGCAATACAGCGAGGTATGTAGTCGATTTGCTTAGTTATGTCCCAAACTCCCAATCTCTTCATGCCCTTACAGCAAATGAATTTGCACATTTACAATATCTTAATTCTCTCTTTGATTTACAATAATTAATTATTTCTATTCTATTTTTATTTGCCGATGTCTATTCTGCCAATGTAATTAATTATTTCGTTTCATAATAATTCTTTCTTTTCAAGGTGAGATTCAACCTCAACTCTTAATCAATGGCATCTGTGGAATAGATACCACAATTTTGCTCATAATACGTGTAACAAATTGTAGAAATTCTTTGAAAATTTTATTTCACAATATACCTAGGTGGATATCGCCAATGACAGTGGAAAAAGACGGCTGAGTAAACCGTCTATGAGCAAGGTTTGAGCAAAGTCATGATGTGGCCACTATGCTGCGATATTTCAATGTTCTTTTTGATTGATTTACTGAATGCACTTTTTACTACATAAATCACGCGCTTTTATTTAGTAAACGACACTATAAATAATTTTAAATTCTGTACAAATAACCCTATATAAACCATAATTTTTTGGCGAAAAACAAATACTATCTCTTTGTATTAGGTTCAGTTTCAGTGTGCGTACCTAACTAGGTATGTATAATGTAACAATACTTTGTTTACGAAGTCGGGCCTACGTCTCGTTCCGAAATGAAATGATCTCTCTAGGGAATAGACTACCTAATATTGTTTGTAGACCTATATCTCGTTACCAATGTCCTGTAGTCAAAGACTGTACCTATACAACGTGTAACATAAAGGGTATATACATAACAAAGGCATGGCATCTTTACATGATATCAAACGATATTGGAAGGGTTTTTTTAATTCTATCTCTTTATGTTAGGAAGTTATGAGGAAAAACACCGCCTGTGATAGGCTACTATCATACTAGTCGCACAGACATATTGAAGACATTTATCGGATTTTGGCAAGTAACGTGACGGGTAATGAGTAGTTATTAACATATGTAGTATGCTGCCACGTTTGTTATAATTTTATTTTAAGAAACACACGAAACCGAAAATTTGGTACCAGTTTTTTGAGTAAAATACCTACTCAAAAAACTGGTACCAAATTTTCGGTTTCGTGTGTTTCTTTTTTGAGTTGAAACCCTTCCGATATCGTTTGATATCATCTAAAGATGCCATGCCCTTGGTATGTATATACCCTTTTTGTTACACGTTGTATTTTAATATCAAGATTATGAATATTGTTGTGTCTGTGTATTAGAGGGTAGTGAAGTAGATGAAGACGAGATATTGGTACCGATTTCCTTTTCACCAACTAAACTTAATTTACGTTCAGCGTATCTCTTTCTTTCTATTTCATTTGAAAGGTACAGATGTAAACACAAATTTAGTCCTGTCAAATTAAGATATCATCAGACAAATAATACGATCAAAAAACATGGTTAAATACTAAAAATAGGTACCTACGTCAAATTACGTCATACGGTGAGTAATTAATTAAGTACCTACCACTAATAATAATTAATAATACTTATTATTATGATTTTGATATTAAGAAGTATTATTAATTATTATTATGATTTTGCTATGTACACATAGAAGGTAATCATTTTAGCTCTAAGTGAAAACTAACAACCAATTAATTTTCCACGAAAATCTTAACACCATTTCTTGAGAAAATTTCACAGAGGATTCTTAAATAAAAGTTGCTAAATCAATTTGACCTCAATAATTTTTTTACAGAAAGTAAAACGTTGTCTTTACTACGAATATTAAGTACCTACCTACCTTTGATTTTGAGCTGTCGTTATGTTTAGCTTCTGATTCCATCACTTAAAAATGTTTATTTTTTTTTACTTTATTTCAATAAGATTATCGTTTATATACTTTTCAATAAGTTACCATAAAATACTTTTCTCCGACCAAAGTTTCTTGAAGCAGAGTAACAAAATGTGACGCGTTTTAAAACAGCGACATCTAGACTTCAGTGCCAGCACCACTTGGCCTTGACACAAACCAAGGGACGATGTTGCCAATCGCAGAGACAGACGAGAGCGCCACCGCGCAAATGTCGATGAACGCGCGCCACCGACGAACCCGCGACCGCGTCGTCACGGCTGAAATGCGCGCCGTGCGGCGCCGACGGGGTTGGACAGTAGTGGGCTCGGAAACTAGGTAAGTACGAGCTCAATCACTAGATGTCGCTATAAGCAATTTTCGCATGTAAGAGAAAATGTGTAGGAAAACATTTATTCCTACAATGTAAGTATAAAATTTTATTATGACGAAAGTTTAAAAATATTAACGGAATTGGGATAATACTAATAAACAAAAAAAAAACAAACCTACGTTTCAATAAAGATTCTAAGCTAAGAGGAAAAACAGTTACAAAATGGAGCCCGCAAGCTAAATGTTCAATTAACTTTCAGTTGTTTATAAATAAAGCTAGCATATTATTAAACGGGGCGTGAGATAAATACATCGTTTTTCTTTATCAACGTCCAACTTTATCTTGAAGCAACATTGGGTAGCACCGTAATTGGCAATTAGGTAAGCCCCTGGGGCATGTTGAGCACGCTACAACAGTCTCATCTGCTAAATGTTTATTTGAAAAACCTTTACATCGCGTGAATAAGTAGTCAGGGTCT
Source organism: Sesamia nonagrioides (assembly GCA_017933935.1). Lineage (NCBI taxonomy): Eukaryota > Metazoa > Arthropoda > Insecta > Lepidoptera > Noctuidae > Sesamia > Sesamia nonagrioides. The sequence goes on from JADWQK010001341.1 coordinate 1,591,472, forward strand.
TAAATGTTTACGTATAATATTTTTTTATATCCCGGATACTTATAAGTTTAGAATTAGACGATGGCCCCGAATAATTCCTTGTTCACAAACAAAATTAGCACACGGTTAGCGTAGTGGTTAAGCTATTGACTGTTGCGCTTCGTGTCGCGTTCGATACCCGCACGTAACAAATATTTGTATGAGCTGTATGTTTATATGTTTAGAAACGCACCCATGATACAGAAGAAATATTCCTAGTATAGGGCAATGTCTATTTAAAAAGAAAAAAAAAAGCTCAGCATACACAAACAACAATAAGGTTCTGCAGCGGCGGCCACGTACCGGAAGACGCAGCCCCCAACAAGGTGGACCGATGACCTAGTGAAGGTCGCGGGAAGCCGATGGATGCGGGCAGCACAAGATTAGTCATTGTGGAATGCCTTGGGGGAGGCCTTTGTCCAGCAGTGGACCTCTATAGGCTGAAGAAGATACACAAACAACCAGATCCGGAAAAATACCTGTAGGCCATACAAATATTTTTAAAGCTAATGATTGCAAAATTCAGATTTGTTCCATACAAAAATTGAACCAGCGGCATGCAGAGCAGCGGTCCATCGATCAACCACTGCGTCAACTGTGTCGCTTGACGTACAGTTTGCGCTTAGGGCTATACACGTGCCAGTGCAAAGGTTATTAATATCAAGGTAAAAGACGTAGATATTTGCTGTAGAATCTTCTACATAATTTTCAGCGAATTTGCACCGCTCATCATAATAAAAGTGTGAAATGAAAATAGGGTTTTAGTGTTTAATTTGATCAAGTGTTGAACAAATGTTTTAGTACGAGTTTTAGTAACATTGAATATATTAAAATTGAAAGATATATATATTCGTTCATTCACTTTAAAAATACTTACTTAGGTAGTAATATACAATATGTAAAGAAAACCCTGTCCGATCCGTGAAGGTATTGTTAGGAACCGATAACTGATTCTACTAATGCCGACAAAGCCGGACTAAAGTTAAAAAAAAAATCCCCCTAAAAAAATAAATATTATTTTGCAAAAAGAAGTAACTTAATACATGTGCGGTAGGACACCCTTTCGCGGGCGGCGGGGGGCAGGGCACGCGACGCGTGGTCGTATCGCATAAGTGTACCGTCAAAATGGTGTTGTCAGTTTTTTTTTAAATTACCAAATTTCGGGGAAGTTGGAATTAATTTTCGGGAAAAAAAGATTATTTTAAAATTCATTAGTATTGTTACTATGATGATTACGTACAATTTTATATTATATTTGGTCATGTGTTTACCTAACCTTTATTATCCTTATGGGTCGGACAGGGTTCTCTTTACATATTGTATAATCCATCTATTAGACTCGGCCTCATGCCCAGTCTGACTAAAACTTGCTTTGTTACCAGACACTCGTTTCTTATTTTGTTAGAAAACTATCAAAAATCTAACAAAGGTTTTAGTTATTTAACTCGTTACTTCACATAATCTCAAATAATTTGGAGAATATTTCTCAGCCACAAAGTCGTGAATTCGCTAGCGGCAGTCTAATATAAATATGAACATATTGAACATGAAATTTTTTTCTTGACCTAAATTGAGCCCAGCCTTGCCTGATGGAAAGCGATGAATGAATCGATGGAACGAACGTACCCAGAATCATCTGGGCACGCTGCAACCAATAGGAGCGGAAGCGCTAAAAGTCATCTATATTTTGCCTACTTGCTGTGATGTAGGTTGTCTTACAAAAGTTTCCTTTCTTAAAGTTTAGACACACAATTATTTCAGTAATATTTACTTTCCTTTTAAAACTATCTAGTTTAACAAAGACTTCTTTCCAGATCTATTCAATTCAATCTCGAGTAGTTTTCAAATCTCTTTATTTTCAGTAGAAACTAATAGTTTTCTTGTACTTTTAGAATTGGATTTTAATTTTATATTTTTATTAAGTGTTGCTATCTAATATTTTTGTTGCTATGTAGCCAAGCATATTGTACGTTACGGAATTGTATCGCTGACAGAGGTGTTCGGCACTTGTACAGCTATACAGGAGCTAAACTTAGTATTCGGGAACACTGTTGGAGCTGCTGAACCTTGGACAATACTATCTTAGCATTGTGTAGATTCAATTTCTTAGTACCTATTGTATAATTGCATGGCAAACGTGTGAGCACAATGTACGAATGTGCTGTAAGGCATTTATTTGTTGGGTTAGTCATTTTTATTAACTTGATTGTGCTCTGGTTGTTGAGAGTATGTCATGCTCACTCAAATGTCTCGCTGATGACGGCGTGTGTGTTGGGTTATTAGGTTCCCTTCAATATGGTTGAGCTGAATAATGCTGATCCATACGTCATGTTTGTGAACGGACGCCGTCAGTGGGGACTGGTCACCTCTTAGCTGCCATGGCGTATTTTAATTTCTGAATTGATTTTTGTGTGTTTTCTATGGGCGCTCTCAGCGTACAATATATTTCTGCATCGTTCTCACACGATTGATTTCGAATTATGTAATAAAATATTTGTAACAATAGCTTGAAAATATAAAAGAGTGTCCATGGAGTTTCTTGCCCGTTTTTCTCCATAGGTACCTACTCTTTGGAATGGGCGACTAGCTTCATCTTATTGACTGACCGACCTTCTGACAATTCAAAAGTGCCTGTAACTGGTTTATGTAAAATAAATGATTTGATTTGATTTAATATATCTCGCCCGTTATATAACTCTGTAATTAATCGTCTAATGTGAAGTAACTCAAGCGGTGGACCTAGATAATAGGTAGGTATATATAGTCGACATTTAGAAGGAATCATTTAAATCAAATAAGTTAGGTAACGAAGGAATGTAATTAGAATAGGTGTGGTGTGTAACAATAGGGTGTTAGACGTGGTATGTAATCAAAGTCACACATTATACAATTTTGATGGCACAATGCCTTCAATGTTCCGTGTGTTATTAAAGAATTGATAAGATATGACAGATTTCACGTAAAGTAAGTAAGCAAAAAGCTTGCAATTCGCGCCTTAGACAAGTCTTGACTGGTTTGACATTGAGGGTTTTTTAGGTATAGTCAATTATGATCAATAGGTAAGTATTAGCCTAGAGTCATTGATATAATATTAAACAGATATGATATGCTCTAACAAATTAACCAAAATAAATGTGCCGGTCGGAGCAGCAGCACACACATGCATTTTTTTATTCTGCGTACATTTCAGACGTTGGCACAGTGTGAGTGAGATGGGGCGCTATTTATAGCATAGAGAAGAAAAAGATGGCTAGTGTTTGTCGTTTGCGTTCAAATAGAATCGACGAAAACTAAAGCGACTTGCTGGACTTACCTACCTCCTTTTGTACGCTTCATTTTCAGTGCGCTAGTGACGTATCTACCTTAGTTTAATATTATATCAATGCCTACAGTGTTATTCAGTTTACCCCATTTTTTTTTTTTTATTTTTGGAATGGGTAATCATCAAATGACTTCTCCCGCTCTGGGCGAAGCCAATGATATTAACCCTAGAAACTTAATACATCTCAGTTCAGTGTCTGGGTGTAGGTAATATAATTATGTATTTAAGTATTAAAATGTATAATTCATCTATTGTCTCTATTCGTAACACAAGTGCTTGAGCTTGACAGCCTCCGTGGCGTAGCGGTAGCGGACGCGGCCGCTTCGCAAGGTGGCGCGGGTTCGATCCCAACACAGTGCAAGTATTTGTATGCATGAATATGAATACTTGCACTGGTCTGGTCGTGCCTCGGGAAGCACGTTAAGTCGTTGGTCCCGGTTGCCATACAAACATCTAGTGGCAGTCGTTACGGTTTGTTGGAGCCCTCAAAATTCCAACAATTGGTCTAACTGCAATGCTTCGATGTCGCCTTCGGGTTGTGGAGGTCAGACGGCAGTCGCTTCACGGAAAATGTCGAAGTTTAGCCATTTCAGCAGTTGGACTGGTAAAGCGGACCCCAGACTCCAAAGCTTGAGGCTTCGGATGCGACTGGGATTAACGCTGTGATGGGGATGATGATGAAGTGCTTGAGCTACTTAGTCAGATCAATCAATGAGATGCTGTATGGAATTCTAAACAAAAAAATTAAAGATTCACCGGTCGCAAGGAAAACGTCCGCGGGGAGCCGCTGGTATAAAACAATAAAGCTACAACTTCAAAGATTTTAATTTTTTTTTTTCGATATTGCTTAGTAACTTTGTAACACCGGAAGACGCAGCGTGGATAGGCCCCCGACAAGGTGAACCGACGACCTGGTGAAGGTCGCGGGAAACCGCTGCATGCGGGAGACACAGGACCGGTGGTCGTGGAGATCCTTGGGAGAGGCCTATGTCCAGCAGTGGATGTCTTTCGGCTGAAATGATGATGATGACTTCCTACTATTTAATTTAAAATATAAAAATAATTTGAATATAGCAGATTTGAGCTTGCAGAGAGCAGTTATTTCGCCAGAGGTTATGGACTGACTTTTAAGACACCACACATTGGTAGGTGAACTTAGCTTTCAGGTTGATATTTTTACAGCAGGCTTATGCCTGATGTTATATAGCCTAAAGCCTTCCTGGATTAATGTACTATCCAATGCAAAAAGATTTTTTCAAATCAGACCAGTAGTTCCTGAGATTAGCGTGTTCAAACAAACAAATAAACAAAACAAAACTCTTCAGCTTTTTGTAATAGTATATCTATACTATGTACCGTTACTATATAACATATACTATGTAACGTTATCTAACGTTGCGTAGGAATCATTACATAGAGAAGTTCCTATATACATATATCCTTGTTCTACATATATATCTACATATCATTCCAAAAACTAAAAAAACTAGTGCGCTTTACCATCAACGGCTGCATCGCTGCTTACCATCAGGCGGGATTGCAGCCGTGCACTAGTTTTTATTTAAAAAAAAAATGCTAGTTCATTGCTCCCTTTTTTCGAAAAATGATCGATAAATCATGTGTTTTTAAATGAACAGACAGCTGTGCTGCTAGGGAGTTTGTTCCGCCACTTCTTTTTCCCAGAGAAAGCACTAAGAAGTGTCGATGGGTGGGCGTTTTGGGGGACTGTCTTAATATTGACGTTCAAAAAGTGCTGATTCTCAGCCTGATTTGAATAAATGACTTTTGATTTTGATGTGCTTGCTCAACAACGTAAAAAACGCAACGAATGTTGTTGAACTGTCAAAATGAAATCTTTTGCTACTGATAGCAAACCAACGGGACATTAAAGACTATTAAAAACATATAAGGGAAAACACTTCTTAAAGGAAAACTGAACAAGTACACCAAGCGATACTCTGAAATTCGTAAGTAAATTAATCAACAATAAATCAATCAACTAAGACCCGATTTCTGAAAGCAAATTCAATTAAATGTGTTATTAAGTGATTTGATTGGCGATTGTTAATAATACCAATCATTCTTAACATCTTACATGATTTTTTAAGCAGATTTGATTATCTCATCAGGAAATCTGCAGTATTGATTACTCTTTCATGAATCGGAATTACACATTTTATCAGTTACATTTATGAGAAGTAAGATAATATCTTATGAGAAACTTGATCCTCTTAAAACTTTTGGCAGTGTAATCTTTTTGATAAATATATGTAAGTATTTAAAAACCTTTTGATATTCCAATTATGAACGTTTTATTTTTTTTAAATAAAATAAAGTCATGCAACACTGGCCTTTTCTCAAAGTTAGTCGCAGTAACTAAGCGAAGGCACCCCGACCAAATGAATTAGGTTAGAACTGTGACCAACCACGCGCGATTGGTTAACTAGGTGAAAAGCCTTTCGTGAAAATGTCTAAATTATGGTAATATTTTAAGTGTCTGCAACGCTTTAAAACCCCGAGCTATTTAGTATGCAAATGCCACTAAAGTTAATTGTTAAGTAAGATAGTGAATCGCAGTGCTTTCTTTACAGTTCAGTAAAGTTTTAATATTTTTGTTGCTAAGTTACAGACACCGAGTTAGGTACGCGTAGCAAGCAGCTACGCGGCGTAGTAGTTACACGCCTGCTACGCGGCGAGTAGGCTATTATTGCTTAGCGTCTATTCGACTATTCATCAATATTATCTGCAATATTTTTTACCATCAATACTAAAGGCACACAAGGCTACACACGTGCGGTGGCAGTGGGCAGGGCACATTGTTCGTAGAACCGATGGCCGATGGGGCAGTAAGGTACTGGAGTGGCGGCTACGTACTGGAAGACGCAGCGTAGGGAGGCCTCCAACAAGGTGGACCGATGACCTGGTGAAGGTCGCGGGAAGCCGATGGATTCGGGCAGCACAAGACCGGTCAGCGTGGAAAGCCTTGGAGGAGGCCTTTGTCCAGCAGTGGACACCTATAGGCTGAGGAAGAAGAGAGAAGAAGAGGTCAGCTAAAACTGTAAATATATAGCTTTATGTGTAAACGTGTGTAGATTAAATTGAGGCTGGGGCTTTTCAGAATTCCTATTGTTACTAATATTGTAGAAGGCAATTTTCCTACTAAAACATTCAGAAACAATTATCTTTAATAAGATTCTCAGAAACTACTAAGTCAATCATGAATTCTGAAGTAAGTAAATCATGAATTCTGTACCCGGAATTTCCCCGACAGAGTGTAATCGCACGAGCAATTCGGTAAATAGTTCCCGAATACAATATTTAAAATATACAAATGACCGTTAGTGATTCCCGATAAATGTTAATTTACCTACATAGCAAGCAAACGACTAAATTAACATAAATTAAAATACACTGCTAAATTTACCCAATGAAAATACAAACCGAATGATGTAGCCACATGAACTCCGAAATGAAACCGCATATTGTTCCAATAAAGAATGATATAAGTTACAGCCAGAGTTGATTATTCGCAGTATAATTTTTCACCGGTACCTGATGGCCACATTTGCAGGAGATTTTCCTTTCGTAAATTAAACGGTCTTTGAATAATATCAAGACTCATCATCATCTCAGCGCTAATACCAGTCGCATCCGAAGCCATTTCAGCTCTGGAGTCTTTGGTCCGCTTTACCAGTCTAACTGCTGAGTTTGGCTAAACTTCAATATTTATCTATACTAATATGTAAAGCTGAAGAGTTTGTTTGATAGTTTGTTTGAACGTGCTAATCTCAGGACCTACTGGTCCGATTTGAAAAATTCTTTTTGCGTTGGATAGCCCATTAATCCAGGAAAGCTTTGGGCTATATAACACCCTGCGACCAATAGGAGCGGAGTATAACCAACTCCACGCGAACGAAGTCGCTGGTGGCCGCTAGTATAAAATAATCTCAAGACTGAGAAAAAGCACCTTTCAGTTTTTATTTAGAAGGTTTTACGCTGAGTTGGGATTATCCTACTTATACATAATATTCGTTTTTGTTTCACACGTGTTCATGTTAACGAAAGGTTACATCCGTGCGCGTTTTCATCAGTTACTATATTATTTATAAATGCGTGGGTATAAAGAAAAATTTAAGCCTGGCATAGAATAAAAAAAACGTAGTAATAAAGATAACTATTTGTAACGAGTTATACCTGCATAATACATTACATTACATTCGTTATCGAATTTATGACGAAAAATTAATGAATTTATAATGTCCTCCGTGGTGCAGCGGTCAACACTGCCTGCGACGTGGAGGCCCCGGGTTCGATCCCCGGCCAGGGCATGATGGAAATACAATATTTTCCTGATTGTCCTGGGTCTTGGATGTTTATCTATATATGTAGGTATCTATTATAAAATACTAGCTTTCCGCCCGCGGCTTCGCCCGCGTGGAGTTCGGTTATATCGCGCTTTTTAGGTTTCCCTCGGGAACATCAAATTTTTCCGGGATAAAAGGTAACCTATGTTCTTTCTCAGGGTCTAAAGATTGTCTGTGCCAAATTTCATCAAAATCGGTTGAGAGGTTTAAGCGGGAAAGCGTAACAGACAGAGAGAGTTACTTTCGCATTTATAATATTAGTATGGATAGTATCGTTGAGTTAGCATCCCATAACAGAAGTCTCGAACTTATTTTAGGGCTAGCTCAATCTGTGTGATTTACCCGTAGGTTTTTTTTTAATAATTAGAAACTAGTGCTTGACTGCAATCCCGCCTGATGGTAAGCAGTGATGCAATCGTTGAGTATATTTATTATTTACTAGCTTTCCGCCCGCAGCTTCGCCCGCGTAAATTTCGGTTATATCGCGCTTTTTAGATTTCCCTCGGGAACATCACATTTTTCCGGGATAAAAGGTAGCCTATGTCCTTTCTCAGGGTCTAAAGATCGTATGCTTTCCGCCCGCGTCTTCGCCCGCGTGGTGTTCGGTTATATCGCGCTTTTTAGATTTCCCTCGGGAATATCAAATTTTTCCGGGATAACAGGTAGCCTATGTTTTTTCTCAGGGTCCAAAGATTGTCTGTGCCAAATTTCATCAAAATCGGTTGAGAGGTTTAGGCGGGAAAGCGTAACAGACAGACAGACAGACAGACAGACAGACAGACAGAGTTACTTTCGCATTTATAATATTAGTATGGATGAAAGCAGTCATAAGTTTGGCTTTACTTTGTGTTATCATCTGCACTGGTCTCAAAATAGCGAAGGAAAACATCGAGAACAAACCTCCATATCCTGAACCCAAAAATTCTAAAATATTACCAACCCGCTCTGAGCCTGTCTGGTGGTATACGGCTCACTCTCTTGCGATCTCGATCCGAAAGGAGCTCATAAGGCTAAATAAGCTACAGTATTTGCAATAACTTGTCTTTACAGGGTTGCCTTTAAAATATGATGTTTCAAATACAAAATCTCGACAAGCAAGGGATAAAAAATGTTCGTAGCAGTCAGAAATCGCATTTATATTCAAAAAGGCCATTCAATTTTCGCTAATGATTGGCATAAAAGCGTATCTTGTAAACAAACACGAAAAATATATGCACAAGTTTCTCAGATCGTACTCGAATGTTCCATTGTCTTAAATGCAGTAGCACCATTCGGGCAAATTGAAGGCTATAAAGTATTCGACTAAATAGAACCCTACTCGAATAAAAGCTACAAACTTTCCCAACAATGTTTTATCTTGTTGATATTATGAACGGTTCACTGACTGCGTTTTATTTACCACTTTCCTTTTGGTTTGTGTTTTAATACAAAATAGATCACTTTCTCGGAAGAATTGACAGACGTCTATCAGCTCCTTTAGCTCTGACGGGTCATTTAAATCCCTGGAATGAATAGTCTGTACAAACTACAAACTTATCATTAACAGAACAGCAATTTATCTACTAGAAATTCGCCCTATGCCCTGCTCTGAACATCATAACCCCCTCAAAAGTCCAACAATTGGTCTAACTGCAATGCTTCGTTATCGCCTTCGGGTTGTGGAGGTCAGACGGCAGTCGCTTCACGGAAAATATCGAAGTTTAGCCAAAAGCCGCAGTTAGATTGGTAAAGCGGACCCCAGACTCCAAAGCTGAAAAGCTACGGATGCGACTGGGATTAACTCTGAGATGATGATGATGACATTTTAAAGCAAAGTCATTATAAAAATATAAAGGTTTTAGGTACTGTTTTCTCCACAAAGTGTATGTCGAATAGGATTAAAAGATTTATTTGTTACGCGGATAGGATTTACGGATTATACAGGATTTTCTTTTTATAAAAATATTATTACACAAACGATATGGCCACTAATGTAGGATAACGTTTGTTCGATTTTATTTATTAAAAAAAATAAAACTGTTCGTTTAGTTTCTAACAAAAAGTATGTAGAATAAAACCAAGTATCATCTCGTATTATGATCCCGCCATTACTATCGTACCGACACATTTTTATTCATATATCTTAATTCATGAATATATTTATTAGATACTTCGCTAGCGCCATTGACCTTTCAGAGAGCACCTTTACTAAGATGTGTGCTAACATATACCTAACATACAACATATCTATTCATACAAATACCGGCGTCACCTTCCTATGAAATAGTAAATCATCACGCTTCTGTTACCCAAAAGGATAGGCAAAGATGTAGTTCATCATCAACCTTCTTTTATCGCCCCACTGCGGGGCACAGGCCTCCTCTCATACAGAGAAGGATTCAGCGCAATCACCACGCTTGCTCAATACGGGTTAGCAATTTCAGACTTAAAGTCCAGGTTTCCTCAAGATGCCTTGTAATCAGACATTGGTGTCCAAGATATACTCCGATGTACTTAAAGCCCATAAAATCTTAAGAAGGACCCGTCTGCCTGTGGAATCCGTCTGTGGAATCGTAGAGATTTCTCAGCCACCAAATATAACCACTTAAAATCTGACTCAAACTGGGAGACTTTCGCATTGTCATACCTGGCGTGTTTCCACGATTCGTCACCATACCACGCATACTTCATTGATTCAGGTGACGGACGATAAGCGACTTTCCCGGGCTTTGGCAGCGTGCCCTCACGGATATAGCCGGAGACATAATTACGTCGTACGCCGCATCGCGAGCCCGCTTTGAACTGACGGTATTATAGATAGCTCGGAGATATAATATGCTTTATTCCCCTTGTTTATAAACGTTGCTTAAAGTTTTTTTTTTTCTACTTTGTATATAATTTTTATAATAATTTTCTTAATTCTAAATAGCACTGATGTATAATTTGCCTGAACTAGGTAGAACCTGTGCTTCAGGCGTAAAAGTGCTTATTATAAATTTTTATTTCTCAATAAATTAACAATAAAAGTAGTACCTAAAATCTAGGACACAACGGAAGTATACAGTGTTATTATTAGTATCTTATTGCTTACATAGTAATATTAGTTAATGTAATGTAGTTAACTAGTGATTAGCAATCCTTTAACCATACATTTTTGACCTTTTAAGGTCACCTAACTTTAATCATCCTTTATGAATAAACACCACAGTGTTTAAGGGGTTTATTCATAAACGATTATTAAAGTTAAGTGAAATGAAATGAAATGAAATCGTTTATTAAGCAAGTAGGATCACTGATCACTTTTACACGTCATGTTTATGTATGTATGTCATGTTTAGGTATGTGATGTGCAAATGTCTAAAATGTATGGTTAAAGAATCGCTAATCACTAGTTAACTTTAAGCAACATTTATGAATAAGGCGGATTAACATAACATCGCACTTGTAAACTACGAGACAAATATGATTTACTAGCTGCGACCCGCGGTTCCACCATCATAATGTTTCAACTCTTTGACCAGTGTGTGTTGCCAGTGATGACTTACGGAACTGAAACGTGGTCGCTCACAATAGGCCTCATACGAAGACTCAGCATCACACAAAGGGCAATGGAAAGAGCTATGCTCGGAGTTTCTGTGCGTGATCGAATCAGAAATGAGGAGATCCGCAGAAGAACCAAAGTCACCGACATAGCGCTGCGAGTCGCTAAACTTAAGTGGCAGTGGGCAGGGCACATTGCTCGTAGAACTGACGACCGATAGGGCAGTAAGGTTCTGGAGTGGCGGCCACGTACTGGAAGACGCAGCGTAAGGAGGCCCAAACAAGGTGGACCGATGACCTGGTGAAGGTCGCAGGAAGCCGATGGATGCGGGCACCACAAGACCGGTCAGCGTGGAAAACCTTGGGAGAGGCCTTTGTCCAGCAGTGGACATCTATAGGCTGAAGAAGAAGAGGAATGATGTTTCATATTTCAATCTCGTGTGAATATCAGAATAAAAACTATTTCCTCCTATTGAATTCGGTAGTTTCAGCGTGAAAGAGTGACTAACATTACACTTCTGTTCATACATACAAACTTTCACGTTTCTAATATTAGTAGAATATGGTGGCCTGTTAAGTCGTGGCGGACTAGTGGTTAAAACACCAGCCTCTCAAGTATGAGTATGCGGGTTCTATTCCAGGTCAGGCAAGTACCAGGCAGGCAACTCGGTCAGGCAACTTTTCTAAGTTATATGTACTTTCTAAGTATATCTAGCACACCAATGACTGATTACAAGGTGAAGTAAAACATCTTGAGGCAAGCTGAACTTTAAGTCTGAAATCGCCAACCCCTATTGAGCAACTACCCGTGGTGATTACGCTCAATCCTTCTTTGTATTAGAGGAGACCTGTGCCCAGCAGTGGGATAGTAAAAAGGTTGATGATGATGATGACACAAAAATTAATATTCATGACAGACGCGTGTTTATTGAGATGAAAGTAACTTCATGAGACTAGGTATTAATCCACTAAAACTGCAGAGCAACGAGTCTACCGCCGAGTCGTCGTCCCGCGGAAAGCACGTTAAGCCGTTGGTCCCCATACGAATATCTAATGGCATTCGTTACGGGTTGTTAGAGCCCTCAAAAGTCTAACAATCGGTCTAACTACAGTACTTCGATATCGCCTTCGGGTTGTGGAAGTCAGATGGCAGGCGCTTCACGGAAAATATTGAAGTTTAGCCAAAATCAGCAATAGACTGGTAAAGCGGACCCTAGACTCCAAAGCTGTAAAAGGTTCGGATGCAACTGGGAATAACGCTGAGATGATGATGAGCAACGAGTCCATCGCCATGTCAGTAAACCTCAAATTGTGTACAAAGAAACACGCCTTGAGGTGAAACTAAATAGATTCTGAACAATAATTAATATTTTGGTAATTAGGTGACTAATTTGACAGGACTCACCTAATATTCATCTACCGTCTTTTAAAAAATAAAATAGAAAGGAAAAATGTCCTGAACTTAGTTCTCTTCTTAAAATTAGTTTAGTTCGCGAACAAAGGAATCGAAGCCAACGTCTCATAGATGATTGTGGTTTTGTGTCACAAATTACAGACATTAATATTCAATTTATGCGCTCATTGAATCTGCCCTTTATGGCAACGAATCCTTAGCGACCCTCGCGGCTAACTTCAAAGATACAGACGACACATTAATATTACAGTCTTTGAATTGAACCCAGATTCCATTTCTGTGCTTGCTTCTCGTATTTCAGAGTAAATTGTATAATTTAGAATGATTTTCAGTTAATAATTGATCAAAACAATTTATCTAATGTAACGACTTATCAAATCAAATCAAAGAATCGGATAGCTTTTTGTGTCATTGGTCGCAGCCAAATTGGCAGTGAGCTCTAGCAACCTACATTCCACATGAAAGTACAATCAATACCAAAAAGCAGCCATAAAAAATTGGCATCATATCTGACACGCAAAGGGCTTTTCCTGTATTGGCGACTGCATGCAGCTGACAATTTATTGTACTGTGGTCCAGAGCTATCGCATTTATTGTCAAGCGGTTTCCGTGCAGCATTTTACTCCACGGTTTGAAAGCACTCAATGTTAAAATAAAAAATTGGACATTACTTTCTTATTGAGCTCTGTTGTACATTTCCCTATTGTATAAGTATCTACCAACACAGGATAGATAAAATAAATATTCACTTAATTATACCGTGCCTTAGTAAACAAAGTGTTCATCAACATTAATGAGGCGCTGAAGCGCTTAATTAGTGCGGAGCTAAGGCTAATTCGACGATTAGTATTGTTGCGAGACCAAAGACTTGCTTTTTGGCTAGGAAACTATTATCTGAATGCGCAGTACGCCTTTGTTGGAAGTAATCGCGGACATGCTAAATTGACCATCTTGTTCAAACGTTATGCATGCAAATATATAATGTGTTAATGTATTTTCGCGACACGATTTACTGGCACAAGTCACCACATCGTCTGTTTCGGTAGCATTCTAAAATTTCGAGAAAATACACCGAATTTTCCGGAGGTTAACAAGATTTGGGCGGACGGACGCCGAGCGACAACAAGCTGTGCCGTAATTGTTTCAGCACTTGATTTATTGAGAATCAATCTGTTGGTGCTTTTATTTAGCGACGACATTGTTTTATTTTCAGTTGGATAATTGCTACAGACGGCTCTGATATTCAATATCAACTTTTATCTTCAAAAAATAAGATATTTCATTTATCACGTCTACTTTGAAGGTGTCAAGTTTCTTCAAGTTATTGCATTGCTACTTTTACATATTATAAAGATAAATATTTGAAAAGAACTAGGGGTATTGTGCCCGTGACTTCTTCAAAGTATATCAAAGATAATATCGAATTAAGTAAGGTACATTCACAAGGAGCTTTACAAGTAATTACTGAGCTAAGTATATACCATAAAAAAAAGAATTTTAAACTCTGGCAACACTATAGGTAGTACTATATATGGTAGTACTTACCAACAAGACGTATCCCCTTATTTAATGAAACATGACATAAACACAACGTGTATCAATTCAATTGGCCAATAAATCAATCAATCAACAAACTTCTCTGCTGAAGATAATTATGCTTCTCCAAAGTTGTGTAACTAGCACTATGAAATAAATAGACTAATAGTATTGACGTTGATATATGATTGGGGAACAGATCTAATAAGCAATTGCACGCATATGTGACGTCATCACTTGGGCAACACGCTGTGAATACACATGACGTACATTAAGATCAACTGTAGTACCTAACCTACTCTACTCGTCGTTCCGCATTCCATTCTAATATATAACGTCTACAATAATTAAGTGATATTTATTTATTTTAAAGAGAACTAATTTTTATTTAAATTATTAGCTATTGGAGTTCGTCAAAAATATCTCATGAAATTGTTTGATACATACCGAACTAAAATGCATGAAGCAATTTCTATTTTCTTTTTTTCAGCCTTGGTTCTTATGAAAACACTTTATGTTAGACGACTTTTGCAACCACTAAGGTGCCTAAAACCGAAATAGAATGGTACAATATTATGGACATTATTGTTCACATTTTTGCTGCAGATAGAAATGCCCACTGATCCTCACCATTTTGATTTACTACCTACTCTGATTCGCACAGAGAGAGAGCTAGTTTACAAAGGTCATCCGCCGTTGATGCTTGCGTACGTTTGACAGGTGCCTCTCACACAGCAGTCAGTGTTACAAACATTATTTGCGGGATGTTTTAAATGCAGCATTATTTCCACTCTGTTAAATCTATGCCAATTAATTGTTTGGATGTTTTGTAATTCGATTGATATGATTTTGAAATGGCTGATCATTTGTTCAGTTTCCCAATGACTTGCGAATTTCTCGTTGATCCCAAACACAACAACCTAAATTAAATTTAGCTTATTTTGCTTTTTTGCCGTACCCTTCTTTTGTTTCGGATGGGAAATCATCAAATGATCTCTCCCGCTCTGGATGGAGCGGAAGGACGTGTCAGACTTTTGCTGACTATAACGATAGAGGGAAGTTACCACCGCTATTGTGTCGTGCTCAGACTTGTTCGTACCTAAGATTTGAGACCGAATTAAAAGAAAACATGAATAACCTCAGTTGTTTGTAATTATTATCTACGTTTCCGAGCCACAAATTCGCACAGAGAGCTAGATAACTAGCGTCATATTCACGTTTGGAAGGTGTCTGCCACAGGGCTGTCACCGATGTCAGTGTTCCAAACATTGTTCAAACGGAAAGTTATATAATGCATTAGTATCGTAATAGTTTCAATTACATTTATGATATATACTTATTTATTTTTTAAACTAATTTGTTTTCAAAATGACTGTTGGATTGTTCGGTTTTGAAATAGTTTTTTTGCAAACTTCTATGGAATCCTAATAACAGATTCGAATACTTTTCAACTGATTATTGTAAAAATCAAAAGGTAAAGTTTTTTGTAACGAAACGTAAATGACCCCTTGTTTGATTTATACAATGCAATAAAGGAGTGTCGCTGTGGTGGTCCGATCGACTGCTGCGTTGCGTGTTGCGGATTCAATTCCCGAACCGAAAAAATATTTTTATAACCTACCTGTTATTCCGATTCTGGCTGCTTGGGTATGTGAGTTTAAGTGTTTTTAAACTCACCCACGATACATGAGTAATTCCAAGTCTTAGGCAGTTTTGTAAATAAAACACGAAGTACCATTATTATACTTGAACTTCCTTAAAATTAGCTTGCAAATATAAAAACATTTCACTCAAAAAATATTTGAAAGGCTGCAAAGAGGGTGGAATTTAACGATAGATTGGTCCAAGCCAGGCTTTGAAGCCCCAGGGATCCCACCAATCCTACTCCGATTAACATACTAAAATCTGGAAACATAAATTATTCTGTTCGTTCTAAAATAAAAATTCAACGTTGATCACTTAATTGTAATGTCCGAAACAAGATAATACATTATTCACCTTTAGAAAAACTCACTTAATAACATTGAATAATTAATTCATCATTACGTCTTGGCCCTTTTTTTGTTGGGATATCAGCAAATGAGCTCTCCCGCTCTAGGTGGAGCGGAAGGGGGAGTCAGACTTTTAATGACTAAAACCCACCCGTGTTCCTTCACTTAAAATATAACAAAAACCAACAGTTCTTTGGATGGTTGGTTTGGTTTGGTTTTGATTTGCATCTTTGTTGTGTCGAATCATTGATCTACTTAAGCGTTGACTTGAGTACTGACAAAAGCGTGCGCTGACTGGACAGGTCCACTAAATCTATATTCCTTCTAAAGTCCATTTCAGATATCAGTCTACAGTGATTTGATAAAGATTATGTCTGGACCTATTAGTTTGTTTCGGCCTTACATTAGGACGTCGGCATTTTCTACATAGAAAATGCCGACCTGACGTAGTTTTAAAAATGAAAATAAACGTGTCTGTGGAAACCTAAATACAGAAAAAAAAAACTAAATCGAGTTAGTCAGTTGGTAGCTACGATGGTGCAGATAGGCATACAGAAACGCACATACACACGTTAAATTCATAACACCCCTCTGTTTTCGTCAGCGGTTAATAAAATCATCTATCACACACTCTACTTAAATCCACTGCAACACTGGGCGGTGACAGATAATTAATTATATCTATTATATATATTCTAATACAGTCCTTAATTGATTGATACAATAAGAGGCCGCGAGGTAAAATTACATTTCACGAAACGGAGTTATTTATTGCAGTACCCTTACAAGTATAAGGTACCCTTGTTGTAATAACTAAAACCTTGTTTTGAGCGTGGGAGGAACAGGTGCTGGCCTTTTTTTATTTTTGTTTGGGATAGGAAATCATAAAATGACCTCCCCCGCTTTGGGCGGAGCGGAACAGTCTGTCAGACTTTGACTGACTAAAACCCACCCTTCACTTGCCTATGCGCTAGGGCCACATTTACTTTTTTAAGCAACCCGCAACCCTGAGGGGTGTTGGCCTTCGTAACCAACATTGACTAATTATTTTTTTTGCGATTACGACATTAATCCCGATAGATTAAGTTGTTCGGTCTAATGGTCTGTATAATATTTTTTTATAAAAGACTAAACCGCTCGCACCGTGAAAAAGTGTCTAACTGAACAAAATAAATTGCTCAATTTTTGAAGCAACAAAAATCCCGATCATATTTCCAATAAGTTTAGTGACCTACATCTGTGACGCAGGGGCATCCCGGGTAGGCGGGTGAGCCCGGGAATTTGTTACTATAATGCCCTTCCGGTCGATTGTGTTGAAATCTAACCATGAAAAGTAGGTGAAGTGAGATTAAAGTGAGTTATCATCATCAACCTTTTTTTATCGTCCCACTGCTGGGCACAGGTCTCCTCTCATACAGAGAAGGAATGAGCGTAATCACTACGCTTGCTCAATGCGGGTTGGCGATTTCAGACTTAACGTCCAGGTTTTCTCAAGATATTTTCCTTTATCTTGTAATCAGTCATTGGTGTCCAAGATATACTTAGAAAGCGTACCAATGTTACTTAGGAAAGTTACATTGGTACTTGCCTGACCTGGTGATAGGTGATACAATGGGCGGCAATTATATTATTAAGCTGTTCACAACTAAATTATTAGAGTGAGTGGTAGGCCATAATACTTATCGGTTGCCGGAAGAAGTTACCACCCACTAGACAAAGTCTTGCCGTCAAGCTATTCGTCGGGTTCCGTCATGATGTCGGGTGAAGCCGTACGGAGGACGGGTCTGAACAGTTGTGTTGCGATGTGTACCGGGTACGATACACCAAATGTTGTTGTGTCGGGAGTTTGGTCGTGGAGGTTCACCAGATATATCGCCTTCTGGCGCAGCATCATTGGTCGTGTTGTTGGGCTTAACATAACATCACCTCGCTCTTTCCTATTCACTATGTGTCTTAAGTGAATACGCTTAATAAAGTAGCGCGCTTTACCATCAACGATTGCATCACTGCTTACCATGAGGCGGGATTGCTGCCAAGCACTAGTTTATAATTATTAAAAAAAAAGAGCTTTCAATGGTGTCACTCTACAACATTACTTGGAATGATACTCCACGCACACTTCACTGAGTGTTTGATAATGTTGTTGGGATTTCCTTCGATAATTGAACTGCGTTTCTGAGTCGCGATTTCCTAGGAAATTACATACATGTAGCACATACGTGGAATAATGGAATAGGAGAAGGGACTTACTGAAATATACAGCGCGACACTCTACGGATGGTGATTGGTGCCTCCACAAGATTAGTCTCTAGACCTTTAAGCCAGATGTATGGAATTAGGAATTACATGGGAAGGAATCAGGAAATTTGAATGTGCTTGATGTAAGAATGGTTGCATGCTTTAACACTTAGTTTTCACTGCAGGTTTCTGTCTGACAGTTCCACCGCCAGCGATTAAAAAGAAGCGAGTAGAGGTACCAATTAAAAACGAATAGCCAGGTAACGAACAGCGAGTGCACAACGACAACAAGCGATTAAGCGCTGGAATGTGAAAACGTGTTCAACGAATGTTCTGCCCGCCGAGTACACTTTTGATAGCTCTTTTACTACGATAAATAAGAACTTGCGGCCGTTGTGAATATTATATTACAGTCGACAGCCTCCGTGGCGTAGCGGTAGCAGACGCGGCCGCTGCGCAAGGTGGCGCGGGTTCGATCCCCGCACAGTGCAAGTATTTGTATGCATGAATATGAATATTTGCACTGGTCTGGTCGTGCCTCGGAAAGCACGTTAAGCCGTTGGTCCCGGTTGCCATACGAACATCTAGAGGCAGTCGTTACGGGTTGTTGGAGCCCTCAAAAAGTCCAACAATTGGTCTAACTGCAATGCTTCGATGTCGCCTTCGGGTCGTGGAGGTCAGACGGCAGTCGTTTCACGGAAAATGTCGAAGTTTAGCCATATCAGCAGTTGGACTGGTAAAAGCGGACCCCAGACTCCAAAGCTGAAAAAGGCTTCGGATGCGACTGGGATTAACGCTGGGATGATTATGAGTCGGCAACATTAATAATTATGTGAATCTTTGAAATGTGTAAATTTTACTTACACAGAACACTTACTTTTGTACATTTCTTGAGCGAGAAAATCGTTTATAGTTAGGCTTATCCTCACCCGGCCGTTGGAGTGCTGTATCCCCAGGTGTTAGTAAAATTCATACGCACAAGCGAAATTGGAGAATTCCGCCGTTGTTTACCGAGGTTCTAACACAATATATAAATGTTAAACAATTTCTCACAGTGAGATATGAGAGTCTGATGCGACATTATCTTTATTGGTTTCGTGATGCCCGTTTTATTGTTCGTGAAGAAAATTTTGATATTCGTCCTAATGGGTTTATTATCCCCAGGATCACGGATTACGGCTCTTTTCTCATAACAAATTAATATTGCTTCCCGTTTCTATCAGAATTTATTACTTGAATTTAAACTTTAGCCTGATTAAAATAAATGCCAGCCAATCTTCGGACAACAAATCAGTATACAGGGAAAGTGCCCAAAAGGCTGGAAGCACTGCCAAAGAACGAGGCAATTTTGTACTTTATTGCTGTTGACAACGATGTAAATGAATTTATTTATATTCTACAATTCTTTACTTTTTTTCACATTTACATGTTATTATAATTAGTTATTTTTAATAGCTTAATTAGGCTTTTTAATAACTTATTTCCAAAAAACCTGTCAGGTAAAATTGAATTGAAGTAAACGTTTTATGCCGTTACTGTTTCTAACATAATAATAAAAATCATAAAAGTTGTTACTCAATATTGAATTTGTTAATAAGAATAAGAGTTTTCATAGTTAATACTGTTGGGAACTGGGAATTGTATAAACATAAAAGCCGCCCCGCTCCAGGCTCAGCCCATTTATGTAGAAACAGTATTTATTAAACTGTCAAGGTCTTTTTTCCTGTTCCTTAGAAATGCGGCTTTTAGTACCTATTAAGCGATTTTATAGTCCGATTTATTGTGAAAAATTAAATGAAATTATAAACTCTTATAGGTATTGAAAATTTTGGTGAATGAAATTTCAGGCAGCTGTCAATAATGTCAATATTTAACATTAGGTAAAATCACAGCTCACTGTATGTTACGTAATGGTAACATAACGATATAAAATTAATAAAGTATTAATTACGTTGTTATTTAAATGACGCAATTATTTTAAATTATTAAAAAACAAAAATAAATGCTCGCAGCTTTTCGCAGTCGTAATCTATAAGAGTTAACTTGAAGAAAGGAATTTCATCTCGCAAAAACTGCATTTATAGTGTTAATTATTTTAAATGCCTCGTAAGATGCAGCAATTAATTGTTAGACTGTCTACTAAGAAGATTTGCACAATTAAATCCTGCAATTAGTTGCAGTAAGGCAAGAAGCTTATACCATAATCCTTCTTCACATTTTACCATTGCTACTTGATAACATTAATGTAGCATTGTTTTCCCCTTTTCTCTCGGCACAGACATTTAATCTGTCCCCAAAAAGAGGGATAATTAAAGTAAGGGAAAAGGTACCAAAATGTGACGCATTTACTGTTGAGTCAGGTAATGAACTACAGGGAATATAATAGGCAAATTAAAAAAAAAATATTTGCTAGATTTTACATTTTTTTAATTTCACAGTTTGCGTGTTAGATCCTACAATAAATTTATCTATATCATAGTGTGGTATTAATTACTGTTCCAATAAAATACACAAAAAGGCTGAACGTAACATAATTTCTCAAAAGGCTGATATAAAGGCGCACCAAATCGATTTTTTCGCTCGCTAGGTTTTTTGTCGTTGAAGCTCAAGCCTTTATTGGAAGCTGCAATGCCTGTTCCAATATCGCAGAAAAAGCGAAATCGGGTAGAATATACCCCAATATTTCTCTTCCGTGAGTACCTGCCCTATATCGCTAATGGATATTGATTAAAACTTGGAGAGAATCCGTCCATTTTAAAATAGGAATATTCCATAGTAATTTCATGCATGAATGATGAAACTTTTTTAACCTGACACATTACAAAACTGAAATGTAATTAATATGTCCAATCCGAAAACATTCGATTTACGAAGCTCAATTGAGTTTCATGAAAATTATTGATGATCGATGAAAGATAGTTAGGTACATCGAATCAGGAACATTCAATTAGGTACAGTAATTTATATTTTTCCATTGAACAAAATTTCAAGTAGTATCATTTTTTTTTTTAATAATTATAAACTAGTGTTTGACCGCAATCCCGCCCAATGGCAAGCAATGACGCAATCGTTGATGGTAAAGCGCACCAGTTTATTAAGCCTATTCACTAAAACTAAGAAATATGAAGGATGACGGCAGTTGAGCGAGGTGATGCAATGTTAAACCCAACACCAATACGACCAAACGAAGCTGCGCTAGAGGGAGATTGATCTGGAGACTCTCCACGACCAAACTCCCGACACAACAACATTTGGCGCATCGTACCCGCCACACATCGCAACACAACTGCTCAGACCCGTCCTCCGTACGGCTTCACCAGGCATCATGCCGGAACACAACGAATCGCTTGGCGGCAAGACTTTGTCTGGTGGGTGGTAACTTCTGCCGGCAGCCGATGTTATACCTTTGTGTACATTCCTACCTCAGTTTTTGGCCAAAGCTGAAATGACAAAGTTTCACTTTGTTTCTAACTACTGGGACAGATAGACAACAACATGATTGTACTATAGTTCTCTCACAATATCAGGATCCATAGACACCAGAGAGGTTTTCTTTCTGCTTCGTTCTACGTTACAGCACTAACAACTATGGAGTTTATACTACTAACTACTCTATTACGTAACTCGTGGCTTCTGTTACTATGCTCGCTGTAGTCTTGCGTATGTATATATAATCATAACATAATATTTTTTGATAATACAAGAGTGACCTAAGAATATACAGTGACATTCTGGTTAGGAAAATAAAGGGTAGCTTAACTTGGTAACTTGGTATAATATATCATTCTGCAATGAATACAACTCTTCGTCGGTCCTATTCAGTTTGTTCAGCTTTTAAAGCTTTACATAAAGAGCTATACAATCTTGTGAACAAATTTCTCTTTATTTATACAAACGAATGAAATCTTTTATAGAATTTACTGAAGAAACATGTTTTTAGCTGGATATTTTGCATAGACTTAAATCTTTTCTTTTAATGTTTATAAAAAATTAGAGCACATCTGCAAATTTTCTCACGGAAAACTTCAATTGAGGAGGAAGAGCTTGACAAATTGAAAGATCTACCATCATTTTTTTAAAAAAAACTTTGCCCTTCACGAGGTATTTGTCCTTTATCGTGGGTGCGTTTACAAACATATAAACTGACATACACGAACAGCCAGACCCGGAACAACTACTTGTAGCATACAAATATTTGTTCCGTGCGGGAATCGAACCCGCGACACGCAGCGCAGCAGTCAATAGGTTAACCACTGCGCTAACCGTGCAGTCATTTGAAAAGGTATTTGAGATTAGGAAAAGTAATTGAAAAGGCATATGCATATTGCATCTATGCTTTAATGGACTACCTTTTACCTTCATTTAAATATCTAAGAGGAAGCTAAATCTGAATATAACTTAAATCCGTCCGTTAGATATGGTAGTCAGCAGTCTTAAAAAAAGTTTTTTAAACAAGGTTCCCTTAAACGCCTTACTTGTGTCATTATGTCTGTCACTGCATAATCCATCTGTCTCTCACACCGTCTTTCTCATGTCTGGTTTTTTAAACAGAATTGATTTTTTCTTCAGAAAACTGAAAATTCACGAATCATTTTAGTACTTACTCTTTTTAAACTTTACTGTTTTGAGTCTCAGGATACGGCTAGCGGGTAAAAAGCGTATGTACGTACATACGTTTTTTACAACGCCCACGAGAACACTTATTTTTACCTCTCCTCCATTATCCATATTAAACAAAACAGGCTTTTAAAAGGGTATGAACGCTTAAGAAATTTAATCACTAAAATAAACCAAATAGATAATATACTAAAACGTAATAAATATTTAGACTTAATCTGCGTTCGCGATTAATTTGTCAAAAATATACATAAATATGTGTTTATTGAAAAGTGACTTTAATTTTAACGCAATAAAGTTCAATTTCTGCAACAGGTTCAAACATTTGTGTAATCTTTTCACTAGTGCTAGTCACCCCCACGCCTTGATATCAACTTAATTACTATTAAAAATAAATTCATACTTGTTCAACTTTAAATGTCAAGACATTCAACACGACACCATGCCGGAACGGAATCGATTCCGTGTCTACTGAAGCCGTACGGAGGACGGGTCTGAGCAGTTGTGTTGCCATGTGTGCTGGGTACGATGCGCCAAATGTAAGATGGGTGGACCATGGAAGGCCACTCTAACGAAAAAAAGCTTATAATTCGTTTATTTATTGGATAAATGAAGAAAACAAATTATTAAGTAATACTTTGTTTTATTGTCCACCGTATAAAATCTTTTTTTTTACCTAACATTAAACAACATTTATTAAATTCAAGTTTTGTAAAGCTCTTCCAAATGGCTTTGCATGGAACACGGCTCCAAAGAAGGCCAAAATTATACATCTGTCGTTAAACATAAAAATAGGGTTGTAACATTAAATATATCCGCTTTTACTAAAACTACATAATAAGCTCTATTATTTAAGCGAAGCATTAAATGCTCAATATATTTTTATCATCTATAAAAAACTCTACGAACATTACTTGAACACCATTCTATAACTAAGAATCTATTAATATAAATTATTTAAAAATATTAGTAATGAGTATTATATTGGCCTTAAATAACTTGCCATCACGTTTTATTATGAAATTACAATCTTTTTTTTAATCAAAAATGGCCTTCTTATGGGTCCGTTCTTTGTAAGGCCAAAATTGATAATTATGATTACAACTTTGTCGTAAATTATAATAAATAATAGATATTACAAAGTACTATAATTATAACAATTTTTCATTATTTATAACTAAAAAGTAAGTGTTCATTTGTTCAGGATTTGTGAATGTTCCATACGGTTCCTTGCACCATAGCAAGGCCAACCGTCCAATTTTTGATAGGCCTTATAAGGAACCAAAGGCTTTCCTAGGAACACTACCAATATTTTAATCTAAATTAAGGCAAAGCTAAGTTTTTTTTCTTTAGTACCATACACATGTACTAATATGACAATACACAATAAAAAAACATGAAATAATAAGAGGCTATTGACTAAAAAATTACAGTTTGTTGTGCGCGCGAATAAAAATTGTAACGTCGACGACCGAAGCCTATGAAACGTTGGATCTCACTGCCACAATAACGACACGATCGACACGCCGCCACGTTTGTGGCCTTTAGTTTGTAGGATCTTAGTGTGTAGTAGCAGGAATATGTATTTAAATGTCAATTACTACGATTTTTTAATAGTTGGCCTTCAAAGGAGCATGGCCTTCCATGGTCCACCCACCTTAATTGTGTTAGGAGTTTGGTCGTGGAGGGTCTCCAGATCAATCGCCCTCTGGTGTTGTAGAGTTTAACATTGCATCACCTCGCTCAACTGCTGTCTTCCTTTCTATTCACTCAGTTTTTTTTTTTAATAAATAGGCTCTTAATAAACTAGCGTGCTTTACCATCAACGATTGCATCACTGCTTACCATCAGGTGGGATTGCGGCCAAGCATTAGTTCGAAGATCCACGACATATACAATATGTAAAGAAAACCTTGTCCGATCCGTGAAGGTATTGTTAGGTATCGATAACTGATTCTACTAATGCCCACAAAAACAAGCAAAACTTAAAAAAAATCCCCTTAAAAAAATAAATATTATTTCGCAAAAAGAGGTAACTTAATACATGTGCAGTAAGCCACCCCTTCCGCGGGCGGCGGGGGGCAGGGCACGCGGCACCTGTGACGTGGTCGCGTCGCTATTCGTTTATAATAATACCGGTGTTGTCACTTTTTTAAAAATTATCAAATTTCAGGGAAATTCGAATTAATTCCCGGGAAAAAAGGATTATTTCAAAATTCATTAGTATTGTTACCATGATGATTATGTAAAATTTTATATTATTTTTGGTCAAGTGTTTACCTAACCTATATTATCATTATCGGTCGGACAGGGTTTTCTTTACATATTGTATATCAACTAGCTTTCCGCCCGCGGCTTCGCCCGCGTTTAATTCAGTAATATCGCGCTTTTAGATTTCCCTCGGGAATATGAAAATAAAAGGTAGCCTATGTCCTTTCTCAGGGTCTAAAGATTGTCTGTGCCAACTTTCATCAAAATCGGTTGATAAGTTTAAGCGGGAAAGCGTAACAGACAGACAAACAGACAGAGTTACATTCGCATTTATAATATTAGTATGGATTTGGAACAAATTGGAATAGCCTTTAGGTTAGGTAGCAGAACTTTCATATTTATTTATGCCTTAATTTTACGTAAATAGAGCACATAATGAAGACCTGCATAAGGTCAAGTGGAAAATTGTTTCCATTAAAATGTTATCAGTGTTATGTATTACTGTTTTTATATTATCGCGATAGCGGCTTACCGGTGTTGTGTATCGACTCTAAGCCTTATCTACATATGTAAGCTAACATTTGAATGAGTGTAAGCTTAGGTAAATGATAAAATCGATATCACTGATTTGAATATTAGCTTTATTTAATTTATTTGCATATACGATTCGTTTTGTAATAACAAAAGAGCAATGCATGTTCCATACTGGGATTATGCACCACTGTTGTTTTTGTACATTCTGTATATTGTTGACTTGTAATGTGACGTATTTCTACCAGGACGGGGTACCGTAGAATTAGGAGGACGCGGTATCCCGGAAAAGCAGATGACGAACGCTTAGGTAGTTTTTTAGCCGGTAAGAGTCCGGCACACCCCTCCGCGTCCCCGAGCGGAGGATAGTCGATGAGGATTTTTCCACCTAAGAAAGGACGTAAAAGTGGAATCCATTTGCAGCAATTAATTGATGGGATGTGAGAAAACCCAAATTTATGTATTTTTGAAACAATTACAAAATTCTTCAGTGAAAATTACTTTTCTCTAATTGAAAAAAATGTAAAGCTTTCATGGTTTTTATATTGGGTCATCATCATCATCATCACAGCGTTAATTCGAGTCGCATCCGAAGCCTTTTTCAGCTTTGGAGTCTGGGGTCCGCTTTACCAGTCCAACTGCTGATATGGCTAAACTTCGACATTTTTCCATGAAGCGACTGTCTTCTGACCTCCACAACCCGAAGGCGACATCGAAGCATTGCAGTTAGACCAATTGTTGAACTTTTGAGGGCTCCAACAACCCGTAACGGCTGCCACTAGATGTTCGTATGGCAACCCGGACCAACGGCTTAACGTGCTTTCCGAGGCAAGACCAGACCAGTGCTAATATTCATATTCATGCATACAAATACTTGCACTGTGCGGGGATCGAACCCGCGCCATCTAACGCAGCGGCTGCGTCCACTACCGCTACGCCACGGAGGCTGTCGATTTCATCGGAGGTTATTATATTGGGTATCATACTTAAACAAATCTCTCGATATAATCAAATTCTCTAACACACCAAACAGTTGATAGTTTATGGAAGAAATTTTAAAAAAATCACCGTCTTCCCTTCGCTCTTAATTAAAACTAGTGCGCTTTACCTCAACGATCGCATCACTGCCTACCATCAGGCGGGAAAGCAGTCAAGCATTAGTTAATAACATGAAAAAAATTATCAACAATCACATCGTACTATGATTTTTACAACAGGCAAAATATCCGTTGAATATACAATATGTAAAGAAAACCCTGTCCGACCCATATCACTTACTTTCTTTTAATTTTTTTATTGCACTGTTAGTGCCCACTGCACTATTCATACGGTCATACATCAATAGCTATTAAGCTGTTGATATATGTACATCAATAGCTTAATAGCTATTGATATATCAATCCAAAAAAACATCCAGACCCGGAACAACTACTTGTAGGTCATACGACCTACAAGTAGTTTTTCCTTGTCCGGATGTTTGTGTATGTGAGTTTATATGTTTGTAAACGCACCCACGATGCAGGAGAAATTCGTAATGTGGAGCAAAGCTTAAAAAAACAATATATATTTCTAAGTACTTCGTCTGAGCTGGATCGATGATGATTTCGGTGTAAGCCTGCTGTTAAGTTGACGAATCTATACAACGTGTAACATAAAGGGTATATACATACCAAGGGCATGGCATCTTTAGATGATATCAAACGATATCGGAAGGGTTTTAACTCAAAATAAAATACTCAAAAAATTGATACCAAATTTTCGGTTTCGTGTGTTTCTTAAAATCAAATCATAACAAACGTGGCAGCACACTACATAAGTTAATAACTACTCGTTACTTGTTACGTTACTTGCCAAAATCCGATAAATGTCTTCAATATCTCTGTGCGACTAGTATGATAGTAGCCTATCACAGGCGGTGTTTTTCCTCATAACTTCCTAACATAAAGAGATATGATTAAAAAACCCTTCCAATATCGTTTGATATCATATAAAGATGCCATGCCTTTGTTATGTATATACCCTTTATGTTACACGTTGTATAATATGTAAAGAAAACCCTGTCCGATCCGTGAAGGTATTGTTAGGTATCGATAACTGATTCTATTAATGCCCACAAAGCCGGGCTAAACTTACAAAAAATCACCCAAAAAAATAAATATTATTTCGCAAAAAGATCTAACTTAATACAATATGTACGGTAGGCAATCCATACGCGGGCGACGACGGGCAGGGCACGCAACACGTGGTCGCATCGCTTATAATAAATAATACCCTCAAAATGATGTTGTCCCTTTTTAAAAATACTAAATTACGGGGAAGTTGGATTTAATTCGCGGGAAAAAGATTATTTCAAAATTAATTAGTAGATATTGTTACTATGATGATTACGTAAAATGTTATATTATGTATGATTGGTCATGTATTTACCTAACCTTTATTACCCTTATTTAGTGCATATACCTTGTAGCCTGTAGGACGTCATCGACGGACGATGACAGTCTGTACTGTGAGTTGCGAAGGTCGGCGGGATACAATAGGTATTTAACTACCCACTAGCACTACATACAATCACATACCTACAATTGAATCAGTAGCGCGTAAATTTACACAAATTAACCATATTACTAAATTAACCAAAGTAAATATCAAAAACAAACCATAATTTAACTAATAATTACCTCAACATCAAGCCAAAACAGGTCAACTGTAAAAAGAGAATGAAAGCTCAACCGGCCCATTTATTTTCAAAAGGATCCCAAAAATATGCCATTGTTATACTCTTTGATGAATTAAATAACATGAATCACGTAACAGCGCCTTTAATTAGGGATTAAAGAATTTTGTGCTGACTTTCATTTACAGACGTAAATGAAAGTCAGCTAACATTATTAGCCTTAATTTATTTTATATTTCATATTTCTAATCTATATAAATAAAACAAAGTTTGGTTAGTTACATCCTATAGAACTCAAGAAAGAGTGGACCAATTTTTATTTACTTTCTACTTATGTATGTATTCGGTTTATGTCCGCCCAAATAGCAGATGCAGAGACAAAAGTAGAGTACACGTAAAGACAAAAGTCTTCGACCAGTGTGTGTTGCCAGTGATGACTTATGGAACTGAGACGTGGTCGCTAACACTGGGCCTTATAAGAAAGCTCAAGATCACTCAAAGGGCTATGCTTGGGGTTTCACTGCGCGATTTAATCAGGAATGAGGAGATCCACAGAAGAACGAGACTAACCAACATAGCTCTAAGAATTGCAACACTTAAGTGGCAGTGGGCCGGGCACATTGCCCGTAGGGCTGATGCCCGATGCAGCCGACGGGTCCTCGAGTGGCGACCACGCACCGTCAGACGCAGCGTGAGTAGACCCCCGATAAGGTGGGCCGACGACCTGGTGAAAGTCGCGGGAAACTGCTGGATGCGGGTGGTGCAGGACCGGTCGTCGTGGAGATCCTTGGGGGAGGCCTATGTCCAGCGGTGGGCGTCTTTCGGCTGAAATGATTATGATGATGAATGTTTTGTATTGTTCTGCTGTGCTATGCGTAAAATTAAGGAAACCTGAGGCGATATAAGTACAGATCGCCAGATCAGCTAGTCATCATGTGCCGCGCCTTTCCCCTACTGTGTTGGGGCGGCGGCGTCCGCCCGGCTGTGTTGGTATTCAGCTGAATACCAGTATTTTAATTGGAGCGACTGTCTATCTAACCTCAATAACCCAGTGAGTGGGTAATACGATACCCCTTAGTAACACTGCTGGTCAGACTTTCGGACTTTTGATGCCTGGTGAGCTAGTAATAATTAAAATAACAAAATCCATACTAATATTATAAATGCGAAAGTAACTCTGTCTGTCTATCTGTTACGCTTTCCCGCTTAAACCTCTGAACCGATTTTGATGAAATTTGGCACAGACAATCTTTAGACCCTGAGAAAATACATAGGCTACCTTTTATTGAAAACTTTATATATTTTATAGATATTCCTGAGGGAAATCTAAAATGCGCGATATAACGGAAATCCACGCGGGGGAAGCCGCGGGCGGATAGCTAGTATTAAAATAAAAATATAATATCCTAACCTAACTTAAAAATGAAATAAGGCGGTACATAATTATAACTTTAGAAAAGTTACATTGGTACTTGCCTGACCTGCAGTCGACCCAAGGATGGGCCGAGGATTATGTACTTTCAAAATATATCTTGGATACCAATAACTGATTACCAAGGTGAAGGAAAACATCTTGAGGAAACCTGGACTTTAAGTCTGAAATAGCCAACTCACATTGAGCAAGCGTGGTGATTACGCTCAATCCTTCTCTGTATGAGAGGATACTTGTGCCCAGCAGTGGGACGATAAAAAAGGTTGATAATGATGATCCTTGGGTCATGGGAAGTGTCAACCAGACGTTTGGAGATTTCATTGAACAAGCCATGAGCACTGTAACGCCACGGCCCGAGGGTTCCGACCCCTTTATTGCTTTACACTGGCGAGTAAACTTTTTTTTGAACGGCCTCTGGGCGTCACAGATGGACCATTGATGGAAGTTGTGTACTCTTTATTGGACTCTGGTAAAGTCAACAACAATACTCAGGGCGTTAAAATGCCTATGCATATAATATTTTTATTGTTTTATGTCTAAATTTATTGCATTATTTATTTACTTATTTATTAGGTTAGTCAACAGTTATGTACACCATTACATTTATGAAGTACAATTTTACAAAAGAATACATTTGTAAGTGTAATAACTACTTACTGACTAACACAACATGCACAAAAAACGGTTAACATTCAATATTAAATGATTTTAAATTAAAACAGTAAAACAAGAGGTATTCATTAAAAAAATATTAAAAACAGGATTATATTAATTAAAACAAGTAAATTAATTAATTCATTCTTAAGATTATTATACAATTATTATGACTCAATTTTATTTTATTTTAAGAAGCCCTCAGAACACAATTGAAGAATTGATTTAATAAATTTCCCGATGGGGTCATGGTGTATATCGATTACCTTCACGCAGCTGTTAATAATCTTGCATAATCGAGGAATAGCTGAGTTTGCACCAAGGAAGGTTCTACGCAGAGGTGGACAAAGGGGGGTAATGTTACTACGTGGGAGTCTGGTAGGAACACGGAATCTAAAAAGGCCAAGCAATGTTGGGCAGTCAATTTTATTTCTGATCAGTTTGTAAAAGAATAATGCGTCTGTAACATTGGCTCTGGTTGCTAGTGGCAGCATCTTGAAATATCGCAATCGAGTGTGGTAGGACGGCAAGCTTTTAGATTTACCCTGTGAAAATGCAAGGTGCCACAAAAAGCGTTTCTGGAGTGGCTCTAATCGTAACATGTATGTAGCGTAGTGTGGCCTCCAAACAACACTGCAATACTCCAAGATACTGCGAACTAAACTATTGTACAACATGATTTTAGTGCTCTCTGTGTTTAGTGTTCACCTCTGTTTAAAACTTTTGGTATTCCTTATAACAAACCCTAACATTTTGGAAGCCTTTGTTATTATTTGCTCTATGTGTGGTATAAATGTTAGTTTTTCATCGAACAGGACACCTAAATCTTTTATTTTGTCTACCTTATTTAATTTCTTGTTATCAACCATGTATTCTGAACGCATGTGATTCATCTTTCTAGAGAAGCTTATGTAATAACACTTTTTAATGTTCAGTTCCATTCGATTGTACGTACACCATTTAAATAATCCGTCTACATATTCTTGCAAAAGTATAGCGTCGTGTGATGATTCTATACATCTAGCAAATTTCAAATCGTCGGCGTATAAAAAGCAATTCGAATACTGAAAACAGTGGGGGAGACTAATTATGTAAATGATACACCACATACTACCGACAATGTCTGTCTCTCCTTCCACTATTCAAAGGTTATCTGTAAAATATTACTCTTAGCGATAAGACCGCTCAGTGTGTCACTCTTTGTAAAATTTATGTTTTTATATGGTCAGGAGTGCCGAGCGGTATCATCGTCTGTCTTGGAGCTCCCATTTTATTGAGATAAACAATACGGACTGCACAATTACAGGGTTTTACTCTAATACTCTACTATGTACACAAAAAACACCAAAAAGTACATCGCAAAATAAAAGACGTGTCATCTATGGTTTCAAATAAGACTGACAGTTGCAATTACAAAGTTTCAGTTAGGAAGCTACTCAATAAATTATATTTCTAATTATTAAAGAATAATTTATGGTAAAAACACTTAATAGAAAATATAAACCATAACAAATTGTGTTCATTACCCACAATTGTGATTGATAACCATCTTCCACATACCTATTTATAATTTGTAATTTATATGGTTTAAATATTAGCGGAGGAATAGCATGGAGCAGGCTCCATGCTACTCCTCCGCCCTTATTCAAACAACATTGATGTTATGAGGAGGCGAAATCTTATAAGTCTTTCGGTAAATAAATGATTATATACTGAAATTGCTTTCATAATTACTTTTGCTAGAGGATAAACAGAAATTAAGAAGAGGCTACGATTTAATAATGGAATTTCTTGTCAGAACCTAAGATAGAAATTCCTGACGCCAGCATTGCAAGTATTGTGAACATATTATGGACTAATTTTTTTGTCTGTGTTGTGGATTGTCACAGAAACACTAGACACTCACTCGAAGTTAAATACGGACATTCCGATAAATCCGGACTGGAAGCTGGTATAAAAACAGTTACAAAAAGGCTAGGAATTTAATATCATGGCAAACGCATTCACAAAGTTTCGTTTTTACAACGTGAATAATTATAAACAAAACTTTTAGTAAAAAAGTTGTGAAATTCATGACAGATAATGATCACATTATTTAAATATTTGTGCCCTGTATTTATTGCGTAATCAGATCTAACAAATTGAGGTACTTTGCGGATTTGAAACCATGGTCATTTGAAACTATAATAATAGAAGGAACCATTTCTTAGTAATTTCTTTTTTTCTTGTCAAACATCAAATAATTCGGGATGTTTTCATGTCGTTCAATAAGGTAGATGTTTTCTTACAATTTAAAGGACGGACCCGTATCTTATTTAATAAGAAGAAAAGTAGCCGGAAGCTGTTCGGACCGTCTTCAAAAACGGTTTTTTTTTGTCATACTTACATATGCAGGTTGACAGGGACATTGATGAGCAAACTATTTTACCTATGGATTCATCTGTACATGATACTGAACCGGAGAAAATTTTAACGCGAGACGATTATTAAAATAAAAAACGACGTCTATACTCTAAATATGTAAATTATATATATTGACAGCGTAGATTTTTTTTTTTTTTTTACAAATTATAAACCAGCGCTTGACCGCAATCCTGCCTGATGGTAAGCAGTGACGCAATCGTTGATGGTAAAGCGCACTAGTTTATTAAGAGCCTATTCACTCTAGCCTTGAAGACACTCAAATTGTAGTCCGACGGAAACACCGCCGCGGGCAAATTGTTCCAGTCCCTCGATGTACGCGGTATAAAGGAGGAGGCGAAGCGCTTCGTCCGGATAGTAGTGGTGTTAACAACGTAAGGGTGGAAACCAGCCGTACGACGGGTCGTCCGCTGGTGGAATGGAGATGGGGGAATTAAATCATGCAATTCCCTCGCACACTCCCCGAAATGCATCCTATAGAACACCGAAAGGCTGGCTACTCTACGCCTGTGCTCTAGGCTTATATTGCATAAGAAATTATTTTTTTAACACAACCAATGTTAATGTTTCTTCGCTAGGGGATCTAGGACAATATAGTTATTATTTATACGTCTGTGTTCCTATGAACCCAAAATATTAGGTACAAAGCTATTGTAATATATGGGACATTCCGTACCAGACTACCCACTGTTCATAATTTTATAACAAAATAATTAATAGTTATTATTTCCTCAACGCTTCGAATTCTCTTTTTTTAACGTTATGAACACTGGTTCCGCGATCCCGCCTGATGGTAAGCAGTGATGCAATCATTGATGTTAAGGCACACTAATTTATTAAGGCCCTATTCACTCTAGCCTTGTAAACACTTAAATTATTGTTATTAGACGGGAAGACTGCTTCGGGCAAATTGTCCCAGTTGCACGATGAACGCGCGGTATACTAACTACTAAAATTAATTAATAAAATCCGGACGAACCATTTCGTCCTAATTTTATCAATTAATTTTAGTAGTTCTATGTTTTTAGTTACACCAACACGAATAACGATATTGCCAATCAAAACAACGTCAATTCTGCATTCACACAGTCATGTGAAAGGGTTTGAACGTTGACATATGATAATAATTGTGGTAGAGTAAATAAATGCTACAATGCCTGAAGCACTCGTGCGCAAAGGGCAACCATACAACAATTCATACAAATATTCCTCAACTTTTATTTAATCAAATTGTCGGTACTTATATGTTATTTTAACAAATTGAGTTGAGTAAAACACCGCCTTTGGTTCCTTCAAAGCGAAAGTTGTACCTGAAAGTTTCAATTTCTTGATCTAGTTACGTTACAAGCATAAGTTCAAACAACTTTCCGAGAAGAAAACATCCTCCGGTTCATACAAATTTAAAATAAAAAGGAATTATGAAAGCTTCGCTTCCGAAACAGGTTTTATAAAAATGATTGAAAGCTTGAATAATGCTCAAAGCTGTGAAACATCGGTCACCTAAATAGAATTCCTCGTACATTTATTATGTATCAGTCCATAAAACTTACAAATGTGATATACATACTTTTGAGGAACAGCCTTTCTAAAAGTGTTTTGACGTGTCTATTAAATGATCCGTACAACAGTTATTTTTAGGATTGATTTGTCTAATGCCCGGGAACTTTATCGGAGGATTGTGTCAACATTGTTTTAAGAATAAATTATTTAATTACTTAATTAGCCGGTCCAATTTTTCCTTAACTTAGTATACTTTTAATGATCAGTATTTGTTCATGAGTTTGAAAAAAGTACTTTGCTTTTTAGCGAGAAAAACCAACTAAAATAATAATAGTTATGTCTCGCTATAAGGCCAAGTTAACATACGGATATTAGAGGAACTATACAGAGTCAATTTGAATCAGCCAATGAAGCAGCAAACGTGATAAATAACACTACAAAAACACGACAAAACAAAAAATTAAATCTCAACTCATTACAGCATCAAATATTTTCTTTTGTTTTTTTCTTTACCGTGTAAGATATCTATACCTACTACATCTGCGGAGGTCCGCTAGCTAATTTACTATGATCCCGTATTGTTTTTATATTTCGCTACATTATTTCTCTCTCCTTCCCCTTGGTATTCCATCCAAAGGTTGTCTGTAAAAGATCACTCTTAGCGATAAGACCGCCCATTGTGTCACCCTTTGTAAAATCTTTTTATTTTTTGTTTTGTAATCTATATGGTGTACCTACATAATAAAGAGTCCTCTATTCTACTATTATATTTCTGCCTACATTATCCTATGTGTACTTACTTCTACAAAATGCAAACTCGCCCTTTGCCGACCTAAACAGTATGGTAATAAATTATAATTAAGTGTCGTTGTCTCTTCCACTGAACTTGGTATCTAACCTTGGAAGTTTGTTCGTTCTACATTCCTGAAACATTAATTACATATCCATTTCTTTTAGAAAATACAGAGCAGATTAGTGGTAGTCCAGTGGTCTCGACCGCGATTTGTGGGTCATAGCTATATTAACTCCGGCGCTTTACTTTGTGTAAATAATTTTCTTACCACTGCTCTTCAAACTGTACTGTACTGTACAACGTTATTTTTGTTTATGCGAAATCTGAATATATTTGTTCAGAATAAGCAATCGTTTCCAATCATTTTTAAACAAAGTTATATTTTTTCCCAAATACATTTAGAAATTACTGCAGTATGGATACCGAGCGCGCGCACACAATTTACGATAGATCATAGTACCTATTTGTGCGCCTGAACAGCTGACCCCAGAGGTCAACGCCCGAGCGGAGCTTTGACCAAATTTTTGTTGGGACAACCAAGTGGAATAGCAAGCTCGTAGCTTTGTGGTTTTCCATTATATCTTTTTGAAATTTTGTACATAGATTCTTTACTTAAAAATACCGGACACGTAATCCGGGTTTTGATAAAAAAAATAATGTTGTATATTAGAACCAAAAATTCGAAGTGACATACACCAACCTGCACTGGACCCGCTTTGTGGACTACGGCTCACTCCCTCTCATTGAGAAATGGCCTATGTCTCAGCAGCAGAAATAATATTGACTGTTATGCTAAATATGTTGGATCAGTAAGCATCTACCAAGACGATGCGGTGTGTCAGATATATGCTTGTAAGCAAATTTTTCCATGTTATATTTTTGAACGTTCAAGAATTAGTTTACTTGACCGCGATCCCGTCTGATGATAAGTCGTTGTTGTACACCGTACTAGTTTATTAAGAGCCTTTTTACTCTAGCTTTGAAGACACTTAAACTATAATCAGACGGGAACACAGCCGCTGGCAAATTTTTCCAGTCCTTCGATGTATTAATGTACAAAATTGACGTAATGTAAGTCAAATAAAAAGCAACAAGTGTAGAGGCCACGTAAGCGAGTTTGTGAAGTCTCGACTTACCAGTTACCAAATGTATTTGATATATGTATATTAATGTTATCAGCAATGTGATAACCTGACACATGCTTGTTACTAATGTATTGGTTCTAAGACATTGATATTATACATCGTGCAATTATTGTCGGCTTACAAGGACAGCCCACTTTATCTATTAAGTGAGTACCTACTAAATATTCGTAAAAAAAAACTAAATAATCGACAGTTTAGCAATAAAAAAAATATATCATCTATTATTATGAAGCATGACGTCGTTTGGAAACATCCTATATGCAAGCGCAGTCGGAGTTTTGCGTTCCAAAAGCTCGGTGAATGGAGAAGAGACATCTTTAGCGACTTTTTTAATGTTTAGTAGTAATTGGATAGATGAAGTGGTCTGTCTTTGTAAAACTACCTACTAAAATTGTATGATGTATTTAAGTATATGTTTTAGATACACTTAAATACATCATACAATTTTAATCAGATAGAGGTATTTTTAATTCGCAAAGAAATCAAACTAGTACAACTTTACATAAATTACAATTATTGATAGACCACAAACTAAAAGTACCTGCTATTAGTATATAGTACGTAGTAACCTCAATGCTAACAAGTGTCTTCCTACAGAATGCCACCGAAATACTTCTAGCAACACCTAATTAAAAATATAAGTAATAAGTATCTATGTCTTTACCAAACAGAATCCAACCAAAAAAATCTAAATATAGCGACACTCTTTTCTTCACGCGATTCAGAATCAATTCAAAATATATCTTAGAAGAATAGAATTATGTATCCAAGGCCATACAATCGCCACATTTACGCTACCAAGAAAAACATATCAAAGAAAATAGTTCTAAAATGAAAATAAATGTCATCTACTTTCTCAGTTCCTAAGTTGTAACAGTTAAAGTTCATTTCAAAAATTATCCGTTTGAAAAGACCTCATTATACTCACAGCAGTAATTCATAATTATATTCATAGCTACGAGATTACCGAGAGATTCAGACATCTGCATACGATCTGAGTAATTGTATTCACGACAATACTGTACTTCCAAAAGAACTATGCGGATAAGTACAACTTTTTTTTTGGAATGGGAAATCATCAAATGAGTGTCAGACTTTTACCGACTAAAACCCACCCGTGTTCATTCACTTGCCTGTAGGCCAGGGCCACGGTTTCTCTTTTAACCAACCCGCAACCCAAGTAAACCTTAGGTGGGTAACTTCCTCGGTTAATTTTCAAGACAATGTCACTGGATATATGAAAATCTTTCGGGATTATGTATGTCAAAACGGTTATTAAATAGATATCTATGTACATAAGTACGGTCACAGATCTTGGATTCCGATTAAGCGTAAAAATGTGTCAGTCGGAAAAATCTATAACACGTGTAGGTGTCAGTTATACGTTCCAATACCTGTTCGAAAATATCACAAGTTAGATAACTATTTTCTCCTTTCACATGCGATATGTTGGAGCATGTAATATCGTGGTGGCCTAGTGGTTAAAACACCAGCCTCTCAAGTATGAGTGAGCGGGTTCGATTCCAGGTCAGGCAAGTACCACTGTAACTTTTCTAAAGTTATATATACTTTCTAAGTATATCTTGGACACCAATGACTGAAGGCGAGGGAAAACATCTTGAGGAAACCTGGACTTTAAGTCTGAAATCGCCAACCCGCA
This sequence comes from Sesamia nonagrioides, assembly GCA_017933935.1. Classification (NCBI taxonomy): domain Eukaryota; kingdom Metazoa; phylum Arthropoda; class Insecta; order Lepidoptera; family Noctuidae; genus Sesamia; species Sesamia nonagrioides. The sequence continues at coordinate 1,629,512 of JADWQK010001341.1, forward strand.
TTGAGCAAGCGTGGTGATTACGCTCAATCCTTCTCTGTATGAGAGGAGACCTGTGCCCAGCATTGGGTGGGCGATAAAAGGTTGATGATGATGATGATGATGTTGGAGCAGTGGTAGCCCTGTGGTATCGGACACGATTTAAGAGTTGTAGGTCGTAGGTTCGAAACCCATCAGGCGCTTTACTTTGTGTAGGTAAATTATTTGATCACCACAGCTCTCAAAACGGTAAAGGAAAACACAGTGAGGAAACCGGCATGTCCTAGAGCCAAAACACTTTACAGACATGTGACATCTACTAACCCGCACTGGACCCGCGTGGTAGATTACGGCCCACTCCCTCTCACCGAGAGAAAGCTTGTATCTCAACGGTGGGAACATTATATACTGATAATGTAAAAAAACTACTAACTAGCCCAGCATGTGGGAATGCAGCTCAATTCTTCTCGAATCGATTTCGAAGTGGTTTATGTGTACTTCTTCTTCTTCAGCCTATAGATGTCCACTGCTGGACAAAGGTCTCCCCCAAGGCTTTCCACGCTGACGTCTTGTGCTGCCCGCATCCATCGGCTTCCCGCGACCTTCACCAGGTCATCGTATATGTACTTATCTGTCTTTAAATAAGTAATTTTTTTTTTTCAGGTAAGTACCAGATAACGGCAATTAATCATCGGCGCTTCACTGTCAATTATTGCACACGACGTGGGGGCGCTCCACTGAGGTAAGCTCACGATTACAGAATGTCTCATAAATCATAATTATGTCTTGATGACACTTTTATTCGGTTCTGACAGAACCGATATAGATGCTCGATCACAGTTTTGAAGACGACGATGCAAATCTGCTACGTGTTGCGTTTGAATGTGAACTTAACGTTTTAATGCACTAATAAATTATATTCTTCTCAGTTTTAAGTCTCACATTCTGTTTCCAAATGCCTTATCGTCGTATTAAACTTGGTCCTTATATGTACATCTCCGTAGGTTTGTTTTAAACTCGCAGTTCGTTCAATTTATCGCCTAATTAAATAAGCTTTAAAGGGAAACGGTTTTTACTCTGAAAAATACAGACCCAATGAACCGACACCCTGAATAATGATAATGGTGTTCGGGATTCACTGCGGTACAGAAAAAATCCATCAACAGCTTTGGTTTTGTACACTTTCAACATATCTTTTACGTTATGAATTTAAACAATTGACTTATTTAATCTTGTTTTCAGTATTTGTTTTTTTTTTTAATAACTATTATTATTAGAGATCGGAAATTACAGCGCCTATATACCTAAACTTCTACTTTTAGTAACAATTGTGTAAAATATTTTAGTTTTTGTATAACTATACATATTGTTTCTTTTAAAAATGACGTAATACCTTGTTATACCCCATCTGGTTCTATTATTAGAAATATTTATAAACAAAACCTATAATTACATATACATATGCTACCTATAGTACATAACCATATTTTTTTTTCGTCAAATCAAATTTAGGCATTTTAGCGCTGGAATATCCGGACCTCTAATTATTACTTATGTGACCATTTAAATCGACGTAGATGGCAATAAAAGCTGGTCTCATTTCCGACATCATTTCATCTCATATGGTCGTCTGTGTTCACCGCAAATTGCTCGTAAATTCAAACCGTTAATAACAACCCCAGGAACCAAGTTTGTGCTAATTAGCAAAGCTTTGCCTCTTTCTCTTTGTGAAATTGTCTTAATAACATTACGCTCATCATGTTTTAGGTTACATTAATGTCCTAAATGACATAAGAATTTGTATTCGACATTGTATTATGTCCTACTCTTTCTTACTATTTTTCTATCAACGTGATTGTTACGAGCGTGACCTTTGTGTATTCTCTTATAGATAATCTTATTTACTTGGATTCTCTCTTTGATAATGATAACATCACGTGCGATACAATATTACCAAAACTATGATAGACGAACTTATTATTATGTTCAAGTTTTCTCTTGTTTTGGATATTATTACCGGCTGAATTGACCTTACGGCTAATCTTTTCAATACCAGGCTTTTAAAGAGTCTAGACTCTTCAGGTTTCCAACCAAGGTTAACAAATGTAAAATGGTTTTATATTTTCGTTTAAAGAATAACAACTTCGCAATAGACGGGAGTCTATTAAAATAAATGTTTTCGCTTTTCTATGTTTCTGTAACATAACGTGTTCCAAATGCAGGTTTTGTGTGACCTTGTGCTTTTATATGTAAACTTATTATCTTGTAGTGTATGATATTTTACAGTATGGCGGAAAGCTGTATTGTAAACCAATGCACAATGTATAGTAAATCACTATTCAATTCTGCTGGTGATGTGCTTGAAGATACTGTAGCCACCATTTTGAAATTGTGTCAAATAACTATCCAGAATATTCTGAATAAAACGTCTTACCATCTAGGTATGCACAGCCAAGAAATTAATTGCTTATAAAATTTACTGGTTTTGTGACCCCTAGTTAAACTTAACCAATTGTTAAAAATAGTAACTTATAGTTGAATTTTTGCCAAATGTGGTTTTTGATCAATTTTCAGGTCACTATTTTTAACTACTAGTTGACTTAATTACAGATCAAAAGATCGGTCCTAAGAACCAACTTAAATTGTCCATTTATTTTGTTCAATCATTGTACTTTGTTCGAATCAAAACTTTCATTGTTTGACTGTAATATGAAATGTTCGGATTTCTGACTGTAGGAAGAACACAATCTGCACGCCAAAACCACTTGCCTAATCTCTTCTAACCTGAGTTGGGCTAGACATTTGATGACAATTAGTCGGCTAAAAAAACCGCCAAATGGGTTCCAATACACCTGTCGTGACAGGCCAAAAGACTAAGTGGGACGAGCTTGACTCCTACCGTGAGGACTGGGCGGCGCTCGACAGTCTATAAATTCTACATCCCGCAAGCAGAGTTTACCGTGCAACTAGCATACATAAAACTTCCCAATTTCAAGCATTGGGCAAGTGCCCACCAGACATAACCCTCGTTTGGTCGGAGGATCCTCCCTATCCTATGGAGGATGAGTGAACTTTACTCCCTGTTCCTCATGCCTCCACACTTATAGATCTACCTAAATAAACTAAATGTTTAACACGGCAAATTGACGTACCTAATGCGTTAATTTTATAAATAAATAATTTCCCTGACTGAACTTGCAACGATTACCAATTAGTTTGCCAAGCGCGGTGTTTAGCTTGTGGGGTTTTCCAAAGTAATTGTGATGATTTTAGGGAGGCCCAATTTGTGCTTGCCAAATGTGAATACGACGAAACAGAAATGGGCAGAAACATGTTCTAAATTAACAATTCTACAATAAATCGCGTGCTCCTGCTTATTGTATTGTAATGTTTTGTTGCCTTAAGTGCCCTTAAGAGGATAAAGACTGACTTAAACCTTGTTGGGAGGCACGCAGAATATTATGAGGCAATTTCTGTACGAAAATTTCAGCTCCTGTTAATATGTTCTGAGGAAAAGCCCTGTCCAACTGTAAAGAAAATTTTATTTACTATGTTTGTAAATCATTGTATTAATTTCACATAATAGATATTTGAGATCATCGGAAAACCTGATACTAAAGATTCCAATGCATAGCACTAATTTCTGTGATAAATCCTTTACTGTACAAGCAGTTTGGCCATGGAATCATCATCTCAGCGTTAATCCTAGTTGCATCCGTAGCTTTTCAGCTTTGGAGTCTGGGGTCCGCTTTACTAGTCTAACTGCTGATTTTGGCTAAACTTCGATATTTTCCGTGAAGCGACTGCCGTCTGACTTCCACAACCCGAAGGCGATATCTAAGCATTGCAGTTAGACCATTTGTTAGACTTTTGAGGGCTTCAACAACCCGTAACGACTGCCACTAGATGTTCGTATGGCAACCGGGACCAACGGCTTAACGTGCTTTCCGAGGCACGACCAGACCAGTGCAAATATTCATATTCATGCATACAAATACTTGCACTGTGCGGAGATCGAACCCGCGCCACCTTGCGCAGCGACCGCGTCTACTACTGCTACACCACGGAGGTTGTCGGCCGTAGTTCGGCCATGGAAAGGCATGCTCAAATTCTGTTCACTTTTAAAACTGTGATAAAAAAAAGCACTTCCTCTCTCTTTAAATATATTAATTTATTGCTAATTGCTCTTGTAAGATGTTTATTAATCAGATGTATATATTTATTTGAACACTTTACGTATATATTTACTGTATAATCAATGTAAATACAACACTGTAGACTACCTGCATTATTTCTCTCTACTTCCCCTTAGTATTCCATCTAAAGGTTGTCTGTAAAAAATCGCTCTTAGCTGTAAGACCGCCCATTGTGTCACTCCTTGCAAAATATTTATATTTATGTTCTGTAATTTATAAGATGTACATTATAAAGAGTATTCGATTCTATTTTAATGTAAAGGAATCAGTGCCTTTTGTGAGGCTTTTCGTCTACCGCGAATTCACTCGACATTAATGTTACATTCGTAAATACAGGGTCGAATATAACACATTTGTGGTTTCATCCCTAAAGCAGCTATCAATGTCAACGTTTTAGATCAGATTTAAAACGTTGACATTTACAGTTGATTTAGAAAGCTAACAAAGTTCCACATTTTCAATTTGTACTGCATTGTTTGGTACACACGGCTTTGTGTTAAGCTATGTTTTGACTGACCTCGCATTGTACTTATATAATGCGAGGTCATGTGTTTCGTACAATCGGAAGTCAGCTTATACTGGTTATGTAAAGCTTGATGTGTAGCGAATATAAGAATACCAAGTAGTCAGGACATCTTGTGGAGAAACGTGCTGCAAATATCGACGCTTGAAAGGCAATCATATCTAAACGACAAAAATTCATAAATTGAGTTATATACACCACTCGAACCGCCAGATTTTTCTGCGTCGTTTAGTGTATATAACTCAATTTACAAATTTTTGTCGCTTAGATATGATTGCCTTTCAAGCGTCGATATGTTTACAAATTTAACGTTCAGATGTTCACTTCTTTAGTTATGGATAACTGCGTAACAGGCATGTATTGCGACTACAGTGCCTTTCATTTTGACAGCAAAGCCAACCACATTCATTACTGAACAGACGAATCTTTCAAACGAATTTTTCACGGTGTTAGGTCTTAACATCAGAAAAACACTTGCCGCCAAGCGATTCGTCGTGTTCCAGCAAGATGTCTGGTGAAGCTGTACGGAGAACGGGTCTGAGCAGTTGTGTTGCGATGTCTACCGGGTACGATGCGCCAAATTTTGTTGTCTCGGGAGTTCTCCAGATTTCCAGATCAATGTGCCTCGTGTTGTTGGGATTAACATTGCATCACCTCGCTCAACTACCGTCTTAATTTCTATTCACTCAGTTTGTTTTTAGGGAATGGGCTCTTAATAAACTACCGCGCTTTACCATCAACGATTGCATTACTGCTTACCATCAGGCCGGATTGCGGTCAAGCACTAATTTATATAAAAAAAAAAATAGTCATAGATACCTAATTAGAAATGAACAAAAAGTCTGGGATATCGAATGAAAGTGTGTAACGTAATTAGAGTACTGGTCACTAGTTAGTCTACGATGTAACATAAGCCTGTTTCATTAATAAGTTACAAAACAAAAGCTGTTTTCGTAAATACAAACAACTGAGCATTAATCACCAAGCTTCCTAACTACGTGTTTACAATTTTAGACCATTATCTCCAGATTTTCTCAATGTTACGGCCATGCGACATTTGTTTTGCTAGAGGCAGCACACGATACCAACATTTTCCTTTATATTTTAACTACACACATCAAAAGTGTCTAGGGATCAAGCATTTTTATGCGGATTTCTTGAGATTGAGATGTGGCTTTGTAATAAATTTATGATTTTATAAATTTATATGGATCCTTTTTGGTGCATTTCATAATTTGAATCAGGAACTGTGAATCAAATTCGAGTAAAAGATGAAAATCAGCTGTCAATATTTTCCCTATAAAAACATACAACGCATTGAAGACATTATTAGTGCTACTGTTTCCCTACTACTGATTAAAACCAACGTTATTATGGAGCGGCGACGTCATTTAAGCAGGGAAGAAATGCTCAGAGCCGTGGGAATGATAGAAGCTGGTTCCCGGCAACGTACTGTGGCTTTAGCTCTGAATACAAGTCAGAGTGTTATCAGTCGACTTTGGACACGTTACCGAAGCACTGGTACCGTGGCTGAGCGCCATGGAGGACGGTATCGCTGCACCACATGGAGACAAGACCGATACATTCAAATCTTAACTCGAAGAGCTCCAACAATAACCGCCATGATGTTAGCCGTGAGGCTTCATCACTCTTCAGGGAACTTAATTAGCGACCAAACAGTCAGAAACCGCTTGCATGAAGTGAACCTTCATTCCCGAAGACCGCTACGGGTACCACCTATAGCAATGCACAATCGTAGGATTCGATATCAATGGGCTCTTGAACACAGAAATTGGGCAGAAGAACAATGGCGTTTCGTGTGCTTTTCTGATGAGTCTCGTTTTGGTATGAGACCGGATACAAGACGTATACGACACTGGAGAACCCCTGGACGCCAACAGCGATTAAAATCCTGCCAGGAAGTCCATCCTTATAGTGGTGGAACCATCATGGTATGGGCGGGTATTTGGATCGGCGGAAGAACTGAGTTGATTTGGATCAGAGGCAACCTCAACGCTCAAATTTATGCTGAAACGATTGTATCAGACGTCATCGTTCCTCTACAAGTGCAAATCGGTCCCTTATTTCAGTTAATGCATGATAATGCACGACCGCACACCGCAAGAGTTGTAAGACAGACTCTCGCCGCAGCTAACATCAATGTCCTGCCCTGGCCTGCTCAGTCGCCAGACTTGAACCCGATTGAGCATGCATGGTATATGCTACAGAGAAGAGCTCTGCCGAATATGGAGGGTATCCAGTCGCAAGAAGACCTTTTTTTGTTGTTGCAACGAACATGGGCGGCCATTCCACAGCGTGATTTGGATGAACTCATTTTGAGTATGCCAAACCGATGTTCCTGTGTTGTTAGTGTTCGCGGTAGAAACACGGATTATTAATTGTTTAAGTTACCCAATAAAATTTTAGAGAAAACTGTTATTTCAGTCTTTTTTTCGAACTTTTGTGTTAGTGGTTCAAATGTCAAATATCCCTTTATTAGGAAAATGGCAAATTTCTTTATTAATGCAAAGGTGACTTGGTTTATCGTTACTGTGACAAACGAAAACACTTTATTTGATGAATCCTTAAAGAAAATTTTAATTAATATCAATCAGGAGAAAAGTTATTGCAAAAATATATGTTGATCCCTAGACACTTTTGATGTGTGTATATTATATTGTCTCATTTAATAAAAAGAGAACCATGTCGTGAAAGTCGTGTTAGTTTCGATTCTAACTTTTCTAACATCGATATAAATATTAGTTAAAAAAAATACTTTGACAACATTTAGATCACATTCTCATCATGATTCTTACCATCCTAAAATAAATATCACAAAAGTAATAACTTTACGAAATACTGGTAGCTCAACTTTTTTACCAAATATGTAGGTACCTACTCGACTGAACGCTCCTGAAGCTTCCTAAGTGGGTACGTACATAGGTACTAAGCCATTTGGCTTAAAATGGGCCGTAAAGATCTTATTCTTGTCTGTAAGTTGTGACAACTCCACAATATGCCGGTTGTTAAGCCAATTACGTGTCTAATATCCTCAAAGAGGTTCATGGTCGCAGTGGCTTATTTACGTAGATCAAAGCTTACGCTAACAAACCCTAGGAAACCAAACAGAATAATGAAGAGCTGGCGGTAATAATGTTAACGTAATACCTATAGTATTTTCAACCGAACTACCACCTATGGGAACGCTCAATTGGAAAATTTATTTCTTCCATATAGAACCACTATATCTAAACTTCGAACAAGATATTGGAGTTGTTACATGTATCGGGAATAAACGGATGATATTGCTGCATAGGATCATCATCATCATCAAACTTTTATCGTCCCACTGCTGGGCACAGGTTTCCTCTCATACAAAGAAGAAAAGGCATAAAAAAAAGGAAGGAAGAAGAAAAAGAAGGAAGGAAGGGAGGAAGGGAAGGCATAGGATTACTCTGACTTATTACACCACTACTTGAAATGATGAGGCATTTCTGCTGTTAACGGGATAGCAATGTTTTAACACAACAGTGACTGGTGAAATGTCTCATCGGATATCAGATGGCTCTGATATTGAAACTCCTTCAGTGGTGAACCCTTAAACACTTACCTTAAGTTGTGAACACTTAGGTAATTACCGTCAGTGGTACACTTAGGAATTTACCATCAGGTAGCTTTTTTGCAACGTCATTTTCAAACGGTTTTGTATCAACGGGAATTTTGTCTATCGCCAATATTATAACCAAGAAATCAAAGTATCCATACTAATATTATAAATGCGAAAGTAACTCTGTATGTCTGTCTGTCTGTCTGTTACGCTTTCCCGCTTAAACCTCTCAACCGATATTGATGAAATTTGGCACAGACAATCTTTAGACCCTGAGAAAGGACATAGGCTACCGTTTTTTCCCGGAAAAATTTGATATTCCCGAGGGAAATTTAAAAATCGCGATATAACCGAACTTCACGCGGGCGAAGCCGCGGGCGGAAAGCTCGTTATGTATACAAGTAGAAATCGAAACAGATGAAGATAGAATGCCAGTATTTTAATGAGCAACTACTGCTGCTATCTGATTGCCATAGCCCAGTTACAGGGTAAGACGATGGGCATAAAACTTTTGGGCGGCGGGTCTACCCGCAAAAACTGTCAAAGATCTACGACTGACACCAGGGACCAACAGCTATAAGTTCTTGATCCCCGCCGTTTTTTCCCGGCTCAGATTTCAGAACGGAGGGTCTCAATATGTAATGGATGGTGACCCAACCACGAATCGTACGCGACCAGTGCGGCTGTTCACTTATCCACGAGCCTAATTAAAAACCTCAGCCGTTACTTAAGAAGAAATATTAGTAATATATTCGGTGGTTAAATCCATCACGAACAACACACAATACGACCTGCAAAAGCAAGTTCGTTGCACAGTAAACCAGTCACACTTCTACCTAATGATTTATGTATGCATGTGTAGTTAGGACCGTGTTCCTATGTGCGTTCACATGAACAGCGTACACTGCTCACTGACTCTGGCAAGCATCCCTTATTCAATTTCTCTATCTAAGTGAATATTTCAGGGTTCTTGATGCCTATTTTTAGTGTTGTAAGCTCTGACATTTTTTTACGTCTCTCTTGATGGTTGGGGCGTTGGATGATATATGGTCGATGCTTGGCACGTGACTAATATAAATATGTTTGGAGATATCTCTAAGGTTTTTTGATAAAAGACATGTGTAAGTCCATTGCTTAACTTTTAAGCTACAAATTAATAAATAGATATGCTTCTTATGATGGAGGAAGCATCTTTAGTCACAGGCTTGAGGATGCTATTATGACTGTTCATAAATGAACCCATTTTATGCTAACGATGGTATCAAAATCATTGGTATGTCTTACAGCGAACATTTCTGAGGCACTGCGAAAATGAGGCTGTTGCAACAGCAACCTAAAACCATTATATATTTTGTTTTTGTCCACACGGACGTTGGCGAAACAGTAGGAGTTTCTCCTGTGTATAAACAATCTATACACAACTGTATTTTTCTTTATACGAAACCTGGATATACCTAGTTTGTTCAGAATGTTATATTTTTTCCCAAATACATTTAGAAATTGTTGCAGTGTGGTTACCGAGCGCACAACTTAGTTCACGGTAGATCATTGTACTGGGCACGTGCGCATAGCGGGATAGGTCCGCATATATACATAATAATATCTACCTACACTTGACCGTTACGACTGTCCAAAACCTGCAAGTGTGATGGAAAATGTTATCACTTCTTCTTCTTTTTCTTTAGCCTATAGATGTCCACTGCTGGACAAAGGCCTCCCCCAAGGCTTTCCACGCTGACCGGTCTTGTGCTGCCCGCATCCATCGGCTTCCCGCGACCTTCACCAGGTCATCGGTCCACCTTGTTGGGGGCCTCCCTACGCTGCGTCTTCCAGTACGTGGCCGCCACTTCAGAACCTTACTGCCCCATCGGCCATCGGTTCTACGAGCAATGTGCCCTGCCCACTGCCACTTAAGTTTAGCGACTCGAAGAGCTATGTCGGTGACTTTGGTTCTTCTGCGGATCTCCTCAATTCTGATTCGATCACGCAGAGAAACTCCGAGCATAGCTTTTTCCATGTTATCACTAGTTTACTTAAAATACTGGACACGTGTTTCGAGTTTTGCATGTACAAAAAAAAATGTTGTAACGCTGGATGTTTTACATCCATCAAACTTTTCTAGTATGTAGGTAAAATTAATGTTTAATTAAAATGTTAATATTATTAGCTAATTGTTTGTGAAGATTACCTAATACCCTCCAAAGGTTACTTATATCGTACATTATTAAACAGGCCGTAACTTAAACAGAGATCAGGGATTTTAATAAATTAATATAAAGGGAAACTCTGAACTTATACTTAAATGTTATTTTTTAATTTTAATAAAATTACTACCGTACATAATTGAACAATTATAATTAGTAAGAACTAGAACTTAATTTGAAAGAATAAACATGTTATACACCTGTTAGATTTTTGTAATTGATGCTATATTTCTTTGAATTAAAGACATAGATATTTAAATCTAATAAAATCTAGGATAGTGGTTCTTCAGTATTCAATGGACATATCTGTCCCATTTCTGTAATGCTTTGGAAAATAAAAGTGTTTTGACGTATGTGAACGCGCGTAGGGACTTCTCACTTACATGTGGATTTCAAACACAAGTTATCAACATAATATTATGTATGATAAATATATCTTATCATAGAGAAACGGATACATATGTAATTGTTTCTAATTTTATATCCATAAACATGTGTTTTCACACACGTACTTACGCTCGATGACATACGTCAAAACACGTTCAATTTCCAAAACTTATATTTCTCAACATAATATTACTAATTACTTATTAAGGGCGAATACTTCAAACTCATATCAATACCTCAACTAAAAACAGAAAATTATCAATATGGAATAAATATTCATAGTCGCTTCCTTTTGCGAAAATGACAAAAGAAAATACAATAACAGGGCATCGGGGAAAGACAATATTATGTAAAACAATGGATGGATTACAGGGATTACTTTCAGCTGAGTGACTGTGACGAAAAGAAAAGAGAAAAAAAATGTTTTATTGAAAAATAAAATAAATGATAACTGTTCTTGAACTACCTAATTAATTGTCCCGACACTTTTTGGAGAAATAAACTCGTCACTTCTCCTATTTCAGTGGAGAAAATTAAATTGAAAGATCTGTGAGTAATTTGCTTAAGCATCTAGTTTGTTTGATTGATGCCTGTCTGGCTGTCTACAGCTGTACAATTAAAGGATTGGCCTGATTCGTATTAAAATTTTAGTATACCAGCCAATCCGTTCCATTCCTTTAATTCCCGATAACCTTTAAAAGGAAAAGGAACTTTGGAGTTAAATTTTACTCAAAATGTTTGAGTAATATTTAACTCCCAAGTTCATTTTCCTTTTAAATCCACTACATTGTTGAATTTAGTCTAAAGATTATCGGAATCAAGATAATCAAGAAGTTCTCGAGTATTTGGATGGCCTAGATATATTTAATTATAGCAATGGCAACTAAAACTTATCAAATATGGTGTCGCTTGATATCGTAAAAACTGTCGCAGATCGTACATCGGAAGTGCTTGTAAGTGCGCTTGCGTATCTGACTCAATTAAAAATAGCTCCACTCAAGTTTAATTTAATTGAATGATACTTATCGAAGGGATTTAAATCGTTATCGCTCGAAGTGCATAGTGGTGGCGCGGCCGATAAGCGCAAGCCGGGCGAAGCGATGGTGGCTGTGCTGCGGCGGCGACGGCAGTCACAGTCGGTTGGCACGCGCGGCCACACGCGCCTTCCGCCGCGGGCCCTCGCCCCCGCAACCCCCCCGCTCCGCGTCGCACACAGGTAAACAAACAGTGAACCTCTTCAACACACTACATACCTAGTACATCCCAACACCCCTCCAAACCAAACCCCCCTACCCAGTTCTAGTGCTCGAACATTATCTCTACTAATAAATCTTATGTATTTTTAAGTGCCAGTTGCAGGTTTGGATTGTTAACAAAAATTTTCAGTGCTTTGTTTCCGATGATTTATTTTTGTAGTGCCAACTGATAGACGTGTATGACATAATCGACATCTACAAATAAATCAGGAAGATAGCTCATCTTTACTGAGTTCCAGCAACAGTCGGCTTTGTAACTAATTAATTATAGAAGTAACACGAGGTACGGTACTTGCGTGCAAGACAAGACATGGATGTTCAGTTAGAAGCTGATCATAAGTTGATAAATATCACAAGGCATTAAGAAAGGGATCTCTGAAATTCAGAATTTGGGAGCAATGAGGAATAAAAACTACAGCGGTCCCCAAAGGCCAGCAGGATAATAAAGTCACAACATAAAAGGATATATTTCTTTGTAACTACTTGTGACAAAGGTGGGAGTTAGGTGAATTTAGTTTTGTCACAAGATTCAACAACCCTCTTATCGGTTCAGAGGCCTTGAGATGAGCCTGAATCCCACCTGCTTATCAAGATTAATGATCTGTTACGTTGCGATAACATTACATATATAAAAACGATGCCAACAATGTGTAATTAACAATAAACAGATAATATACAATATGCACACCGCATTTTGCATATATTAACATGCAACATTCTAAGGAAAACTACAAGTTGAACACGAGAAGTGTCAATAGAAAGCAATCATGTGCCAGTATGTCGTCATGTCGTGACTGAGGAATTGACAACACTAGGCCAGAGCTGAATATATAGTAATAATAAGCGTCAAAAGCGCTGCCTATGTCAAGAACTGCTTCTGAATCAATTGGCGATAAACTAAAACATCAAACTCAAATATCTAGTTACACAGACGGAATGAAGAGCAATCAATGTCAAAAATCTCGTCACGACTAAAAGGGTTCTCACTTAATAGAAGATCGGTTTTCGTGAGGTAATCTGAATACACAGGGCAACCACCGCTGGCCGGAATCCTTTACATGAACTTTGCGCACCAATACATCAATTTGGCTGACGGATTTCATATTTGCAATGGTGAGAGGTAACGACAATTCATTAGGTTTATCCATTTACTAAGTTTTCGACTGTGCTCTTTGTTTTACTCCTCTATGGACTAACATGCCAAACTTCTTCTAGTTTGTCTATTTAAGTGGGTCTAAGATAAATAGCACATAAATTCGGGGTCCATTTTTTTTACCTTATAAGCCTGCAACGACTTCGAGATTAAAGGACAAAGAAGCGAAGATTTTTCTCTGTCAATTATCTTATGATACAGCATACAGATTTGTTGTTTACTTGTCCCTTCTGTCTCGTGTTTATCATTATTTTAAACATACTGGCACGATCGCCATTGATTAATGCTGATAGCATCGACTGCATTCACATTAATACTAGTTTACATTCAGTATCAACATTTGTAATATTAACATGATAAACAAGGTTACCGAACAATACTCTGATAAATAATCGCTATCACAGTGCGATAGATAGCTATCGTTTAGTGTCTATTAATATTACCAAAAAGCGACTGGTTTACTTCCTAAATATTAGTAGCACGTTGTTGATTTACTGATCGTAAATTTATATTGCTACAAGTGTTACATCGTTAATTTTATTATTGATAGGTGAGGTGGTTGACGCGTTTAACCTTTGTACATGACATGGCGGGATCAAACGATAACACGTTGATTTCGTCACAGTGTTTATACTGAAATCTTACATAAACCCTTCTATTTATATCTCCTTTTTAATATTTGAAGTATACTCCTCTAACTAGTTTGTTATCAAAGAAAAAATTATATTATTTTTAAAATCAAAGAAAATATTTGTCGTTTTAAAGTACGACAGTATTTGTGAGTTCGCCATGGCAGCATGTGAAATGAAAACAGCTGCTCGGCCTTGGCACGACACACTCATCTTCCATAATTCTTACATTTTTGGCCGCAATACGTAGACTCAGTTAATTTTATTTTAACGAGCATAATTATTATTTGTTTTTTCTGCGATCAGTCCCTTGGACTTTGACTAGATTTGTTGTTGGATTTGATGGCTGAAGTAGTTTCTTCAGCAAAATTTTCTTCTGTTTTAATGCCAGCAGGTCCTGGTTGAGATTACCAAAGTCCATTACAGACGAAATACATTTTTAAATGTAAAAGGTATGCAGATGCAAATAAAATAAGTAGGTACAATTGTTTCTTCGGCCCTTTTAAATTTTAATTCTGTTAATTTAGAATAGCCTCACAGTGAACAACCTATATAAATTACGGAGAAGTGTAATTCATTATTTTCACATGTCGTGCGTATTATGGGACCTTTAGAAGTTCCTTTGTTAACGTAAAATAATTATCATAACATGGCTAATATTGTTGCTTAATTAAAAGACAACAATTATGTTTTATGAAATTAATGATCCAAACAATAGCCAAAATAATAAAACGTACTAATGTTAAGATTTCCGTTCACCATTATAATAAAAAAAAATGGTCTTTTAACTAACTAAACATATTTTGGACATGATTTTTTTCGATGTCATAAAAACAAAACAAAAAACACCAAGGTCGTGTTAACCTCTGCTCTGTGGTGTTAACGTCTATCCAATTACTAGCTATAGGTATTTAAAAAACTCACATTACAAAGTTCTACTGTATTTTTTCGGCGAAAAACAAAAATGAAATATTTAAAACTTTTTTGAACAGGTTTAAAACTTTTTTGAACTGTAGGTACTGTGTAACTCTATTCAAAAAGATTTAATATTTATTTTATTTTTTTCTTAAAAAGAAATCTTAAAAACTTTAGATACAAACATTAGATACGGAAACTGCTATATATTTTATTTATTTATTTGCATAATAAAAAAAACTTGTAGTGTTACCCTAGCCGCTAAGAATCTCATTATGTATACATTATTACGCTATCTAGGTCTCAGTTTTCACATGAAAGTGGTTTTTCTTGAAGGCCTTCTTAGGCAAGAATAATCTAATAGCTTTACTTGAACGTGTCTTAAAAAAAAAAGGAGGAAAAGTCATCCTCTGTACTTAATCTATCTATAAACTCACCACTTAGCAAAATGATGTTTTCTAACCACAAACCCGCACAATATGCAATTATGTTATTGCAAAGCTAATTGAACATCGATGATAATTAACATTAAATTTTATTTAATTTCGCAACCGCATGTTTCTTAAATACAAGATCCATAAATTCATTATGTTAATATTAGTTTATTTGTATATTATCTATATTCATCATCATCTCAGCGTTAATACCAGTCGCATCCGTAGCCTTTCAGCTTTGGAGTCTGGGGTCCGCTTTACCAGTCTAACTGCTGATTTTGGCCAAACTTAGATATTTTCCGTGAAGCGACTGCCGTCTGACCTCCACAACCCGAGGGCGATATCTAAGCATTGCAGTTAGACCAAATGTTAGACTTTTTGAGGGCTCCAACAACCCGTAACGACTGCCACTAGATGTACGTATGGCAACTGGGACCAACAGCTTAACGTGCTTTCCGAGGCACGACCAGACCATTGCAAATATTCATATTCATGCATACAAATATTTGCACTGTGCGGGGATCGAACCCGCGTCTCCTTACGCAACACCCGCGTTGGGGGGAAATGGGGGTCGATGTCATCTGGAAGAGGTATGAACATGCTCCTCGAAGATGGCGAGATCGCGTATTCGGGCAGACTTATTCTCTCATAGCTCTATCATCTGTTTGTTTTATTCACCACTCGTGCAGTTATGATAATACATACACATGTAATGGATACCTCTTTATAAGTAATTTGGCAGTCCTAATTTGAATAGGTAATATAGATGTATATTATCTATATTACCTATCCAAATTAAGACTGCTAAATTTAGGATAGCAAAATATTAAAAATATATGTTACGTGTCTGTAACTCGAACACGCATTTTAGAATTGCCCCGTTGAACCAAGCAAAGCTCAGCCATCGCAAACATTTCAGTCTTTTCATTAAAAAAAGATGTAAAGTTACAATTTTTAGTCATCGGCATTATTCGCCTCTGAAAGACCTTAGCTTGCATTAACTTTGCAGAAATATTAAAATCGATAACAAACCGTTCCCAATGTACCGTTCTGTTATTTAATAAGGCTCTTTCATAAAGTACCCATTGTGATCTCTTGTACTAAGAAAATACCGAGGAATTAGGGATTTCCACGAGAATTTTTTCCATCCTCTTCCTTGTGTAGGCAAAATAGACTTTAAAAAAAAAATAGTAATAACCAGTCGTTTGAACATTAATTATAATATAATATGAATTTCTCGTAAAGTTCGCTAGCTATTTCTAGACTTAATTCTTAGGCTTCAGGTCCATCGCCGCTTATCACAGTTAGGTAGGCTTGTTCTCATCTAATGCCTAGATATAAACCTTGATACAATATAAACAATAAAACAATTTTAAATTGGATGTAAAAAGATTCGGTTTTTCTAGCGCAAAAACAAACACAAAGATTATTGGAAGGTTAGCTATGTACCTATGTGTGCGCTTGTGTTGTATGTGCTTTGGATGATTAGTTTTACTATGGCATTCAAAAGCCCGGTAAAACTATTCTAAAATTACACTAGATCAATATCAAAATTTTCTTTTAATCGATGAAATAAATTTCTCCAAAGCACAACACATAATATTGAAAAAGTTTTATCAAGCATCCTTATTGGAGAATGTCATCACAACCGCACGCAGTCCGCATTTGTGTTAAAAGGAACAATGGGATCGCTATATTTTTCGCATTCCCTAATAGTAGAACAAATATTTACGAGGGCCTTATTACATTTTAATAGACGGTAGGAATGTAGACCTAGTACCTACATAGCAATCCGCAGCTTTTTCACCTGGCGAATATCCCTAGAAATACAATTTCAGGTATGTTTACGAACGTTTTCCGTTACCACGCTTTGTTTCTTTATCTCCTCTTGAATAACCTTTTTTCCATTCATATTTATATCGCTTGCTAAATTATCTTGAGTGTTATCTCTGGGTTGTTACGCCAATATTTATGTGCCATTTTTTGTCTTTTAAAGTACGATAGATACATATTTGTACATATTCTTCTCCGCAGGCTCAATCGCATGGAAATCAATTTCCCAGATGAATCTTCATATTCGAGATAGCTTTAACCTTTAATGAAAAGTAAATCTCTGCATTTTCAAGCATCTTATCGCCTTTACTTACTGTTCAGCTTATCTATTAATCATTGTAATACAGAATAAGGTAATCAGTTCCAGAGTTTTCGTCTTTTCTCGATCATATTGCTTCACTAAAAGAGATAAGCTAAAACAACAAATCAAATTCACGATTTAATTTCTTCTACAATTACCAACTTTATATTTTGCTTTCTCGACAACGAAGCAGAAAAGGTCGCATTTGAATACATAAATGTAATTTTAATAGCAAATTGCTTTAGTTACCTTTAAATACAAAATGTTTTACAGTTAGAAAAATAAATACTTAATACTTAAATATTTCATTGAATTATAGTTCAAGATTTTATAATTTTATTGGCTTTTATAAACAGCTGTGTACAATTTTAAATGCTACTAGAGGAACACATTTAAAATAAACCAATGATTCTAATAAGCAATAAACAAGCAATGTCTTCATATTTTTATTACCAAACAATCTCTGTCGAACGAAAATAGGAGTCATAAAACCAAAAGAATGTATAATGACAGAAAATATCGAGTAACAAGCGTAAAATTCTTTTGTCATCGCCGTAGCATTAGTCACAGTTGCTTTCGAATGTCATTCATGAAAATATACCGCCATCGCTGAAATAACCTTGTGAATTAAATACCTAAAACTTTTTCATTGTGCTGTACCCAATTGTTCAAACGTTTAATGTATTCTGTCTAGAATGTTATGCTACGATTTAAAGTTTAGTCTGAGGTTGACAGTTCTAGTTTAGGTAATATAATTAGTTCCAAGATATGTTTGTAAAGAGGTTTGTCGATAGTACATAAATCCTGGCAACAATATGATGTGGATAATATGTATTTATATTTTACCGTTGGCAATCCTGGCAAACACGTGTAATGAGGTTGATTTACCAACAATAACTGTATGCTTTTCATTACAGCTGGTGCACAAAGAGATTGTTAGTTTGTGTGTGGACTTAAATTATATTCACAAGGATTTGTCATTCCCTCACCAAACCGGCAAAGAAAAGGTTATATTATGGCTAAGTAACCACCAAATGATCGGTGTCGTTAAGAAGTGATTTGTGGGATCACATCAAACTTTGACGTTAAGGAAAATTCCTTTGTGAGCTAGCTGTAAGAAGATCAGATCACACATATTGGGGGACATATTCGCATTTTATTTTCGCTAGATCCGACGTAATATGAGGAAATTCTTTTGACAACTGTGCAGGTCCGCTTTATCACTCCTCCTTTTCGGTCAATTTCATTTAATACTAACATAACAGAATATGGTCGCTCCCCGAATTTAATGTTTACTAGTTCATAGATGAGTCATCGAGTACAAAGTTTTATGGTCAACAAAAACATGTAACTGTGAGGTAAGATTTTTACAGGTGTTATAAACCTTACAGCTGTGCATACATGCGCCTGACCTTACTACTTGTATGTAAGAGCAAGATAGTAACGTGACAATAAAGTGATTCTAGTATTATGAAGGCTGGTTTGATATGGTGAATATTAGTTTCTTTCAGCAACCACTCGCACATATAAGGTGTCTACAACATTGAAGTAACTAGATCCCACGACACAGGGTATCCTAGTGTGGGATCTAGAATATATTGCACGCCATGTTTCTTGTTAATTTTGATTTGTATTTTCTTGCCTTTTGTCTTACTCTGTTGTGCTTATGCTATCAACAAAATGTGTCTAAATAAATTTTATTTTATTTTATTTTTTTTCACTTTATGTGCGTATGTTATATGTTAATACGTCATACGAGACGCTCATCGCTATTCAATGCAAATCACGATTATCGGTATTCTATAATTGACTTAATTGTGACAGTGAATGCTTTCTGAGTTTTGACCGCTTCCTGAATTAATGGGCTATTATATATAGAACTTTTCTAATCGGACCAGTAATTCCTGAGATTAGCGCGTTCAAGCAAACAAACAATCAAACAAACTCTTCAGCTTTATATATTAGTTTAAATAGGTAATAAAGTCACACATTATCGTGACAGACGGATAGTTAACAAGATCGTTTTATAAGTGACGTATGTCAAGAGACAATCGCAGGCAAAATATAATGTATTCTGATAATAGTAATTAGCCCATTGAAGCATATTTTATAATAACGATATCAAGCAAAGTAGCTTCGAAGTTATTGAATAAGAAGTTAAAAGATAAAATATATTGAATTGATTAAGAGATGTGTAAAAAATTAATATGACAGATAACAACAATGGAAACATTCGTTGCTAAGATACGTCGATACCAATTTAAAGAAATTATTCTCAAGCGAGATTTTAACCATAACAGCATGTATATTACTTACTTATGTATGTTACATGGTAAACATTGAGTGAAGACTTTTACTTTTTTTTATAATTATAAACTAGTGTTTGACTTTACTTGCTTGCCATCAGCTGGGATAAGCAGTGATGCAGTTGTTGATGGTAAAGCGCGCTGGTTTATTAAGAGCATATTCACTTTAAAAAAAACTGAGTGAATAGGAAGGAAGACGGCAGTTGAGCGAGGTGATGCAATTCTAAACCCAATAACAAGACCAACGATGCTGCGCCAGAGGGAGAATGATCTGGAGACCCTCCACGACCAAACTCCCGACACAACAACTTTTGGCGAAGCATACCCAGCACACATCGCAACACAACTGCTCATACCCGTCAGCTTTACAAGACATCATGCCGAAACACGACGAATCGCTTGGCGGCAAGACTTTGTCTGGTGGGTGGTAACTTCTATCGGCAGCCGATGTTATGGCCTACCACCGAGAAACCAGCCGATGTTATGGCCTACCACCGAGAAACAACACGTTGGCATAGATAAAGCATACTTTATCTTTAAAAAATGCTTATTAGAAAGTACATTAACATCTAGCTGCGAAACAGACACATCAGTTTAATATAATAAACTGGTCAATCAAATAATTTATAAATAATGCAGGATTAAATAAAACCTTGGAGCGAACCGAAATAGGCGGTGCAGTATCTGTTATCTATACTATTATATAAAGCTGAAGAGTTTGTTTGTTTGTGCGCGCTAATCTCAGGAACTACTAGTCCGATTTGAAAAATTCTTTTTGGGTTGGATAGCCCATTAATCCAGGAAGGCTTTAGGCTATATAACGTCACGCTGCGACTAATAGGAGCGGAGCATAACTAAACCAGGCGAACGAAGTCGCTGGCGGCCGCTAGTATAGAATAAATAATCTGAATTCCTGAATAATATCGTGTAATATTCCTATTCAATAATGAAAACAATAGCTTTTACCTTCGAAATACATTGTCAATACACCGAATCATTGTCGACCCAGTAATTTTTTGTTTTTCGAAATAACTTAGAAAATCAAAGGATGCATTTTAGTGCCTGCTCCATAAGCAATACATTCACCGCAGAGCTTATAACATGAAGCCAGTTGGCACGTTTTAATTAGCAATATATTTAACCGTTCCTACAAATAAAAGGATACCCGACGACATCGCCAAAGCGTATGCGTGCATAATGTGCATCCTTAGTGGCATGCCCTAAATTTACTTTCCAATGCTGTGAAGTAGATATTGCAGTTTGCATAACAATTCAATTTTATCCTGTTAAGGTCCATGAAATCTATATAACCCCTTGCTAAAAGATACATTACTTTTAGATAAGAGATGAATGGGATAAAAGAAAACAAATTTATTAGAATACTATTTGTATTGTATAATGTAAAAGCACTTTCCAAGTTTGTGAATGTGAGGCACCATGGACTATGGTTTGTTTTTTTATATATATATATATATAACTTGTTTGACATTACGAGCATGGCAGTTGAGAGTTTGTCATGCTCACTCACATGTCTTGCTGATGGTGGCGCGTGTTGTTGGGTCATTTGGTTCCCTTCAAAATGGTTGAGCTAAGTGGGGCTGATGCGCGCGTCATGCTCGTGAACGGGGGCCGTCAGTGGAGACTGGTCATCTCTTAGCTGCCAGTGGGCTTGATTAATTTTCTATCTTTTCGTTATTTTTTATAATTATACATTGTGCTCACATGATAGAAGCAACAGAAATATGTAACGAAGACATGTAATCCATATTATGATTTTAAAAGAGTGTCCATGGAGTTTCTTGCACGTTCTTCTCCATAGAGACCTACGCTTTGGAACGTGCAATTTAGCTTCATTTTTTCTTGGAATGACCGACATTGACTATTCAAAAGCACCAACTGTTGGTTAATTTGAAATAAACAATTTTGATTTTGATTTATTGATACTTAAAGGTAAAACTAAATTCACGAACTGATGGTGTGGAAATCACGTAACGCGTCCCTTGTGGCTGTTACGAGAATGCCTGGCTAACTTGATAGCTCAATGCGAACTGAACTAAATAACTAATTAATTTGAAATGAAATGTGGCGTGTAGGTGCTGTAATACTGCTGAATTGCATAATTGCGGTTACACAATACAATATCAAACACAATATAAACAGCAAACGACTTTGCGACTGTTTTCGAAAGCACTGTTATATTTCAATATTATTAACGCACCACTTCAACACACGCTTCAAAAATGTTCTCATAATTGTTTGAATGACTTTGCAGTTCTCAATCTAGATGTAAAAGAAAATTAAGACTCCAGTGAAGGCGACAAACCCGAGTCTCTATCCAATCTAGGTAATTAATTAAACTTTCATGAGCACGCTGTATTTAAGCAATTAACTAAACGAGAGAATCTAATTTATTTAAGACCTTTAGCGAACTGTGAACTATAGGACACAGGTAAAAGTTCCAGCTGAGCTGCCGTAAGTAGTGTACGATTTTAGAAAAGCAACTCGAGTCAAACGGCATAATATAAAATGGAACTTCCATTTTCCACCTCGATAGGCTCGCAATTTATTTAATGGCGCTGATTAATTTTGGCTCAATTCATGGATTGAGTCATGTCGTATTTGTTTTCGATTTCATACATACCAAACCTACACCTGCTGTGTGTCAGTAAATTGTATAAATAAATGTTCTTCAGTTGTCGGTACATTAATTCTTAAGACACATAGGTCAAGACTTTAAGTGGTTTTTACAATAGACTTGAGAAATTTAAATTTTAAATAAGGTATTTATATTGCATTGTAATATTGTTAGTTGCTGCGGTGTCAGTAAAATAGTTGGTTGACTTACTTTCTCTTTTGTCTTATTAGACACTATAAATTCGGTTAATTAGTATAAAATATAGTATTAGTATAATTTATGCAAATTAGTCGTGATGGCCTAGTGGTTAAAACACCAGCCTCTCAAGTATGAGTGTGCGAGTTCGATTCCAGGTCAGGCGAGTACCAATGTAACTTTTCTAAATTATATGTACTTTCTAAGTATATCTTGGACACCAATTACTGATTATAACGTGAAGGAAAACGTCTTGAGGAAACCTGGACTTTATGTCTGAAATCGCCAACCCGCATTGAGCAAGCGTGGTGATTACGGTCAACCATTTTCTGTATGAGAGGAGTCCTGTGCCCAGCTGTGGGACAATAAAAAGGTTGATGATGATGATGCAAATAAAAATTTGTTTATAACATAATAGGTAGGTATGTTATATTGAAGTAGGTATCTCACGCACACAAAAATATAAAAAAATATATATTTTAATATATATATTTTTTTTTTATACAGATTGATATACATATATCTGTCTACAGATATTAAATTCTACGTCTTGTAAGCTGCTCAAAAGGGATTAATTAATTATTTTTACGACGGACCTTGTATGTTACTAGATGTCTGCTGGATCAAATTGTGTCAGAGATTCATTCTGAATCCTTTCTCAACGAATCTCAATTATTTCCCAGGAGAAATGTTATGACATGCATAATATTGCAAATTGAATTTCCAAATTAAACACTAAACTTCACTTAAAATTCAGTGAAAAATAAGCTTATTAATGAAATATCCGCACATTTATTTCTTCTTTTTATTTTCTTGAGAATGTTTTTATTTCGAATATTTAATCTTTGCAGTCAGATATTGTATTTTTTCAAGAAAAATTAGTATATGGAAAGCAATGTAAATAAGGATATTTAAGCGAATATGAACGGAAAAATATATAGGTACGGGATTATTTATTAAAGAACACCACATATTATATGTAACATCTACTAACATAGTTTTAAGACCTTTATAACTAAAAATTATCATGGATGTACTAACACCAGTGTTTAGGTTGTGTACCTATGTATATATCTACTAACAAAATGGATTTTATGATACCTTTGAGAAATAAATGAAAAATGTAAGTTTTTTTTTTTTTTTTTAATAATTATAAACTAGTGCTTGACTGCAATCCCGTCTGGTGGTAAGCAGTGATGCAATCGTTGAGTGTAAAGCGCACTAGTTTATTAAGCCTATTCACTTAAAAAACTTTAGAATACGAAGGATGACGGCAGTTGCAGTATTCATTATTAGTTCACTATTAAGAAAAGGTTGTACATGTCTTATAGTTGTATCCCTCGGGATAAATTACATACGGTACAGTACATAGTTATCTTGCTATTTCGACTCATTTGCCAAATATGTGAAAAATATATATTATTAATTTTTGGAAAAATAACTTTAATTGCTTCACATCAAAGTTGAGTTTACGCCACAACTTCTAGTTGCTATTTGTTTAACTTGGTGGGTGGGGATGTGCAACACTGCGTACATTTACTATTCATGAAAACGGTCCATAATTGTCTCATTAGAAATCTATCTACTATGTAAATGAATACTGAAATAATTATACGTACATATTTTCCTTCATTAGCACAGCTGTTTACTCATATTATATAAAACGGTCCAACTGAACTGCTTTTAAATTGTATTTTTTAAACACAGTTATTAACTAAGGTAACCCTTCTTTATAATTCGATCGCCATACCGAAATCAAACAATAAAATTAATTAATCAGATATTCAAATAATTAACAATAATAAAAACTTTGTGTTTTTCCGTAACCAAGTAATTTATATCAAGAGCAGTAAATTCGCAGCTATTATCACTCTGTAGTTTGGCAGGGCACCGAATATCCAAAAATAGATTTTACTAGCTACTCCCCGCGGCTTCACTAGCATAAGTATCGATCCCGAAAATATCGGCCCGGCTATAAACTACCTGTTTGCCAAATTTCATAGGAATACGTTTAATCTTTTTTGCGTAAACGAGTAAAAAACTTCCATACAAAATCCTCACAAACTTTTTCATATAAAACATTAGCAGGATAGTAGATAGCCGGCGAATTGTAATGCTTCAAGCTTAGATGTCAAAGAACAAACAAATTAAAGATGTACCTACATAACATCAACATCTCAGCGTTAATTCCAGTCGCATCCGAAGCTTTTTCAGCTTTGGAGTCTGGGGTCCTCTTTACCAGTCTAACTGCTGATTTTGGCTAAACTTTGAACTACCGGTATTCCGGTAATTTCCATGAAACCACTGCCGTCTGCTCTCCACAACCCGAAGGCGATATCGAAGCATTGCAGTTAGACCAATTATTAAACTTTTGAGGGCTCCAACAACCCGTAACGACTGCCATCAGATGTTCGTATGACAACCGAAACCAACGGCTTAACGTGCTTTCCGAGGCACGACCAGACCAGTGCAAATATTCATATTCATGCATACAAATATTTGCCCTGTGCGGGGATCCAACCCGCGCCTCCTTGAGCAGCGGCCGCGTTCGATACCGCTACGCCACAGAGACTGTCATAAAGAGAAGAAGTACCTACATAACATTTTAACAAAATAACTTCGCGAAGAAGCTGCTTATAAACTAAAAACATTTATTTAGTTCATTATCTGACACTGTCGCTGGGCCTTCGTTTCTTAAAATACTTAACCTACTATTGTAATTATCTGAAAATAGAGATTGGCAGATTTTCATTAACACTAAATCAACAAGAACAGTTCTTGTTCTGTATGAAGAACTTTTAAAATTGCTCTACGCTATTAATTAATTACACAACCGCATGAGAAGATATAATATTTCATTCGTTTCAAAAAATCCTTCATCAAAGTCAATATAACACTAACAAACACCTAGGCAGAACTTAAGTACTACCCAGAGTTGACCAGGTTGACTACCCAGGGGTAGTTAATCCATACTAATATAATAAATGTGGAAGTATCTCTGTCTGTCAGTCTGTCCGGCTTTCACGTCAAAACTACTGAACCGATTGTAATGAAATGTAGTACACAGATAGTCTAGAGCCTGAGAAAGGACATAGGCTATATACAATCCCGCTATGACCAATAGGAGCAGAGAAGTAACAAAAAATGTTGCGAAAACGGGAGCAAACGCGGACGTACATATTGCTCCCATTATTTTAACAGGCGCATTTTATATCAACACGCGGACGGAGTCGCGGGCAACAGCTAGTAGCATAAATAAATCGACACTGCACTAGCTTCTACTCGAATTTTCCGGTGACCAAAACATAGTACGTAAATGTAAAGCCTAGTACAAGTATATCGACCACGAAGTAGGAGGGAGAGGTCATAAACCTTGATGCGAAATACCTGGTATTAAAGCTACTTCATCCAAGCTAGGCAAGTACTCAACGTAAACATTGATAGCCTATAACGAATTCCCATTTTGCCCTATCTACATCTGAACAAGTTTACTTAGCCTCAGGTCAAATAATAAATGCATCCTGTTATGTTTCATGAATTAACCCATTACGAATCTTAACAAAAGTGTTGACAAAAATAATCGTATCTACAATTTTCTATCACCTAAATGTCAATGACATTTATTATTCTAGATATGTGCTAGGCTTCAACGCATCGCAAACATTTTTCTTCTTTTGTTGATCACAAAATAAATGTGCTCAATATATAGGCTCAATATGAGATAATTAGTATTAGTATGAGGTAATTAGCAGTCTGTCAAAAGTATTCATTAAAACTAGAAAACAAACAATCTCTGATAGTGTAGTCAATTTTAATAGTATAAATTTTCTGCCTGAATAAGCATCACCTGAAAAGCCTAATGGAATTCTGAAATCCATAACAATGTCTCTACATACATCAAACCACAAAATAATGACTGATTGAAAACGTGGGAAGTTCACAAAAGGGCGATAATAAGTAAGTTCGTACATTTAAGAAACCGCAAAAATAAATTGTGTTTGGGGTTGTTTTTTTACAATTATATAATAGTACGAAGAATTTAGATAAATGAACTTATTAAACCTTCGTAAAATTATTAGATAAAATTCAATAGGTATAACAGTTTTAAGTTACGTTACACTAACTGACTTTATATTGCTACACGATACAAAGTCAGTTTGTGTAATAACTTTTGGTTATATTACATCCATAAAATTATAAATCTTATGTTTATTCTCCATTAACCCAGTCTTATAGCCATATGAACAACGTACTTGGTATATAATGTTTCGTTTTAATTTATCCATTAAGGTTTTTTTTAAATATTTTGTATGAAATACTGGTGTCGTCATTTTCATGACGGTCGGTATTATAGCGAAACTGTAACTTAAACAGCTTTCCAATTACTTTCTTTTTGTTTTCTATTACTCTCTTATATTAGAACCGTTACGATTTGGTCGGCTTCCAGACAAAACAAAGCCACTCAATATATAATACTTACTTATAACATTTTTACACCTGTATAAATCCGTTGTAGCCAACAACTCAATATGATTTCATGTCAAGCCTATTTTTAAGCTTCAATCCATACTAATATTGTAAATGCGAAAGTATCTCTGTCTATCTGTCTGTCCGGCTTTCACGTCAAAACTTCTGGACCGATTGTAATGAAATTTGGTACACAGATAGCCTAGAGCCTGAGAAAGGACATAGGCTATAAAACATCCCGCTATGACCAATAGGAGCAGAGCAGGAACAAAAAATGTTGCGAAATCGGGAGCAAACGCTGACGTACATATTGCTCCCATTATTTTAACAGGCGCTTATTTTATATCAACTGAGCTCTTTCGATTCGAAGCTTACGCGGGTGAAACCGCGGAACACAGCTAGTGATAAAATAAGGCAAAGAATATAAACTTTACTACATAAGTAATAGGGAAGTATCCAAGATATGAAAATCAAAAAAATAATACCTAAGTCCGTCTTGTAGATAATTAAAAATATTAAGACCCGTATTTTTTATTTCGTCGAAATTACCAAAATCTACTGAGATATAGCGTATTAAAATTGCGGAGTGGGGGCTAATTACGTGGTATAGTTTGTACCATGGCGTGACGTCATGCGCCATTTCAAATCAATATATCTTCCTAAGTATTTGAATGAAAGAAAAAAATAAAAAATACGTGTTCAATATTTTTTATAAATCTATCTGATGGACATTTA
The DNA here is from genome assembly GCA_017933935.1 of Sesamia nonagrioides. Lineage (NCBI taxonomy): Eukaryota > Metazoa > Arthropoda > Insecta > Lepidoptera > Noctuidae > Sesamia > Sesamia nonagrioides. The sequence goes on from JADWQK010001341.1 coordinate 1,657,264, forward strand.
ATTATTTTTTAGGATACAACCCAATACTTACCTGTTCATCATTCATCGTGGCATAATATTACAAGATATAAAACAGTCAATAATAACATAGACTGGTGTTTATTATCTCACTGCAGAACAAAAATCTCTTCTTGCAAAGAAAAGGCACGAGCATTGATCGTGCAAATATAAGATGTGTTACGAAAATCGTCACGATGTGGAACTGACGGATCCAATCTAATGATATTAAATAAATAAATCAGCTTGTGTGTCAGGCTGGCAGGGTTAAGGCCTCCTTTTACCTTTTTCCACTCAACACGATCCTGCACTAACATGGATCAATGCCGCCTTAAGGCGTCAAGCTCGCCCTGATATCTAAGCCAATAAGCAGCGATGGCAGGTTCGCACGAGAGGGTGGCTGGTATTGGGTGTGCTTGAAGAGAAGAAGGTTGGAACCCCCGTGCGCGCTTTCTTGCCAGGATCACGGGTTGTTCGAAAGAGTTACCGCGGCCCCTGGCATAGATCCATGGGTTGAAATATAATGCAGGTAAAAGTAAATTCATGGTGTTTGGTGCTAGTTTGCTGAAGAGTGTGCCTCCTGTATTTATAGATAAAGCACCGCTTGAGAAGGTGTTGCAAATTAAATACTTAGGTCACATTCTTACAGCTGACCTGAAAGACGATCTGGACATTGAGCGGGAGCGGAGGGCGTTGTCAGTTAGGGGTAATATGATAGCGCGTAGGTTTGTGCGCTGTTCGAGGGAGGTAAAGATAACGCTCTTTAGAGCTTACTGTACGTCCCTCTACACGTGCCGCCTGTGGGCTGATTATACCCGTGCAGCATATAGCGCCCTCCGCGTCCAGTTCAATAATGCGTTTAGGGCGGTGCTGAGGCTGCCTCGCCACTGCAGCGCCTCGGGCATGTTCGCAGAGGCTCGTACCGACTGCTTTCACGCCACAATGCGTAAGCGGTGCGCGTCTCTGGTGCACAGAGTGCGGGGCAGCGACAACACCGTCCTCGCGATGATTGCCAACCGACTGGATTGTCTGTACATCCAGCAATGCTGCGGCAGACATATTACTGCCGTGTGAGGTTCTTGTTTGTTTTAGTTTATAAGTTTGTGTTTTATTTATAAGTCTCTTTTGTTGTTAACTATGGATATTTTCTGAAATAAATGATTTGATTTGATTTGATAGGCAAATGAAGGACACGAGAGGGGTTAGTAGTCAGTCAGTATTCTCGGTGGTAGGCCATAACATCGGCTGCCCACAGATTTTACCACCCACCAGACAAAGTCTTGCCGCCAAGTGATTCGTCGCCTTCAGGCATGATGTCTGGTGCAGCCGTACGGAGGACGGGTCTGAGCAGTTGTGTTGTGACCTGTGCCGGATTGGCCTGTGCATCAATATCCCTCTAGCGCAGCATCCTTGGTTATTGGGTTTAACATTGCATCACCTCGCTCATTTGCTGTCTTCTTTCCTATTCACTATTTTTTTGTAGTGTATAGGCTCTTAATAAACTAGCGCGCTTTACCATCAACGATTGCATCACTGCTTACCATCAGGCGGGATTGCGGCCAAGCACTAGTTTATAAATATATATTTAAAAAAAGTTAAAGTCTGACACGCCCTCTTAATACTTCTTTCGCTCCACCCAGACCGGAAGTAACTATTTGATGATATTCACACAAGAAATCTACGTCTGAGTTTGCCATGAAGCCTTTGGACGTTTTCGTATGCTAGTTTCCATTCTGAAAATTATGAAACGAAAATTTGGATGAATCCCATGATGTCTCCCATTTACTTATGCATGTAACACTAGTCACAAAGGGCAACTGATGGGCACAGGATACTATTGTGACGTTACCCTCAAGGTCATCCGTATGCTCTGATGATCTATGTCAATATACCACTGCATATTGACGTTCTACGGCAACCTATTTTATTGCTGTCGACAACTGTGTACCACAATATTAATGTAGCTTCAAACAATTATTTCAATTTAGTAACAAAATAATAGTGGTGTTAATGAAATGTACATTTCATTACTGTTAGGGCTGTTCTGATTGTCTTCCACGACACCAGGCTCATTACACATTCACAATCAGCATACAGACACAGCTCTCAACTTTAACGCTAAGTTTCAACGCCCTAGGGACATCTTAGCGTTGGGAACTGTGTTTAGCAGGAAACGTATTCATCCAGGGTGGGTTACCCTGGTTGAATACGTTTCCTTCTAAACACAGCACTTTTTAATAAAATATAACTAATTTATAATAGTATGACAGTTTTTGACGATACTGTTTATTACGTTACCATGACAACCTTTCTTTCGGGTTTTTGGCGGGAAGCTAAGATGAGTGTCACGCACATTTTTCATTGGACTTTTAAATTTTTATAGTATCGTTTACTAAATAAAAACCCGTGATTTATGTAGTAAAAAGTGCATTCAGTGAATAATTCATAAAGAACAGTGAAATATTGTAGCATAGTGGCCACATCATGGCTTTGTACCAAATCTTCCTCCTAGTGCTCTTTTTCGACACGAATAATTCATTACGTGACATTGGCTAAATGCACAAACCGTGCGAAGCCATAAGAGAAAGAAAGAAGAACTTTTGAAGATTTTTATTTTACTTGAAATTGGCACAAAGTCATACGTAGTGCCACACTACAAAAAAAACCTTTTTTTTTTTTTAATTATTGAAGGCTTGTTATTTTTTAGCTGATTAGGCATCCAAACTCCTTCATATTAAGAAATGATTGCAGGCCAATGTGGTTTTTCAAATTTAAATGTTATGCGAGGCTACATCATAAATCTATGTAGAGCTATCGTCAGTTGAAGTTTGCCTTCCAAAAAGGAACCTTCCAAAAAGGAGTCTCCTGGCGTTGCGGAAAATAATCTGAACACCGCCTAACAGTAATGATATGCTTATTCTGACCTACAGGAATGAAAGCAAATAAATGCATTAAATTACATATGTATTATCGATCAGGAATAATGTACCCGTAAAATACTGAGGTAGTTATATGTTCTTGTAATAAAAATATTACTCGTAGCCAGGTGTCAATATGTGTGTTGTCCTCTTAATTGTTTTCTTCTTCTCTTCTTCTTCAGCCTATAGACGTCCACTGCTGGACAAAGGCCTCCCCCAAGGCTCTCCACGCTGACCGGTCTTGTGCTGCCCGCATCCATCGGCTTCCCGCGACCTTCACCAGGTCATCGGCCCACCTTGTTGGGGGCCTCCCTACGCTGCATCTCCCAGTACTCCCAGTAGTCTTAATTGTTTTACGACTTTTAAAAACAATTCCAAAATAAGCCGCCAAGTGCAAGTCGGACTCGTCTTTGGCCGTACACGAAGAGTTCCCACTTTTTTTAAAAAAATTTATTAAACGCCGATATTAACACGTATGGAAAATTGTGTTGGATGCGGTTTAATGTCCAATTTCTTTTAATATTCATTATTTCTTGTTATAGCGGCCATAATAATACATCCTTACGGTTCAAATACAGCCCTGTTACGAGAAAAACAACTACGAAACCTGTACTATTTCAATGTTTATCTAATCTCGCATACTTTATCCACTTGAGAGGGTTGTATTAAACTCGTTAATCTAACCTACATCTAACTAAAGAGCCCGATTGTTCAAACTAACCCAAACAAGTAGGCAGGTTTCAGTGCGGTTTTCGACCACATAAAACGATCATGGACGTTATTAACATAATATAACGAGAGCTGTACATTATGTACATTATATTGCCAGTCGTGAGGCATAAAGTCATGGTGGTTAAAACACCAGCCTCTCAAATATGAGTGTGCTTGTTCGATTACAGGTCAGGCACCAATGTAACTTTTCTAAGTTATATGTACTTTCTAAGTATATCTTGGACACCAATGACTGATTATAAGTTGTAAGACGAAATGTTTTTCTTGTTCCAAAAGGTACTCTATGTGCTGTGTATACATATATTCTATACAATTGGGGGTAGAGTCAAAATATACGCAAAGTTATATTTCCACAGCTAAAGTTACTATTATCGATCATAACTATTGTATGTTTGCACTTTGTTCACGACCTAGCTATAAATCAGGAGACTTGCCGCCGATTTAGCTCCGAGGGGAATGTGACTTACAATTGGAACAATCTGTCGCAAAATACATACGGTTAAATTAAAAGTTAATGTTATATTGTGAAGATGAAAAGCTGCTATTTGATTAATAAGGAAAAAATGCTCTGTTTCCACGGAAAGTCTACTTAAAGGTGTAAAAATTATGACATTAAGTACAAAATATTATATCGGTCATACGACCACCTCCTCAGTTAATATACGTGTCGTTTTATTGTATTGCTTGAATTGTTGCTCGCATAAAATTCTCCAAATTACTGATTTCTGCTTCAATGTTGCCTTTACTACAACTAACGTTTAATGCAAGCAACGTTTGTGTTGCGGTAAACATGAGATTTCAGAACGAAGTCTGGCTCCGACAGATTTGGCGAATTGTCGGAAGAGTTCAAAGCGCCAAAACGGAAGATCAGACAGCCCCGAAATTGCTGGTTCTAAATTTCCGTTGCTGGCTCTGTTTCATTATCAACTAATCTCTATCTAACTACATCAAATCGCATGACACATTGACATTATGATTGAACAAATAAATCAACTCTGCATTCTGAAAGCTTTCGCGGAATCTTAAGCAGCTAAAATATTATATTCAGTTCACGTTTAGTTCAATTTCATCTTCCAACTTCGACGATAAGAAAAATGTTTAGTTTAAAAAGAATACTCTATTTAAACAACTTTAAACGTTTTCTTTTAATTATATTCAATTCCTACACAAGCTTCCAGTTTATTATTAGCATCTGCAGGATCAAAGAGCAGCTTTAGCTTCTCCTATATAATGTACATAATAAAGAGAAATTCTATTTCATTCTTCTCTATTATATAAGATTTTTGAAAATAAAACTGCATTTTATGAACAAAGCAATACTCTCTTAATTGAAATGATGCTGAAGCATTTCGTAACACAATAGTGAAAGAACGGTCGCAAACAAATTAATGAATCGTGCAATATGGAAGCAAAAAATAAATAATTAATTGATAGGCCACCTGAACTCGTCCTATTAATTGTCAAAACAACTGTGTGTAAATTTAGTTCTTTTTTAAGGTCCCATAGGCTTGAAATATTATTTAATGTGGGTCAATTAACTAACAATCTTGTTTTGGACCGGTGACGTTTATTCAAAAACTATAGTGAAAACTGACCTTGAGGAGAACATTCAAAATAATGTAATATTAAATATTTTAAAAAATCTTTCTCTAATCTCTCTTATACCTATACTCGTAATATATTATATTCAAGTTTAAATAAGGTCACCCCTGAGTATATATGTATGTATAACATAAAAATATGTGTAACTTTAATCCAACTGCGTATCTCGAGGGAAAGCTGACAGTTTGATTAAAAGTTTAACTTAAGGCTGACTTCAATCGACAGAATTTTTTTAAATCGTGAATTGTCGTCAAACCTCTCTAGTATGGCAGAACTGTCAAAAATTTAAACTTATTCCTGTGATAAAATTATCTGACTATGGAAAAATCAGCAGGAATAATAAATTGTAATTATTTGTGATGATTAATTAAATACGTTTTTTTTTTTATTATATTATAAACTAGCGCTTGACCGCAATCCTGCCTGATGGTAAGCAGTGACGCAGTCGTTGATGGTAAAGCGCACTAGTTTATTAAGAGCCTATTCACTCTAGCCTTGAAGACACTCAAATTGTAGTCCGACGGAAACACCGCCGCTGGCAAACTATTCCAGTCCCTCGATGTACGCGGTATAAAGGAGGAGGCGAAACGCTTCGTCCGGATCGTAGTGGTGTTAACAACGTAAGGGTGGAAACCAGCCGTACGACGGGTCGTCCGCTGGTGGAACGGAGATGGGGGAATTAAATCATGCAATTCCATCGCACACTCCCCGAAATGCATCCTATAGAACACCGAAAGGTTGGCTACTCTACGCCTGTGCTCTAGGCTTTGGAGACCGACTCGAGTTAGATCAGGGTCACCAATCAGCCTCTTTGCACGTCTCTCCAGTGAATCCAAAGTGGCCAGGTGACACTTGGCAGCACCAGCCCAAATGTGGCTGCAGTACTCGTACGTTTACTTAAGAGATAATTTTTCCTTTCGTGTACAAAGTAAAAGACTTCTATAGCTTTTAAAATTAAAATCGAACAAGAAAAGTAGTAGCAAAAAATGGTCCCTAACAAAGACATGCGTAATTTTATTTACTTTAAACTGTCTTAAATTCTTATTCATATTTTTGATTTGAAAAAATCCAAAGCGTCTATGTTGCTAACGCAATAATTAATATGGTAAATCTGTCAAATGCTTTGGATAAAGAAGCATGCATGTGGGGTTATTTTTGATGTAAATAACCTAATAGAATACATAATAAAATATGTAAGTATTTAGTCTATATGAAAATTAGAAAAAAAGGATTCCATGATTGTGTCCATAACAAAATATGTTTATTTACATGATCTGAACATCTCGTCGAAGTTAACGTACATCGCTCGGATCACAGCTTTTTTGTACCTGCATTTAATTTCGCAACGAACGTGCAACAGCACGTTAAAAATCACAATTGATCTCGCGTCTGTTGCACAAGCTTATTGAGTTTCATAACAATAGAAAAAGTAATAATTATACGTGAGATTAAAATGTTGAAGAAACCATTTCTGGACGCCAAACATTTAGACTGCCATGAACGTTAACCCTTTCTCGATTCCAAAGAAAGCTTCTGGAAAGACGTGGTCCAAGGAAACTTCCCTACAACACATCTGCTTCTTTCAATACATGTCGGAACTATTGATGTTACGAGCACAGCTGCTGCACACATTCACCCTAATGAATGAGATCACTTATTCATTATTGAACGGCAAACCAAAAGGTTTCTACGTGAGCCATAAAAATAGGTACCTACACAATACAAAAAGGGTTTTCTGTAAAGAAAAATCTTTGGGACGGCCTTCTAAAGTATTATCAAATAACTACATATTATCAAATAACAGTCAGAAATTAATTTGAATAGTTAAATTTCTTTCTTTGTGCTTAGAGCTTTCAGCGTTTAACGGTATGTGTTATGTACCATTTGATTTGATTTCAATGGGGCTTATAAGAAGGCTGAAAGGGCAATGAAGAGAATAATTTTTTTATGATTTATATGTATATCATACCTAAATGCCATCCATACCACCAATAAACCTGAAGATTTTTACTTAAGTAAACGCGGTAATCTCTGGCACTACCAATTTAAAAAATAGGATTGGTCTTAAAAGCTCATTTCTTAACAATTTTTACCATCAAGCTAATGCCCTTAGGAACCGTACAGAAATATAACGTCAGAATGAACGTTAAACGAAAACAGCGCGATCAGGCGATACGATCGGTCGGTGGAACAAGATACTTCAATTTCAACAATGTATGCTATGTATAATTCAGACTCTATTACAGAATTATACCATACATACCAACATATACATTATAACATACCTACATACCCAGCCCATAATTTTCCCACTATTGGGACACAGGCCTCCTCTCGGTAAGAGGGAGTGGGCCGTAATTTAACGCGCTGGCCCAGTGCGGGTTGGTGGATGTCACATGTCTTCGTAGTTTTTGCTCTAGGACATGCCGGTTTCCTCGTGATGTTTTTCGCGCAGTGGTGATGAAATAATTTACAGGAAGTAAAACGCCTGATAGGGTTCGTACCTACTACCTACAACTTGTAAGTAGCGGCGGACAGCACTAGGCCACCAATAAACACTATAACAAACGTGTAAAACTATGAATCATATCATACTAAAAGCTTACTCTGATACCTAATAGCCATTTATTATGAACATTAAGATTACTGTAAAGTGAAAACGTGCAACATTATTGCATCATCATGAACACTATATAGACTTGCTTTTTCACTATCTACGATCTAAATACCACTGTGTACCAGTCACGGACGCTTCTACGTCGCAAAGACAACCTTTGCTATTCAGTCTGCTGTTCTAGTCGACTCTGTAAACCTATGTTTTCTCTCAAAGCTTTGCCTAAACTGGTATGACTTTAATCAAGCCTTAGGTTGTGGGTATACCAATATCCTTGGAGTACAAGTTGCTGCCTGAAGTGTGTAGATATGTAAATGAATAGGGGTTTTATGTCAGGGCATGCTCCTTTAAAATTGGAAGTACATCTAGCCAATTTTGGTAGGTTTTATTTGCAATTTCGTTTTCTAACAATGTTCGATATATTTTCATGTTAACGATCCTGTAATTGGTTGGCGAAAAAGTAAATAAATTGGCATAAGTGATGACTTCCCTATGAAATGGCCTCTCATTTTTTTGTAAAGGAACAGTAAATATGTCAGTAATTAATAATTCACTTGACGTGCTTGAAAATTTATAATTTAATTGTAATTGCATTATTTTTTACTCGAACTTTAATTTTTAATGTAAAATCTATACTAATATATAAAGCTGAAGAGTTTGTTTGTTTGTATGTTTGTTTGTTTGTGCGCGCTAATCTCAGGAACTACTGGTCCGATTTGAAAACTTCTTTTTCCGTTGGATAGCCCATTAATCCAGGAAGGCTTTAGGCTATATAACATCACGCTGCGACCAATAGGAGCGGAGCATAACTCACTCCACGCGAACGAAGTCGCTGGCGGTCGCTAGTAAAATATAATAACCATCCTAAATTGGTGAATGTAAATGATAATTCTGTTACAAGTAGAAACAACCTACAAATCCTACTATATGGTACCTAAACAGCTTTCAAATTACACATTATTTATACCTTAAACTCAAAGCAATTATTTCAAATAAACCCATTATGAACGATATCAAGGGTACCTACTGGGAACGTTAACCACATTTAATAAACACAGCACCCTCAATATCATTCTAACAAAAGGCTTACAGATACAAATGCCACGTCCTTTAAATTTTGTTACGAACATTTGATCGAAATTCCAATTCTCCACTGAGACTAGTGGCAATCAATCCCATTAATTTGCAAACTATATAAATTTGTTCTGATGTAAAGCTCAATCTATACAGAGAGATAAGACGTTAGAAAATATAAGAAAAGTGCGTCGAATTGGCAAGTTACACAGCTTTAACCCGTAAGATTGATTTTCTAACCGCTATGTATGGCACTGACATTGAAACAAAAAGGTTTTGTTATCATACCAATCATAACATCGTACCCAACAGATTCCTCTGATGAAAGAATATTTTCAAATTTCCTCCCGTTGCGTTTGTTTCTTCCATCCTGTATAATTTTAATTGAATGCAATATGGCTGACGACGCGAACGGCGGACTCGGACCTCGTTAATCGATATTAAATAGATTTACCATTAATCGATCAACTGATGAGGAAGTGACTCCAATTTAGGCCTCGCTTCATTATGGAAATACCCAACTAAAAATTGCTTTTAGCATATTACTTAATAAATTGAGTTTTATCGATATTTTTAAAAAGTGTCTAACATTATAGATACATTTTAATTTAAAGCTAAGTTCACTGACCCAAGATATTTTAAATTCAATTATATTTTTAATACGCCCCATATAAACAAACAGTATTTGCCCAAATACTAAAGTATTTGGTCAAATATTACTTACTTTACTTTCATTGTTTGTCTACCGAAACAACTAGGCCACGTCTACAAACTTTTATTACATTGGTCAAATCAAACTGACAGTGACAATAGGGCGGTAAAGACAAACATAGATGTTTCGCTCATTAATTTATAACCACACTTGGATAGACAATCAACCATCATGCTTATCAAAGATTTTGACAAATAGAAAACTGACAAACAATAATTCTTTGATGTTATTCATTAATAAATCTTCAAGAATTTATTGATATTAACTAAATAGGTAATAGGGTATTTGACTAAAAAAAACTAATTAGTCCGTCAGTCAGATTTCCAAAATATACTAGACACATATTTTTTCTTTCTTCATATAAACAAAAAATGAAGACGACACAGCGCGTTGAAAACTCGTGTGATGTCACTGCACGCTACACTTTTTAGCGGCCAGCGACGTCACCAGCCACCGCTCCTGATCTTTGATGCCTTTTATATTTGTCAATTTTTATTGATTTGATAAAACAAAATATACGTGTCTAGTATTTTTTGGAAATCTGACTGACGGACTAATTAGTTTTTTTTTTTTTTTTTAGTCAAATACCCTATTCATGAGAAAGGCATCTGATTAGGTGTAATAACCTACCACTGCAACTAAGAGTCACCTTTTCGCCAAATCAATTGGCTTAGTCGGGTACAAACTTAAAACCATGTGGGGTTAACCACAAGAAGTTGAAACCGACGACTTGAACCTATGTATATCGGAGAACGTAAACTGCAAAATGGGTTCACCATACGCTCGACTAAACTTAGAACCGACTACAGCTATGTCAGCCACGCTTTTCCCTTTAGCGGTAAGATACGGTGCCTGTAGCTACAGTGCGCTACGAAACTAGATGGGACCACAGAATTACTTTGAGCACAGACCATGGAAAAGCGATAAGGATAAATTACCACCACCTGAACCCCACGATAGTTAGAGGTTTAATTTATTTCACAAATTTCATTCCGCCAGTAATGTTTACGTACCAGTTTATGGTAAAAAGCTTTATTGCGTGGGGAGCAGAATAACTAGCCTAGAATAATATCAATACTACGTAGTCAAGGTGTTTAAAGCTCATATTTGAATGAAATAGTTATTTATAGCCTTCTCGGACTTGGAATAATAACGCCCTTATCTTTGTCTGAGCCTTTGAAATATTTCTGCCTTTCTCTCATGTTTACTTATTTATTCTTCACGATTTTATTGTTTTAATAGACGTGTTGGTAAAAAAGATCTTTTTGGTATTATTTTTTTTTATATCAGATAATTGATTTTACATGATTGTTTGTCGAGGACTTACCAATCTGGTTTCTTTTTAAGAAGAAGATTAATCGTTTACAAAAATGTAAGTAAACTTTGCTTTACATAGCGGTGATTAGACTTGCATATGAACATTAGACCCATTGGAGTAATATCGCTTAGTTAACGACCCTGGCCTTCAAACCAAAGTTTCGGTGTTGAAGGTTTTAAAATGCTTTCTTACTTCTCCTTACCTATTATACAGATTTAAAAAATATGTGGTTGTCAAAATGTTATGTTATAAGTTTTTGTGTCTTCTTAACTCTTAAGTAGCTCATTGCTGGAAAATTATGGCCATGTAATAAACCAGCTTATTGCCTAACTTGATAGGCATAACCTACTATTTTCCAATTTTTGGACAACGGACCTCCTCTTTGTAAGAGGGAGTGGGTTAAAATCCACTACGTTACTAATCTGCGGGTTGGTAGATGACACGTGTGTTTGAAATTGTAGTTCTGAGACATGCCGGTTTCCTAACTGTGTTCTTCGGCATTTTGAGAACAGTGGTGATGAATAATTCACTTAAAGTTGCGCGCTTGTTTGGGATCGAATTTACGACCCACAACTTGTAAGTAGCAGCCATCACCACTATTCCACCACTGCTGAATATTAAGCCTAATAGCCCATTAACCCTTCTGGGTTTCCATACTTCATTCACGATAGCATTACACGGAAGTTAAAAAGGTTATTTTCAGGGTGCCCCTAGCAATAAAAATACAGTAGGTATACATATGCATATATATTTTGTTTTGTTAGAGTTAAGATTGATGGTGAATTTATTATAATCAAGTTATGTATATACCATTTGTTATACTTAAATAATTTCAATTGTACCTATCTATACTGAATAATGAATTTCTGATGTTTTTAATTTCACTGCGCTAGAACTATAGTTACGTAGTATTATTTAACCATGAGTACCTGAAGTTATTTTTACAAACAAGTCTTTCAACTCATTTGTCAATTTCATTGACCCCTAACATAAAATTACCCCGTAAGTATACATATAATTGCACAAAGCTAAGTCTAATTGATAGGCTAAAGTTAAGCCTGGGCCAAAGTTCAGGCGCGCGGCATCCATCAAAGTGTCGCGCTGTTATCGCAGAACCTTCGCCACAGTGATTTGTGGCTCAGCGATTCACTTTTTATGTATAACTTGCCTTACCAAATGCCATACAAGTATGTAAAATTTACTCTTGCTGTTTTGTAGCATGGGTGATACAAAGCTCTGAAATTGATTTTACCACGATTATTCGCTATCTGCTGTAAACTTAATACCTAATCATAAAGGTTTTCATATGAAATAAGATTATTGTTAATATGTTAATTTCCTTTAAATCGTAATTGCAATTTGTAAATACATGTATTAAAACGGGCACGGCATTATAAGGCGTCAAAAAAATCATCCGCATCGCTGTCAACGGAAAATGTTTTCAAAACCTGAAACAAATTATTTAAATAGTACCGTTAAAAACCTACTGGAATACTATTTATTATTATTGTTCTCATAATGTTATAAAATTATAATAATAATTGTTGACATAACCATCCCGTATGATGAAAACCTCGTGAAAATCGAGAAAGATAAACAAATCAAGTAACTTGACTTGGCTCGCGACGTTGTCGACATGTGGGATGCAGATTCAGCAGTCATTGTACCGATAGTCGTGACAGCCAATGGCTCAATAGCCAAGAGCCTCGACCAACACCTTAGAAGGCTCTCGTTAGGCAGCTGGATCAAGGGCTTGATTCAGAAAGCAGTACATCTGGACACGGCTCGCATTGTCAGGAGGTTCCTCTCTCTGGAGCCCTGACCGATAACGATACCCGATACCGGTCGGCAACTATTTTTTATATTTAAAAAAATATATATTTCTATATGAAAATGTAATTTATATGTGTATAAAATGAAATAAAGGGAATAAATTATACAATTGCGACATTATATAAACCAATATTCACAAGTTTTTGGAGAGCATAAATTCTTCTAAAAACTTTTAAAAAAGGAGAGGAGAGTGTCCTCTCTTCTCCTTTACACTTAATCTTGAAACACGTTTTTAAATGATGCTGATTCCGAGATTGTGACACAAAATGTGATTTATAGACAGTATCTTTGTCTCAAATCATATCTCGACAAGAACTAAGATTTTTTCCATTTTAATTTCAAAAAACTTGATTGAAGTTGGAAAGGAAGATTCGGTTTCAGTGAGTTTGACTTTGACAACGTGAAAAGGGATCAAGATTGTAGTATATATCTTTATTATCAAACAACTCAATTGCCGCGGTATAGACGCTTCGTAATTCGATCTTAGGATGGTAAAGAAATTCGATCGACGATACCTGCTCTTGTTATTGGGTTAAAATGAAACAAAATCTACATGCATATCCATATGTAAGCCGGTATACAATAGGCAGCGGACATCGACTGGGGATACTGACAAGTATCGGATAGATCGAGCGTGACGAAGTTAAACCGATTTTGTTTATTGGTCGACAACCGAACGCTGTTTATTTATTTTATTCGATTCTCTAGCACCTTGTACAAACTGAACGAAGTAAATGTAAATACTTGAAACCCAATAGAGATTACGTTTTGATAAATTTTCTGTTGAAACTGTTATTTTTAGATTTTTCTTAAAGAAAATAAAATTCAAATTAGAAGCTTCTAATAAATTCTAATGTACTCTAAAAAGAAACATTCCTTGAAGCTTTTGCTACTGCAATCAGATCAATACGTAATTGAGTACTGGTCGTTAATCACTTTAAATAACACAACACAGTTACTCACACGCAAGCTCTGTAACAAACACACCATTATCTTGATAATACCCATCCTTATAATAGCAAGGTGTAGTTAATTCCGACATAAGCAACCTTTAAACAAACTTCATTTATTTAATCATCTTTCTTCTCCAATATCAAAGTTCTAGAGTGTTTGATCCAAAGAAGATTAGCTAGATAGAAAAGGTTTTACTTGTACGTGCCACACCTGATAATTGGAAACGCTTAGTGGCGGAAAGAAAAAAAAAATATAAAATAGGCACTGATATTTTGCCAAGGGAAACAACAAATCAATATCGGATATTAAACATTTGTCGCTCATAAAACAGCTAAAATTGTGTTCGTGTTTCTACGGAAACTGTTAAGAAAAAAATATACCGCGGAACAGCCGTTATTCTTGCAAAATTGCTGCGTCGGGTTTATTTTAACTTTAGTTATAATTAACTTGTCTGCGTGCATCGGGCAACTTTTATTTTTCTGAACTTATTAACAGCCATTTCAGAATATGGTAGTAAAAAGTATTTTGTATCGTCATGACATGGCGAAAGGAAATGGACTGGGCTCGTAAACCAGTGTTTACCCTGACCAGTGTCAGGGAATGTCCGGCAGGTCAAATTAGCGAGAAGAAAATTGTGTTGTCATTGTCTACAAACGATGGATGGCCATGTTTCTTGCTTTTCGAATTAACAGAGACTTTTGTTTGTGATCAGAAACAAGTGCCTGATTTTAAATTTAGAGGCGACAATAATTGATAACAATGAAAAACTGACTAAGACATAGAATTATTATGAATATATTAAATAAATCCTAACATCAAAGTAAAATTGACTATGGGTTTTGTCAATATTTTACTGAACTCATTTATATTTAAAAGTTATTTGTATAGAATGAACTAATGGATATATGCCACTGCTATTGGATGCAATGCTAGGAATAATATTAGATATATGTACTAAGTTTAATTTATTATTGCATTGTCGCCTCCACACACATGTACCTATGGTACCATGTGGTACATGCATGTACCTATAGAAGTGCTTGTGCATAGTGATGTTTTGTGACTACCAAACTCAGTCTTTTTGGCATAAAGTTTAACGGAGTTATTGTGTTTCAAGAGCTCATTTATGAGTTATATTAAACCAGTATTTTATAAACATGTAGTTTTACTGCAAAGTTTAGAGAGGAGAAAAGTAGTTCTTTTTTGGAACGATGTTATTTCAGTAGCAGTATACTGGTAGAACTCGATGCTTAACAAAATATGTATACCGCGTTAATTCGCAAATCGGCTAACTCCACATTTAGTCATTTAGTTTTTTTTCCTTGTACAAATGTACACACGATAGTATTTTATTTAATAAGTATAAAGGAGTCTACAATATAAAAAATACTAGCATATGGTGATATCTAACAACGGTATTATATATTTTCCTTAAGTAATGTATTAAAAACACAATTTTAAACTTCTATGGAGTTAGCCGATTTGCGAATTAAGGTTTCGATAAACTCTATGTGACTTTCTTTTACATAAAATAGAAATACCTATTATGAATTTTTTTTTTGCCTTTAGCTTCCTCAAAAATCATGATAACTATTTTTTTTTTTTTTACTTAAGATTGTGTGCGTGCGAGTATCGTGTAAGAAACTTCGTTTCTGACGAGGGTGACAGCGCACTTTTTTGTTTATATCAATCAATTTTGAAAAAAAACCAGCCAAGTGCGAGTTGGACTCGCTCACGAAGTGTTCCGTACCATTAACTTTAAAACCGGCAAAATATTCACGTTTGTTGTATGTCCCTTCAATATTTATTTTAATTTAATTATTTATTTTTAATTTTAACATATAACCAAATATTCTGTGAACATTTCAAGCGTCAATCTGTTTCCGTTATTAATATGGAGCAAAAGCCGGCAAAAAATTCACGTTTGTTGTATTGGAGCCCCCCTTATATATTTTTATTTTTAGTATTTATTTTAATAGCTGCAACAAAAATACATTATCTCTGAAAATTTCAACTGTTTAGCTATTACGGTTTATGAGATATAGCCTGGTGACAGATGGACAGCGAAGTATCATGAATTGGGTTCTTCTTAACTTTTAGGTATGGAACCCTAAAAAGACGTGGAAATGAGAAATACGTATTGCGTAGCATCCAATGTTTTCATTTGTATTTAGTGGCAATGGAAATTTACGGTTCTCGGGGGACCGCTGATGCATTACCGGCCTTAGAACAGTTGCTTCATTATTAATTCAAATTTTATTACGTAGCCAACTTTGTCTTTACCAGTCATGCTCATAATTCATGCAGGCATCTGATGCTTACTTGATATTAACAATTTCTGTTTTTAATCACGTCGTAGCTTAAAAGTGATTAAATATTCCCTTTTGAGTATAAGCTCTTGTAATATTATCAGTCAAGGTTTTTGTTTATTTTCTCTTTAATTCGAAGTTATTTATTTTATATTCATAAAGACAAGACAATTACGATTTTTAATTTTGTTATTTTACATAGTATTAACTTCTATAACAAATGGATGTATGAAATGTCTAGTCCACTTTGGCGGTTTTCTCATACTTTGAATGAACAATTAAAATTAAAAAATAACCTTTTTAGTGCATAGGTACCTACTAATAAAGTTATTTTTTGAAACTATAGAGTTTCGAGCTGTTGAAGGTGAGTACGGGGAACCCTCGAGCCGTGGGTTCCCCGTACTTAGCTGGTTGACCCCTCGCCCGAACTAATGGCTTGCTTATAACTTAGCCGAAGACTTAACATTGCCATACGACGTGGTAATAGTCAGAATTTACCCGCATCGCTGTCGACTAGTAATATACCCACATTAGTTTATTATTAGCATTAGTTAGGTTAGGATAATATATTTTAATAGTTTTTTAGCCCAGTTCATAATTTACAAAACAAAATTTGTTACTCACTAATAGTGCCTATTACTACATATTTATGTTCTTAAATACATCTAAGGAGTAGTTATAAAAAATTAGATGGACATTTATTCCTCCTCCTTCCTCCTTTATGTCCTCAATGATCTCCTAAACGTTTCCAAAGCTACTAAAGCTTCATAAAGGAAAAATCTTACTACTCTTGATACTAGATACAGCAATTTTATTATATTAAACAGAATAAATAATTAAATTCAGTTCACAAAATTGTATTTCCACTTCATTTTCTACTTTTTATGACTAAAAGGTACACAGCAAATCCTCAGTCTATTTATTAATTTTAATGAAATATTTTCACCTAAATGTACGCTGAGGTTAAATTCATTTAAATGAATAAATAAACTAAGCATTTTACAACAGGAATCCATCGTGTGTTTGTATTGTCGGAACCATAGAATTTTAATTAATTCGGAATCCGAGTATGACTTTTGTGATAAAAACTTGAACGATGAACCTATCAAACATAAATAAATGTTACAGCAAAATAATATTTGCCTAGTCTATTCTCAAATATGTCTGAGTCAGCTTCCAGTATACCCAGATGAAGCCAGGTTACCAGTTCTGTCATGGATCTAGCTGAGCTACACAAACTGGGTAATACGAATGGCTTAACATGCTTTCTAAGGCGCGATGTGGTTTCGATATGTCATTATAATAAATTGTTGCCCATCCAGGAATAGACCCTAGCAAGCAGCTGTTTTATTAGCCTCTATGATAAATGCTTGCCAAGTGCCACAGTAAAGGAATTTTATTGTTTTCTTTAAAGGTTGAAAAAAGAGGATTAAAATAAAACGTCTTTTCAAATTTTCTGCCCATCCATGAATTAGTAAATAAAATTACTTTTGTTAGTAATAATATTTTAAAAGCGTTAAATTACTTTATTTTACTGGAAAGTTAATTTTTTGTATTTATAGAAACCCTATGCGCTGGATGCGGGCCCCGTCAAACCATTCTTTTTGGAAATTCTTGAGGGAGATTTATGTCTAGCAGTGGACTTCATTTGGCTGAGATGATGATGATGATGATCTTGATGATACTCAAGGTCCCGTTTTGATATCATACATTTCAAGACCGAAATCTTTTTATACTTGAATTAATGATACGAATATGAACTAACACGCTAGCAATATTTGGAAAAGCATTCTACGTTATAGCAAAATTATCGAGAGCGTAGGGCAATGCTCTACGCTCTTTGTGTTCTTCTTCCTATGTTTGATATCCGAAATACCTCGGAAGCTATAACAGGCCGTTTAATATTTGTTCTGTAGCATTGTGAGATTTGCTATGACGTCAATTGTCCTAATTTAGGCAAACGCCATCTCAAATGTACTCCTTTATGCTTTTAAATTAACCAGCTTCGAGATTGTATGTGTAAAAGACGCATACAGAAATCTAATTTGGGCATCTCGGGCGTCGCATTCTCGTTTATTTATATCGTAATGCCGCGACAAAAAGTCCAACACGAGCCCGCAATGTGCGTTGCCGTCGACTCAAATAAGAAAAGTTAAGGAGAGGAATGGCGTCGCGAATAAATAAAATCTACCGCTAAAAACTGTACTGCTAATAAATCTGAATATGCATTTGTAACATAAATATGTACGTATTTTCATCTTTAAGCTCCATCGGGGTACCACTGTCTCGCACTTGACGCTCTAAACGAGTTTTCCGAAGTTCTAAGTGATATTTCTCGAATACACTATGAGTTGTGATTTCCCTCTTTACATATACGCAACTGTAAAAGATTCTCATATCAAAACCAAGAGAATCTATAAATAAGGGAATCTTGTCATTTTTATTGAATTGTGTGGCATAAATTATGACATTTTTGATGATATTTCAAGGCAAAATTGAATGTGATTGCGAGTACCCTAAAGTTAGATTTAATACATAACTTTATAACTGTCTGGAGGTTTTCAGTACTTTATATATGGATTACGCTGCTGCAGATCTGGTAGCGTCGTGTGACAGGACGTTTAGATTCCTAAAATAGGGTTGCGCAGCAGGTATGTTTTCTGGTGGAACCGACTAATTCAACGCTACAATTGCTCTTTTTGTCAAGAGGCCCTTTCACACTTGGCCCAGCATTGTTAAACTTACGTTAAATCCTAATAATATATCCCTTTATTCATAAACGTTGCTGCACAGTTAGCGCAGTGGTTGAGCTATTGACTGCTGCGTTGCGTGTCGCAGGTTCGATTTCCGCACGCAACAAATATTTGTATGACCTACAAGTAGTTGTTCCGTGTCTAGATGTTTGTGTATGTTAGTTTATATGTTTGTAAACGCACCCACGATACAGGAAAAAATCGTAATGTGGTGAAAGTTTTTTTTTTAAGTGTCAAAAAAAATGTGTCGGTAAACAGTCGCTAATCACTAGTCTAATCACTAGTAAACTAGTGATTAGCGACTGTTTACCGACACATATTTTTGACACATAAAAAAAAACTTGCACCACATTACGATTTTTTACGACACATTTTTGACGTTTGCACGTCACTTAACTTTAATCATTATTTATAACGTTAAAACGTCTAAAATGTATGGTTAAATGTATGGCTAATCACTAGTTAACTGTAAGCAACGTTTATGAATTTATAGAGGAGATAATGTTTAGAAAAAACCCTGACCTCTTAGTTTATTTCGGCATTTCTACTCAAGATCAGTAAGCTATTAAATAGGTACCGTTTACATCTAGTTTTAATATATTTACCAAAAAAATATTGAAGAGTAAAGCGTCTTCAATGATCTAGTTACACAAATAACATTTCATTTCAGAGGACATTTAAAAAACGTATAGGTATAAGAAAAGGGGCCGTAATCAAGCCTTCAAAATTAAAAAAAAATAATTTCATGAGTAAGAATCAGAATTAAAACAACTCTTATACCTACATTTCATTTCACAAATAATTATGAAATAGCATTCGATAACATTATTTGCCTACATTATAACAAATTATTGCCGCGCGTGTACAAAGGTCAGTAAGCCTTAGGTTACGAAAATCTTGAAAATTATATACCAAATTATTCCATTTCAACTTCGTCAGAAAGTTCCAACATAATGTTTAACCTCGAAACTGTGCTTAGCACGCTATATTTCACCTTGAAATGTGATTTTTATCGATACTTAGATGATTTTGTTGATAAGATCATTTTAGAACGTAACCCAAGACTTGTATACAGTATATAGACTTGATTAAAATATATGTTAACATTTTATTATGGCGAAAATGAAAGAAAAAAAGACATGTTGCATATTTTTTGATATTTATCAACGAGAGAAATTAGAGGCGGGTTGTATCATTAGTTAAAAAAATATTATATCGATTATATATTTTAATTTTATTAATTCTGATTTTTGACATTTTAATTATATTTTGACATTTAATGTAACATTTTTCGACATCCCTACTTAAATATAAATATCTTAAATCAAAATATAAAGCAGTTAGAAAAAATATAAATTTTACTAACTGTAAGTTCATTGATACGCCTGAGAATATATATGTATATAGCATAATTAAATAATACATATTTACTTTTATTTTTTTTACTTAAGTAATAGATGAAGAAGAATATCCAATTTAGTAATTTTTGAGAGTCCGCCGGTCGGAGTGAGTGCGACGTGAAAATTGACCAAGTTGTTACGGCCTAAATATTAATAAATAGCTCTTTCGTCCAAGCGCTCTATTCAAATTTCATTTTCAGTTCCACATTAAGCGGGATTATCTTGCGAGTTCCAATTACAAACAGCAATCTAGTATATTCTACTCATTCTGTGGGCTATTGCAGAGCAATTGCCTCATTCGAATACGAAGGCCGTGAAAATGTACCGTTTGCATGGCGAAGATAGCGAATGAATAGACACGCACGGGTGAGTCGTCCATTACGTGTAAGGGGCGGAGGTCGGTGGGATTAGGTGCTAGATAGGCATCGAGGGACGGAAGCCGCCACCTTCGCGTGCCTGCATTGTTACGCTGCACTACGACTTTACATTTTCTACGTTAGTAAAGGTCTCGAGGCATCTAAAGGTCAGGTTCCATAAATACATCACTATTATAAATACGGCTTGCAGTACTTGCCCGTTTTTGTTCAAACTTTCCTTTGAAAGTTTTAATGAAATACTGATGAAAAGATAAATACTTGAATAAGATAGTCCACTTGGATGGTAGGTATTCTTTATGCCAGGTTCTTTGTGCCAATTTCTTTATGCAACTTACTTTCATGGTACAACATGGATACTCAACTTATGGTAATAGGAGTGAGTGGTACATAGGTACTGACGTACCTATGTAGGTATCTTAATGTTCTTACTACCTAGCAACTTTTGTATTGCCCATTGGTATTTACGACTACTAGCTTTCCCTAACAGCTTCACACGCGTGGAGGTAAAATTAAAAATATATATATAAAAGTGGGCTGAGAGCTGGTCACGGCGTAAGTGTTGTGACGATCTGGTAACGTTCGCAGAGCCAATATGACCAGAGATAGAACAATACAGGAAGTTTCGGAACGAAAAGGGGAGACCCAGCAGTGGGACACAAAGTAGGTTATAAAAAAATAACATTCTTCAGAAAAAAAGAACTTTCAAATGTTTTTATTAATTAAATGTCATCAATAGACTACTATTGTCTGTTAGTACACTTGGCTTATGATAGTTAACAAATGAAGTAAGTGGTGCTACCAGCAACCATATTAACTTACATAGTTATATCGTGTTGGAGTTTATAAATCTCACAATATACACATAATACAGATCATAGATATAGGTAATCAGTCTATCCATTATAGTAATTTAATAAAAAAAAATACACTTATTTCCTAAAGCGATAAGATTAATAAGGCATTAATTAATATTAACCAGACAAAACACAGTCATTACGTATGTTGTTTAATAATAAGAAACAAATTCTAATCTTGTGATTATCTCTGATAACTCCTGAAATTGAACAAAGCTTGATTGATAACCAAACATTAACAGCTGAAACTTGAAACATATTTTGAAGTAAGAAAATGATACAACAGGTATTACATATATTTGAGTCAAGAAAGTGAGATAATTTTCAAGTTAAAGAACAACAATCTGAATGTTCCTGAAAAACAAACTTCAAATTTCATTGCAATTAAAACTTATAAGGACCATTTGCTTATCGTCATTATCATCATTTCAGCCGAAACACATCTACTGCTGGACATAGGCCTCCCCCAAGAATCACCACGATGACCGGTCCTGCGCCTCCCGCATCCAGCGGTTCCCCGCGACCTTCACCAGGTCGTCGGTCCACCTTGTCGGGAGCCTACCCACGCTGCGTCTTCCGTTTATTCTACCCACGATACTTATTATGGTCACACAAAAATCAACTTAGAACATTTCACTACATATAACTGTTTAGCCGGCTCTAGAATGCAAATGATAAGAGGGCCAATTCTCGTTACGAGCAATGTCTAGATGCAGTCGCATCTCGGCGACAAATAAATGGCAAAAAGTTGTCAAAATTTAAGGAAATTTGAAGTATTTTTTGACAGATTGAGACTGTGATAAGACTGTGCACGTTCTTAAAATTACGAGAAATATTCCTCTGATTAATAACACTATGTCGTCTTTTTTATGTTAGGATGGGGAATCATCAAATGACTTCTCCCGCTCTGGGCGGAGCGAAATGTCAGACTTTTACTGACTAAAATCCACCCGTATTTCTTCACTTTCCTGTGCTACGGCCCAGAAAAGTGACCCAGGAGGCATCGGTCTTCGTGGACCCCGTCACGATGTGCTGTCATCTCACACTACTACAACACAGCTGTCATACTGACGTATGTTTTAATTATAACTTTTTACCCTCACTTGCCATAAATAAAAATAGTATAGAATAGAACATTTTACCCACAATATGAAACTGACCCTATACTTACAAATGACACCCATAAAAAGAGCTTTTCAACGACATATGTCCGATCGATATTGGCCAGTGAGGATATCTTGCCACATCATCCTTTCGGCGAAAAAACTTCATTTAGTAGTGAGTTGGCTTAATCTTTGAAATTCACTTCTTAAAAAACAAATGTGAACAAGTTGGCAAAATGTAGGGGAATTACGTATTTTTTAACAGTTTGAGACTGTGAACGTTATTAAAATTAGTAGAATTAGCCCTCAGTTGACTAACGGGCTTTCACCCGCCTTCGTTTTACAAACATACATATACCTCTCTGTGAAAAAATGGACTATAAACCACCATACCAAAGCCAAAAGAGTTATTATATGCCTCATGTCTATGCATTCAATGTAAACCGTGTAGTACTTATATTAATCCATACTTATATTATAAATGCGAAAGTATCTCTGTCTGTCTGTCCGGCTTTAACGCCTAAACTACTCAACCGATTGTAATGAATTTTGGTACACAGATAGTCTAGAGCCTGAGAAAGGACATAGGCTACCTTTTATCCCGGAAAATTTGAAATTCCGGAGGGTAATCTAAAAAGCGCGTTAAAACCGAACTCCACGCGTCCGAAGCCGCGGGCGGAAAGCTAGTTTCTAATAAACTGTAAATCATTTAACAAATGTATATTAAGTTCTTATCGTAAATGAATTTAACTTTACTAGTGCCTTAACACACTATTCCTATCAAGTGGAATCATTTGGAAGCAAGTTGCTAAATCTATTGCTTCATTTTTTTTTTATAAGTTATAAACTAGCGCTTGACCGCAATCCCGCCTGATGGTAAGCAGTGATGCGATCATTGATGGTAAAGCGCGCTAGTTTATTAAGAGCCTATTCACTCTAGCCTTGAAGACACTCAAATTGTAATGTGACGGAAACACCGTCGCTGGCAAATCGTTCCAGTCCCTCGATATACGCGGTATAAAAGAGGAAGCGAGACGCTTCGTCCGGGTCGCAGTGGTATTAACAACGTAAGGGGGGAAACTCGCCGTACGACGAACGACGCGATATTCGAATAATATATCTGCTCAACAACTTAAATAACGCAATTAATATTTTCGAACTGTCAAAACCAAACCCATTGCTAGTGATAGAGTATCCCGCAATTACTCTGCGGGTTTGAATCGTCCCGACAGTTACTAAATGCTTTGTAATGCTCAGAGAGAAGCACTACAGTAATACAGCTGGACAGCTTTATTTAAACCATTGTTGTTCCCTAGATACGTAGCTTTGACAACGGCTCAAAATTTACCATGTCGAGGTATGGAAAACAGGTTTCACTGATTTTCCGTAGAATGCTTTATTTTTTCTCAGTGGTGGCCATAACATCGTCTGCCGGCAGAAGTTACCATCCACCACACACTCTTACCGCCAATTGATTCGTGGTGTTCCGGCATGATGTCTGGTGAAGCCGATAAGCACTGTAGACGATCTGAGCAGTTGTGTTGCGATGTGTGCCAGGTACGATGCCCTCAATATTGTGTGTCGGGAGTTTGGTCGTCGAGGTTTTCCAGATCAATCTCCCTCTACCGCAGCATCGTTGGTCGTGTTGTTGGGTTTAACATTGTACTACCTCGCTCAACTGCTGTCTTTCTTCCTATGCAGTCAGTTTTTTTTGAGTGCATAGGCTCTTAATAAACTAGCGCGCATCAACGATTGCATCACTGCTTACCGTCAGCCGGAATTGCGGTCAAGTACTAGTTTATAATTATAAAAAAAAAGAAAAAGGAGGATTCTCAGACTAGACAGGTGTTGTATCTCATGGTCTACTGCCCGACGATTGACGTCGAGACTAAAATTATGAGAGAAAAATTTTGCGTGACGTCACTATGATATGTACCTATTCATGTGGCGATGCAGATTCCTCCACAAATTAATATATTTTGACCAGTTGTGAAAAGCTTAATAATATAATTGCCGCCCATTGTATCACCTATCACCAGGTCAGGCAAGTACCAATGTAACTTTCCTAAGCTATATATATATATACTTTCTAAGTATATCTTGGACACCAATGACTGATTGCAAGGTGAAAGAAAACATCTTGAGGAAACCAGGACTTTAAGTCTGAACTCGCCAACCCGCATTGAGCAAGCGTGGTGATTACGCTCAATCCTTCTCTTTATGAGAGGAGACCTATGCCCAGCAGTGGGACGATAAAAGGTTGATGATAAAATCTTTATATTTATGTTTTATAAATGACATGATATTCTTTTTTAATCTATGGAACTATATGTACTATAAAGTATTACTAACTGTACTAGTCTCAAATGTTTGTTTCTTGCAATAGTTCTACACCAACCAGGGTTTTTAGTGGATACACTCGATATCTCATTTCATTAAATATGTCCAACGATCCTACAAGTTCGTTTCGGCCCCTTATTACAGATACATGGACCTTTAGAAAGGATAACTTTTGAAGGTTCGGGATCTTGAGGTTTCGGGAATGGCGGATACGGTGATTAGTACTCTTGTAATTCTATCAATAGACCGAACATTGACCCCCGCTAAAAAGAGCCTAGGCAATAATGCGATTTCTAAAGACATGTGTGTTCTAAAACTGTCAAATTATGAATTGGTAAATATTAATCTTAGAATCCTACATTTTACAAACATTAACGTTTATTTTCTTTATTTCTTGAGCTTGTGAAATATAAATTACACCATCGTTAACTATATCAATTCGAAATGGTTCGCAAGGTTTGCTCGGAACTCAAAGCTTGTGATGTTTCAATGATTTGAATTATAATAAGTTAACCCAAAATAGATTTATTTTATTTCCATTTGCGTCTCTTTCGCTGGTCAATCAAACAAGATAAAATATTTACCGTATTCTAAATTTATTTTAAGCTTTAGTCAATATTAAGTTGGATTTGCTTCTTCCCTGAAGTATTCCGTAAAGGTATACTTATATAATCTTATTCCATAATTCATGTTGTAGTAGTTTGTAAAAAACAAGCGAAACGATATTTGGATGCAAAATTTATACAGTGCTAGATGCAAACCTTTTTCTACCGGTTACCGACAGATTCACTACTGGGAAGATTCACTTGAATAAACCCTTGCCTTCTTCCTATAGGGATACACAGCAATAACAGAAGAAATCTTTATCTCTCTCGTTTCTAATCTAACGTTGTTTGCAAGGGATTACATCAGCGATAAGGCCGCATTGTTTATTTTGTAGTATTGAATGTATTTTTATGTAATGATTTTATGGTGCACAAAAAATAAACACAGGCTTTGTTCTGTTGTCGATGATCCTGATTCCTATTCGTTCATCCATACTAATATTATAAATGCGAAAGTAACTCTGTCTGTCTGTCTGTCTGTCTGTCTGTCTGTCTGTCTGTCTGTCTGTCTGTCTGTCTGTTACGCTTTCCCGCTTAAACCGCTCAACCGATTTTGATGAAATTTGGCACAGACAATCTTCAGACCCTGAGAAAGAACATAGGGTACCTTTTATCCCGGAAAAAATAGATGTTCCCGAGGAAAATCTAAAAAGCGCGATATAACCGAACTCCACGCGGGCGAAGCCGCGGGCGGAAAGCTAGTATATCATATTACTGGCTATGTATGCACGCCAATTGGGAGTGCTACTCATCTGACATTTCTTATAAACATCACCAATAGGGATATAAATAGAAATAGTGGTTATAATTTTTAAGAATATAGAAAAATCTCATACTACTAGCTTTCCGCCCGCGGCTTCGCCCGCGTGGCGTTCGGTTATATCGCGCTTTTTAGATTTCCCTCGGGAACATCAAATTTTTCCGGGATAAAAGGTAGCCTATGTTCTTTCTCAGGATCTAAAGATTGTCTGTGCCAAATTTTATCAAAATCGGTTGAGAGGTTTAAGCGGGAAAGCGTAACAGACAGACAGACAGACAGACAGACCGACAGACAGACAGACAGAGTTACTTTCGCATTTATAATATTAGTATGGATGAACAACGAACGTAGCTTACGAAAGTGCGTAGGTACCAATTCTGTTTGTTAGCTTGTTACTCTACGTATTGTAAATGCCAATTAGATGACACGAGCTTATATTCAGCGATGCGACCAAACTAATACTGACACAATGCGATAAAAATACCAATTCGCCTCGTCATGCGTTTTTTCCGAAAACAATGATTTTACCGAATTCCTGTTTTCCATATATTTTCGAGAAGTCGTGGGTTTTTGATCGCGGTGCAGCAGTGATAAAGTTAGTCAGAGGGAGCTTTGCCAATCATTATTCATAACGCCGTATGTTTATCGCCGCTCCGACGTTTGGAGTCATCGTTCGCGACTCTCCTTCTACTGACGCATATTGCTATTTTCGGTAGACGTTGGCAGTACGGCTTTCGTGGATTGGCGTAATCAATCTTACAAAAATATTTCATTTTGACAGATAAGCGTAATTAATCCTATCTAGTCACTTCAAATTACCCTCCCGGAACTATCTAGGTACCCTCGGTTGTTATATAGTGTCTGCACTTCTATGAATTGACATGCAGGAACAAACTTATGAATTATAAATAAACTCATGAATCACAATATTTCTTGTCAAAATTAATTACCAAAATGGTTAATTTGCCAAGACAGATGTAGTGTATTAATTCGGCCAAAATTTCGGGCGGGCGGCGCAGACGCATGCCACATAGCACCCGCCGCCCACGCGAAGCTCGCGTACGCAACAAAGCGCGATGCGGGATCTCCCGCCACTCAGTTCACTCGCGAGCTTGCGCAAGGAAACAACTCCAGAATATCCCGATTATCTAAACTCACAGTGTTGCACCACATTATTGGAATTTATTGACTTTCTACACTTTAAAAGGTATTTATTTCGTTTTTGTTATTAGAGCTTTGTGTCGGTACCGTGTTTATTAAACTTTTCAATATCTTTAAACGCCACTAGTAACTATCAGAACCACCGAAATT
Source organism: Sesamia nonagrioides (assembly GCA_017933935.1). NCBI lineage: Eukaryota > Metazoa > Arthropoda > Insecta > Lepidoptera > Noctuidae > Sesamia > Sesamia nonagrioides. The sequence continues at coordinate 1,684,830 of JADWQK010001341.1, forward strand.
TTATATCTTCCGTGGCAATTATTTTCAAACGCAAACACATCAACAGATTCTATTAATCTGAATAGAGACCTGCTTTTTCAAAACCTGTATTTAGTGCTCTTAACATCATAAAGCCCTGAATCTTAATAATAATTACTAAAATAAACTTTGATTATTTATGCTCTAATTCAAACGTTTAAAACTTAAACTCGCTATCGCAACAGTTACAGTGGAATGTGGAATTCAGATTCGTATGTAGGTCAAGTAAACTTACACAGGTATTCGCAAGTTTTTAATAGACTCGAATTTCTATTGTCGTGTAGCTTGGCCGGTGAGACAAGACAAGGCCGGTTTGACTCAAATGACACGACACATTTTGACATTCCTTTGTTAAAAGGGTTCGAAAACAATACTAGGGGTAGGCCCATCGGCGAGCGATCTGCAACCATGGGTTCAGTATAGGACCGAAGTAAAATAAATAGGTGCACCATAAATTTTGATTGCATTGGCATTCCAATATCCATGCGATTCAAATTTATGAAAGCATTATTGATAACAAAAAAATATTAGTTGTCTTTTTTTTTTATAACCAGTGCAAATTTTCTGTTACAAGTGTTGGATTTCGCGTCAGTGTCCACAGGGACACCGCAGGGATCGATTGTATATACTCGGTACAGTGGAAGCACTGTACTGTGTATATGCAATCGGGACTATGATTTGCATAACTGTACAGAACTATAATGGTAGCCCAGCGTTTCATAATAGCTGCTAAATTTACATACATTTAGAATATTTTATTGAAATAATGCCGCAGGTCGATATAACATTAGTGTTGCTCTTTGTCATAATAAACAGGAGTCCAGTACCTATGAATTTATATTTTTATATACACATATGTAAGTCATAACACAGTGCAATTTCATTAGCTCAGGAATTTTCCAGAAGCGCCTTAATTAGACATTTTATGTCCGAGTTATTTCAGTAGACTCACCAATAAAGCACGCTCATTAATATATACTATTTCGGCTTTATATCCACATATTTCCGTGAAAGTCACTTCACCGAACGTTTATGTTTTATTTTCAATTCGTCGAAGTTTCACCAAAATTCTGCATTATCATGTCCAGGGCTGTAATTCCATTGATTGGTATTGTTAGAAAAATAACAGTAGTCGGCTTTAACGAAGTCATACCCAGAAATTCTCCAACTTAAATTTAAATGCGGCCCAAACATTTCACCTGGCACGGAGCCAGCCAACGCTATCAATTTCTATCAAACTGAGCTTTCTGGATTTACATGCACATTGATAAACAGTTTTACATTTCTTTTGTCTTTTCACGTTTTCCAAAACAACATTAAACCGTTTATTTCATGCAATTTATGAGAACTTATTTTGTAAACACGCAAATAATAATAAGAACGACATGAGTCAGGAGTTTAAACAGAATTAGGAAACATTACCTCAGTTGGAAAACAACGTAATAATATTTAATTTTCCAATAATTTTAGATTATACTATCAAGATGTCTGAGAGCAAGCAACTCGAAGCCGGTCAGCAGCTCGTCAAGAGGACCATGGATGAACTGGTCCAACAAAGACAGACCACAGAGAAAGTGTCCATCCAAGCGAGACAGGAGTTCCGTGAACAATACCAGGAGAGCTACGAGGAAGAGTTCGAGGAGGAAACCTTCACTGATCAGTTCGGTAACGAGACCACGAAAAGAGTGGAGTCCAGCAGCGAGAGCAAAGAGCACTCGAAGAGCGCGGACGTGAAGGTGAAGGCCAGCGGACTGAACGCCGATCAAGTGAAGGCCCTGACTGACTGCGCGAACCAGGCGGGACAACTGGCGCTCGATTCCAAGGCTGCTAACTGAATGTAATTAAATTAAATCCGTACATTAGCTGGCGCTATTAACAACATGCCTGTAATCAAAGAAATTTTCAACATTCTAATTTAACCAACCGCGAAGCCCAAATGGTCTTATTGATCTAACTTTAATTACAGCATTTTCTTACTAATGTTCGAGCAACACGACAATTCCTTGTCCTTCCTCTGGATCTTTTACCCCATAATTACACAATTTTTATTACCGTCGTTGAAAAATCTGTATGTTTTATGTATACGTTTTGTTTCAGATGTCTGCCTTATCCCGCGCGTGTGGTGGTCTCAAATAGTGATAAAGACTGTGTCCAGTGTTCCTTATTAAGTATTTTATTTTATCTATTCATGTAAGGGAAAATTTGATAAGTATGCAATAAATATATTTAAATGCATAAATGGTGTATTGAATAGTGCTGTGTTCGATTTACATGTGATAGTGAGGTTTTATAGGAAAAGGTTTTAAAAATGGAGGAGGAAGATGATGAAAGAAAGAGCCGACGGCCTAATCTCGCAGCTTTCAGCTCGTTGAATGCACGAGTGGTCCATGCCTCACTCGAGGAAGGCTACGTGCGGCAGCAAGCGTCGTCAGAATCAGGCGATGCAAATACTTCAAGCCTTTCGGCAGCTCAGTATAGTGATAGAAGTTTTGCATCGAAAACGAGTACTTTCTCTCGGAGCGGTACTTCAAGTTCGAGTCAAGATGAATGTGAGGTAGCACACACAACAATAACTAGCGGCCAATATTTGGTCGCAGCACGGGTGGAAAGTGCCCGTTCCATGGAGAGTCTCCGTCCAAGCAAGGATTCGTCGCCGGCGCGCCCCTCTAGCTCCTGCACAACCGTTCGCTCACATCGGAGCTCGTTTCTAACAGCCAGCGAACGGGATGTGCGGGAGACGCGAGGTGCGCCGGCGCGCCGGGCCTTGTCTGGGGAGGACATGGGCTGCTCCGCCGAGAAACGACGAGGGTTGTTCGCGAGCACAGAGCGACGTGCCTTGCAACAACTCAGCTTGCCTCCCCCCGAGCGGCGGCTCACAATACTCAGTCCCCACAGCCCCATGGCTATCACGGAGTTGCAGTGGCCTTCGCCTTCCGGTATACGCGGGAGGCGAAAGAAAGGCATGGTGCTACCGAAACTAATACTGCCTCGAAGCGACTCGGATGCCTCGGAAGTGTTTTTAGAAAGGTGCTTATTTTTATTAATACTCATTTTTATTCTAAATTTTACTTTATCTCCGACAGCAACAGGCACTTTATGAATCGATCACGGATCAATGTCATACTTAATTTTATAAGCCTTTTAGAGTTATTTTTCCATTGCTAAATTACACTTATTCGAGGAATAACACTGACGTTTAACAGTTTTTGTTTGACGCAACTGTGAAATTTCACAATTACTCCTCGATTAAATTCAGATCATTGAAAAGACAACCCTTAATCTTTCGATGGAGTATATTATTCTCACCACTCTAAAGCCGTTATAATCTTAAATGTTTATTCTTTACCAATGCTAATTTTATTAGTAAAGTCTTATTTCATTTGCACAACTCCAATATGAAAGTACCTAAATAAATGAAGTAAAAAATTGGGGTACACAGAACATTGTATTTGCCAAGAGAAATACATTTATAACGTCGTGCGTCAGCGGCGAAGTAAAAGTAAAACTCTTTACAACTGCTCGATGTTTATAAGACTTCTCGAGCGAACATGTTTTATTTGTATTAAAACCTCGTTGAAATTTCATTACAAACTATGAATTATTATTTTGGTAGGCTTCCTATGTAATTTTGAGATACATTTTGTAATTTTACGTTTATACATATGTATAGTCAGTCTTTACTCCTCATAATCACGGCACGGTTGGCGTAGTGATTAAGCCATTGATACGTGTCGCGGATTCGAACCCCGCACGGAACAAATATTTGTACGAAATACAAGTAGTTGTTCCGAGTCTGGATGTTTGTGTATGTCAGTTATATGTTTGTAAACGCACCCACGATACAGAAGAAATTTCTAGTGTGGGGCAATTTTTTAAAAAGAAAAAAATCTTGACTGTACTATTTTCAGGCTTGAAACAAGTGGTGATGTAATAATATAAATTTTATATGAAGTTCCTGACTTAGGCCCTATTTGTACACACACCTTTTTTGCCGTGAAAAACTGCGGTTTGTTCGCCGTGTATAGGCACAGTTGTCAGTGTTGTGTGGAACTTTTACACGGAAGCTACGACACGGGTGCATATTTTCTACAACGCATTATAAACACAGTGTGTAAACACAGTTCATCTTTTTTGTCATCAAACTACCTGATGGCTACGATACATAAGTTCCTTGGTGTCTACATCTGATTGCCTTCACCTTTATTTTATGTTATTCTTCTCGATTATTCGATATGAAATATTCAGTAGCATGGAGCAGCATGTAATATTCAAGTAGACGTAGATAACACGTGTCTATCAGACTTAAATATCAAAGATATAATAAGTATATTTTGACTCAATGTTATTTTCAATATTGCCGATAAAAATAGTGTAGTTCGAAATACGTGAAGCTTCCTACTTTAATAATCTATTACATCTTTTTATCATGAACGAGACAACTGAAGAGCCTGTAACTATGTACGAGTAGCAAGATAACATTTCTAAAAACATAAAAACATGATATCGAATCTCTGACATGCAATGAAAAATTTGATAATAAAAAAAAAAACAACAAAGTAGTTGTGGGACAGGCCGACAGAAGTTAAAACTCAAATCATTAAAAAAGAATACACAATAAGTAAAAAACAGTCACGGTGTTGGGCCGGTCACGCTCACGCCAATAGAATGCTTTTTCCCCAACCAACAATCAACGTCGCTAAAGTTCAACACTTCAAAAAAATACTTTTAACCGTCTAACATTTACAATTTCAATGTAATATCATTAAAATTTTAAAACTTAGACTGAGAAAATTTTAGACGAGCAAAAGTTTTAATTATCTAAACTTTATAATAATGAATAACCTATTAAGTACATTTTTCATTTCACATCTTCAACTTCGAATTCCTACCAAGAACTTGTCAAGTTCGACATGGAAACGGCACCACAATAATGAGTCTCTCAAAACTTTCGATTAGGTCGGATTTCGCACTGTCGGCACGTTTTATTTTATATTGACCTTGGTTTTATCAATATCATAGTTAGAACTAAAACTAAATGGCCGTCAGGTACTCAAATCTTCGCCCGGTTTTCGAAAACGGGACAATATTGCATCCCAGAGTTCGTTTTGGGGACACCGGGACTCTTAATTATAAAAAGGGACAGTCCTGTTCAAAACGGTACTTACGTCTGGTCACGTTAAGTATACTGTATGTAGGTTATAATTGTATTTAGGCCCATTTATAGAGAGTTTAACCTGTCGAGCTGTTGAAGAATTTTAAATAGAAAATCCCATTCATACTTTCAACCTCCCACTCAAAAAATGTAATTCAAGCATGAACCAATGAAAATGTTGAGGTGATACCTATATATAAGTAAAATATCAATGAAAACATCTTTTATCTCGTAATGTATTTCTTCCCAAGTTTCACACAAAAGGAAGATTACAGAACAAAATGGTTTCCTCAGTGGCATTAGCTCTAAACCCCAGTATATGAAATTGTATACAACACAGTGAAAATAAATATAAAACTGTAATGTTATTTTGTGTCTATTGTACGGTTTTATCAGCACACGTACTGATAGTTGGAAAACATCCAGAGAATTCTTCAGTATCCTTAATGATTGAATACTGCAATTAGACAGGTGTTGTATTAGATACAGCTGTAGAGAGAACAACAAAGTCATTAAACATTTTGCTGTCAGAATTGAATGTTGATATATATTATCATCATAATGTCAGTTACAAGACCCTCCCTAATCGTATTTCACGTCCTGAAGCCATTAGCACATAGCATTCAGCACATCATGAATCTCACAAAGGGGAGTGCGTGTATTAAATTAGTTCTGAAATTACTAATTTTAAAGCTGCTGTTAACAGAAGCAAACACAAATACTTTTTCGTAATTTTAGATGAAATTTTGTTAAATAATGTTAAAATAAGAAAAACTAATTTTGTATGTAGATAAATACGATTATTTATTTGCCCTGTTTACAGCACTTAAGCTAAAACTTTTAGCTGTAAACAGTCTTTGCTCCATGGTCTAAACTAGCAGTTAATTCCTAGAAAGAATTATTTGTACCTGTGATTGGTACGGATGGTAATCCTTACTAATACTAATATTATAAATGTGAAGTGAGTTGGTTTCTTTGTTTCGATTTCACGCAGAAACTACTAATTTTCATCCAAGTCCGTTTACTTGGATGAAATTTGGCACACAGATAGTTCATAATCAGAAATAACACTTATGATACATTTTATTCTAGCAACTCATACGGGTGAAACCACGGGTCGCATTTAGTAGTGAATAAACAAAAATATAAGATAACTGTTTAAGAAGATTGCTAGTGAAGCGCTATACAAACAGCCGCTGTTATTAAACAAATAATTACTTCAACTAAAGCAATTGCAGTGTAAAGTATTCTTGCAAGTACAAACAACAGTTTTTATTTCAGACTCTTTCTAATTTCCTCGCAAATAATATTATATTGGGATATAAATTTCAGAAACTAATCGCATTTTCGTTTCGAGGTCCACACGTCGAACGCTACGAAATCTATTTTCATTTACACCCAGCCAAATGATTTCATACATTCCTGCTGCAAATTGATTTATAACACTAACAAAGATATTGAACGATAAGCTGATAAGTTATCGAAGTTGTAATTGATGTGGTTATGATACAATGTTACTCAGCATCTACTTATCTTTATCTATTTAGTGATAACCCGTTCGAACTAGGTTGGAAGCTACCTGGTTATGCGGCTTACTAGATTCGAACTTTTTGAAAATCGAACATTTTGAATTTCATGCAATAAAGTACAGATAAAAAAAAACTGTAAGCTAGAACGGCAATAATAAAAGTTACATATTATAAAAAACGTGTACTTTTTCTCAGCTTCATTGCATAAAATCCGAAATGTGGCAATTGCTAATAGATTTATTTGGAGTTGCCAACTCGCCCACAAATAAATTTCAACTTCGTGCCAATCGCCTATAGAAAAAACTAATATTAATTAAATGTGTCGATTGGCCCATTTCGCGTGAGTAAATTCGTGCGAATCGACTACTATCGAATCTAATCCTCAAATAAGAGCATAATCCTATTACGAAATAGTTCTGCACTCATCATCATCCCAGCGTTAATCCCAGTCGCATCCGAAACCTTTTCAGCTTTGGAGTCTGGGGTTCGTCTTACCAGTCCAACTGCTGATATGGCTAAACTTCGACATTTTCTATGAAGCGACTGCCGTCTGACCTCCACAACCCGAAGGCGACATCGAAGCATTGCAGTTAGACAAATTGTAGGACTTTTGAGGGCTCCAACAACCCGTAACGACGAAATAGTTCTGCACTAGCTATACCTATATCTCCGATAGACACGAGTGTGTGCAATTAATGTGAAATATTGATACGTAAAAAACAACAAGTGGAAGTCCAATTAACCATTCACCCTGGAAACCAACTTAATTAAGGTATATTTCGCTTCAAATATATTTTGGTTTCATGTTTACATGTCGTGGTGGCCTAGTGGTTAAAACACCAGCCTCTCAAGTATGAGTGTGCGGGTTCGATTCCAAGTCAGGCAAGTATCAATGTAACGTTTCTAAAGTTATATGTACTTTCTAAGTATATCTTGGACACCAATGACTGAAGGTGAAGGAAAACATCTTGAGGAAACCTGGCCAAACCGCATTGAGCAAGCGTGGTAATTACGCTCAATCCTTCTCTATATGAGAGGAGACCAGCAGTGGGACGCCGGACGATAAAAAGGTTGATGATGATGATATTTTGATTTTAGTATTGATATTCAAATTGATTGATAGTCGCAAGTGCAACTCTCAACCCAGTCAATTAGACTGCGCGAAATCTATTGATCGATTCGACCGAATCAATCACCTGAGTGCCACATATGTTACGCGCAGCTACACGTAGCATATGTGACACTCAGGTGTTCGGAAAATATGGAGGATAATGACATGATGGCATAATGACAAGGAAAATATGATTATGGTCCTTTCTCTTTCTAATAGAATGAAATAGAATAGAATACTCTTAATTATGTACACCATATAGATTAAAGAACATAAGTATAAATATTTTACAAATGGTGACACAAGGGCGGTCTTTATAGCTAATAGTGGCTTTTTTTACAGACAACGTATAGTTTCTTCGCCAAGTTAACATACTCAACACATTTGTGTTTTACTATCTGTAAAAGCCATAAAAGATAAAGGCTATCGGTTTATAGAAAATTGAGCCAAGAGATCGCAAAGCATGCGTCAAGAGTTGGATTAAGCGCTACAATAGAACGTCACTGAAATTTCGTATGAATCACGTGCTTCATGACTAATGCTCTCGAAAAGTTGATAGTTATTTACGTTTTGATGTTACTTTCAGCGCGGTTTATCGTAGCTCTGTCTGGTTCGAAAACACGTAGGTCTAAATATTTAGAATTACAATCGTCTGAGGAATATTGCATAATGTTACGTCATTGTCGTTTATGTTTAGATATCAATAAGCTATTACTGTGTCATATCATAAGCAAGTGATATTTGGATTAAGTTAGATTACGGAGCTTCCGTGATACATATATGTATATACATATTCTATAATATCTAAGCCTGTTTTTTTATTTATGCAGTGTAGCTAATAATTATACGCTTTTAAACACGCAGCCGTATTATTGTTGGAATTTAAAGTATCGAAGACTCTGAAACTTTATTTATTTTAATATTTATAAACTAGTGCTTGACTGCAATCCCGCCTGATGGTAAGCAGTGATGCAATCGTTGATGGTAAAGCGCGCTAGAACACGACGAATCGCTTGGCGGCAAGACTTTGTCTGGTGGGTGGCAACTTCTGCCGGCAGCCGAACAAAGTATCAGTTGTTATTTAGGCTTTTTTGACAGGCTTATACCTTGAAGTCATTGCAAATAGTATGTCTTGTATTCCTTATTGATTGACAAGCTTAAAAACAGCCACAATTTAAAATGAACCCTCCTCCTAGCTATCGCAAATCCCCTAGTACCTTCTATAGCTATACTTTTGTCTTATTGCTCCAGACTTACAGCCGAGCTGCACCTATGTAGCCACATTAACTGTGGTCTACGGCTTAACGTGCTCAGCCAACCGTGCAGGGGAGTAATTATTAACCTTAATCCTTCTGGTTTTGTGTGTACCTTCCGAAGAACGTCTTGGAATAATAAATAAACAGGTGTAAGTATATAGTAGGTAAATGTAGATGTAAACACGGGTCTTGTGATTTCAAACAGAATTTTTGGTGATTTAATCTAACTTTAGGTACAAAAACATTACCTTATATTATTTACAGGTTCAGTTGAAAACATATTAGCTAATGTGTATATTTACTGAAAATCACGATTTCTCTCATATTTTTAAACAACAGTTTAAGAGCAATTTTTGTTTGAAAGTATGAAGTGGATATCCAGAGGGATTCTATTAACACATTTTTTAGTTTGTATATCTTTTTAATACATTCTAAAACTCGAATCTCGTTAGGTGTATCACATTTATGATAGTATCAATAGATAAATGTTTTGTTTTCTTATACAGATTATTAAGCAGATCATATTATACATCACCATCCCAGCGTTAATCCCAGTCGCATCCGAAGCCTTTTCAGCTTTGGAGTCTGGGGTCCGCTTTACCAGTCCAGCTGCTGATATGGCTAAACTTCGACATTTTCCGTGAAGCGACTGCCGTCTGACCTCCACAACCCGAAGGCGACATCGAAGTATTGCAGTTAGACCAATTGTTGGACTTTTGAGGGCTCCAACTACCCGTAACGACTGCCACTAGATGTTCGTATGGCAACCGGGACCAACGGCTTAACGTGCTTTCCGAGGTACGACCAGACCAGTGCAAATATTCATATTCATGCATACAGATACTTACACTGTGCGGGGATCGAACCCGCGCCACCTTGCGCAGCGGCCGCGTCCGCTGCCGCTACGCCACAGAGGCTGTCGCAGATCATATAGCTGTGTAGTAAATAAAGGTCAATGCAGATCATATTAAACATTGACCTTTATTTACTACACAGCTGAAAGAAAGCCGTCAACGTTAATTAATAACGGGCCCAATTAACACGACATATAAACTTAACTTTTGGCATGTGCGTCATTAATGCCAGTTGCCGCAAATACCTATATGGCAGTTAAAAGATGCCTGGGAGTGAACTGGCTGTATCTATTAATTTATGATATCGGTGACGTGATCCTAGTTTATTTATACATCTATTGCAAACACTGCCGCAATTCTGTTGTTGATGTTTCAGCCTGACGTCTCGTGACGTCACGACGGAGCTGACCACTCAGTGACACATGAAACTAGACGGCATCTATAGTGTATCTATACTATAGTCTATACACCTGTTTTCTCTTTAGGGACAAGTGGGTGAGTTGCATGATTCACACACGTGTGTATACTTACATACTACGGCATATAATTATGTAACTGTAGAAATATCTGGATAAAAACTATCATTAATGGTGATCCTGTAAGTACTTTTTGCGTAAAATATACATTTATTTTTAAAATACTTTTGTTAAATTTAAAAGAGTGTCCATGGAGTTTCTTGCCCGTTCTTCTCCATAGGTACCTACTCTTTGGAATGGGCGACTAGCTTCATCTAATTGACTGACCGACCTTCTGACAATTCAAAAGTGCCTGTAACTGGTTTATTTGAAATAAATGATTTGATTTGATTTGGTTATATAGACTTCCTATTTCAAACCTACAACACAACAAACATTCCATCAAGACGGAAGGTTGATTACAAACACTGAAACACGAAAATTATATGTATGCATATATTATATGTCACCACATGTGAAAGTGAAGCTGCTACTATGAGTTTTTCAATCTTTAAACACGATTACACATTGCTTGATATAGTTTTTTTTTTTTTTTTTTTTTATTTGTTATAAACAAGCGCTTGACCGCAATCCCGCCTGATGGTAAGCAGTGATGCGATCATTGATGGTAAAGCGCGCTAGTTTATTAAGAACCTATTCACTCTAGCCTTGAAGACACTCAAATTGTAATGTGACGGAAACACCGTCACTGGCAAATTGTTCCAGTCCCTCGATGTACGCGGTATAAAAGAGGAAGCGAAACGCTTCGTCCGGGTCGCAGTGGTATCAACAACGTAAGGGTGGAAACTCGCCGTACGACGGGTCGTCCGATGGTGGAACGGTGATGGGGGAATTAAATCATGCAATTCCCTTGCACACTCACCAGAATGCAACCTATAGAAGACCGAAAGGCTGGCTACTCTACGCCTGTGCTCCAGGCTTTGGAGACCGTTTCTAGTTAAGTCTGGGTCGCCAATCAGCCTCTTCGCACGCCTCTCCACTGAATCCAAAGTATCCAGGTGACATTTCGCAGCACCAGCCCAAATGTGGCTGCAGTACTCCACACACGAGCGGACCTGTGCTTTGTACAACATTAGAAGCTGCCCCGGTGTGAAGTACCGCCGGACCTTTGCAATAACGCCAAGTTTTCTAGCAGCCACCCTGGCCTTGGACTCAATGAACCGCCCAAAGTTAAGGTTCGAGGAAATCTCTACTCCCAAAAGCTGAAGGCGGTTGGTGCACTCCAAGGATACATTCTGAAAAGTAGGAGCCAAGGTGAACGGGCTCCTTTTGGCGGTGAAAAGACACGCCTGTGTTTTGGCGGCATTGAATGCTACAAGATTGGCTTTGCCCCATTCGGAGACTGCCTGTAGTGCAGCACTCGTACGCTCTACCATAGCCTCTCTTTCGGACCAGATTGCTTCCTTACTAGCCCGAGCTTCCGGCAGATATCTCTCCACAACTGTGCTGTCATCTGCATACCCATAGATACCGGGCATCAGCAGATCATTAATATGCAGCAGGAACAGAGTTGCAGAGAGAACAGACCCCTGAGGAACACCGGCATTGGTCGACATGGGCTCCGATGAGCATCCGTCGACAACAACTCGGAGGGACCGTTCAGTCAGGAAGTCTTTAACCCAGCCAGTCAGGCCAGCGGAAACGCCGTACGCTGGAAGCTTACTCAAAAGGCCAGCGTGCCATACCCGGTCGAAGGCCTTCGAGACATCAAGGGAGACGGCAATCGCTTCCCCATTTTTCTCGAGGGCCTCGCCCCACAAGTGAGTGGCATACACTAGTAGGTCCCCAGTTGACCGATTGCGCCGAAAACCGTACTGTCGGTCACTGAGGAGATCGTTACCTTCCAGGTAAGCCAAGAGGCGCGAATTCAATACACGCTCCATAATCTTGCAGAGTATGGAGGTTACCGAAATCGGCCGATAGTTGGTAGGATCGGCACGACTACCCTTTTTGGGCACGGGCTGCACGTTGGCAAGCTTCCAGGACTTGGGCACTATACCAGTCCCAAATGAGAGGCGATACAGGCGCGTCAATACAGGAGACAACTCGGGCGCACATGCCTTAAGAACAATCGCTGGTATACCATCTGGACCACTAGCCTTATTCACGTCCAGACGACACAGTGCTCTCAGGACCTCCTTGTTCCTAATGCGAACCTCCGGTATTGAAGCTCCGCAATGAGGTAAATTAGGTGGAGTAGCACTGCCAGTATCAAGACGCGAACTATGGGCAAAGAGAGATGCAAAGAGACCTGCTTTCTCTCTCGCCGTATGGGCCAGTGTTCCATCAGGCCTCACCAGCGGAGGCAGTGTGGGTCGACAGAAGTTCGCCTCGACCGATTTGGCAAGGGACCAAAAAGATCTGCTACCGGATGGCTGCGCAGATAGCTTGTTGCCAATATGGGTAATACGGTCGAAGCGAGCTCCTCTTAAGCGCCTTTTTGTAGGACTTGACAGCACGGTTAAAGGCTCTCTTCTTTGAGCTTAGATCCGGAGCTCTGCGGTCACGAGCGTCAACCCAGGTGAGAAATGCCGCGTGCTTATGCTGCTCAGCTTGGACACAATCGGCATTGAACCATGGGCGAGCTGAGCCACCGACGGGCACGTCGCTGAAGGGGATAAAATACTCCATAGCTTGACGCACCACATCGGTTATAGCGTCCGCACAGCTCGACGGATTGTCAGAAGAGAAGCAGACCTGCTGCCAAGGATAAGACGCAAAGAAGTGGCGCATCTCATCCCAATCTGCTGACTTGTATCGCCACAATCTCCGTTCACCACGAGAGTCGTGATCTGGAGGGGAGAAGGATGACACAGACTTCACCAGACAGTGGTCTGAAGTTCCCAACGGTGAGGAAACTGTTACAACACATCTGTCCGGATCAGTGGTCAGCAGAAGGTCCAAACAGTTGGCTGTCTGGCCAACTACATCAGGCACCCTAGTCGCTTGCTCTACCAGCTGGGAAAGGCCCATAGAAAGCGCGAAGTTTCGCGCTTCTCTCCCAGCGTGGTCGGTCCTCTGGTATGGGAAGAGCCAGTCCTGGTGGCAGGCGTTGAAGTCCCCCAGAGCGACGAACTGTGCGTCAGGGTGCCGATGCAGCGCATTGTCAGCAGCCTCACTGAGGTGGTCGAATAACCGAGTTGTCTCCTGATCACCGCTGTGCGATCAGGATAGTGATAATGATATGATGATAATGATAGTATTGCTTGTAATGACAAGACTAAAAAAACTCTGAAAATATCTACTGTATAAAGATAGTCATTATACAGTAGGTATAATAGTAACTATACATATAGAGGGTGTGATATCTGCTAACTAGCAAGATGGTTTATAAACAAGTATAAAAAAGCGAGGTATGACGTAATTTTATAGAATGTATTTTAAAGTTTTACTAGTTAATTTATAAGAACAAAAGGACAGGTTCTGATATTTCTGTAACTTTCCCTGTGACCTCCGCACTTTTAGTTTCAAATACATTTATTTTGCCAAATTCGACATTCGGGAGACCGACAAAATACGAGATACCTTTGTTTCGTTCGACTACCTATATACAGTGATATAAGAGGAATGGAGAATGTATTCCTAGGATCCTAGATTTCTTTTTTTGTTTTTAAGTTATTAACTAGCACTTCGCCGTAAGCAGTGATGCGATCATTGATGGTAAAGCATGCTAGTTTATTAAGAGCCTATTCACTCTAGCCTTGAAGACATTCAAATTGTAATGTGACGGAAACACCGTCGCTGGCAAATTGTTCCAGTCCCTGGATGTACGCGGTATAAAAGAGGAAGCGAAACGCTTCGTCCGGGTCGCAGTGGTGTCAACAACGTAAGGGTGGAAACTCGCCGTACAACGGGTCGTCCGAGATATACATAATCTTTTACGATATCGGTAAAGACATCAAATTTTTCCCGATATTGTCACTTGAAGTTTACAAAGCGCGTAAAATAATGGGCACTATGCTCACAAATATCCGACTGAAAAAAAAAAGGAACGAGGTCCTACAAAAGTAAATAATTATTCCCACTTTATTTTCTGAGATAAAAGGAAACTTTCAAAGTATTTTAGAATATCGGCACTGAAGAGATGTAATAAGTTTTTATTTATCAGAAACCTACCCTTAAAATACACTATCTTTGTAACGTCCTATTCAAAGCGATCGTCGTCATGTTAATAATGTCGAATCGAAACGCGCGCGTTCTGGATTTCCGAATAAAAGTCGATAAGAACGTGACGATCACGTGTCTGTTCGAACATGCAGGCTACCTAAGTGCCTACCTACTTATGCAGTGTTTTCTGAAAATCAAAATTATGTGCATATTTATGAGGATTTTGTTTGTGATTCAATTGTGTTCACTCGAAGACTCAAGGTGGCAATTTGATATTAAATATTTATAATTCTCTTTATTTGCAAAGGAATTGCTTTGATTTGTAAGTATAATACAAAGAGGGAAAACATCACTTTGTTTTTTTTTTACTGTTAGTTCAATTATTGACTGAGCCATTTATAAAGGAAACCATATTTGCTTAATAATGTTTTCTTTCCCATATTTTCATCAAAATTATATGGGCAGTAATACATATGAGGCGCTAATAGGTAAGTGTTGTGGGAGTAAAGTACTATGGCTTCAAATAGTACCTTTTATATATGAATTTTCGTATAAGCCATTGGCTTCATATAAAAGGATATATTTACATATGTAGGTATATCGTATAAGGAAAAGCTTAAAATAACAAAACTCAAAAAAATATTGATGGTAGTCATAAAAACAAACACAAATAAAAAGCCGGGAATGATTTAAAGCACCGTTTTCAAAACTGTCTTCTAAACTTTCCTTACATACCACTCGGAACCTTACGTGCATTGAAATAAAATTCTAAATCCCCCTATACTGTGTGTATGGTTGCACCGGTTCAACAATTTATTTTCATAAATTATATGGCGTACACACTGCACAATCACACGTACGACGTTCGTTTGTTTTCCACATTATAAAGGCTGCCAAGTTTATTCCAACTTTTAAATTTAAAAAAACTTGTACCTATTTGTACGTGTTGACAGCAATGAACGAACATTTAAGCTTGTTTGCCAGAAAGCTGTCTTTCAGCATCTGACATTTGAAATGCACCTGCCCGGATTTTGAGCTTTCAATTACCTACATGTGTCTTTTAGCCATCCGATCGCAAAAACCAGTGAGTCTGTCTGTAGGCTTAGTAGCGAATCCACTGAGCAAAAACAATAGAGGAAAAAAGTTTGACAAAGTTAAAAAAGGCTTTCTGAAAAAAGTATATTATATTATTAAAGAATGGCATAGGAAATCACAACCCAAGTTGAATACCTTTGCATGGCTCTACGTCGCGTGTACAGCTTGTATACAGGTTTTGTTGCTTTTCTATTTAATACGGTCAATATTGTATCAAGCGAGCGAGTGTGAATTGTAGCGAGTGGACACAGGTTCACTCGATTTCATGTAGATGGTGTAATATTGGCTAACATACACCACAGAAAGCTATTCACTTGACAATATTGAAAAAAAATATATTGACAATATTTATTCGCCTCATAACCAGCCAGGTAATATCTTGATCATCTATGAATATACCTTAGTTCTAGTGATATTTATATTTTTATTTTGTTTTTGATTTTATAAATTACTAGCTTTCCGCCCGTGGCTTCGCCCGCGTGGAATTCGGTTATATCGCGTTTTTTAGATTTCCTTCGGGAATAAAACTATTAATTAGTTTCAGTGACGATAGATCAGTTTTCGACCGGAGATAAAAATGATTAAATTACTAAAATGGCTATTAAAAAATAAGGGTTGATCGTAGAAGGGTGAACATTTAGGATTGTATGTATTTTTGTATGTTGTACCTATCATAAAAAATAGAAACTAAAAATTTTGTCTAAAAAATAAATAAAAAAATTAGGGGTAGACTACCCCTAACATTTAGGGGGATGAAAAATATATGTCGGCCGATTCTCATACCTACTCAATACGCTCACAAAATTTAATGAGAATCGGTCAAGCCGTTTCGGAGGAGTATGGGAACGAAAACTGTGACACGAGAATTTTATATAAAAGATTTACTGCGTTGAGTCCACTCTCTGCGCTTGGATTAAATGTTTCCACTGGATCCCTGAAAAATTTAAAAGTCTTAGTCACTTTCTTACTAGTTAAGCAAACATTAATCACTAACATCACGTTATTATTTTTAAACACTTGCCCCCCACTTAGGAACTTCTCCTGTAGGTGGGTGCATTTACAAACATTTAAACTGACATACACAAAACAGCCAGACACAAAACAACTACATGTAGGCCATACAAATATGTGTAGGCCATACAAATACCTGTAGGCTATAAAAATACCTGTAGGCAATAAAAATACCTGTAAGCCATACAAATATGTCTTTATTATAATATAGTAGAAGACTGACAGTTATGCTTTTCCCAATCCATTAATTCCTTGTTCAAATATCTCGTTATGTAATTGAAACGCCGGGATTGCTTTCGTTCAAACATAATCACAGTGAAACCTTTGTATTAAAAGCATTGGAATTTTCAATAAGGCACACGTTATCATAACATAGACACACGTGGCGCAGTGAACAGATAAGCTCTCCATCAGGTTGAAAAGCAGGCTTCACAACCTCCCTTTGTGCCTATGTAATGCACCTAGCATTAATTAGCTTGGTTCACTCTATTGTAACCGACAAGGTAGCAGGAGGTCAACACCTATTGATTGGTTTCGAAAGCAGGTTAAAGCATTTATAGAAAGCCTAATAAAATATTTTTCAAAATAATTGCGCTGTGTACTCTTTCGACAAAAGAAAATGCCTTACGTTGAAATTATAAAACTTTCGTCGCAGTAAGTTCTACTTTGCTAAAAATAGTCACATAAATAGCTATCTTAGGCAAGTGACCATATCTGCTAGTATAAATAATACATTTAGTTTCGCTTCGCTTCGTATTATTTCTGTTTTTAAACCTACACTATGCAATTGAACTTCAGACATTTTTTTTATAAAACTTTCCTAACACAAACCAGCCAGATTACTACATCAGATTTTTCAATCTAAATTCTAATTCTGGCTTTCCAACCCTTTCTTCGAAGATTCGTTCCAACTGAAATTAACCTCTCATGACTAAGCCAAAAGCCTTCCATCAGAGGCTTTTTTGTAGTAGATATTCGGTAAACAGTCGTTTTAATTTCCTGTTACAAGCAATAAACATAAAAATAATTTATTTTGCAGTTAATTTACAAAGTGAATAATATTGTGAAAACTTTATCTTTGTATTGTTATGTGTTCTGTCGATACAATAATTCAAATTGTCGTAATCAAATTGATTCACTTGGTTGGTTTGATTTTAATTTTGGATTTAAGAACAAGATAAGGTGCTACTTAAAGAATGTAATATACATGTGAGCGCCTGAGTAATTTAATATAGCACAAAGTTGCACATGCAAATATGAGGCCGCTCCATTTATAATTTTATAATATTTTATGCATACCGACATCTCACTTGCCTGTAACACTTTGTAACGTTAACATCTCAATTATACCTGGCTATCTTCCTGAACATTACTCCAGTTTTTTATTTTAATTCCTTCGCGACGTCCTCACTGATGGACAATACAATAAATATATTGTATTTATTGTATTGCGGATTGAGTATAATGATGATTAACTTAATAAAGTTAATCATCATTATACTCAATCCGTCTTCAGTATTGTATAGTCAGTCATCACAGTCAGTCATATAGTCAGTAAACATATAAAACTTAATATTTTCAAAGTCCCTTGTCAAAGTTTACTATGATTGATAGCAGCTGCATTTTTAAACGCGGTAGTAATTGTCGGCGGATAATTCAAATCTGTCGTCGGCGCCGGCCTTTCGCTGAACGACCGACGACGCTGCGACGCTCCTGAATATTTTACAGCGTTTGGTTTACCATACGACCAGCTTGCGCGATTCTGTGGGCTAATTTAGATGGAAGCGCTATCTTTCCCCGCGTTCATGTATATACCACCAATGTATAAATATACTCTACATGTTGTGTATACTATTTTCGTTTATCATTACCTACACTTGTAATGAATGTTACAAAACATATACAAAAACTTGAACAAAATAATTATTAACAACACATGTCTGAAACAATGCCAATTCATGTATGATTCATGTTTTACGCACGCACGCCATATTTTTGACAAATAATTATTGAAAACAACTATCACAAATTTTATTTTTATGTAGTGATTTTTATATTAGTATCGGTAGGCCGCATTATTAAAACTATTGCCGACTCATTTGCTGAATGACTGACGCTACTGAATATTTGCCGCGCCACACGCCGCAGGATAATGTGGAATCGTACACGCATATAAAAGTGTAGAGGCGCCATTTTATATGGTTCCGATTTTGGTAGAATGTGGATACAGTGACCAATAATACTCACAAAAATACTCACGATTTATCCAATATATCATTCAAAATATATTGGATAAATCGAGAGTAATATATAAGTTAAATCATGGGTTCTGAATTCATGTAGCTGTAGCTCGCGACACGTACGCATAGGTTCTCTAAAATTTGAGAATTTATTTTTCTAAAAGAATTTTACAATATTCACTCACATAGTTGATAAAGGTGCAATATCGGGAAGAATGACTATTTAATTTGCGTTATTAATTCCTCAAAGGACCAAATTTAACGCTGTGATTAGAGTGATTATGTGTGAATTCAATTCGACTGACATACTATCAGTCGAATCGCCAGTTACAAAACTATCATTATGTAGAATATTGTTTATTTAAGTACACAGTAAAACAGTGTAAAATATGATTTCAGTGTTATTACTGAAATCATATTTTTACAAATTCAGGTATCTTTAAATAAAATAACCCTCATTTCTAGCCTTTTTAGACGGTATTTGTTCCTCGGGTAAGCACACGAACTACACAAAGCGCCCGCGGCAGGACTGTTACAAGTTGCTGTTTGACTACCCCTTCCTCACGTTTAAAAGCTTAAACATAGCCCAGATTGACGTAGAAACTCAGCTACCTTCATTCACCTCAATAATACCTTATATTGTGTTTTGATGTTGCTGTAAATATATTTAGAATTTCTGTTCATTTTAATTTATGATTGTTGAAATTTTATGAGGGTATGTTTTAGCAGCTATGAACAAGACAGATGCGAGTTTTTAATGTACTATAAACATGTATTTACTTCGCTAATCTGGCTCTGCTAACCTCTGGTAATGGACCAATCGGTCCACTGAACTTGATAAAATTGAAGGCCGAATTAACCTTCAGATCGATCACAACACAATCTAGGGATGAGTTAGCAACCAAAATGTTGCTGATACATGCACATTAATAACAGCTTTAAGAGCCTTTGGAAGAAACCCGTAGACTTATAAATAAATATTGGCTGTCATGCTCACAGAAAGGTTCAAGGTTCACAAAATTCAGGAGAAACGCTGAAAATAAAATCAATGGCCGGAAAAATACATATCACATTTTAACTCCTCAGATGATTTTGATTTTAACAACAAATTTGAGGAATATGTACTGAATTTGTAGCTTAATTGATAGAATTTATTATTTAGTCTCCCTTGTTTTACTGGGTTTGTTCATTTAAATTGTAACATATGTGCTGAATGAGTTTGTCAAACCTAGCTTGTATTCTCAATACATACGTATTGGAAATAGAGTTATAATTGGTTATAGAAACCTTTTTACGAATTTACTTAGAATCCGGGTTGAATTACTTAGATATTAACGAACACATAGGGCCCAACAAGGTGGACCGATCACCTAGTGAAGGTCGCGAGAAGCCGATGGATGCGGGCAGCACAATACCGGTCAGCGTGGTAAGCCTTGGAGGAGCCCTTTGTCCAGCAGTGGACATCTATAGGCTGAAGAAGAAGAAGAACGTAGACATAAATACCTTTGCTTTGCCTTTGTACATTTACCACATTTCAGGACGAGCATAAAATTTCCTAACTTAATATTGTCGTGAAGATGCAATAAATAGGAAATTCATAAACTCTAATGGTGCGTCAAATGTCAAGCGTAAAATATCTTGTATTGTGTTGTTTATCGCTTGTTATGAAACAAAGCAACATAATTTACTGTAAATCCAGGTTTATATTCAACTATTTTAGTTCTTGGCTGGATGAAAGCGGACTTTTATGAGTTTCAACGATCTGAACAGGTCGTATTAATGTACGGTGCACAATTTACAGTACAGCGGCTAGATAATATTCAACATTATTTGGTTTAATACCTATGTCATTATTTTGTGAATAATATTCATCATTAAACCAGCCGTAAAGATTATTAGGTCACTGCTTTTATTACACCGCATTCTCGATGCTTTGTAGACTTTAAATAGGCCACTGCAGCTCATTTTTGCATTCTAGGAGCTCATTTTCTCTATAATTATATTTTGCTATTATTTAAACTAATTAGATCTAATCTATACCAATTTGTAAATCTGAAGAGTTTGTTTCTTTGAACGCGCTAATCTGAGGAAGTACTGGTCCAATTTAAAAAAATACTTTTTGCGTTGGATAGCGCATTAATCCAGGAAGGCTATAGGCTATATAATACACGCTGCGACCAACAGGAGCGGAGCATAAAAAAAATTTAAAATGTAGGTATGCTGTATATTTCGGAGTTAAAATAAAAAGTTCAAATAGCTAACTCCACGCGAATGAAGTCGCAGGCGGCTGCTAGTTTCCAAATAAATTGTCTGCTAAATTAGCTATTTCGTTATTCAAAAAATATTATTTTATGCCTAAAACCAGAGCGAGATAATTAATTTCATAACCTAAGCGCCTCCATTTTAACGTTCACAGTCTCCAGAGCTAATTAGCAATTATGACGAGGTATTTTGACATAAGTAATGTACACCCTTGAGTCAAATACAGAAGCAGCCAGTAATTTTTGTATTCAAAATCCAGGACTAGATGAGCAAGCAAATTTAATTTGGGCATCTAAATAAAGATAGCTTTCAAACTGTCAATCTGTGCCAATCTCAGATACCATATGTGTTAGCGAAATGTCAGACTTAAGCCTTGAGAAGAGTCTGTGTGGAATATATTTAGAATTCTGAGTAGATATAAAAGATGTTAAATTGAAAAGGTCATGTTCTCTAATGGATATAAAAGCTTATATTCATGCCTTCAGATAAACAGAAATGTACCTTTTTGTAACTTTTCTAAATAGTTCAAAATCGTAAGTTGTAACTGTAATCAAAATTTGTTTTTTTTTTTATACTTTATACTATTGTCCATAACCCAAGTAATAAAGCAAAAGTTTTCCAATGTTCTCTTATTTTCAACCTTCTACGGTTACGAACTTCCCCTCTACGCCGTAGCACGTTGTAGCAAGTTGCTACAAGTAGATTGTATTACAAAATTATAAATCAACCATTAGCACGATCTTTTATTTTGTATCGATACAAAATAAGTTAATATTTTCAGTCCAGTTAAAATAAAAAATAAGGGTATTGTGTACGTAGTAACAGTGTATTCGAATGAACATATTCCCAACCTTGTTACCTTTATGAGTTTTACGGGTATCGACTCGGCTTGACATTTCATCGAACATGGATATTCTGGATGATTTTATCAGCTACTTCTCTTTTATTACCGATATGTTACGATTGATTTGAGATCTTGTGAAACCTCAGTTATAGGAGACTTTTTATTTATTTGACGTGGGATGAATAAAATAGGGTCACAATCAAAAAACAAATTATTATAAATAAAAAGATGTAGTTAGAATACCTACCCAAAACTCGTTCATCAATAACGGCACAATGTTATCGTATTAGTTGACACGTGTAAGTCGGATAAAATGTCGTAATTCTCAGGAGACAAGAAAAGACAAGAAGTTTTCCAAGTTTACCCATTTATAGATTATCATATCGTATGCCAGCTATCTTGTTGTTATACTTACCTCACTTAACTAAAATATTCATGAACCGATATTTCCTTTACGCATATATAATGGAATATTATATTTATATTCTGGACAGATTTCAAGCTTTCCGCAACGCTAGTCCTTCGTCTATTTGCGATGAGGCTATCTCTTTTTTTTTTTAATAAAAAATCGTTCCGCACTAGGATTTTTTTTTGTATTGTGGGTGCGTTTATAAACATATAAACTCACATCACAGGAATCGAATCCGCGAGACGCAGCGCAACAGTCAATAGCTTGGCCACCGCGCTAACCGTGCAGTCAAAGGCTTGTTAGTTACGTACATGTCAACGTAACTTAAACCTCGTATCAGACCGTGAAACTGAACTACTAAAATAAAATTTATAATATTTTTTTTTCTTTAACTTTAATACCTCATCATTCATTATTATGAACCTTTTTATCGTCCCACTACTGGGCACAGGTCTCCTCTCATACAGAGAAGGATTGAGCGTAATCACCACGCTTGCTCAATGCGATTAAAATCCAGGTTTCCTCAAGATTTTTTCTTTCACCTTCAGTCATTGGTGTCCAAGATATACTTAGAAAGTACATATAACTTAGAAAAGTTACATTGGTACTCGCCTGACCTGGAATCGAACCCGCACACTCATACTTGAGAGGCTGGTGTTTTAACCACTCGGCCACCACGACTATTTTTTTTTAAATAATTATAAACTAGTGCTTGACTGCAATCCCGCCTGATGGTAAGCAGTGATGCAATCGTTGATGGTAAAGCGCACTACTTTATTAAGCCTATTCACTTAACTTACTTGCCTGACCTGGAATCGAACCCGCGCACTCATACTTGAGATGCTGGTGTTTTAACCACTAGGCCACCACGACTTTAATACCTACTCGACCTGAATTATGTATTTTGCCTGTTTACAATGATCGCATGGAGAAAGTTTTACAGTCCGATTTATCAGTGCCACTCGCTTAAAAGTTTAGCCACAAATCTCTGATATGACTGTTTATATTGGACCAGTTAGAATAGATTTCACAGAATATATAATCAAATCAAAGCGAATTACATAAAGAAACACAGTATAATTATATGGCCGCTGTAATGCGCGGCGCTGGCACCGAACCACGATCGCCTGCTTATCGTAATAACATGTAAATGTATGTAATTAGTTCACATAGTATGTTATAGTAACTTACATAACCCTACAGCGATAAGTTCCAAGAGACTGTATGCAAATTAGTTTTATATTACAATGAAACTTAAACGTCTATAACGTACTGTTATAATTTACATAAAACGCACAAACATGTTATGGCATGAAAAAAGCCTTGTACTAAAAATATAAAGGGTGACGGAGATGTTCACACGTAATTTGTAACTACGAATTAAACATATGATTGGTTATCAAAAAAATCTCTGCTGGATTATAGAAAACTAGCTTTCCGCCCGTGGCTTCGCCCGTGTGGAATTCGGTTATATCGCGCTTTTTGGATTTCCATCGGGAATATCAAATGTTTCCGAGATAAAAATTACCCTATTATTTAATCCGGACTTCTAAGTTTACGTCTGCAAAATTTCAAACCAATCGGTTCAGTAGTTATAGCGTGACAGGGGAACAAACAAACAAACTCACTTTCCGATTTATAATATTAATTATATGTAGATTACAATACCTACGCTTCCAAATAGCATGGAACAGCAATTTTCTCTATAACATAATCAGCCTATAATGTTCCTACTCCTAGGACACCAGCTTCCTCTCGGTGAGAGGAAGTGGGCCGTAATCTGCCACGCGGGCCCAGTGCAGGTTGGTAGATGTCACATGCCTTCGAAGTTTTGCCTCTGGGACATGCCGGTTTCTCGGATTTTTTCAGAATCCATAACAAAAAAAATAACTGCCACCCTGTATTCCTTAAATTACACATTATGGATTGGCACACATTGTTGCGAAAAAAAAAATCCATCCCGTCCGTGAATTAGATACACATGTTAGACTCCATAAGTTCAGCTCGTCTATTTAAGTTATAATTGTATTTTGGTATCAACTGCTATTGGTAAAGATACAAATGAAACTCTATATAGTTACCAGAAATTAAGTCCTAGTTAGGAGTTAGATCGAATATTTAAGCTTTATTTTACTTATCTTCTGATATTGATAGGTTACAGATACAGATATATGTAAGAGTACATAATCAAAAGCATGAATCTGCATGCACCTCCACAATATCTGGAAATCCCTCGCATGATCGCATTAAGGATACTACTGGAGTGGCTGCTTCACGGAAAATATCGAAGTTTAGCCAAAATCAGCAGTTAGACTGGTAAAGCGGACCCCAGACTCCAAAGCTGAAAAAGCTTCGGTTGCGACTGGGATTAACGCTGAGATGAAAATGATGATGATTGAAGTGGCTGCGAATATGTGTGATCAGTGACGCATCTACTTCAAAAATTTCCATTCGCATTGAGCCAAAAAGAAAACAAGTCCGCTCCCTATGTAAGACTGTTTAACTCTAAATATGAAGACACAAAAAAAAATCAAACCACTGCTTCTTCTTCTATTCACATTATAATAATCCAGTACAATGTAGGACCTAAAAGAAATGAAGTGTCCACACTGCCTTAACTGAGCGGGCAATAGGAACACGTTGGAATCATCATCATTATCATCATCAGCCCCTACTCGTCCACTGCTGGACATAGGCCTCTTCCATGGCACGCCAACAAGCTCGATCCTGAGCAGTTCTCCGCCAGCCACTACCAGTCACCTTTTTGATATCGTCGCTCCATCTCGCCCAAGGGCGTCCTACGCTACGTTTGCCGAGACGCGGTCTCCACTCGAGGACTCGTTTACCCCAACGGTTGTCCGCCCTGCGGTATATGTGACCAGCCAATTGCCACTTCAGCTTGTTCATCCTCTCAGCTATGTCGATGACTTTGGTCCTCTGTCGGATCACCTCATTTCTGATGCGGTCCTTCAGAGAGACGCCCAACGTAGCCCGTTTCACGTTGGAATAATGAAGTTTTTTTAATATTCCCCCAGTGCCAACGAACTAATTCATTTTCATCTTGATAAATGGTTCAATTTTCCTGTGCAATTCCTAGAGCATAATAAGCGAGTGTACACTGCACAGACATGCAATGTCTACGTAAAATGGGAACATCGTTTAACATTTTTATTGGTCACGAAGCGAAACGTGTCCCTTGTAGCGCGGTCAATCCATATGGTAGGTACCTATGAACGTTCTCTCCTAAATGTAATCTAGCTTTAGAGATAAAATTTACTACAATCCACAAAACAGTTATTTTTTCTAAATTATATTAGACATAAGTGTCAGAGAGCAAATAGCATTATCTGGGCATGTAAATACGGTACCATGCAGTGTAATTTTCCTGTGTCATAAAACCCACTTTTTCTATTATGACAGACTTAATTGCTTGTTAAACTTTGCTAATGACATTACTACAAAACAAAACAATGCTAGGAAATACCAATTTATCATATAATGATTATATTATAACAATAAGTTAGGCAGTTATCGTCATCGGAAATCCCACTTGTCAATTGTTAGCAAAAATGTTTTGAGAGCCTACTTATAATTTGCCAAAAGGAAATCTGTCATTGGTACAATCATTTGTAGGTACTGTACTTAAAGTTTCCTTATTTGAAACCCAACTAGCTCTGTCCACGACTTCATCCATGTGAAATTTCTTTTTCTCCAAGCCCCGTTACATCGCATCGCCTAAACGCACTGTTGAAGTAACAGTGCGTTTAGGCGATAAAAAAAGAACAAGTGAATACGAAGGTATTCACTCGTTCTTTTGAACTTTTTTCATTTGCTTAACTCTTACGACCATTAGAGAGATAATAAATAACTAATAACCTTTCTCAAGAATTGGGTTACCAAATGCAAAATAATTTATTAATACAACCCCACTTAATACTTTCAAACTTAGCGCGTTGAAACAAACAAACAAACTCTTCAACTTAATTATAAGCACAGATAATATTGTGATGGGTAATGTTTCTTGATTAGAGTACGGTTTTTAATAATTTACAGCCCATCATCACCATTAATTACATCACGAGGAAGTTCAGTCCCATTTTAATGTTTGACAGAGTTCAAACAATTAAATGTTTATTATTGTAATAAAGAAACGACAATAAATTGCAAATATATTAAAAACATGAAAATTTATTTACACAAAATATGATAAATGCATATTCCTCTGATGGCTTACAAAGATAGCTGTCGATCATATGATCTGCTAACGCTCGAAGAAAGGCGTAAAGTGATGGACATGTGCTTGCTCTATGATATAATCAATGGACGCCTTGATTGCCCGGAGTTGATCGCACAGATAAAGTTTAACACTCCCTTACGGCGCACTCGTCACACGCCAATGTTGCACGTTCCTAGGCACTCCACCAACTATGCCAGCAACTGTGTACTGACTCGCATTGCTCGGGCGTATAACTCAGAATTCTCAAAAGTGGATTTATTTTACCATAATAAACATACATTCAAAAAACTAATAGTCGAAACTATAGATGCAGATAAATGACAACCAACTAATTTTCTTCATCTCTTTCTTCTATCTTCTGCTGTCAATGTCCTAATTTATTTGTTTTAAATTCAGTTTCATAATTATTAACTATGTTATGTATTGTTTATTCTTCTGTATTGTTTTATTATTTTTAATTGTGTATGTGTGTATTTGATATTAGTCTGTTCGCATGCGTTAAAATTATACTTTCCAGTTACACAGGGAAACCTATTATTGGCCATAATATTATAATGTAATACTCATACTTATAAAATTTATTATGTATCGCTGTTGGTTAGCTAAATAAATAAATAAATAATCCAACGATCGTTTTTAAAAACTTATTCAAGGAACCGATACAGAATAATCGGATTAACACACACAAATAATCCATTCTCCGATTTCCTTTACATTCTCCGTAATTTGTCAAAACATTAAGAAGGCCTGATAAATCTGAATAAAACAAATGGAGAATTTCGCGAAAGGACAGGCGACCTTCGTTTTCATAACACGCCCTGTCCAAGCGCTTCTTGAACTTTTAACAATCATGATTGTTGAAGCCACATTTTAGATGCAATTTAAAATTTTATCACGAAGAATTTCAGGTAATAAACGTCAGGCAAAAACACATTTAGGTGTAATCTTCTTAGAGAGGTTGAGCTGCCGGGGCCGAGTGCAAATAACTGCGCATAAATGATTACTAATATGAGGGGTAGAAAGACTTGCTTGACGATGCGAATATTGTTACTTAAGTGAAGGTGCAATTTTGAAATATATTTTAGTCTTGGTTGAACAAATTAAATATGATATTGTTGGTCACCGAAATCCTTTAACGTTCATTTGAACTATTACTTAGACAGGAAGTAATGGTTCATTAGATAGACATACAAGGTGCCAGGATATGAACGCGCAAACTATGGACTTAGTAAGTACATAAATGATTCTGGACACAAATTTGTTAAAACTTTGTTCGTCGAATATTAAAAAATAATTAGCTGTTCCCATACATTTTGACCGCATAAGTAGTGCAGGTTTGCACTTATCAAAAAAACTGCTTTTTTAAAAGCGACTCTTCATCATCATCATCATCAGTCTCTACTCGTCCACTGCTGGACATAGGCCTCTTCCATGGCACGCCAACAAACTCATCCTGAGCAGTTCTCCGCCAGCCACTACTAGCCACCTTTTTGATGTCGTCGCTCCATCTCGCCAAAGGGTGTCTCACTCGACTCTTGGTTGTGTATAATCTAGTGTAGTGAATACATGATTACAATTTGTTCATCGATGCCTTTGCCACCCTGTATAAAATACTCTGTAATTAATTCTTTCCAACAAAGGTACAACCAGTAACATTTTATAAAAAATATGGTAATTCTGCGCTCACTGAGAGCCAGGACCCGCTATAGTATGCTTTACATAAAAAGCACTACTGCTAAAAAAGTAGGAGTACAATTAAAAGAATTAAAAACCGGACGAAGGGCAAACAAGGAAACAGAAAATAATGGTAATTTTATGCTGAAATGTTTTACAAGAGTTTTTGCCAAATGGAATGAAAATTTAAAACATCAAATTTTTTAATGTTTTTATGATATATTTTGTAAACGACAGAAAGATTTTTGGGTTTTCTATGGCCAACGCAACAACGAAAGTTGGAACGCAGTCAAAAGTACGTCAGTTTAGTTTAGTAATATAAAAATTCAGTTTCCCAAACGCCATTCAATTTCTCACATAACTATGTGTGCTGTGACATTCAAGCTACTCATTGGTAATTGGCTTTTGTAGCAATACTTTTGAGTGGCGTCGTGTGTCGAAAATAGATAATGTTTGTCCCGAGGATCTAAAATAAGTGACAGTTTATTTAATTACATCTGTGTTGGAATACTATTCTAATATAATGAAATAACCTTAGTATTAGAATCTTTTTCATTACATCTTCATAAAAAATATTTTTTTAAATCACGTATATTGGTTGTTATGTACAAAGCAAAAACATATTGTAATTGTAAACATTTTCATTTTTAATGTCAAATGTCTGGACTTGAAAAAAGACGATAATCCCTGAGTTTGTTTCGGCTTTTTTTCTCAGAGGCAGTTCGTTAAGAAATGCCGGCTCTAGCTAGTTTAAAAAATTATGACGTGTAAAAGTGATCAGTGATCCTACTTGCATAATAAACGATTTCATTTCCAATATTGTTAGTTATATTTAAGAATTAGTGTATGTATATTAAAGTATTAGTGGATAACTCCACTGTCGCATTAGGGTAAGACCTGTAAGGACAGTTGTAAACGGATAAATAAATAAATAAATTTCAGTATTTAAAGAAATGACAGTAAGTACCTAAGTGCTAAACTTAGGTACTTACTGTCTGTGTACCTGAATGCTACCTTCCTCGTTATGCAAGATTACTTATGAAAGCAAAATTAATGACACTGAAATAACCTACACGAACCATGTGCTGGCACATAAACAAACGTCAAAGGGATTTCCCGTTTCAGTTCCGCCGCCTTTACATAATAACTGATAGCCGTGAGTAACTTTATTTCTTTAAACATTTAACGTATAACGCACACTGACACGTAATTCTTTTTTTATTCGTATTAGTGTTTATTTCATTATTTTATACAATTACCTTTTAATTACTAGAAAAGGTTATATGCCACATACTATGCAGCTGATCGATTCAATAAAAAACTCCGTAACATTTAGGTGAAGTGAGGTGTCAATAATGTCCATCCATAACATTAGTTGGGAATGATAGCTCACTCCACGCTCACCTCAACTTATTTATTTTTTGTTTCTTAATAATTATAAACTAGTGCTTCATCGCAATCCCGCCTGATAGTAAGCAGTGATGCAATCGTTCACGGTAAAGCGCGCTAGTTTATTAAGCCTATTCACTAAAAAATAAACACTGCTAATAGGAAGGAAGACGGCAGTTGAGCGAGGTGATACAATGTTAAACCCAACAACACTACCAATGATGCTGCGCTAGAGGGAGGTTGATATGGTATATCATCCACTAAGAAACTCCCGACACAACAACATTTGGCACATAGCACACGGCAAACATCGCAACACAACTGCTCAGATCAATCCTCCGTACGACTTTACCACGCATCATGCCGGAACACGACAAATCGCTTGGCGGCAAAACTTTGCCTGGTGGGTGATCTGCTGGCAGCCGATGTTATGGTCTACCACCGAAACAAACCACCGTAAGATGGTTACAGAATAGCAAGGCAGGTCATAATTTCAACAGTACTAGCCTATCCTAGTAACATCCGTCGTTATCAATCAATACATAGTATAAAACAAAGTCGCTATCGCTGTATGTCCGTATGTATGCTTAGATCTTTAAAACTACGCAACGGATTTTGACGCGGTTTTTTTTAATAGATAGAGTGATTCTTAAGGAAGGTTTGTATGTATAATAAATGCATAATATAGTAGAGAAACACTGAGAAATCTAAAAAGCGCGATAAAACCGAACTCCACGCGGGCGAAGCCGCGGGCGGAAAGCTAGTAACTTCTAAAGAACCTGAATAATTTACTGACATTGACTGGCGCAATTTGAGATGCCAAAGTTCTACAAACTATCCTTCGGTCTCTCTATCCCAAGAGACAAGAACTAGAAATTGAAGGAGCAAAATTGCGTGTCGAACTTCTTCCTTGACATATTTGTATAAAAGTCGGCCCACCACGGTCTTTATCTTCGGTCGTATACATTCATTCTCTAAAGCCTACCAATCCTGTGGGTGAGATATAAACGTAGTCCCTATACGACATAAATGCGCGTACTATGTGTGAACAGTAAGTAGATAATAAAGTGGTAAAACTATGGCGCTGTAACTTGACTTGTAAGTTCTTAAAAACGTCGCGCTCAATGAAGGCCGGCTGTCTGATCTGTATTTTCTGTACCAACGATGTGATCATGTTTTTCATGAAATTAAGTGTTGAATTTAGCAATACAAGCATGATTTAGTGAAATAAAAATATTTACTAGTCATAACTTTCTTGAAAGTATTTTGATGCGTCATAAACTACATACATTTTTATTTTTCATAAAATGAATTTAATATTTTTCATAATTGATTTCATAAAGTGAATACAAATTCACAAACATTTCTATTAGGTAGGTACTTAACTTCAAACAAAGGTTAATAATAAATAAACTACTTTTGACGAAGTCTTGCACTAGCTTGCAGAATAAAAAAAAGTAATGAAATGTCAGACAATGCTTTCCAGAGAACAGTTACAGACATTCCTCTCCAACTATGAAGTTGGTTTTAGTTCACCTGGCAAAGTAAAAAAAAAATCGGCTAAATGCGACTCTGACACGGTTCCGTGTCATAGTAAGCCCATTATACAAGTTAGATCTCTACATTTCCTGAAGTAACAAAGTTATCCAAGCTGTTATAGTTTTCCTTCCAACTTGAAAAAATTGTGATGGTAGAGCATGTGTCTAGAATCATCACGATTTTTTCAGATTTTTAGAGATTGAGATTTTTAGCATCCAAAAGCTAGGCGCCTCCATACATACGGTCAATTTTACAAAAAAAAAATGCGCTGAAAAGTTGATTATCTCGCAAACGGATTATAGGAAACTAAAAACATCGTCTTACGAACCTTTTAATGTTTTTAATAGACCTACCTAATTATATATGACGCTACGGGGTAGACACGAGAAAAAAAAGTCATTCCCATTTTAGTGTAATTAAATATTTTTGTTACTTTATTTTAGCACATTATCGACGTGGCATTACACGTCACTATCCATGCAAAATTTCATTAGTTGTTACACTAACCGTTTGGATGATAAGCCGGGGACAAACAGACGGACAGACGGACATGACTAAACTATAAATAAGGATTCCGAGACGTCAACCTTAAAACAGGTACTTCCTCATCATAACTAACATTTTAAGTCCGAAAGTTAACGCTTTTATTCAAAGTAATAACTTACTTCATACGAATTTTGATTAAATTTAACTACAATTTGAGTGTCTTCAAGGCTAGAGTGAATAGGCTTTTAATAAACTAGTGCGCTTTACCATCAACGATTGCGTCACTGCTTACCATCAGGCAGGATTACGGTTAAGCGCTGGTTTATAATATGTAAAAAAAAAACATGAGTGGACTGTGCACAGTAATTCGGTTTCCCACACAAGCGCACAATTTTTGAATAAATAACATAACAGAAAATGGCTTGTATGAATTCACGATAATATTTCAATATTATCATATAGTATTGCCACAGAAATAGCTTAGACTTGGATTAACACAAAATATACTTTTATAATGGGATAATTTTAAAGAGTCAAAGACAAAGGTTTCTCTCATTTGAAAGCAGCAAACGTTTTGGCTTACTATTTCCGTTTAAATTTTCGTATGTAATAGATTAGCAGTAATGTTGACCTGATGAATCAAAGTCTTCTGATGTATTTGCCAAGTCTAGTCTAGTCCTGGTTCTTTGTGAAGTATATAGATCAATTCAACTGAGTAAAACCCGCAGTTTTCTTCAATTTTCCTTGCATTCTGTATCGTCAATAATTTTGAATTGTTCTTTCTATTAACGACTTTCCCTTTACATCTCATTTGTTATGAACATTCTTCAAACAATGGTCCTCATCAATAATCGAGGTAGGATGATAACTGTACTGATACTCATAAAGCTACCGCAATTATTGATGAGGATATAAAGTGAAATATGGTTGCTTGCTTTTAAAACACTGTTTTTTATTTATTTTGCCAAATAATTATAATTAAAGAACTAAGTCATTTAGGAAATTTAGGTTAAGGCTCCCTTATAGGATTCCTTAGATAAAACTTTTCTCAGGAAAATATCCTGACAAAAGTTTTATCTAAGGAATCGCCTTTTCGATTCGACAGAATATTTGAGGAATAAATACAACCTTTGTATGGAAAAACCAAACTACCGTACTTATTCATTCAATAAAACTTACCTGGTGACTGAAAATTTTAAAAAATTGTGTACTTTCTTTCGTTTCAATTTCTTTCGTTAATTTAATTTTATAAAGTTCAAACAAGAGAAACGTGAAATTTATAGAAAATCCAGCATCTCTCAAATTGGATTTATTGGCACCAGTTTTCAGTTTATCCGAAGTATGCTCGACCTCCTCTCGAGGCACCTCAAATAACATAGTGCTGTCACCTAATTGGCTGTTCAACTTCGATTTTGAATTTAAATTTATTTTAAGTTTGTGTGTGGTCACGTAAGTCCTACCCCACTAACAAAAGCATAGCGAAACTGCATATATTTTTCCTCGTTCCTTAAAATTTTGCGGCCGTAGGAACTCGCTGAGCAATATTTGCTAGAAGACTGACTTTGGCGAACATAGTTCATTTAATAATCTGTAAGATATTTACTTATAACGATGGAGGATGTGTAATAAAAGACATGAAACATGCTTAATACTTCTACTATAATTTACTAACGTAATTTAAACACACACATAATTACATATACAAAGTTATTTTTTTGGTTATGCGAAATCTGAATATAGTTTGTTCAGAATAAGCAACTGAATCGATTCTAATCATTTTTACACCGTGTTATTTTCCGAAATAC
Source organism: Sesamia nonagrioides (assembly GCA_017933935.1). Classification (NCBI taxonomy): domain Eukaryota; kingdom Metazoa; phylum Arthropoda; class Insecta; order Lepidoptera; family Noctuidae; genus Sesamia; species Sesamia nonagrioides. The sequence continues at coordinate 1,718,324 of JADWQK010001341.1, forward strand.
ATTTAGAAATTGTTGCAGAATGGTTACCGAGTGGTTACGATAGATCATAGTACTTGCGCCGCGCGCCACAGCTGACTCCAGAGGTCAACGCACTATATACGCATATTTTTGTTGGGACAACCAAGTAGAATAGCAAGCTCATAACTTTGCGGTTATGCATTATATCTTTTTGAAATTTGGTAAATAGATTCTTTACTTAAAAATACTGGTCACATATTTCAGGTTTCGCATAAAAAAAAGGAAATAAAAACGTTTATTTATATTATAAAATCTTCTACATATCTTCAACCCTTGTGATACATTTCTGACATGTACAAGGTTCATATTGTTTGAATAAAACAAGTTTATGTTTCATCGTTTCGTGTGCACCCAAGCGCACACAAAACAGTACGTCGTTGGAAGTTCGCGACTGGTAGTTACCGCTTGTTACCGTTCCTAACAATATGCATTTTTTGTTCCAGGTAAGTTGAGAACCGGCGGTGGACCTACGAGTAACTTCCCGTTAGAGTTACCCCGCTCCAGGTATTTGGCTTTCGACACCCAATCTAACTTTGCTGGGGAATAAAACAATGAACGCTGAACAATACTAGGTAAGAGTATTATTAGTACTGAAAGGAACCCAGTTTTGTTTGTACAGTAAGGAAATTTGATTTCAGTTACGTACATGTCGTACATATATATTTTATTCGTTTATAATGTCATTTCAAACGGTGGATAAGGAATGATAGTTGTCGTAATATACATAGTCTTTTTTTAACAATCCTTTTCCCTGACTAGACATATATTAAAATATTTTTCATTTCTCATATTCGGAAAGTAGTATTTTCTTGATCTGATTATTGGGTAGAAAGTGCCATTTCCCTCCCTAGAGCGGGAAAAACTCATACAAATTACTTCCCACCTAAGGGTCGGAATGAATTTTAAAAATAGAACTGCTGTCAGCTGTGAAGAAATTTGTATAAAAAAAAATTAATAAAAAAAAAAATGCAGCGGCAATGTGAATTTCTAAACAGCCAGTGTGAACTTAGCGCAAACTTCATTGAGCGAAATAAGTCGTAACAAAGTACGATAGTACCTACTTATTAATTCTATGATCGCAACAATAACGTGGTGAGTTCCATATTTAAAATTTAGAAAATCGACACAAATTAGCGGGATACCAATCTGTTATGTATCTGTGATGGAATTAAAAAAATAGTTATTTTCCTCATATTCGAAATGAAAAGTAGAGTGTTTAACACGGGTAAAAGAATCAATTCCTACTCGGACTATAGCCGCCCTCGCTACGCTCGGGCGTCTAAATACCTCGGGAATTAATTCTTTCCACCCTCGGTTAACAATCTACTATTGTTTCCATTATACAAAGAGGGAAATGTGATTGGAGTCACGTATGTATTTTTTGTTCAATTTTAATGTACGGTGGATAAGGAGTGACAGTTGTTACATAATAATTTATTAAGCAATCCTTTTCACTGACTAGATCTATATGATTGTATGTGTGTATTTCTTGTCAAATTACCTCTTCGAACGGCACTAGTATGTTCCCAATTATGTTTGAGTGAGTCTGCTTCCAGTATAAGCGGTTTTACGGAATATTAGTACCTATTCCAAAAGGAGCGACAGCCTATTAGGCCTCCAAAATCCTGTTACTGGGTAATACGATATCTCAAAGCAACCATACGGTATACGTTCATGCATTTCTCATGAAACCACTATTATTCAAACGTGCGAGGTGATGAAATCCATATTAATTTAACAAAATAATCACGTCTGCCTACGTTACATTGAATGGAAATGGGTTATGAGTTTGGCTTTGAGTAATGACGTTAATGTGATAATATCAACTTATTGTTATATTAATATTTTTACTGAAATAAACACCTAATGGAATATCATATCTCTATGCTTAAGAGGTTTTTTTTAACATTATAAACTAGTGCTTGACTACAATCCCGCCTGATGGTAAGCAGTGATGCAATCGTTGATGGTGAAGTGCGATAGTTTATTAAGAGCGTAATCACTCAAAAAAAGAACTGAGTGAATAGGAAAGAAGACGGCAGTTTATTGCATATCACAACGTGCACTCGGTGGAAGATTTTTAAAATTATTATTAACTAGCTTTCCGCCCGCGACTCCGCCCGCGTGGAGTTCGGTTATATCGCGCTTTTTAGATTTCCCTCGGGAATATCAAATTTTTCCGGGATAAAAGGTAGCCTATGTTCTTTCTCAGGGTCTAAAGATTGTCTGTGCCAAATTTCATCAAAATCGGTTGAGAGGTTTGAGCGGGAAAGCGTAACAGACAGACAGACAGACAGACAGAGTTACTTTCGCATTTATAATATTAGTATGGATTTAAAACTTTATGTGATTGTTACCGACCCTGTCTGGAACAGTAAAATATGGGAGAGCGGAAGAGGAAAATGCCTATAGGGATTTTTAAGCATAGAGTACAGGCGTAGAGTAGCCAGTCTTTCGGAATGTATCCCATTCTGGTGAGTGTGCAAGGGAATTGCATGATTTAATTCCCCCATCACCGTTCCACCATCGGACAACCCGTCGTACGGCGAGTTTCCACCCTTACGTTGTTGACACCACTGCGATCCGGACGAATCGTTTCGCTTCCTCTTTTATACCGCGTACGTCGAGGGACTGGAACAATTTGCCAGCGACGTTGTTTCCATCATACTACAATTTGAGTGTCTTCAAGGCTAGAGTGAATAGGCTCTTAATAAACGAGCGCACTTTACCATCAACGATCGTATTACTGCTTATCATCAAGCGGGATTGCGGTCAAGCGCTAGTTTATAATTTATAGAAAAAAAAGTAGAGGGTACCGTACTTGATGTTGCTGTATCTTTTTATTTAAACTTCTCGCACACAGTCAGGCACAAAAGGTGGACTTAATGTTTTAGGTATTCTCTACAAGTCATTCAACAAAAGAAAAAATGCAATCTAGTGCCGGTGGGGATGGTTGTTATAAGTTTAATTTGTGTATATTAAATAAAATAAAGGATAGTAAAAAATAATAAAATACATAATGGCTTGCCTACTGTTAGGTTCAAATATCGTTCGTTGGACGTTGAGGCACGCTTACAGAGCCCAGTTTGATGACTGTTCGTTATCGGAGAAATTGCAGTTCATCCGAATGCTAACAGGTTTTTGAATATTTCATAGCGCTTCACGAATCGATCAAATTGTTCATGTGGAACTAAACCTTTCCAGTAGATAATAGTTATAATTCTACAAAGTATAAAACCTTCTCTATATAGTCTTTTTACAATATCATATTACAGCGAAAAGTCTCTAAAGATCAAAATAGCTTACCCCTTTGATTAATTCAAAGGTGTAAGCTCTGTTTTCAAGTTATTAAATACATAGTTTTGTGTGCAGTAGTCTGCTCAGTGCAGTAGTTTCTTAATTTATATAATATATCTTGAGAGATAGGCTACATAGGCCATCTTCGGGCGAATGAGCGCCAAATCATCGGCTAGCAGTCGAAGTGGTCGCCCTGGCTGAACTCGGTCGGGAACATCATCATCATCATATCTTGATACGATAGAGGGAATGATTTCAAAACTTAAGAAAATATAAAATTTTTGACTTTGCTAATTTTAAATATTTATTCAAATGCCAGAACACAATTGGAAAGAAAGGAAAGTTCCTAAAAATAATCATGAGCTCTGATGACAATCGTATAGTATAATAACTAGTTAGGTAGTTACAAATTGGCTGAATTTCACGAGCATCAACATCCTTAGTTGTTAGATAAAAAACACAGGTAAATACCTGCGTATTTATTAATAATATATCTAGAATGTATCATTCAAACTATCCTAAACTGTCAAATATTCCCAAGTAATCGTGAGCCTTAATGCTTTAGCGATAAAGTTAAAAATTAATACAGACGAGACGACGAGACGACGACGACGACGAGAGAGAGAGAGAGAGAGCTTTACGTGCTTGTCGTCCGTACATTACAAGCCAATTGCGATACAATCTTATTTCCACTCCATAGTTTGGTGGATATTATATTTTTATTGTAATTGTTAGTTAATTTATTCAGCTTTTGTAATATTCGTAGGATCAGTAGGATAGAATTTAATCATGTTATTCAAATAAAGTGTAAGAAAAATAAAACTTAATTTAGAGATTAAATCTTTAATTATTACTTACATACTAGCTGTGATGACGTCAGCATGTATGTCGGTGAATAAATTGTTTTCATGATTTTCAATTTTTGCACGGAGTCCTAATTGCTTTTTGAAGTAAAACCTTACTCCATATATTTTAACTTCAGCTAGGTGGCAAAAGGCCACGCTGAGGGAGAAAAGAAAAACAATGTGGCAAAAGTTCTTGGAGACAGACATACAGATATTAGACATTTTATTCTTTTATTTATGCATTTAGTGGGTATGGTGACCGCAGGTTTTTCACAAACCTGGAATTCAGCTGCCACATTTTTTGTGCAACTTAACTTTAAATCAGCTTTGTGTAGCGAAAATAAATGATAAATGGTAATTATTAGTAAAAAGCTGGTATTTTGCCATTAAACACGTTTCATTTTTGATTAAATTGCCTTACAGTTTCTTCTTTTAAAATCTTGAGTATAGACTGAAGTAAAATAATAACAATTTTTGTTTCCGTTTTTCTGTTCTTCTGGATGTATGTTCTATACTTTGCCAAAACTTTGGATCTGACTGAAAAGCACACAAATAGTTTAAACTCTTGGATTTACAGAAACATATTAACTTTTAATCCCAAAAATACGTTCCGGTTGTGATATTTATCTACACGTGCAAAGCCGTAGGCAAAAGCTGGTCAACAATAAAAAATTGTTTAGTTACCAATTTTAGTTACAAAATTAAGCGATCAAGAACAAGCAAATAATACCAGTAATTTACTGTTCTTGTAAGGAGAGTCAATTAGTGGCAGTAATTACTTCGTAAAACGAGGAGAACATTCGGTGTTGTTTATTTTTGCGACCTGCTTGGCAATAAATTATTCAAATTACGGGCTTATCTTATGGCTACAAAGGTCTTATCTTATAAATATGTATAGCTATAAAGGTCTTATATCTTATCTTGTAGTCACAAAAGTCTCCAAAAATGAAGAATACCGAATGTACTCCTCTTCCCGGGTATTCCACAAAGTTCGATCGTATTTAGAACAAGGAGACAAATACAACTGATTCTTAAGTTTTTCTTAACAAATTTTATAAAGAGTAAAGATTACATTTTTGTACTTCTTTTGTTAAGCTTTTACGCTCAAATGGCAGCAACAATTTTGCTCTTCGCAACTTTTTCCAACAATTTTGCTCTTCATATACCTACGCAGTGCAATTTTGCTCTGCGTTAATAATGTTTAAATACATGTATTACAAGATAAATTTGCGTGGCAACAAACCGATTAGTTTATTGTTAGCACTATTCTCAATTTAACATGAACAGAAAGAAAAACAATTTTCTCTTTAATCTATGTCACCAGAGATTCTCATTCGCTTTATTGAGGTTCATTGTACTTTATTTATTGTATAATCACGACGAGGAATGATAAATTTGTTGTTCTAAATTGTGAAAAAACTCGATTTTGCTTGAATTGTTATAAAACAGACCTTTCTTTCATATCCACATCAAAACCAATTGTGTGGCACAAAATATACCTATGTAGGTAGCTAAAATAGCTTCATTGTATAGGACTAGGTGTGGACAGTGAGTTATAACAAAAGAAAAATTCCTGGAATTCAATAGACCCCCAGCGCTAGGACAGGATTTAGTAAATTCAATAGAAATTCTATGTTACTCAAAATATTGTATTCGTGAGGTGAACTGTGTGCCTGGTGTGAGTTTTTTTTTTACGTTAGCATAACCGTGACGTTTATGACTTTCGGCGCTCTAATTGGGGCAAGCGGCAACCCTAGGTCGGCTCAATCACAGCTCCGAACGCCATAAACGTCTCGATCGCACTAAATTAAAATAAACTCGCACTAGGCCTCATAAAGTGTCCAATCTTATTATAGTTTAACAAGATTTTCGATGTTGAAAGATTAAGTAGTAGGTTCGTAGAAATTTTGTTTTCCTAAAGCAGAAGTTGTAAATAAAAGCTTTGTAAACTTATAACGCAAATGAATGAAAAATGTTTTTCAGTGTGGCATGGGAGTTTTCTGTTTTTAAAGAACTATTTTCTGACGCGTTCTTCAGCTAAACTATAGACAACAAATACATATATAGGTAATCCCTTGGAACCCCTATCAGTCCTGGCGTAAACGTTACAAAAAGCCTTGAACTTTACACAGCTCTTTTTAAACATGATGGTCCTTCAGGCTTTGTTAGTCGGTGAACTAAAGAGCTTTACGTTAAAGCTTTGGTTTCCTATTTCCGCGTTATATGTATTTTAAACATCCGTTTTAAAGACTGCGTTATATGTTAGTCAGGGTATTTGATTAGCGATTAAGGTTTAAACGTTGTGTTGGCCTCCATAAATTGCGTATTATAAACCTTTAAAGCATTCGGACATTAGGTAGGTAATTAACCCCGTAAAGCATAAGAAAGTTCGTGCCCATTTTGTGATTTGATTCACGCGGGCCCTTGATGGATGGGAGCGAAATATTTGCCCACTTTGACGTTTTTGGAGATTTGATTCGATCTTGAATATTTCATTAGCTGACTTTTGTTTTATTGAAATTGTATGTTACTTACACATAAATTCAATCATTTGCCAATGTCGTTATGGGTAACTAGCGGCCGCCAGCGACTTCGTTCGCGTAGAGTAATAGGCTACCTAATGCAAAAATAATTTTACAAATCAGACCAGTAGTTCCAGTAGAGATTAGCGCGTCCAAACAAACCAACTCTTCAGCTTTATATATAGAGTATAGATGGGTAATGAGATCGTTTCAAACAAAAATATTTATCTTTAAACCGTTCGAAGCTTTCGAAATCATAATACTTTGTTTTTTGTGGTCTTGACGGGCTAAAAAAAGCGCGCCGAAATTCATTAGATAATTAGTCAGCAGGATGCGTCATTATGAAGAAAAGGCCGTTACATCTTTCTTGAAGATCAAACCCGATTAATGACATTGACGGATTGGTGTTGTGATAAAAAAGCACCATTAAAGGATTAGTGATTTATTTATTCTTTACTTGTTGTTATCAAAAAGATTCGCCTAATGTAAGAAAATAAAGGAATAAAGTCCACAAATCGTAGCACAATAACAGTTAGAAATAATGGAAAAATATTTATTCTGAGTCGTACAGGAAAATCATAAAACTAAACTAAGCGCAAAAAAATAAATAATCGTATAGAAAATAACAAAAGAACGGAAAAATAATCAATTAACTACGCCGTAGCGTATTGTGCTACGGGGTCCAGACTACGCTTAACTCGTGAGCGGTGGTCATTCAATTTGAAGCGCATAGCTTTTTTCTCTAGGTACCCAAATGCATTGCCTTCTTATTTTGAAGAAATAAGCACATCAAAACCTTCATTATACTTAACGAATTTAAAAATTAGGTGCAGAACTTTTATGAAAGAACTAGTTGCGAGCCACCATTTCACCCTCATAGGTTTCGATCGCGAGGTAATATCCCAAATTTTATTCAATTATATTCAAGAGTTTTGATATGAAAGGGTAACCAACACTCATCCATTCAACTCTCTATACAAAATTTCGCGTTCATAATATTAGTTTTTATTAGCTTTCATACTAAATGTCACAGTTTGTAGTTCACTCTTAGGTTCGTATTCCAGAAGGAAACTCAAGCATTGATCTCTGCTTAAGCATTACTTAAAACTAGTTTCAACCAATCAAAATGCTTCAAACAAGACTTAAGTAATGCTTGAGTTTTGAGTGACGTTCTGTAATACGGACCTTATCTTACTTTTGTGGACTTGTCCCAACAAGTTTGGTCAACCGTTATGATTTTTGACAGAAAGTTTCGATCCTCTCAGTTTTATGATTTCACCGTCTATTATTGTTAGATTTTGATAGTTTTATGCTTAAGTTAACCTGTCAGTTTGCGTTGTTTAAACTTTACATCTTTCGATTAATTATGTCTTAACTAAATTTTGTCAATGTCAAACTGTAAGGTATGACAACGACAGTCCCATTTATGTTTCAGGGGAATGTCTGTCCATTCTTTGGTTGCCTGGAAGAGATTGCATTAGCGATAAGGCCACCATTGTATATTTTTTGACAGCTTCAATTTATTAACCGCTAGCTTTCCGCCCGCGGCTTCGCCCTTGTGCAATTCGGTTATATCGCGCTTTTTAGATATCCCTCGGGAATATCAATTTTGTTTTCAATAAAAGGTAGCCTATGTCCTTTCTCAGGGTCTAAAGATTGTCTGTGCCAAATTTCATCAAACCCGGTTGAGAGGTTTAAGCGGGAAAGCGTAACAGACAGACAGACAAAGTTACTTTCGCATTTTTAATATTAGTATGGATTAATACAATTCTAGTCCTCTAATTTAAGTAAGTTCTTAAGGTTGCATTTTTTATTTATTTTGTAAAGTAATGCTTGACTGAAGTCCCACCTGATGGTAAGCAATGATGCAATCGTTGATGGTAAAGTTTACAAGTTTATTATGAGACGATTTCCTAATTAAAAGATTTTATTTACCTCGGGTTACTTAAGTCCCATAAAAGGTCTCTCCTTTAAATTACTTCACTTGATTCTTTTGTTAAAAATATCCTTTCTAACTTATAAGAAACCTTTCACCAACAGATTAAAAAGAGAAAATGAGTGGTGCTGCTTTATTTTTACCTGAAGCCTTAATTATACGCCTTCATGTTCAAAGACTTTCAACCTGAAAGGTTAAATTATGATTACAACAAAGCGTATTATATGATGGATGTTTTGTATTCCGGTTGCGTATAAAACTCGATACCAACAATTTAATGTTACATTTAATATTTAGATTACAGTTCATATGACTAGGGTTTAAAGACCAAAAATTAAAGGCCTTTCGGTGTTCTATAGGATGCATTTTGGACAGTGTGTGAGGGAATTGCATGATTTAATTCCGCCATCTCCGTTCCACCATCGTACGACCCGTCGTACGGCGAGTTTCCACCCTTACGTTGTTAACACCACTACGATCATCCACTACGATTTCGCCTCCTCCTTCATACCACGTACATCGAGGGACTGGAACAATTTGCCAGCGGCGGTGTTTCCGTCGGACTACAATTTGGGTGTCTTCAAGGCTAGAGTAAATAGGCTCTTAATAAACTAATGCGCTTTACCATCAACGATTGCGTCACTGCTTACCATCAGGCGGGATTGCGGTCAAGCGCTAGTTTATAACTTATAAAAAAATAAAAAATCAAGCATTAGTTATACTGTCAACTGTAAGACCGCTTTCTTCATGTTCTAAGCAATTACATTTCTGTAATTAAAACAAATGTCGTTGACCCAGTTTAGGCTGAAAACGCAGCCAAGAAATGTTTAGAAAACATCTAACAATAGAGTATTCTATTGTGCTACGAGTAAGGCTGTTAATTCTGCATTTAAATTTAGTTGTTTAGTTAAAAGATTATAAGTAATCGGTTCTCAGTATATCTTTCATTATAACCGCACTGCAAAATTTACCCCTCGGTATTAATGGAAACATAACATGGTAAACGATTACTCCTTTTATTCACAAGAACCTTTTTTATATAAAAAAATTTCAGTCCTAATAAAAAACCATAAGGAAAATATGGTATGTGAATGTGTTTTTTTTTTTTCTAACCACAAGGCAAATATGTTCCCCAATATAAATTTATTTGCTCCATGTCTTTAATTATGTCAGTCGTTTGTTGTTTGCATAACCGACCTTTTAGCCCTTTTAACGTTCCTACACATATTAATTTGGATAACCCTCATTCTCTTTTATTTTTAATACTTTGATGTTTAAATGGCCCATTTTAATTTATTCCCCTCTTAAACATCTTTATTTATAACATAACATGAACATACATTTATTATTGGTTCATAACAGTATTTAAGCAAGATAGTGCTACTAATTTATATACAAATTAAAGGAAATAAGTAAGTACATACATTTTAAAGAAAAAGACTATTCGTTCAGAAGCTAGAACTTCAATATAATCAGATAATCCAGATTTATCACATCACCCTTAAGCTTTGTACCTACGTTCTGATGGGTGAACTGTTTATTTGCTTAATACACGACTTATAAAGTAGTTTTAGTAGGTACATACATACATCCACCAGAAAAAACAACACAAACTATTCATTACTACGCCACAGCAGAATCTAGGCGTACCCAATACCTATTCATGGTTTTTTTTTATCTCTGGTTAACTACCTAAACCTATGGAGTTTCTTAGAATCTTCGCAACCTGCCGCATCAAGCGCTCACCGCCTTCGGTGCTCGCCTAGCGTGTATGTAAAAATATCAAGCCACTAGGCGGAGTGCGTACGGAATCTTAATTAATTAAGAACGTTCATTCCACAATAGATTGACAAATAGCAAGATAGTGACTGAAGAATCATGAAACATTCTCTTAATTCGAGCTGTAGCAATGAGGAACGTCGAATTTAATTCTAAATCCCTTTACCTTTAAATTTTCTCCAGACATACCCGGATTGAAACACATTAATACCTTCTTTAAAAAGGTTTTGTGCGGTCTCACAAAGGATTTTAAATCTTTAAAGAGCTGTCTTTGATCTAGATAATGGTCGGTTCGTGCCCTACTATCTGTCATCAAACTCGGTAACTCTTGTGTCAAGCTTAGCGTTTGAATTTTCTTTTAGAATTAGCAGTTTGAAACCGTAATTTTCTTGTGATATAGTGAGTGATAAATTACATGCTAAGTTTAGCACTTAAGATATGAAGGAGGGATTTTTGTTCTCGCAGGTTTTGTTACATCGGCGCCTGCGAGAGTTTTATGTATACTTGATTAGATATATACATAAAACTGTATATTAAAGTTTACTTAAGTGTGTTTCAAAGTAACTTTTCTAAAGTTATATGTACTTTCTAAGTATATCTTGGACACCAATGACTGAAGGTGAAGGGAAACATCTTGAGGAAACCTGGACTTTAAGCCTGAAATTGCCAACCCGCATTGAGCAAGTCTGGTGATTACGCTCAATCCTTCTCTGTCTGAGAGGAGACCTGTGCCCAGCAGTGGGACGATAAAAAGGTTGATGATGAAGTGTGTTTATCTACACTTTATAATATATGTATACCATATGTCATAAAGTGTATATATGAATACTTAAAACTGTATCGACGTGAACAAACGACCCATAACACTATGCAACTGAAGAATTTGAAAATATGTGAGGCGGACATATTTTTTTTTAATTGATGGTCTATTTCTTGAGTAAGTTGTCTTAGACTATTTAAGGCTTCAAAGCCTAAGGAGCCGGAGGTGAACATGAACTTATTCAAAACTCCAAGACGTTGCTAGAAAATATCAAGCAGATAATCCCTAAAATACTGCTTTACAGGAGACTTCTAACTCAGGTCCTAAATCTCAATAGCCAATAAACACTGTATCGATTAAATTAATTCAGAACTATCTTCGTCAGATAAGAAATCTATTAATTTTATTAATCTGAACGTCACAAATATAAAAAAAAAAAATGATCAGAATTCATCCTAGTTGCCCCTTGCAAAAGGTTCTTCCTCTGCAGAAGAATGAAACTCACCATTACTCTTTCAAAATGTTTAAATAATTAATCATCATCATCATCACAGCGTTAATCCCAGTCGCATCCGAAGCCTTTTCAGCTTTGGAGTCTGGGGTCCGCTTTACCAGTCCAACTGCTGATATGGCTAAACTTCGACATTTTCCGTGAAGCGACTGCCGTCTGACCTTCACAACCCGAAGGCGACATCGAAGTATTGCAGTTAGACCAATTGTTGGACTTTTTGAGGGCTCCAACAACCCGTAACGACTGCCACTAGATGTTCGTATGGCAACCGGGACCAACGGCTTAACGTGCTTTCCGAGGCACGACCAGACCAGTGGAAATATTCATATTCATGCATACAAATGCTTGCACTGTGCGGGGATCGAACCCGCGCCACCTTGCGCAGCGGCCGCGTCCGCTACCGCTACGCCACCGAGGCTGTCTGTGTTTAAATAATTAATGTTAGCCAGTTATTTGTTCCTCAATTATAAAATAACTAGCTGCGCTGCGTGGTTACACCCGCGTAGGTTTCGATATGTTTTTTTTTTTTTTATATGCTCCGCTACTATTGGCCGCAGCGTGATGTTATAAAGCCTTCCTGGATTAATAGGCTATCCAACGCAAAAAGAATTTTTAAAATCGGACCAGTAGTTCCTGAGATTAGCGCGTTCAAACAAAGAAACAAACTCTTCAGCTTTATATATTAGATATATATAGATATTTAGTAAAATATAATACGTCACTAATTTCACCATGCCTCGATAGCTGTATATAAAAGAGTTTTATTTGTGTATCCGTTCACTATCACGCGGCTAAAGAATGAATTGCTTGAAGAATCCCACTTTATCCTATCAGAATCACATTTCTACCCTCGAGTAGATCTTGAATCTGTGATATCACATGTTCAAGGGTTAGTTTACTTTATACCTAATACAGTTACTACATAGTCGCGGAAAACATCACAAAAGTATATAAATAAAGTAGACAATATCAAAACAACTCCAGTAACTGTAGCGCTCATATATGTACTTTATTGGGTACTTTAAGCTTGAGAACTCGGCATCAGGCGGTAATCCTACAGGCTATGCCCATAGGCAACTTTTATTTTTATTGCAAACACCCAGCTCGGCTATGGCAGTTAAATCCCTGGCTAACGCAATTGGCTCTATAACTTGACTAAAGTTATCTGACCGGCTAATGGTTTAATAATGGCCCTCTGGAGAATCCTATTTTATTAACGTGTTATTTAGTTATCATTCTTTATTGTCTGTTGTATTTGATTGTCAAATTAATGTAAAAGTAATGAAAGTTATCTTTTGCTTTAGGGATAGACGAATGTATGGTACGCGCCCCAGGCAATCAATTATATTCCAGGGATATTCATGTTGTTACCTAGCTCTTTTCATCTGTCACTTCAATTCAATATCATTTCTTTCTAAGGAATAAACAGCTAAAAGAATAACCTATGCCATGAATTGATGTTTTAACCATGTTGCTAGAGGATCGAAAGATTCATGTCTTGCGAAACCGATGTCAAAATTTTTAAGGGTTATCTGGGACTTTAACGGCTGGCAGACTTATGCTGCGCTAGGTCTACTGCTTTAAAGCTGGGATTCACGATGCTAGGCTGGAGGCTAGGCATTTGGCCTTGTCAGAGTCGTCGAAAGCAACATCAGTCGGTGGAAATCATTATTCGTTTGTGAGGACATCCTGTCGTATCATCCTTTTCTTTCTAAAGTATTTTAATCAATCCTTTACTACACATTCCACTGCCTACTGTTTTAATTAAAGAAAAATACATCTGCTACCTCTACTGATGTCTATTAAGTAAGTAGTTTAATGTAATCGTGAAAATATGTACAACAATACTTACTATATTGCTTACTGTAGAGGCTTCAAATGGCTTGTCGTCAATTGCCTCACTATTACTTTGGTATTTGATAGCTGTAAACCACCCAAATACAATTAAAGAAAAAATCATTACCTCTAATCAAATATCAGGTATTAAATCAATGTTTCTTCAGTTCAAAAATTACTGTTAGGTAAATATTTATAGTATGTGAACGGAAATCTAATTGTCTGTATAGCTTTGTATAGATAATATCTATGAATATGATAACAATGTTATTTGGTACACATTACTGTGATAAATGGTTTACTTATCAAATCTATTAATATTAAATAACGAGAGTCATATTCCTATGTATGTACGTCGTGGTCTTCTTCTTCTTCTTCCTCAGCCTATAGACGTCCACTGCTGGACAAAGGCCTCCCCCAAGGCTTTCCACGATGACCGGTCTTGTGCTGCCCGCATCCATCGGCTTCCCGCGTCCTTCACCAGGTCATCGGTCCACTGCAGCGTGGAGTGAGACAAGGAGTTGTCATATCTCCTAAATTGTTCACTGCTGCGTTGGAAGATGTCTTCAAGCTCCTGGACTGGAAAGGACTTGGCATCAACATCAACGGCGAGTACATCACTAATCTCCGTTTCGCAGATGATATCGTGGTCATGGCTGAGACCCTGGAAGACTTGGGCAAAATGCTCAATGACCTCAGCAGAGCTTCCCAACAAGTGGGTCTAAAAATGAACATGGATAAGACGAAGATCATGTCGAACTCTCATGTCGCACCCACTCCAATTGTAGTTGGTTGCTCTGCACTCGAAGTTGTTGACGAGTATATATACCTGGGACAGAAAGTCCAACTAGGTAGGTCCAACTTCGAGAAAGAGGTGTCTCGGCGAATCCAGCTCGGTTGGGCAGCGTTCGGGAAGCCACGCTACATCTTCTCGTCGTCCAAGATACCACAGTGTCTCAAGACTAAAGTCTTTGACCAGTGTGTGTTGCCAATGATGACTTACGGAACTGAAACGTGGTCGCTCACAATGGGCATCGTGGTCTATTTGCAAACATTTAAACGGAAATACACAAACAGACCAACCCGGAACAAGTATCTATAGGAGACACAAAAATTTGTACCGCACAGGAATCGGACACGCGACGCACAGCGCAGCAGTCGATCCCTAAACCCAGCACCAATCGAGCCACAAAATCCATACCAATATTATAAATGCGAAAGTAACTCTGTCGGTCTGTTACACTTTCCCGCTTCAACTTCTCAACCGATCTTGATGAAATTTGGCACAGACAATCTTTAGATCCTGAGAAAGGACATAGACTACCTTTTATTGAAAAAAAATGACATTCCCGAGGGAAATCTAAAAAGCGATATAACCGAACTACACGCGGGCGAAGCCGCGGGCGGAAAGCTAGTATAAAATAAAAGATAGCATCAGCAACTTACATTTCAGCCCTGAAACATTCGCGGCGGTGCATAAGCAGACCGCTACACTACCCCTAGTAGGTAGTGTAGCGGCCTACTCGTAAATTATAAAATGACCTAATGATTTACACAAAATTTTACTAGAATGAATTAGGCAGGTAACAACGTATTGAGTTACTTAATATCTTGATTAGGTACTGCGATAATCGAACTAAAATGACACAGCTCTATTTTCCACGCATTTTTTGCTATCTTGTAATTAATATTTATTTGTAATACATGGTATACCATACTAGATAATTGTTTATAGTATAGATATTAGATATTTATTAATAGTATACTATAAATAAGACACGCACGAAGGTTTCCGTCCGACCGAACAATATTTTATTAAAGAGCCGAAAAAGAGACGTTGCCAGTATTTTTTTACTTGATTTTATTTTTGTAACAGAATAAAATACTCTTTATTATGAACGCCATATAAATTACAGGACATAGAAATTGAGATTTTGAAGGTTTGATTTACTTCAGTTTTATGAAGGTTTTTTTTATAGTGACTGTAGTAGTATGAAGTGCAATATTCAATTCAATTGTCTACCTAATGCAGTTCAAAAGACAACCCTTTGGCAGACGGTTAGACAGCGGATACCATGAACTTGATAGTTATACCTCTTTGGACTAATGGTACCAACTAGAACCGGTTTGCGTCCTCAGTAGCTAAAATAACCTACTGTCCATGTGACCCCTAAATTGCAAGTATCGAAACGCTACCTAAATGTTCCCAAAGCCCTCGTTTGAACATCACGCGCCATTTAGCATGGAGAGTAGATAAATTGTACCTTAGTAAAATACGGTTGAAAGTTCAATTTGTGCAGCTGGAATGATTATAAACAGTACTGGCCAGTATAGAACAGCGTTGCAAATTGTCGAGCACTAGATATTTCTAGTGGCTAAAGAGCATTGGCCGTATTTACTTTCTCAAGATGAGAATACTTCAAAAACACTCAAATTTAAGTCGCACCATTATCTCAGCGCTCCTCTTCTTCTTTGTAGCATTCTTATCTGAACAGCACAACTGTTCAGATCATGTAGTTTCCTGCCTAGCCCGGCTGATGTGATTCGTTTCACTATTTCTTGCCACTTACTCCGATCAGCTATAGCCAAACTAAATTTCTATGATGATAGGTATTTTTGACAGATTGCGACAAAGTAGAATACGAACGTTCTGAAATAAAAACAAAACTGACACTCTGAGTATGAATCGCTGTATTTCTTTGTAGTTTTGGCAATATTTTTCCACAGTGTTTATTCGGCTAGATAGTTCGGCTTCATACTCGTTCTCCTAACTATCAAAGTGTATATTTTCTTGTGCGAGATCCCATAACTAGGTACTGTTTCTATCATTATTTCATTTTTTTTTTATTTCATCATTTATATTACACCAAAGCGAGCACCAGTTCGATCCGGCGTGAAACCAAGACAGGGAGAAGTCAGTAAAAAATAAAATGCTTTGCATTTTTATATTTATACGGTTTAACGACCTCTGCATATAAGTACATACATACATATAGCAATGTGTACACGCTCGGGTATAAATCGTAAAAAGTTCGCGTGAGCTTACCTTTAAACGTAGCGATAAGTAAAAATAGTAATGGTGTAAGTATATATAAAAAAGCAAATCTAGCGTTTTATTATGTACAAGTGCGATACTAAAATAGTGTAATACTAGTTGGGAAGTAGCCAGCCTGTCGATGTTCTATAGGATGCATTTTGGAGAGTGTGCGAGGGAATTGCAAGACTTAATTCCTCCATCTCCGTTCCATCGTCGGATGACCCGTCATACGTCGAGTATACACCCTTAGGTATGTTGTTGACTCCACTACGTTCCGGACGAAGAGTTTTGACTCGTCTTTTATATCACGTACGGACAGCAATTTAAGTGTCTTCAAGGCCATAGTGAATAGGCTCTTAATAAACTAGCGCACTTTACCATCAACGATTGCTACACTGCTTACCATCAGGTGGGATTACGGTCAAACACTAAGTAGTTTATATTATTTAAAAAAATCCTACAGTGCTCCTATAGTAGCAAACCTACTGTTAAATATTTTATATAAGTAAAATTATTTTTTTTAATCCTTAGCAGCTCTTAATCAACAGAGACGGAAAAAAGAGATGAGAAAGCTTTGAACCAGCAATAGGAAATTCATAAACACAACTCATTTTAATCTTATTGTACGAGTTCCCTTTCCAGTCAGGAACAATAAACATTGTACTAGAAAACACAGTAAAACCCCTAGCGCAACACAGCAAGCATATTTGGCCTAATTGTAAAGTCTCCGTTATCGTGTCAATATCAAGATTACTTTGCATACCCAGTAATTTCCTATCGACGATTCCTCGGTGGTAGGCCATAACATCGGCAGAAGTTACCACCCACCAGACAAAGTCTTGCCGCCAAGCGATTCGTCGTGTTCCGGCATGATGTCTGGTGGAGCTGTACGGAGGACAGTTCTGAGCAGTTGTGTTGCGATGTGTAGCGGGTACGATGCGCCAAATGTTATTGTGTCGGGAGTTTGGTCGTGAAGAGTCTCCAGATCAATCTCCCTGTAGCGCAGCATCGTTTGGTCGTGTTGGTCTTGGGTTTAACATTGCATCACCTCACTCAACTGCCGTCATCCTTCCTATTCCTAAGTTTTTGAAGTGAATAGGCTTAATAAACTAGTGCGCTTTACCATCAACGATTGCATCACTGCTTACCATCAGGCGGGATTGCAGTCAAGCACTAGTTTATAATTATTTTAAAAAAAATGGGAATAGCTAAAATATAACGATATCGTGACGTGGTTCCAATGTTCGTGTGGGTTGTAAAACCCACAGGGCTCGATACTACCTATAGTGTTAACTTACAGTTAGCACTGACTGCCTTCTGTGTAACAACTACCTACAACTCAGTTCACTCACTAGGGATATTCGAACTAGTAAAAAATGTCTCACATTTTACGCCTCGCTGAATAAATCTCAACATTACTGTGAATAAATCATCTCATCTATACTAATATATAAAGCTGAAGGGTTTGTTTGTTTGAACGCACTAATCTCAGGAACTAGGTACTGGTCCGATTTCAAAAATTCTTTTTGCGTTGGTTAGCCCATTAATCCAGAAAGGCTTTAGGCTATATAATATCACGCTAGGACGCTAAGACATCGCTCCCATTGCGGAGCGGAGCATATAAAACCTAAAAATCATATCGAAACCTACGCGGGTGAAACCGTGTGGCGCAGCTAGTAGCGCAATATTCATCTGGGGGCTATATCAAGTGGATGGTATTACATTATTCGTATATAATATAGCAAATACCCGGGTTACACAATCCGCATGTGAATCGAGGTGATTATTGTATTAACTGACACCGAATAGTTTGCTCCAATTACGTCCTGCAACCGACGCATTTGCGATAATTTGGTTGGCCTATCATTTATTAAACAGGCATGATTTGATAATCTAGGTTAAGTACCTAGCTTAAAGCTTCCATCAAATCAGAACGGATTAATTGTTGACACCACAACGATCCGAACTAAGCGTTTCGCCTCTTGTTTTATACCGCGTACATCGAGGGACTGGAACAATTTGTCAGTGGCGGTGTTTCCGTCGGACTACAATTTAAATGTCTTCAGAGGCTAAAGTGAATAGGCTCCTAATAAACTAGCGTGCTTTAACGTCAACGATTGCATCACTGCTTACCATCAGGCGGGATTGCGGTCAAGCACTAGTTTATCCTTACTAATATTATAAATGGGAAAGTGTGTTTGTTTGTTTGCTCCGCTTTCACGCCGTAACTACTGATCCGATTGCTTTGAAATTTTGCAGACGTGAAGTTAGAAGTCCGAATTAAATAAAAGGGTACTTTTTATCCGGGAAAAATTTGATATTCCTGAGGGAAATCTAAAAACCGCGATATAACCGAACTTCACGCGGGCGAAGCCGCGGGCGGAAAGTTAGTAATTTATAAAAATAAAATTAATAAAGAAGACATTAACATTTATTTTGTTTGAGCCCTTATTATTATGCAGAATACCTTAGCATATTGTGTCGGTTGGCGTGGCGCAGACGGTACGTGAGTACCTACTTAGAATAGACGTTATTTAATCGCAAAAACATTACTTAGCTTCGTCGTTAGCGTAGCTAACTACATGCGTAGGCCTGAGGTAAAAGACGAAATAAGATTAATCTTGTATTCTATCATATTTCAGACGGTTGTGAGCCAGAGTTATATTTACAATAAGTTTCTATAAAAAAAAAATATTCACAATCACCTAGGGCACGAAAAGTCCACAATTATCACAATCGCATAGGTACGGACAACAGCAGGTCAAGTTACCCTAAACTGTAAAATATTCCAATTAATCTTGAGCCTTAATGCTTTAGCGACAAAGGTGAAAATTTAATAGAGAAATATGAGAGATTATAGTAGCTTGACGTCCTTTCGTCTGTACATATACCATCGTCCACAGTCATCCGCACCATTAAATCCACATGTTTACGACTACAATTTCAAAACCCAAACAAGTTATACATTTTCCGGCGCATTACCACAGATTTTTACATGACTGTGTGACCCCACAGTTAAAAATAATAAACCAATACACGATTTTTTTTTTTTTGGGATTTTATGGCCTGGTTTCTAAGACCTTTAAGCCAAGTCTTAATTATATCTTGTCTTCTTTTGTAACTTATCCTAACTTATTCTAAACTTATCCTAACTAAACCTATCTCCTTTCGTTTCTCGCGTGAACTGACACTAGGAGGAAGTTTTGGTACAATGCCATGATGTGGCCACTATGCTACAATATTTCACTGTTCTTTATGAATTATTCACTGAATGCACGTTTTACTACATAAATCACGCGTTTTTATTTAGTAAACGACACTATAAATAATTTTAAAAGTCCAATGAAAAATGAGCGTGACACTCATCTTGACATTCCCGCCAAAACTCCCCAATACACGACAACAATTACCGAAGTTACCATAAAGCAATAAAATACAGGAGCATTCGTGTATTGCAGTAAAAGTTATATAAACGAAAATTGGTATTTGTATAATGATGTAATAATTTGTATTCGAGTGTAGCCAACTGGAAATTCTGTTATCGAATATTTTAATTATCATATTACTACTACCGTATTTGAAGAAAAATTATGAACACACAAGTTAAGAGATTGATTTAAGCTGATTTCTCAAGAGTCAGAATACTTTTAACTAAGGAATAAATGTGGCGTTTTGACAGGGCTTTACAAAAAGTGTCGAAATGTCAAATTTATTCTTCTGATATAAGTTAAGTGTTGATTGAAAAACTGACCTTAACCGTTCCGGATTTCTCAAGAGTCAGAATACTTTTAACTAAGGAATAAATGTGGCGTTTTGACAGGGCTTTACAAAAAGTGTCGAAATATCCAATTTATTCTTCTGATATAAGTTAAGTGTTGATTGAAAAACTGACCTTAATCGTTCCAGATTTCTCAAGATGTAACTGAATGTACGTTTTATTTACTAATGATTGATATAAAATGTGAAAACCTTAACAGATTTCTGTGACAGGGCTTTACAAAAAGTGTCGAAATGTCAAATTTATTCTTCTGATATAAGTTAAGTGTTGATTGAAAAACTGACCTTAACCGTTCCAGATTTCTCAAGAGTCAGAATACTTTTAACTAAGGAATAAATGTGGCGTTTTCACAGGGCTTTACAAAAAGTGTCGAAATGTCAAATTTATTCTTCTGATATAAGTTAAGTGTTGATTGAAAAACTGACCTTAACCGTTCCAGATTTCTCAAGAGTCAGAATACTTTTAACTAAGGAATAAATGTGGCGTTTTCACAGGGCTTTACAAAAAGTGTCGAAATGTCAAATTTATTCTTCTGATATAAGTTAACTGTTGATTGAAAAACTGACCTTAACCATTCCAGCAAATATGGACATTTTCCAGTAGCTTTTCCATTGTTTTAAATATAAACAATGGAACAAAACTCTCGTACCAGGTTTCTCGTTTTCAGAATAGCGAAATTCTTGGGCGGAAATTATAAACTAACTGAAACTGAAATTTAATTCAGACCCTATTTGTACTTGATACTTTTCCCAGAAAAGCGAAGTTTCAATGAAAGTTTCCATTAAAGATAATCTACGGAAATGGTTTGTTTTTTTTTTTTGGTTGATCGGATATTGATTATATTTGCACAATAAATACTAAAAATAGAACAAAATAAATATAACAAACATGATTTTTTGGGCATTTTTTCGGCAACAGACAAGAACAAGAAGTTAGTTGCATATTCGCTTTAAAAATAAGGGAGCAAGATCTATGTACGACGTAATTATCATGTACGGACGATAGCAGGTCAAACTACCCGAAACTGTCAGATATTCCCAATCAACCTTGAGCCTTAATGCTTTGATGATAAAGTTGAAAATCTAATAAAGAAATCTGACAGATTGTAGTTTTTTTTACGTTTTTTTAGTTATTAAGATTATTCTAACATATTGATTAACCGATTTTAAAAACTAGTTGTAGGATACCCCCAACTGCACGAGTCCAACTCGCAATTGGCCAGTCTTTTACTGTTTTTATTTCCTGTGCATTTCCGTAATAAAATATTTTTCTTTCCATATTAAACATGCGTAGGAAAATCTAATGCAGGAAATCTGATACGTCCCTCAAATGTCCTAACAAATCTCTTAAGGTATTTGTATATATTAAAATAAACGTTTTATAAGAATATTAATAAGTTGATGTATGAATATATTTACAAGGAAAACTCACTTTGTCGAAATATAGTAGATATTAAATTAATGTTTTAAATGAAATAGACGAAGCAAGTAATAAAATGCACGACAATATTGCAATACCATCCTCTCAGTTGGAACCTCTTAATTTTGTTTTATTGCTTTCACCAACTCAAAAATTTCTGCTGCAACTTAAATTTTCTCGCGGTACTCAGAAAATCTCTTTGAAAAATTTCAGCCATAAGTCGTGCATTTCAGTCCAACTTGTGCATGCGACACCCGTCGGTAGAGGTCATAAATTCTTTATCCGAACTTTTTTAATCCATTCGTCAGGGCTCGTGTTATAATACAGTTTATCTTCAAGCACAAATATAGCAGCTTCTTTCATAAGCTTCTTCAATCTTATTAATATATTAGATATTATAATTAATGGGAATGTTTGGATGTTTATTACTCACTTACACAAATTCGGCTGAAGGAATTTGCATTACATTTATTTAGATAATTTAGAACCTGGATTAAGACATAAGATTCTTTTAATCCCAGTAGTAAGTACGTCGTTCCAATGAGATATTTTGCCAACATATATGCGGGTGATCCTGCAGTAAAAAAAACTAGGGTAAGATAAATAAAAGGAGCAAGATATTCAATATTTAAAGTGATAGGTTTAAATGCAGATACACAAGCGATTCCTTTTGTTCCGGCATGATGTCTGGTGAAACCATACGGAGAAAGGATCTGAGCAGTTGTATTGCGATGTGTGCCGGGTACGTTGCATCACATGTTGTGTCGGGAGTTTGGTCGTGGAGAGTCTCCAGATCAATCTCCCTCAGCCGCAGCATCGTTGGTCGTGTTTTGGGTTTAACATTGCGTCACCTCGCTCAACTACCGTTTTCCCATTATTCCCATTATTCACTCAGTTTTTTATTGTTGTGAATAGTCTCTTAATAAAACTAGCGCGCTTTACCATCAACGATTGCATTACTGCTTGCCATCAGGCGGGATTGCAGGCAAGCCACAGTTAATAATTAATAAAAAAAAAAAACATTAGTATACTAGCTCTTGACTTACTAGTACACCAATATCTACATTTAAACCTTGGAAGTATCCAGAAATCGTCTCATTATGCCCCGAAATGTTGAAAGAACTTGATTGAAACGAGCTCTTGTTTAATTTGTAAAAGGCAGCTGTTCCTCTAGCAAAGATGTTAAAAACTGTTTAATTGTTCAAAGAAAATTTAAGAACAAAGAAACGTTTCCATCTAGCTTTTATCAACGCTAAAGAATACCTAATGGATATTATTTAAATCAAACTTCGATTTTATAAAGAGTAATAAGCATTGCAGTTTGTATTTACTCAATTTTTATAAAAGCATTATTTATAATATTATAATAAAGGTGTATGATTTTAGCTTAAATACTAGTCATATTCACAGTCGGCCACAGTCATAAAAACTAGTCTCCTTCATATTTTTTTTACATTTAGTCAGATTGAAAAATTATAAAAACATGAAAAATTTTACCAATCTAAACACTTTCTGGTATTTGCTGTACTTACCTACTTAAAATCGAGAAAATTTTGTAAAAAGTTATGTTATTCTTGTGTTATTCTATCCTTTCATTGCTATTTAAAAAGCAACAAAAAAATCCTTTTTCTGAGTAACAGAAAGTTGATGACTAGCGCCACCTAGCTGGTTCTGCGGGAACTAAAGCACCAGGCGTCCTGGTTCCGTACTAGGTTGCCAGTTTGCCTTAATTTTTCTACAATGAATGGAGCGCCATCTATGAACGCGACTGGGAGGTGGCGCAAACGAACTCAACGAATGACTGAGTTTTCCTCATGTTCCACGTTGAAAATTTTCCAACCGTGCGTGGCAAACGTCCAAGTTTTCGTGGACTTACCTAGAGGGCGCTGTTAAAACTACTGTGGTATGAAAAATTGCTGCTAGTGATAGCAACTGAAAGTAGAATTTTAAAAATAATGTTCCAACTGCAAGGTTGACCATAATTTCTACAAAAATAAATAAATGTCTTTATATGTTGTGGACAAATCTCAACGAGTCATTAACCTAGCCTGATTTCAAGGCCCACCTTTGCGTATGAAATTGACCTTACGGTAGATTATACTCACGCGTAAGTATCATAGTTACGTCAAAGCTTACCTCGCTCACTTGAACTTATAACCCAAGGGTATTCAGCGTCTTAAGGTCACAATCTTAATGGCAATTAGTCCCACACGTCTTCTCATTTACACGCACACATTAACTGTTTCCTAAGATTTTTAGAATTCCTTGTTTTAAATCTTTTAATAAAGCGTAAATAAAGGAGTTGATTTAAGTTGGTACCTATCTCTTTTATTGAGTTACTTTATCGTCTTGAGGAGATAGTTGAATACACGATATTTCTTTAGATGCAAGTTGCTATAATACAAATGCATGCAAACACCTGCGATAAATTAATGAACTATTTCACTATAGTCCATATAGACTAACTTACGGCTTCTGAAATATATTCTTTAATGTAAGCTCAGTATGTGCCCACGGTACATATTTTACAACGATTTTCAACTCTATATGTGTCAGTTAAGACACTGTTTTCAATGTTAGCTGGTTAGTTTGCATTTTACGGACTTTGGCTGGAGATTGTGGGTCGTCGGCCGCTGCGCCCCGCCCCCATTTCTGACGACACACGTGTGACGTCAGTAGCCCACCTGCTTCCGCCCCCCACACCCGCTACCCCCGGCCGGGGAATATCCGGGGACCTGGCCTCTACAGCAAAATGATTTAATCAGGATTTTGAAATAACGAAATATAAAATTTGGTTTTTAATGTACACTTCGGTAGGATTTCAATTTATGTGTTGCTATGCTCGACGTGTGTTGACTTAATAGGCTTATTTTCTAGGTATCAGGTATTATAAGTACGGATTTTTTTTTTTTTTGACTGCTTAAGGACACTTATTTGAGGAACGAAAATTGTACCTGAGATCCCGATCTGTATCTGAGGTCTCGGCTAGGGTAGAGCACCGCCGTGTCCTCGTGGCGGCGATCGGCGGCGATCTCTCGCGTCCGACCCTGGTCCAGGCCATGGTCCGGAGCGAGGGTGCATGGCAGGCCGTCACCTCCTTCTGCGAAGCAGTGATGCTGGAAAAGGAGGAGGCGGAGCGCGTGAGCCCTCAGCCTCTAGCCGCCGCAGGGCGCCCTGGTCGGGTGACAACATGGAACTCCCGGCCACCATAGGTGCGGGCTTGCGCCGCCCGGTAAGGACCAGGCCCGAGTCGACGACGTATCGTGTTTCTCGCGCGCCTCAGAGAGATGTCAGCTCATCGTGACGGGGTGCATGAAGACTGATACCTCCTGGGTCTAGGTTGTGGGTTGGTTAAAAAAGAAACCGCGGCCCTAGCGCACAGGCAAGTGAAGGAACACGGATGGGTTTTAGACACGCCCTTCCGCCCAAAGCAGGAGAGGTCAATTGATGATGTCCCATCCAAAACAATAAGAAAGCATGGTTAAGTTCTCAGATACTTTCAGATTATTACGAACCCCTTTCTTATTTAACTTTGACAATAGTGCTTATAACACAACAGCGTGTAGCACTATCATGACAAATGATCAACGTCACTCATTGTTGCCCTATTTACACACGAAGCCGGAATTTCGTTGAAAATTCACAAAGAGCGAAGAGATTTGGAGCCCCACCCCCGATAAATGCAGACGCGCACCTGTTAATTCTATCCTCTACCTTAGTTACAATGTCGAACACACCTCCTTTACATTTTATTCTTCACTACTTTCTGCCCGCGACTTCGTTCACGTGAAAAACTTAAACATAGCAATATACTATAAAAAAATTTTAGCCCATCTTACACTCTAACAATGGCCCCGATTCCCTTATTCACAAACTAAATTAAATTTATGTTCAGTGCATCTTTTTCTTTCTATTCTATTAAGAAAGGGACAGAAGATAAATTTCACTTTAGACCTGTCAAATTGTAAATTGGCGTATTTTTAGTAGCCATGTTTATAATCACGTCTAAACTGTCTATGGAGTATCTTAATTTGACAGGACGACGACGAACGAAATGGAAAGAACAAGATGCAAGATTAATCCATACTAATATTATAAATGCGAAAGTAACTTTGTCTGTCTGTCTGTCGGTCTGTCTGTCTTTCTGTCTGTCTGTCTGTCTGTTACGCTTCCCGCTTAAACCTCTCAACCGATTTCGATGAAATTTGGCACAGACAATCTTTAGACGCTGAGAAAGAACATATGCTACCTTTTATCCCGGAAAAAAAATTGATATTCCCGAGGGAAATCTAAAAAGCGCGATATAACCGAACTCCACGCGTGCGAAGCCGCGGGCAGAAAGCTAGTTTCATATATTTTGGCTTAGTTTTTATACAGATTCAATTTAACTCGGCCAAGGAGTACAACACAACTACTAATAAATATGGTGGTCAGCAATAAGCGAAATAAGATTTTGACAGTGACATTTGATTGACGTGTCATATATCTAAGGCTATTAAGTATCCATATTATCTATCATATGACTGCGAAAAAAAAACAAAATATGAATTCCGAACATACGGTTCATTAAATAAACACAATCAACTCAAATCAACACTCGACACGAACACAACGGGAAAATAGAACTGTCAAAGTCGCCAATCAAACGTCATAACCAGTGTCATGGCTACCTTAGTAAAGGGTTATCTCACCAAAAAACCGTTTCAAATAATCCATAATACTTAATACTAATATTATAAATGCGAAAGTAACTCTGTCTGTCTGTCTGTCTATCTGTTACGCTTTCCCGCTTAAACCTGTCAACCGATTTTGATGAAATTCGGCATAGACAATCTTTAGACCCTGAGAAAGAACATAGGCTACCTTTTATTCCGAAAAAATATGATATTCCCGAGGCAAATCTAAAAAGCGCGATATAACCAAACTCCACGCGGGCGAAGCCGCGGGCGGAAAGCTAGTTAATTATATATACTTGTTAAATTATATTGTATTGTGCTATATTGTAATAAATTAATTTAATAGTATTTTTATGAAAATCCTTTTTTTTTTAATTTTTATCTATATAGCGTACATAGTGGTGGCCCAAAATGAAACATCTCCTTTCGTTCAACATATTTTCAGAACATTATTTATTTTACACAAATCGCAGTATTTAGTTTCAAAATGGAGTTTACATTAGATTAACAAGAGAATAGCATGCTAGCTTGGTTGGGTTTGGGATAAACGGAAAAGCAAACAAAAGATTTCCGTGAAGGCCTCTTTTTTGACATTTTTTATTTGCGGAGAACTCAGCCTTATTAGCCAAAAAAATATATAAACATTATCTGATTTTTTTTTAATAGACAGAATAAACTGATTTTGAAACAAAAATCTTGTTACGGATTTATTTTTTTTTTTTTTTTGCGTATTATAAACCAGCGCTTGACCGCAATCCTGCCTGATGGTAAGCAGTGACGCAATCGTTGAAGGTAAAGCGCACTAGTTCATTAAGAGCCTATTCACTCTAGCCTTGAAGACACTCAAATTGTAGTCCGACGGAAACACCGCCGCTGGCAAATTGTTCCAGTCCCTCGATGTACGCGGTATAAAGGAGGAGGCGAAACGCTTCGTTCGGATTTCATTTAGATTTTTGAAAACATACAGTTCTGACAAGTATTTATCGTTATTTCATTAAAGAGCGAGGGTGACTGTCAACACTATCATAACGTTTTGAGTGCTTATACGTATATACAACGTTATTTTTTGTATATGCGAAACCCGAAACACGTGTCCAGTATTTTTAAGTAAAGAGTCTACCTATGTATAAAATTTCAAAAAGGTATTATGTTAAACCACAAAGTTAAGAGCTTGTTATCTTACCTGGTCGTCCCAACAGCAGCGGCGCGGCGCGGGGGACCCCTATCTCACGATCCTAGTACTATGATTTAACGTCAGCTGTACTGTGCGCTCAGTAACCACACTGCAACAAATTCTAAATGTATTTTGGGAAAAATATAACATGGTTGAAAAAATATAAAATTATTGGAATCGATTCAGTTGCTTTTTATGAACAAACTATATGCAGGTTTCCTATAAAGAAAAAATAACATATATTTAGTAATATCCTACTTGCTTACATAAATTAACTCATGCAATTTTACGTAGGTTAACCCATATGAAAAGTAGTATGGTAGAAAAATAAAAGGCTTTGTGCTAAGAACTACTGTTTCTGTGTTGTTCTATAGTTTCCGAAGTTGAACCAACCCGCTGATGAATGAACGTAAACGAAGTAAAAGCTTACTATATGCCGGCTGATTGCATAACACATTAACAGTAGCTTTCGCTGTCATTTTGAGTTCCACAACATTCATTGCGTCACTTGACTTGTTGAGTAGACACATTTACCGAACATTAGCAATTTTTAAACATTGTCCTTCAAAATCAGATTGGGATTAAAATTGTCTTTTTTTACACAGTCAGGGTTCTGGTCATACACTCCGGCAGATTATACCTTCGATGTAATAAGAAAACATAACATTATCATCATGTTTTAACCAAATTGCTCCTGCAAGAAATGTTCAATTACTACATAAATTTAAAAAATATTAAATAGGAGCACAAAAAGCTGATTAGAAGGTCAAATGCACTATATTTAATGAGTACTGTATATCTTTTTTCACGTGCAATCTGTGGGTTCATTATATTCAAAAATCATACAGCGTCCTTCGCGTCCAATACAATAACACATTCAGGATGCTTGGGGTTCGAAGCTCGTATTAATTTTTTCTACACGGTAATGCGGAAATGGTGCCTTGGTCCGTAGGGTGCGGGGCAGCATCAACTGCGTCCTAGCTGTGACAGCTGGCAGGATGGGGAGTCCTTTTGTAAACCACTGCTGCAAGGTTTCGGCTAGGCCTCTCACCTTGCGGTAATGATGTCACAATCTATTTCGTTTTTGTTTTGTTTGTAAATGTATTACTAAAATAATAAACAAGGTGGAGACAACAATACGTTAATATATTAAACCCATAGTCGGTCCCGCATTGTTATTTCTCTATCAGTTTTGATTCTATAGATCATTTGATAATCTCATAAGACTCTGACGGTAATGTGTCATACTAATGCATACTAAAATAATATTTTCTGAGTGTGGGGCAACATTTTTACATGCTTTTATTAGCTTCACTTGTATGTTTGCTTGCTTGCTTGTTTGTTTGCTTGCTTGTTTGTTTGTCCGTCTCTAAATCTTTGGACTACGACTGAGCGGCTCATTACTGTAAAATGTCCCACCGTTTTCAATACGTTCGTTCGTTCATTTTATTTTTAAAGAATATCAAACTAAAAAGTTGAAAATAAATATAGTTTAAAAACTAAAAAAACATGCTTTTAAAGAATATCAAACTAAAAATTTAAAAATAATTTTAAAAAAGCGTGAGGCGCTTAATATACAAAAATTATGGCACAAAGTGCCTCATGCTTTTTTTTTTTAATTATTTTTAACTTTTTAGTTTGATATTCTTTAAAAGCATGTTTTTTTAGCTTTTTAAACTACATTTATTTAAAAACAAACAAAACTAATATATTGCCAATGTGTTCATTTACTGTCGTCATTGTTGTAATTGTTAAGTTTTAACCAATTTATGCACATTGCTGCAATTTCAATAATTGTTTGTATATGTTAGTTCAAATGTTTGTAAGTGCACCCATGATATAGGAGTAATTCCTAGTGCGGCACAAGGTTTATAAAAAAAAAAGATCTAACTTCATTACGCCTTTTGTTACGAAGAATCAAGCTTAAGGTGACATAATTATAATACCTTTAACACTCCAAAGGGGATCGTTTATTGAAAAAACAATATCAATATTTTTCCGTGTTACTATATAGTATTAACAAAAAAAAAGTAAGTCCCTTAGTAAGTACCATCTTCGTACTTCGACCAAAATTGAGGTAATCGAAATTGCTAATGACTCTAATATCCATAAAATTATTATGCTGAACTTTTTTCTCTCGGCGATCTGAAAAATATACCCTCATTTTTTACGGCGAAATGAAGATCTTCCAATTCGTAATTACGACGAGCTGGATATACATTGCATACATAAATAACTACGTACAATGTACAAGCACCATATTAATTTATATTTTTTGATATACCTATATAAATTACAAACTAGCGCTTGACTGCATTCCCGCCTGATGGTAAGCAGTGATGCAATCGTTGATGGTAAGGCGCGCTAGTTTATTAAGCCTACTCACTCAATAGAACTGAGTAAATAGGAAGGAAGACGGCAATTAAGCCCGGTCATGCAATGTTAAACCCAATAACACGACCAACGATGCTGCGCCAGAGGGAGATTGATCTGGAAGCCCTCCACAACCAAACTCCCCACACAACAACATTTCGCGCATCGTACCGGGTACTACATCGCAACACAACTGCACAGACCCGTCCTCCGTGCGGCTTCACCACACATCATGCCGGAACACACGAATCGCTATACTTTAAATTACGAAAAACTCTGCCTCGTCGGTATGGTGGTTGCAGGCGCTATTACTAAATATGAGGTCCTAGATTCGCTTTACCCATCTGGAAAAGTGTTATTGGGTGTTTTTCTGCAGCAGCCTGGAGTTTCATATTTGTGTCCGATTGAGGCATACATGTGTAAATGTGTATATTAAAGGTTACCTCGGCCTGACCCTTTGAAACAGGTCTAATGTTATGTTGTAGTGTGTTCCCAAACAAACACTGTGTCCTTTTAGAATAAAAGGACACAGTGTCCCATTTGCATCGAAGCATCGTGTTTCGTTGCAACAGCATGAAAAACAGCTCTACATTTTTCAAGAGCTCATGAAGTAAAATACCCTGAAAAATGTTAAACTGTCTGGAACCTGAAACAAAATTGATCCAATGAGCGAGTACGGCGCTGTAGATATCTTAAGTAAAAGGGAGATGGAGATATTAAATAAGGAATCTTCAATACTGGGAGGAAGCTTAAAAGGAGAACTGACTTTTTATTACTCTTTTTTTGTAACTCACATACTTTTTTATTGCGTAAAATTTAATTTATGGTCATTTATTTATTATACAAAAAATCCACATCACTTTGAGAATAGAGTGGCTGACTGCTCTGCTCATTGATATTAATAAATTGAGTTCCGTGTGAGTTAGTCTTGGATGCTACATGACGTGTATAGTCAAGAGCATCAATAAGTAGGTAAACATGCTTACACAGTAGGTAGGTATGCATATATATTTACACAGTAAGTTTTAAAAAACAAACTTTCTCGTTTAAAATACTTGAAATAGCATGCTGTGTATACAATGTACAGACGACAGCACATCAAGCTACTTGAATCTGTCAGATTTCTCTACTAGATTTTCAAATTTATCTCTAAAGCATTAAGGCTCAAGGTTGATTGAAAATATTTGACAGTTTAGGGTAGCTTGACCTGCTGTCGTCCGTACCTAGTATTTTGAAACCCGTCTTGCAGCACGATTCTGAAACCATCTCATCAAGAAAACAAAAAAGTGAGCGGGGAGTGAGCTGTCATTCGAACTAAAGCTAAGGTTTGACACTATTGACAGCTCACTAAGCGCACTTCACCTAAATTTTCATGGTCAGATGTTTACAGAACCGAATGGCTGTACTATGAATAAAATTTATTGTTTTCTTCATAAATTGTCCGTGTTTTTGAATGTTCATAAAATAACTTAACATAACATTACGCCTACAATCCCTGTAGAGCTAAGCTGAGGTGCACTCCGCACGCAGAATATAGTACATCCACATTTCATCAGCTCTGTTAAAGTTTTTATTTTTTATAAATTTTATAAACCAAGTAGTACTTGACTGCAATCCTCCCTAAGCCTATTCACTTAAAAATGTTAGTGAGTAGGAAGGAAGACGGCAGTTGAGCGAGGTGATGCAATGATAAACCTAACATCGCGAGCAACGATGCTGCGCCAGAGGGAGATTAATCTGGAAACCTCCAGGATCAAACTCCCAACACAATGACATTTGGCGCATCGTACTCGGTACACATCGCAACACAACTGCTCAGACCCGTCCTCTGTACGGCTTAACCAGACATCATGCCGGAACACGACGAATCGCTTGGCGGCAATACTTTGTCTGGTGGGTGGTAACTTCTGCCCGCAGCCGATATTATGGCCTACCACCGAGATTCAAATAATTTTCATAAGCTATATATGTCGCCGATGGATTATCGAATCCGCTGTTTTACATGACCGTTACACGTTTTACAAAATAGCATCGTTATGTAAAACAGCTAAACGACTGTTAACGACGTTTTCCTTCGTTACAGAACACGGAAAATGGCATAAACGTTTTGGGAATTTCAATACAGCGGCGATTAGAGGTTTTATAAAACAACGTTCAATAAAATGTCAAATTGTAGAATTTTAACTCTAAACTTTTACGCTGCTGACTCTGTGTGTCATAATAACGACATCCAAAACAGAATCGAATCAGAATTTACATTTTGAAGTAAGTACTTGTACATACCTTTTTTACATTTTGAAGTAAGTACTTGTACATACCTTTAAATGGTTACGTCACTTCATAATTATAATTGACCGCACTCAGCAAGGCTATTGTCAACTAACCGAATGTTGCAAAGATAAACTGAAACTACATACAATCAACAAAGTGAATCCACCCTGTTACTCATTGAAATATTCACAGTACCCACACTGACGCAGGGACATTATAAAGGGCTATTCTTGTGTGTATTCAATAGATGTTACCCTGTGTGGTAGATATTAAGTATGCCTGGCGAGCTCTATTGTTTTATGTAAACTAAACCATGTTCCCAACGTCACTTATATTTACAGTTCCGTATTTCAGAAGGAAAAATATAGTTTATAAACTAAACAAACATGCTTTTAAAAAATATCAAACTAAAAAGTTAAAAATAATTTTTAAAAAAGGCGTTAGGTGCTTTGTGCCATAATTTTTGTATATTAAGCGTCCCACGCTTTTTTTTAAATTATTTTTAACTTTTTAGTTTGATATTTTTTAAAAGCATGTTTTTTTTAGTTTTTTAAACTATATTTATTTTCAACTTTTTAGTTCGATATTCTTTTAAAAAAAAACGAACGAACTAACGTATTGAAAACGGTGGGACATTTTACAGTAATGAGCCGTTCACTCGTAGTCTAAAGAGTTAGAGACGGACAAACAAACAAACAAGCAAACATACAAGTGAAGCTAATAAAAAGCATGTAAAAAGCGGAACCCTTGTAGGATCACTTCCTTTTTCGCCTGGCTGTATGTCGGTCGAGACCCTGTTTTACAAGAACACGTCAAGATACTAAGTTCATATTAGGATGAAATACGTAAGTTTACAGTCTCTTTAAGCTCAATCAAGCAGAAGTAAACGCCATAAAAACACAGCCATTTATTCGACATTTTGAGACTTGACGTTCAAACTGCCTTTTAGGTCCAATTTGAAACAAATGCTTTGACTGTTTAATGTTGACCGAGACTCTTGAAATTTGGCAACAAGAAAGGTCTCACGGAATAAAAACTTTTTTGCATAGGCATACCATAGGGCAGGGCAGGGCAGCTGCCCCCGCCCTAGAAATCTCACAGAATCATGTATTCTCCCTAATTACTAAACAAAGTATAAACGAGGAGTTATCTGTAACTTTTAAATAAACTACACAATAGATATACTTATAAAATGTACTGTGTAATTTCCAAAAAACCGCGTGCGATCACTCTGCCCCCCTCTAGGCCGGACTTGCCCCCTCCCTAGGCCAGAAGCTGGGTACGCCCATGGTTTTATGATAACGTGTATGAAAAATGTAACATAAGCTAATTGCTTACATCTATCAACTAATCATAATCAAACCCCACATTACATCAAATCCGGTTTCCGCACTTAGTCCTTCCAGCGGACCATTGTGCGTGGACCATGGCGGCCGTTGATGTTTATTCCAACCAACTCACCAGAAGCCTATTAAGTCTCTAGCCCCCTGATCAACGAACACATTTTTGTCAAATGATTGCGACTAGTTGGGATCGTTTGGACCGAACGGACCAATGGGCGGTCCGAACGATCCCAACTGATCCCAACTAGGCGCAATCATTAGACAAAAATGTGTTCGCCGATTAGGGGGCTGGCTTGTTGAGAACATCTGTGTAAGATCTTGGTGCCCCTATGGTTTTACTTCTAAATTGGGCGACGCCTGTACATTCGAAGAGTACATGCGCAACGGTCCCATCAGCCTCCATGCAAGCTCTGCATGTATGACGGCTATCCGTTATACCTATTGTGTGGAAATGTTTATTTAGCGAGCAGTGACCCGTGATGATCCTCGTCGTTAAATTTCATTTGCAGGCCTTTCCTATTCAAGTGCAAAGTATTTTGGTTAGCCTGTCATCCAGGGGTGCTATAGCTTCCTTAGACAGCCTGCAGCCCGGTGACGAGGACCACCAAATCTCCGCTTGTGCGTAGGTGTACTTCTGTAGCCATCTGCGTATTTGAATAAAGGATCTAGGCACGATAGACTCCGGTTCGCTGACCGAGGCGCTGGATGCTAGCTAGCTCGTCAGCTGCGTCATTGCCCAGTGAACCGCTGCACGCTGTGTCCACTGTAGTGTCACTGTGTTGCGGTCTGATACGGTTACCCGTTCAAGTGCGTCGTGGCGTTCAATTATTAAACTTGATGTGATGCATCCCTGCTTTAGGGATTATCAGTGAGTATGCAAACACGAGTGTCCACAACTCTCCTGACTTTTATAGCTTGAGCCGCCAGTGTTCTGCCCACACTTTCCTCTTGATAAACCATGCTGAGCATCCTTAGCGATCTGGATATATTTATGACAACTAGTCTGATCGTGTGACAACACTCCGACGCCCGTTCCTTCTGTTTTTGATCCGTCGGTATATACTCTCAGCTCTTCCGGACCTGAGTAGTCATACTGCTCTTCTTCAAGCACTCTCTCATAGTGCTTTTGGAAGCAGTAGGGTGGCCAGAAGTCGCTTTTAGCCGGGCACATAGGTGCGCCGCGGGTTCCGTTTCGTTACGGGTTTTCTTATATTAATAGTAAGTGTAAAGCGGATCCTTCTATGGTCTAAGCAAGAAGGTTCACCCGACACGGGCCAATTCCGTGATAAGGTCCGTCGTGTCTCCTGAAGCGTTAAGTCTATGATCGTTTGTCCTCGGACTGCAACCCAAGTGAGTCCAGAGCCTCGGTTAATAATATTGTGGTTAGGTAAGAACAAATAAGTGGATAGTACCTCTCCTCTGGGGTTCAATGTCTCGCTACCCCAAAGCGAATGATGGACATTCAAGTCGGTGCAGATGATCAGGTCCTGTCCAGCGTCTTCACAGTGCTGTACTAGGTCGACCCCCTTGGCGGGCAGTTTGTGTCCTCCTCCTCAATGTATGCCGGGACTAGTATATCTGGTATATCGCCTTCGGTCCCGAGCTTGACAGCTGACAGGTCTCTAGAACAGAATTGGGTGAGTAGTGTGGTGGGGGTGTGTTTGGGATAGGGTTGCCAGATAGGAACTTATCAATTCCGGGACAGTTCTAGAAAAAACAATGTCGGGTCGTGGCCTTCGTAGAAAATATCATTTTTTTTTAATTTTCAAAGGATTCATATTTATGTTTTAAGGAAAAATGCCATTTTTTTTAAAAAAACAATCCTTTAATTAGTCACTAGCGGCCACCAGCGACTTCGTTCGGGTGGATTTAGTTATGCTCCGCTCCTATTGGTCTCAGCGTGATGTTATATAGCCTAAAGCCTTCCTGGATTAATGAGCTATCCAACGCAAAAAATTTTTTTCAAATCGGACCAGTAGTTCGTGAGATTAGCGCGTTCAAACAAACCCTTCAGCTTTATTATTAGTATAGATAGGTTAGTACTTAGTAGGTAATTAACCCCAGTTATAAATAATTGAGCATTGGCAAATTAAAACTTTGGTAGACAATTACTACTAAATTACAAATTAAATAGTAATAAACTGAAAAAAAAAGCAACAATAATAAGATACTATGTACCATAAAAAATCTTAAAACAATAAATACCTAACTTAAAAAAACAATCAGTACCTGCTTAAGTGTTTATTGGTAAACAGAAATTGTTTTGGTACATAAAATAAACCTAAACCAATTTGTTAAAAAATAATAAGTTTTCAAAATCCGGGACAATGAGCGCTAATTCCTGGACACGGGACAAGAGGCAAGATTCCGGGACAATCCCGGATTTCCCGGCGGTCTGGCAAGCCTAGTTTGGGAACGTTGACGCAAGTTCTGGGTTTATCCATGTTATGTCTGTTAAGTATTAACTTACCTCCGATGTTGCTGAGGCCACATATTCTCTTGTTCCTGATCCACGGCTCTTGGATCGTACATACCTCTTGATGAGAGGGAGTGGGCCGTAATCTACCGCGCTGGCCCAGTGCTGGTTGGTCTCTTGGATCAGTGCGATGGTTTGGGCTTAACCTCCAGCGTTCTGGGTAAGCTAGTCGTAGCAGTCTGGCTTTTAATTGCTTACATTTTACATCCATACATTTAGAGAATTTACCTCGTGTATCAATGTCTATGAGAACTGCAAAGTTTTTGTTAATAGGAATAACTTCGCCACCTTTCAATGTGTGCAACGCGTACTTGACTAGATTTTTGGGTAAAGCAGCTGATTTATGTAAAATGTAATTATCATCATCATCATCATCATCAGCCTGTACTCGTCCACTGCTGGACATAGGCCTCGTCCATGGCACGCCAACAAGCTCGATCCTGAGCAGTTCTCGCCGGCCACTACCAGTCACCTTTTTGATGTCGTCGCTCCATCTCGTCCAAGGGCGTCCTACGCTAAGTTTGCCAAGACGCGGTCTCCACTCGAGGACTCGTTTACCCCAACGGTTGTCGGCCCTGCGGCATATGTGACCAGCCGATAACAACTTCAGCTTGCTAATCCTCTCAGCTATGTCGGTGACTTCAGTCCCCTGTCGGATCACCTCATTTCTGATGCGGTCCTTCAGAATTCAAAAAATGTAGCTAATGTAACTAACCTACATATACTTAATGGGAATAAAATTATTCTGTTTTCCATTTAAATTTAAATAACACTTAAAATGGAATATTATAATTTCGTAGATTAGGTACGACCGAGTGAACAGATATCAACTTTATTCCAATGACAATTACGTTGATTTCAAATTGAGTAGCACTATTGTAAAAGTTATAAAAATATTGAAGGTGCAGCGTAAACTGTACTTTATTGCGCAACGACACGGTTGGTGCAGTGGTTGGACGATCGACCTCTGCGCTGCGTGTCGCAGGTTCTATTCCCGCACGGAACAAATATTTGTATGGCCTACAGGTACTTGTCCCGGTCTGACTGTTTGTGAATGTGAGTTTCATATCTCTCTTCTTTCAGGTCTCTCATACAGAGAAGGATTGAGCGTAATCACCACGCTTGCTCAATGCGGGTTGGCGATTTCAGACTTTAAGTCCAGTCCAGGTTTACTCAAGATGTTTTCCTTCACCTTCAGTCATTGGTGTCCAAGATATACTTAGAAAGTAAATTTAACTTTAAAAAAGTTACATTGGTACTTGCCTGACCTGGAATCGAACCCGCGCACTCATACTTGAGAGGCTGGTGTTTTGTTTAAATGTTTGTAAACGCACCTACGATACAGGAGGAATTCCTAGTATACGGCAATGTTTTTTTATTAAATTAAAGTTATTTTTCCATTAATTCATATTTGTTTACATTTTTGGCGAATATGAACAGATAGATAAGTAGTAGTAGGTAAGTATTACAATTTTAAATCAAAAGACGAAATTTTCTTTATCAAAATTGGACTTGGAGAGGCGTGAGAATGATCTATCAATTATAGCTCAGTGATATTATTTATTTTTCTAATATAACGGTCCCAAGTGATTACCGTATACTTTGTGGTGGTATGTATATTAATTAGGTCCCCTTATCTTTCATTCCTTTGACAGCCTCCGTGGCGTAGCGGTAGCGAACGCGGCCGCTGCGCAAGGAGGCGCGGGTTTGATCCCCGCGCAGTGCAAATGTTTGTTTGCATGAATATGAACATTTGCACTGGTCTGGTCGTGCCTCGGTAAGCACGTTAAGCCATTGATCCCGGTTGCCATACGAACATCTAATAGCAGTCGTTACAGGTTGTTGGAGCCCTCAAAAGTCCAACAATTGGTCTAGCTGCAATGCTTCGATATCACCTTCGGGTTGTGGAGGTCAGACGGCAGTCGCTTCACGGAAAATATCTAAGTTTATCCAAATGAGCAGTTAGACTGGTAAAGCGGACCCCAGACTCCAAAGCTGAAGAAGCTTAGGATGCGACTGGGATTAACGCTGAGATGATGATGATGATCTTTCATTCCTCTATTGACCATACAGCATATCCGTCATAATTGGTTGTTAATTTTATTGGTTTAAATTAAATTGAATTGGTGGTTTGAGTGACTGTGGCCAATCCTGTAGGCCCCTTTTTACGTTACGGTTCAACTTATACATCGTCCTATCGGTCATCGGCTCTACGAGCTATGTGCCCCGCCCACTGCCACTTCAGAGAGTTAATTCGCTGGGTTAAGTCGGTGACTTTAGTTCTTCTACGAATCTCCTCCTAAATTGATCACGTAGAGAAACACCTAGCATAGCCCCCTTCACAGCTCTCTTGAGCTTCCTTATGAGGCCCATAGTGAGGGAC
Source organism: Sesamia nonagrioides (assembly GCA_017933935.1). NCBI lineage: Eukaryota > Metazoa > Arthropoda > Insecta > Lepidoptera > Noctuidae > Sesamia > Sesamia nonagrioides. The sequence goes on from JADWQK010001341.1 coordinate 1,756,758, forward strand.
CACGTTTCTGATCTATATGTCAGTACCGGTAACACACTTTGGGTCTTTCGGTACTAAGATATTTTGGACGAGAAGGGACTCAGCAGTGGGCTTCGTGTGGCTGAGATGATGATGATTATGAATACACCGTACCTTAGAAGCAACGTGTAAGACACTGTCATAACTGTGCCTACATACAATTAATAAGCTGAAGCTTTTCACGATAAGAAAATCGTGTAATACAAACGGCCTCACTGTTTTACTTTTTAAGCCTAAGATACTGCTTCTTCCTCTTCTTCTTCTCAGCCTATTGACTTCCACTGCTGGACAAAGGTCTCCCCCAAGGCTTTTATTTCATTGGGGGAGTTTGCCATAATCCCCACGCTTGGCAGGCGGGTAGGGGACGCAGTAATTTGATATGCAAGAGGAGAAGCGCTGCTCCCCGCTTCCCTGGTGAGAGTTCCCTTAGTCGCCTCTTACGACAACCATGGGAGGATATGGGATGGTACTATTCGAAGCCTGATACCACACGGGACCCACCCAATCTGGTGGTCCTTATTCTAAAGAAATTTCTATTTCATCGTATACCAAGAAATTATGTAAAACAGCAAAACATGAGGAACTTTGTGAACATTGTAGTGTAGAAATCGAAAGAAATTTAATTTCAAACTTTTATATTAATTTATCTTATAAATAGTTAAAGTTTAACTAATCAGAAATTAATTAAATTGTGTGGCTATTAAATCGGTTGCGAGCCGGTCTTAAAGAACGGTCCTTTGAAAAGATACTCGGTAATTTAATAAGCTTGTGAATAAGTTAGTCATATAATGTATATAATAAAATGTTATGTACTGATAATTTAAATTATTATCTTTTTTGTTACCAGCCCGTATAGTCCCACTCCTGAGCATAAGCCTCCTTCCACTCCTTCTATCTTTCGTAATCCATATTAATATTATAAATGCGAAAGTAACTCTGTCTGTCTGTTACGCTTTCCCGCTTAAACCTCTCAACCGATTTTGATGAAATTTGGCACAGACAATCGTTAGACCCCGAGAAAGGACATGCTACCTTTTATTGAATGATATTCCCGAGGGAAATCTAAAAAGCGCGATATGACCGAATCCCACGCGGGCGAAGCCGCGGGCGGAAAGCTAGTTCAATATATTTTTAATCTTTTAAAAATATATTTTGTTGGAAACTAGTTTTGTTAAAAAAAAAACATTTTGACGTCACATAGTCTACATAATTTTGTCCCAAGATCATTGTCATGCATATTAATAAGGAAGTTAGCAGAGCAAACCTCCCCGAGTATACATTTGTGTACACGTAGGAATGCGGCCTACATGCTACGTGCGTAGCAGCGTAGGCTTCGCGTAGCGACACACGTAGTGCTACGAAGCGTTAATATTAAAAGGCAATTTCGCGCTAAATTCGTGTTGTTGTACCATGCGGTACGCTTATGCTCTTATTCACTACCTACAATAATTGGAAAACTTCAACTTTTGTTACTCGACGTTATGATATCGTAAATCTTAAAATGATAGCCAGTAATACCATAAAACTGACATCATCTCTTAAATCTTATCGACAATAAAAACTAGTAATTTACTGGAAGAATAATCTTGAGTGTTTTATTTCCTAAATTTTGTAACCTGGGAACGAGACTTTGACTGTAATACAGCTGACTTTGTTTTCGTTTTATAAGACAACAAAATTGCATCGAATTGACACAAATTGTTGATGAAATAACTTTGAAATCTGTTTGACCTCTCTAGCCTGGTGAAATATTGGTTTTCGATAAAAAAAAAGGTAACAAAGCTATGCTGGGCTGGTATACCTGAGTAGGTACTCGATTCCGCGAAACTGCAGCTCAAAAATCGATTAAGTCCCAAAGCGGAGTTGAGGTCTCGAGGTGGAGGGCTCTCGTGAAGAGTTTTGGAGAATGCTGGAGGTGGGTTCGCGGCGCATGCGCGGGGCGGAGGCACGCTCTGACGTCACTCGTCGCGCCCGGGGCGTCGCGCCAGTGCCTCTCGCGACCGCGCGATCAGTCACGCGCGACTCCCGCCCTAAATCGTCTAAACACGATCACGAGCTTCCGATGTTAATTCTCTACTATAAACAAGCGGTTATTGTTCATAAACTAGCTCCCGCTGGCTGCCGGACGCGTCGTCAGCCGCCGCCACGTGCTGACGTGACGTGACAGCCGCTCTGTGCTCCGATCCTCTCGCGATTCATTTGTTATGGCCATTCCATACAAACCACTATATTTACATACATATAGATAATGTAGCGGTTGATGACGTGTATGTCATCAACACAAAGACGGCTGCTAAAATTTTAGGGGGACGGAAGTAAATAAGTAGATGCTTAGAACTTGACAACAATGTGGCAGTGTTCAAGTGATGAATAGTGGCTGTTATTAGGCCTGCCTTGCTATGATAAGCTGTTATATTCCACACATATATACATATTATACAGTGTACATCACTATAATGGTATTTTTGCATCCAGGCGTTTAATATTCAATGTGCTCGGCCACAGTTCCGTCAGCTTGTAGTAAGTAAAGTGAGACTGTCTTCATTATTTAATGAAATATTCATGAATCAAACATTCAAACAGTTTCCAAAACTTAAACCAATAGAATTAATTCATTATACAAGGCAGTACGACCACTGTCAATAGCATTTATATGTTCTACACGCATAACACACACATAGCCTTATTTGTTATTGGAAGGGTTTTAAGCTTACTTACATTACAAGGCCTAACACATCCAGTTACATGATTTATAGCTCTATTTGCGACTGCTTTTGAATACATATTACACTGTTTATATAAATATAAACATTTGTATCTTCTATCTAAAACTTTCTAAAGCTTCTGCAGCAGTATATATACAAGTATGTATGTATTATAAGCAAGGATTACGATCCTGTACGTAATACACTATTCGTAACATAAGAAAGTAGAGGTTATATTGAAGAAATAGGCCTTACCGCTATAAGAACTACATTTTTGTAATCGGTTTATCCGTAGTGAACACAAAAGGATCGGGCTGGGTAGATCGTGTCGTGGTAGTGATATCTTAAAGAAATTGATGCTGTATTTATACAGCTATATTTAGAATGTTTCCTTTACAAAGGTAGGATCTTATTGATTAACGACTCAGATTGTTGAAAGAGGAAAAGTACATTGGAAACAATTAGTTCGATGACATCAATGTAGCAAAATACTTATACATACCTAACGATTATTTTAAAATATATCTTAAAATATAGCTATTTCACTTAGTTTTATGAGAACCAATGAGACAGTATGCATTACAAAATTTGGTTCAGAGCAGGCCACAGATGGCCATGCGGCCCTTAAAATGAGACAATTTACGGCAAGACGTGGTTAAAGTAAAGTGGAACAGGGCTTACGGTTTTCAACAGTATTTAAGATACGAAGTTTTTCAAACATTTCATGTCTCCTCTCTTCTCTTCATGCTACAATGAAGATCACTGCATGACACTACTTTGCTAAATTAAACATCTTGTACCCGCAGTTCGATTCGCGGCCGTCCCTAAAACTGTATTATTCATAGAGTATAGTGTCTTATTCAAATCAAGCTTTTAAGGTTTTAGTTATTTAATATTCCGTTACTCGTAGTTTGCCACACGTGTTCAAATTTACCTTGAACTTGAAACATTCAATGCTTTTACCTACTTATTATAGCAGTGAGTGCTTTATTATATTAGTATCAGTTGTCCGGTGGGACTAGTGGTATTTATCATCCCACTTGTCCCACCATGGAACTGAGTCGATTGGACTAGTGGGACGGACCCTTATTTATGTTTTCAATGTTTTTATGATTAGTTTCAATATTGTGTAGATCCTAAACTATGGATACGATTACTGCATTACAGTACAGTTAAGGAAATTAATTGCTATGTAAATTAACATCCTATGTTTTCTTCTTCTTTTTCAAGGTGAGATTCAACCTCAACTTTTGATCAATGGCCTCTGTGGAATAGATACCACAATTTTGCCAATATCACGTGTAACAAATTATAGAAATTCTTTGAAAATTTTATTTTACAATAATGGCGGATGACAGTTGAAAAAGACGGCCGCGTGAACCGTCTATGGGAGAGGTTTGAGGCAAAGTCATGATATGGCCAATAGGCTGCGATATTTCAATGTTATTTATGAATTATTTAATAATATTTAATCACGCGCTTTTATTTAGTAAACGACACTATAAATAATTTTAAAAGTCTAATGAAAAATGCGCGTGACACCCATCTTAGCTTTCCCGTCAAAAAAAAAAAGAAAAGACCTATCCTATGGCAATTTGTCGTGTTACATTCACTTCATACAACTGTCAAAGAATGACAGTTGTCATTTGAATATACTTTTTAGTTGCTGGTCATTTTACTTTAAAATTAAGTGCTTTAACTGACGGTTAATTTTGTAGGATATAACTTTAGTAATGTCATTACATTTTGCCATTATTTTAATTAAAACACTGTAAGTAATGAATTCCTATACCGGTACACCTACAACCTAAGTCAGAAGCTATGCATATGTCAGTAAAATCACAATTCCAATGTCAAGGAAATCACAGTCAGTAAACTATTCAGTAATAGCTGACAAGGTTTTCATGTCATAGCCAAGGATTTTATGTGTACTTTGACGAAAAGACAAACACAACAATTTCCTCTGTAACTGTTCCCCCTGTACCCCATGATCATCTATCACATCATAAATATAAATTCTAAAAGGCAATGGCATTTTTGATTTCGATGTCCAACAGTGAAAACCACTCTATTTTTACACTTACACACACACACACCATCATTGATTCATGAAATCTACGCCTTCGGTTGAATGAATTTAGTGATCGATACCATTTAATTGGATGTTGAACCAGCTATCGTAAAGTAACGCCATGTTTACACAGTCTATAAATCATCATTTACCCTCGTTTTAAATACGCGTTTGGAATCCATCATCATTGTCGTCACCGTCTACTGGGTACGAGCCTCATTCTTTCTGCCATCCTCTGTAATTACATGTCTGGAATGAAAACATGCCAATTAGCTATAGAATCTTTATTCAGAAAATAATTAAATAGATAGATTTACTATTAGCACTGTCAGAAACGCACATATACACGTGCGTCTGTGACAGTGCTGTTATATTATACACGTGTACCGCGCAGCCGCGTATAAATAAACCCTTTAAGATTTTTATATATATATTACAAACTAGCGCTTGACTGCAATCCCGCCGGATGATAAGCAGTGATGCAATCATTGATGGTAAAGCGCGCTAGTTTATTAAGCCTACTCACTCAAAAGAACTGAGTAAATAGGAAGGAAGACGGCAGTTGAGCGCGGTGATGCAATCTTAAACCAACCAACCAACCAATGCTGCGCCAGAGGGAGATTGATCTGGAGGCCCTCCACAACCAAACTCCCGACACAACAATATGTCGCGCATCGTACCCGGCACGTACATTGCAACACAACTGCTCAGACCCGTCCTCCGTACGGCTTCACCAGACATCATGCCGGAACACGACGAATCGCTTGGCGGCATGACTTTGAAACATCAATTGAATTTGGATACAAAATGATAATCAGCCAGTAATATTCCAACTGCTGAGATATAGGCCGAGTCTTTTGTAATCTTCCACGAGACCCCAGTGCAAGTTCTAGGACATGGACGATACATAATATCCATTTTTATCTACATGTATTTGTAGGCACAAACTTTATTAATAAGGGGGGTAAAGTTAACTAGTGATTAGTGACTTTTATCAACACTTTTTTGACGTTTTGCCTCACTTAAATTTAAAAATCGTTTATGAATAAACGCCATAGTGTTTAAGGCGTTTATTCATAAACCATGATTAAAGTTAAGGGACGTGCAAACGTCCAAAATATATGGTTAAACAATCGCAAGTAACTAGTTAACTTTAAGCAGTGTTTATGAATAAGGAGGTTATACTATAGTTTGTATTTTGAGGCGGTTATATTTAGTAACATTAATGCATTGTTATCAAGTATATATAAATCCCCGAGCCCCATCAGTCTTGCAGACTATCTGCTGGTGCTAATGCCGAAACCACTTAACGATTCTTGATGGGGCAATCGCTGCTTCCTAAGACGTTTCTCAAGGGAGGTTTACTCTGATACATAAAATTATATTCAGCGGCTCAAGATTTGATAATATCTAACAGCTTTTGCTTGAGTTTTTGTCTGTGTGTGTAGAAGGAAACGTATGTTTGTTTTATAAACTCAATTGCTTAAAATAATAAAATCAATTGCTAAAAATAATAAAATCAACTGCTTAAAATTATAAAATCAATTGCTTAATATCATAATGACACGTTACTCTAGCGACGTTAAATTTATTTATTTCTGTTAAAATTATTCCTGCCATCTAAGTATGTCCTTAGATCTGGCGCAGAACATTTTATTCAAATCGCAACAAAACTCCTTTTATAGCTTCAATAAAACATGAATATTTTTCTGCCTGTACGGGAGACGACTTTCGTTTCATCACTCTATCCAATTTCGTCCCTTCCACATTGCCCTTGGGCTTATTACGTGGCTCAAGACGGGCCTAGATATGTGCGTACGTAAGCAGAACGAATAGTCTGCCTTTGACTTACTCACGGTAAAACCACCCCTTGACAGGGCACCAACCACACCAGAATGTCCTAAGACCTAGGTATATTTTAACCGACTTCAAAAAAAAAGGAAGTTATCAAATCGACCCGTATGTATGTAAGCCAAATTTCAAGTGTACATATGTATGTATGTATGTTTTTAAGTTTGTGCGCGCATATTTACGGAACCACAAGTCCGATTTAAGTAATTCTTTTTTGTTGTACTATGTTTTATTCAACTTAGGGAATACTATAAATTTCATCAAAATCGGTTCAGTAGTTTTTATAGGGATTTTTTTTTGTATTGATGAGAACTTATTCTAACATGGGTTATGGCTGCCACTATTGCTATTATGTGAATGAAAAAGTAATTTTCAAATTTCGACTAAGACACTGAAAAGCATGAAATAAAATCTTCTTACAAAAAAAAATAGAAACCGACTTCAAAAGCGAGTTAAACAACAGAAACCTCGAGACACCGACTTCTAGAACCATGACAAAAGTAAAATTGTTTTTCTTTTAAGTGTTTTTTTTGAAGTCGGTTTCTATTTTTTTGTAAAAAGTTTTTATATCTAAAGTCTCTTACACCCTAATTTGAATATTTAGCAACATAATACAAAGGTCAAAACCAATTTTTTAAAGCTATTATTAGTAAGCACATCCTGTTGACGTCTAATCATGCTCAATCAGCGGTAGCTAAAATATATTTTTAATTCCTATCTGAAATCGATTCAGTAGTTTATTCATAATTGAATAAACTACCTCCTTTTATTTTACTGTATTTACCGAAAAAATATTCAAGTCACTGTTACTCATGGACCGTGGCCGCTCCACGCTATTTTCGTGTTAATTAATTTTAATTAATATCGTGATGTGAATGAATTGCACTACAAAGTAATTAAATTAAACATGATATAAATTGGATTAGATTGTTATTTGTTGTTTATATTGGCTGTTGTGACTTCACAAGGAAGTTTTATATAGTCCAGTTACAAAAGAAATGTAGGATACAGAAAGTTGCGACAACTGAAGTCTGTGAAGTGCGAAAAGTTCGTGTTTCCGTTTCTTACAGTATTCACGTTGTGATGTAAAAAGGGTCCTCTATATACTCCTCGCCTGTAGCCTTTAGGAACAGTCCTTTGTGTATACATATACACTTAAAAATATGTGTATTCAAATTACCTTTACGTATGAAAAAGAACTTTCATTCCATTTTATTTCTTCTATGCGACATCTTGCTCACTTTTACTACATATTTAAGCTTTTATTTCATCTGGTGGAGAATTAGCACTATATGTATATGAATTCACAGTTTTGCCACAAAAAAAGATCAATCTAGGTAGATTGATCTTTTTTTGTGGCAAAACTGTGAATTACTATAATACCAAAGGAACTATGAATGTTAGGTAACATTGGCCCTACCATATTGGGGTTCCAATCTAATCAGATGCAGCTTAATCACCAGTACTTTACACTAGCGGCCGCCAGCGACTTCGTTCGCGTGGAGTTAGTCATGCTCCGCTCCTATTGGTCGCAGCGTGATGTTATATATCCTAAAAGCCTTCCTGGACTAATGGGCTATCCAACGCAAAAAGAATTTTTGAAATCGGACCAGTAGTTCCTGAGACAAGCGCGTTCAAAGAAACAAACATACAAACTCTTCAGCTTTATATGTATATTAGTATATATTTAAGCTTTTATTTCATTAGGTGGTGTGGTATTATAGTAATTCACAGTTTTTGCCACAAAAAAAGATCAATCTTCCTAACGTGGACCCTACCATCTTGGGGTTGGCTTCCAATCTAATCAGATGCAGCATATTTTACATAGGGCGACTGCCTATCTGACCACCACCACCCAGTTACTGGGTATTACGTACGATACCCCTTGGTTACTAGCAGATCCTAACGGTTTCCTCACCGTTGGGAACTTCAGACCACTGTCTGGTGAAGTCTGTAACGTCCTTCTCCCCACCAGATCACGACTCTCGTGGTGAACGGCGAATGTGGCGATACAGGTCAGCGGATTGGGATGAGATGCGCCACTTCTTTGCGTCTTATCCTTGGCAGCAGGTCTGCTTCTCTTCTGACAATCCTTCGAGCTGTGCGGACGCTATAACCGATGTGGTGCGTCAAGCTATGGAGTATTTTATCCCATTCAATGACGTGCCCGTCGGTGGCTCGGCTCGCCCATGGTTCAATGCCGATTGTGTCCAAGCTGAACAGCGAAAGCACACGGCATTTCTCGCCTGGGTTGACGCTCGTGACCGCGGAGCTCCGGATCTAAGCTCAAAGAAGAGAGCCTTTAACCGTGCTGCCAAGTCCTACAAGAAGGCGCTCAAGAAGGCTCGCTTCGACCGCATTACCCATATTGGCAACAAGTTATCTGCGCAGCCATCCGGTAGCAGATCTTTTTGGTCCCTTGCCAAATCGGTTGAGGCGAACTTCTGTCGGCCCTCACTGCCTCCGCTGGTTAGGCCTGATGGAACACTGGCTCATACGGCGAGAGAGAAAGCAGGTCTCTTTGCATCTCTCTTTGCCCATAATTCGCGTCTTGATACTGGCAGTGCTACTCCACCTAATTTACCTCATTGCGGAGCTTCAATGCCTGAGGTTCGCATTAGAAACAAGGAGGTTCTGAGAGTACTGTGTCGTCTGGACGTGAATAAGGCTAGTGGTCCGGATGGTATACCAGCGATTGTTCTTAAAGCATGTGCGCCCGAGTTGTCTCCTGTATTGACGCACTTGTATCGCCTCTCATTTAGGACTGGTATAGTGCCCAAGTCCTGGAAGCTTGCTAACGTGCAGCCTGTGCCCAAGAAGCCGGTAGTCGTGCCGAACTCGCGCCTCTTGGCATACCTGGAAGGTAACGATCTCCTCTAGTCGGCCGATCAACTGGGGACCTACTAGTGTATGCCACTCACTTGTGGGGCGAGGCCCTCGAGAAGAATGGGGAAGCGATTGCTGTCTCCCTTGATGTCTCGAAGGCCTTCGACCGGGTTTGGCACGCTGGCCTTTTGAGTAAGCTTCCAGCGTACGGCATTTCCCCTAGCCTGACTGGCTGGGTAAAAGACTTCCTGACTGAACGGTCCCTCCGAGTTGTTGTCGACGGATGCTCTTCTGAGCCCATGTCAACTAATGCCGGTGTTCCTCAGGGGTCTGTTCTCTCTGCAACTCTGTTTCTGCTGCATATTAACGATCTGCTGATGCCCGGTATCTATGGGTATGCAGATGACAGCACAGTTGTAGAGAGATACCTGCCGGATGCTCGGGCTAGTAGGGAATCAATCCGGTCCGAAAGAGAGGCCATGGTTGAGCGAACGAGTGTTGCACTGCAGGCAGTCTCCGAATGGGGCAATGCCAATCTTGTAGCATTCAATGCCGCCAAAACACAGGCGTGTCTTTTCACCGCCAAAAGGAGCCCGTTCACCTTGGCCCCTACTTTTCGGAATGTGTCCTTGGAGTGTTCCGACCGCCTTCAGCTTTTGGGAGTTGAGATTTCCTCGAACCTTAACTTTGGGCGGTTCATTGAGTCCAAGGCCAGGGTGGCTGCCAGGAAACTTGGCGTTATCGCAAAGGTCCGGCAGTACTTCACACCTGGGCAGCTTCTAATGTTATACAAAGCATAGGTCCGTTCGTGTGTGGAGTACTGCAGCCACATTTGGGCTGGTGCTGCCAAGTGTCACCTGGCCACTTTGGATTCAGTGGAGAGACGTGCAAAGAGGCTGATTGGTGACCCTGATCTAACTCGAGTTGGTCTCCAAAGCCTAGAGCACAGGCGTAGAGTAGCCAGCCTTTCGGTGTTCTATAGGATGCATTTCGGGGAGTGTGCGATGGAATTGCATGATTTAATTCCCCCATCTCCGTTCCACCAGCGGACGACCCGTCGTACGGCTGGTTTCCACCCTTACGTTGTTAACACCACTACGATCCGGACGAGGCGCTTCGCCTCCTCCTTTATACCGCGTACGTCGAGGGACTGGAACAATTTGCCCGCGGCGGTGTTTCCGTCGGACTACAATTTGAGTGTCTTCAAGGCTAGAGTGAATAGGCTCTTAATAAACTGGTGCGCTTTGCCATCAACGATTGCGTCACTGCTTGCCATCGGGCAGGATTGCGGTCAAGCGCTGGTTTATAATTTATAAAAAAAAAAAAAAAAAAAAAATTAAGGCTAGACCCATGACCACTTTCAAACATCCACAAATGACAGCCGAGACCAACTGCTTAACGTACTTTCCGAGAGAGAAAGGGATCTTGGTATGTGAAAATGACTATTTGCACATACCAAGCCACATACCGGTTGATTGGTCGATGGGTAGTCACCCATCGACCAATCAACCGTCGCAAGCGCAGCTTAACCGACCGATTTTTGCTGTAGTCTAGTTGGTCACCCTGATTAACTCAAAACAATGTTTGTGTCCTTTCACCAGAATCAGCTTACTAACAGGCTTTTTGAGTTTATATAATTGTTTATTTCTTAAAATGCATAAATATGTAAGGGAACTTGCCCTTCTAGGTGGGAGACTTTTTATTTAGATAGTACTAGCGACCAGCCCTGGCTTTGCCCGGCTGCAATGCTGATACCAATTACACTACTCAATACAAATACTGTTAACGTTGTATATAAAAACATAACGATCCGCCTCTCTCGTCGCCCCTGCCGGTCGGAACCGCCGCAAACGCTACGCAATTTTTAAATCTGTAATATCTTCTAAAATATTCATTTAAATCATGTGCTTTTTGGCTTCGCCGGTATATTATCGTATCGAGCTGGCATATAGCAAATAATTTCTGTTTTGTAATGTTACTTACTTTACATGCATAATATTTTATTGCTGCTGGGGAGTTTGCCACTTCTTCCCAGCGAAAGCACTAGGAACTGGCGAAAGGCGGACGTTTTGGGGGAATGTCTTATGTAATAATGACGTTCAAAACGTGCTGATTCCCTGCCTAATTTGAATAAATTACTTTCGATTTTGATTTCATTGGACTGTTATTACTTAGCCAGAAGTAAGACTATTACGAAACAGTTAATGTACAAATAAGCCTTGACTTACTTATATGTTTTGATGTAGACAAGATAATTTCAGGAACATTTAGATATGTATTCACATAGATATACCAAAATTCTAAATAATACTCGTTTCAACACAGGACAAAAAATTAAGTAAAATATCTCATAAATATAAACCAATACTTTCCATAGAATCATTTTTAAGCTTTGATAAGAGTTATACTTTTGTAGAAGATCGGATATATGTACAAAAACTGGGACACACGAGCAATTTTACCCCGTCAAAGGAACCATTCCATTGAAGGAGCAAACCTATACCTTCTAAACTTATATGTGTTTAAACCTTAAAGTTTACTAAGCTTCTTAATAATCATAACATAATCAGTAAAGCCGTTGAGTTTCTAAGAAAATATATATATTGCTTTATGTAAAACAGCGCTCACGAGATCTCTGTTGACTTTGATTTGATTATAACCCCACTCCAAAGAAATTGTGATTACTACGAAATGTCGAAACTCTGCTTGCCTTCAGGCAGTCTACTGACTGACGCCTAGGTTCATAAACATTACTTAGAACGTACTTTGACCGGTCTCTGTCGCACAACTGTCAATGCAACATAGTCGGTCTTATTCTAGACTGTCTTTAAGGCAGATATCACTTTATGATTTCAATGATTGGCGTTCACTTTGAAAAAATCATTCCTTTAGCTGAAGTCCGTAAAATGTAGAGATACTGACACGCCTTTATTGTAAAACTTATGTCTTGATCGGCGGTTTTTGTATGTAATATTAATGTTTGTAAACGCATCGATCCATGAAAGACGAGAGATTTTTGTTAAATACTAGATGTATAAATAAGTGTGGGACATTCTATTTATAAAAAAAGCCTATATTGTCCCACTGCAAGGCCAAAGGACAAAGCAAAGGAAAAAAAAAAACAAAGGCAAAGGGTGTCTCCATTTCTTCTTATCACTCCTCTACGTCTTTTCCTGGGTCATGGGAGCGTCAGTCATAATAATTTTCGTCCTAGTGTGCGTGCTGTCTACCTGCTGTCCAGCAATACTTTAACTAACAGGTCAATTAACCATTTATTATTTATCACACGATAAATCACTACATCTTTATTGTTTTCAAATCTATTAGATGAAATGTAATACATGTCGATTATTTATACATTAGTGAATAATGTATCAAGATTACTGGTTGAAGCGATAAACACCAAAATATTATAGTAAATAGATAATGAAACGTAAATAGAAACACAAATAAAATTCATTATTTATTCAACACGACAAAATTATCATTCAATTAACCCCCGTGAACACATCATTATTTATATTGAATACAATTGTAAAACTAAAAAATGAATGCGCCAAGCTATTTGGATTCAATCAAAGCATTTATTAAATGTCACAGTATTGATAGTTGAGTTATGAAGAAACTGAGAAACTTTTGGAAATAGTAAAATGAAAAAGATTAGTGTCTGAATTTTGCAAAACTGTTATTTTTATTTTGTTTTTATTTTTATTTTTAAATTGTTAACTTTAATGAAATTCAAAAAGGCGGTGATATGTATACGTATATTGACATTTAAAACGGCCAACCGCCGACTACCCAAGATACGAGCATGTCTCAGTTTGGGAGTCGTTTGTCTCAAATTTATTTGCTGTACATTTTACCTTTCCTAAATATATGTAACTCTCTTGTAACATTTTGTATTTTCGAAATAAAAATTATTATTATTATACAGCCTGTTTATTTTGTAAAAATCTCGCTGTGTTAACTATTGCAGGTAATGCAATAGTGTCAATTCTTAACATCAAGAGGAATGGCACTTTAAGTTACTTCACTAAAGATTTAACGGCAATCATTTTGCAGAATAACAATATTTGGTACGTAGCTACAAAATAGGAAATCATTGCAAACAACTTGTTCTGGCACATTAGTGCTGAGTAAATATGTTACGAAAGCCACACAAATGCAGCTAAGGGAACTTTACCTAGAGAAATGCACGTAATTCTAATCCTACTAGCTTCTACACATTCTTCTACTAGACACGTTGCTTCACTTACTAACGTGTTAATATGACACGTTGACCAAGAAGTGGCCCATTAGCAAAGGCGATCGTAGCTTCGAAACCAAACAAGACCTTTATTTAGTGTAAATTATTGATGGTAAAGGAAAACCTCATAAGGACACCGAATGTGACATCGACTTATCCGCACTGGGCATATTACCGACCTTAACAGACCTCAGCCGCATCAACCCACAAAAAGTCTTATAACTATGAAAATAATCACTTTCATTTGAAGTGATGCAAATTAGGGGTAGAATAACTGTAAAAAGACTTTGTGTTCTACAGCGCAGAAATTTTTTCTAAAACACGCATACAGTGCGACATATTACAACTAGCTACTATAGGTAGAGCAATCTACTCGCGCAAATATTCAAGTAAACTGCATTTACAGTACACAATGTGCGTGCCATCACGTGAGGGAATCGATTAGCATTCAACATATTGTAGGTAAAAGGTGCCAAGTTCCACACGCATACTTTACTCCACAAGGTGGCTCTAGGACAAATGCTTGCATAAATTGTTGACCCCTTTTCTAAGGTATTAAAATGTGTTCAGGGTACTGTGATTGACGAAGGTATAAGCACCTTACATCTGATATTGTACATTGTTCAAAACCACACGTGCGTTAATAGCATAATCTGCCTTTAGAGTTCCCACTGCTCACAGTCTTCCTTTTGGCTTAGGGGAGTGGGCCGTAATCCACTCATCATCATCATCAGCCTCCACTCGTCCACTGCTGGACATAGGCCTCCTTCATGGCACGCCAACAAGCTCGATCCTGAACAGTTTCCCGCCAGCCACTACCAGCCACCTTTTTGATATCGTCGCTCCATCTCGCCCAAGGGCGTCCTACGCTACGTTTGCCGAGACACGGTCTCCACTCGAGGACTCGTTTACCCCAACGGTTGTCGGTCCTGCGGCATATGTGACCAGCCCATTGCCACTTCAGCTTGTTAATCCTCTCAGCTATGTCGGTGACTCTGGTTCTCTGTCGGATCACCTCATTTCTGATGCGGTCCTTCAGAGAGACGCCCAACATAGCCCGCTCCATAGCTCGCTGAGCGGCTTTAAACATGTGGACTAGTCTGACCGTTAGTGTCCATGTCTCGGCTGCGTAATCCACTACGCAAGCACAATGCATCTTGGAAAATATCGATTATCTTCGAATTGACATGCCGGTTTCCTCACGATGTCTTCCGTCATCGTTTTGAGAACAGTAGTGATGAAATAATTTACTCATAGTAATGTTTTTGTCTAGCTTCGAACTTATAACCCACGACTTACAAGTCACTGTCTCTTTTTTTAAATATTGTAAACTAGTGCTGATGGTAAACAGTGTTGCAATCGTTGATGGTAAAGCGCGCTAGCTTATTAAGAGCCTATTCACTCTAGCCTTGAAGATACTTAAATTGTGTAACCACTTATCAACCACTACTCTTGCTTAAAGTACACGTGCATTGATATGTTGTGCCCAAAAAACACGTGTGAGTTTATGTTTTTGCGCCGTATCCCTCAAAGCTAAAAATACTACGTCTGAATAAGCACTTGTGATTACAAACTCTTCCTCGTCCCGTATTTCAATATAGCCTCGGAAATTTCTGATTTGATTTTGAATATTTTTCGCCACTTGGTTTCAAAGATTCGCATGTCCTTTCGCTTTAAATAATAGTATAGGGTGGTTGCCAACCCGCATTGAGCAAGCGTGGTGATTACGCTCAATCCTTCTCTGTATGAGAGGAGACCTGTGCCCAGCAGTGGGACGATAAAAAAAGGTTGATGATGATGATAGGGTGGTTACATTAATAGTCGGTATAGCGTTTTTATTCAATAATGGCTGTTGAGATCAAAGTTACATTTTAAGAGAACGACAAATATAATGTTAGCTCAAGTAGTTATGTAAATTGTTACATTTACAACTGATCCTATGCTATCCTAGACAGTTTTTTTTTTTTTTGTTTATTCAATAATTCTTAAAAATACGTTTTAATCCCCATGTTACAAAAAATCGATCAATTGCTTCCTTTAAGATTGAATCTCCACAATCAACAATCGCGGTAGCATCAAGAAAATTTTCTTTTATTTTTGTCACAAAATAGAAAACTTATTTAATCCATTAACTGGGGGTAAATTGTTTTTAGATGAAGTACTTCAAAGTGTTGCAAGTTAATGGAAAAGCTTGGTACGCCCCTGTAATATAAGAAGGGGAACGGTAGGGAGTAAAGTACTGTTGAACTACCTCCTCTGGCTTTCTGAAAGCTAGACATTTACTAGAACATTAATCAGCAACTCACGATCATACTTTAGTGCTCAGCACAACAATAACAACCGCTGTTTGCTGTACAGAATGGCTCGATATCACAACAAGGTTGCTTAGTACTTTTATGCGCTTTTAGATTAAAAATTCTCACATTCTTCGTGTTAAAGTCGTATTACATGAGGATTATTTATCAAATACCTACGGGAATTTATCATAATATATATATTTCTTTAATTTTTTATTTAAAAAATAACTTATCGTAATTATACCTCGTCACTCTAGTTGAATGCAAGTAATCCATACTAATATTATAAATGCGAAAGTAACTCTGTCTGTCTGTCTGTCTGTCTGTTACGCTTTCCCGCTTAAACCTTCCAACCGATTTTGATGAAATTTGGCACAGACAAACTTTAGACCCTGAGAAAGGACATAGGCTACCTTTTATCACGGAAAAAAATTTATATTTCCGAGGGAAATCTAAAAAGCGCTATATTACCGAACTCCACGCGGGCGAAGCCGCGTGCGGATAGCTAGTTTACTATAATCCATATAAACTTAAGTGTTTAACGTCATAGCACAGTTTCTGCAGTCACATCACGTCTTTAAAATGGGTGCTTGTTAAATAAAGTACCTCTCAAACATCCATAAAGATTAAATAAGAAATAACCCGGAAGCTCGTTTTAACAAAACTAGTATAAAAATCCACAGCAGTCGCAACGATAACCCAAAAATCAATTAAAACAATGAAAGTTTGAACGAACAACGATACTCCTCAGCGAAATAAGAAGCAGCATGTGATGGTCAAACAGTGTTCCTGTCTCACTCGATGGTTGTGTGCCCAGTATTAAGCATGGAAGGTTCGGCGTAGAGCGAGACCTGGGCGGGGGCGGCTCGCGGCGCGCGCGCTGTGATGCGATGGGCCAGGACTGGTGCTTCCGACGCAAGAGGAAGCGCAGCAGCAGTCAGGAGGACCACCCGCATCACACCCGGTAACAGTAGCAACACGACAGAATTTATGGCCTGTTTCAAAAGTATCTCATGAAAATTTAAAGAAACGGATCAGAAATCCATACCTGTGTATACAGGTAAGGGTTAAAAGTGCATTACCAACTTTATTGCACAACAATAAGTGTCAAAAGTGGTACTCCGCTTTTGGCCCTTACTGTAATTCAATATTAGCAGGGCAACGTACAATTTTAATGCTTTTGAACCCGAAATTGAAAATTTAAATCACCCAGACGTTTGCCATTCGAAAATTGAGGTACAGTTTAATATTTTTTCTTCGATGATTTTTCAATTACAATTTTGGTAAGGTTATTGAATAAAAAAATATTGGATAAACTTGCGAGATATACAGCAGAAATCTTCTATATAAGTAGATACCTATAAATAAATGTTTCACTATATTCCTTTACAGAAATACTTTTGGAACTGGCCATAGCTTATTTTGAAGCTGCTTGAATTCTATGTATTGTTGCGGTTTTTTTGTTTGTTTACACGTATTTGTTTCGATAGAAAAGTCCTTATTCGTGATAGAAGAAAACTTATCCGGACGATTGTCAAATCAAATTGTAAGCAAAAACACGTTGACATACTAACCTATGCGTTAACTTCTCCAACAAATTGATAACGGTGATACTTATGTACCACAGCTCTTAGATTATTCTACATTATATTTTTATTAGATCAATCAAACGTCAGTTAACAAATATCTAAAATCCCATCATAACTGTCATGATTAGTTCAACAATATAGCTAATGAAATTTTTGAGAATTCTCTAGACTTATTAGAGGATTTTTCATGGTGTTAGACACTGGAGGGTAAATTCGTCAGTGAGGCTGCGTAGTTGAATTTAATTTCGATTTTATGATGCTGACCGATTCTACCGCCATCTGCCGGTTATAAGCGCCTTTTAGTTACAGGTAGAGTAGAGTGCTCACTGGCGGCGTTACGTCAAGTTTACGTCAAGGTTAGCTAGATGTCGTTCGATGCCCTCCGTCTGTGTTTTTTACGTAATAATTATTATACGCTCCTGCAATCAACTTAATAATTAAGAAAACAAAAAACTCGGCCGCAAAAATATAACTGCAAAATAAAAATACGCTTATATTGGGTATATTTTTTTATTTGTCCTGTGACATTATCTTGCATACTCGTATACAGTAGTAACAAATTTAATGTATTTGTAACGTACGAAGCCAAAAATCTAGCATTGTGATTTTTTAGAAATTTTATTATACCTACTTACATGGTGTCACACACACAATCACGACGAATCAAATGACTCCTCTCATGTCAAAATCCATCAAGCCATGCAGGCTGTAGAGAGTAAGAGATACCGTTGGCTCCAAAAAAAATGCTGTAGAGGCTGCCCGAGACAAGGACATACATACATACAAACGCTTGAAAAACATTACCCTCCTTGATTCAGTTGTAGGTATAAATAAGGTTTTCACGTCGATGTTTTTCTGAAAGCTCCATCAAAGTTCGGACGGAAAAGCAAAAGAACATTATGATAAAATATTTCCAACTTCAATCAAGAAATAATATGGATGAATATACCGTAATTTTGTTCCTAAAAATCTGCTAATAAAAGTGTTCGACCGAAGCTAAATATGGCCAAAGTTAAAGTAGAATGTATAATCTGACGCTAAGTAATGAATACATTTTAGAGTTCCGTAAAAAAAGGTTTTTATAAGAACCCGACGTCATCTATCTATCCAATTGCGACGGCCGTGAGATTTTCGAATATTTAGTTCTAAAGCTACCTATTGAATTTTCGAAAAATGTCGGTAGGTACTCATTGATCCGTATCTAGTTTAGTCCGGTTTTCTTTATTTTTGCGTCGGTAAGCAAACGTGATCTGTAAACCTTTTTTCAACGCAAAAATATCCGTCCATATTTAACCTAAAACCAAAACTACGCGGTGTGTTATTTATTTTTCCGTACTTTTTATTCAAGCTTGTGTTTGTTGCTTTTTCCAACGACAGATTCTTTTTAAATGTGGAATAAAATCGATATTACAATGGATTTTGTATCGAAGAACTGTCAAATATTGAAAACTATGCCTCAGATAAAATTACCTGCCATTACAAAAACAACCCTAAGAACCACACAAATCCCAATAATGGCATAAAATATTAACGCTTATGTGATAATAATTTGTGTATATAAGTAATAGTCTCTTTTGTTGAATTACGGCACCAATTTTCTTATTCCATTGTCGACATCGTTTATAAGTGAAATGTAGTAAGTATTGCGTGTAATCGATAATCCATACTAATATTAGGTATAAATGCGAAAGTATCTTTGTCTGTCTGTCCGGCTTTCACGCCAAAACTACTGAACCGATTGTAATGAAATTTGGTACACAGATAGTCTAGAGCCTGAGAAAGGACACAGGCTACCTTTTATCCCGGAAAAATTTGATGTTCCCGAAGGAAGTCTAAAAAGCGCGATATAACCGAACTCCACACGGGCGAAGCCCCGGGCGGAAAGCTAGTTTGTTATATATACAGAGGTCGTATAGCGATTACTTTCATTTACTGCTGTAAATATAAATTAGACTATCATCATCATCGTCATCATCTCAGCGTTAATCCCAGTCGCATCCGCACTTTTCAGCTTTGGAGTCTGGGGTCCGCTTTACTAGTCTAACTGCTGATTTTAGCTAAACTTCGATATTTTCCATGAAGCGACTGCCGTTTGACCTCCACAACCCGAAGGCGATATCTAAGCATTGTAGCTAGACTAATTGTTTTGACTTTTGAGGGCTCCAACAACCCGTAACGACTGCCATTACATGTTCGTATGGCAACCAGGATCAACGGCTTAACGTGCTTTCCGAGGCACGACCAGACCAGTGCAAATATTCATATTCATGCATACAAATATTTGCACTGTGCAGGGATCGAACCCGCGCCTCCGAGCTCAACGGCCGCGTTCACTACCGCTACGCCACGGAGGCTGTCAACATAAATTAGATGATGTAGTTAGTTAATACATAACATAATCAGCCTATATTGTTCCCACTGCTGGGACGCAGGCATCCTCTCTGTAAGAGGGTAGTGCCGTAACCCACAATGCGGGCACAATTGCATGTTGGTAGATGCCAAGTGTCATCGAATCGGCGATGTTTTCTGTTTACTCTTTTAGATACTTGCTGTACCCCGTGCTCACACATGCGTAAATTTCGATCTCGTGGGAATATCCGGATAAAAACTATCCTATATACTAGTGCTGGTTATAAACCATGTGTGTGCCAAATTTCATTCAAATTCGTTCAGTAGTTCTTGCATGAAAAATAACATACTTCGACACAGTGACAACACCCTGGGGTTTCCTCCCGAACCTGCCGCAATAACCGTGCCTGGACACCAGACACGGAAGCTTTCTGATTAATATAAGGCGTTCGGTGTTCGCGTTAGATGGAAGGTAAGGGTGCCTTGGCGCCTCTCTAACCACTGCTCAAAGAAGGAACTTATTAGCTACCGATTTTGTAACATGCCCAAAGAATGTAGGCCTCACATTTAATGAAACTTATAAACAACGATTTCCAGATGATTACAGTAATGGTCTTGGAAATCACTGCGTGAGGAAAATAGTGGTAATAGAGGTCATTGGTGATAGATTAAAGGGTCCCGTATTGACTTAGGTAAACCCTCCAACGTGATTACATCACTTAGTCACCTTACATACCCACGGGCCCTGAAAATACAGTGTTCGGTTTATAACTCACACCACTATCACAAAATGTACATCTACTGATAAATGTATCCTAGATTAACAGTGCGATCAAAGTCGGAGGGAAAACTAGTGGTATTTTTTTATAAGTTATAAACAAGTGGTTGACCGCATCACGCTTGATGGTAAGCAGTGATGCGCTCGTTGATGATAAAGCGCGTTAGTTTATTAAGAGCCTATTCACTCTAGCTTTGAAGACACTCAAATTGTACTGAGACGGAAACACCGCCGCTGGTAAATTGTTCCAGTCCCTTGATGTACGCGGAATAAAAGAGGAAGCAAAACGCTTCGTCCGGATCGTAGTGGTGTTAACAACGTGAGGGTGGAAACTCGCCATACGACGTCCAATAGAAGACCGAAAGGCTAGCTACTCTACGCCTGTGCTCCAGGCTTTGGAGACCGTTTCGAGTTAAATCTGGGTCCCGAATCAGGTTCTCGCACGCCTCTCCACTGAATCCAAAGTAGCCAGGTGACATTTCGCAGCACCAGCCCAAATGTGGCTGCAAAAAACTAGTGATATAGTCTAGTCTGCCTTTTAAATAGCCAGCAAAGTTATACACAAGGAGCCGTTATTTCCAACGGCACGGTCAAGAGCTTTACTTTGATTTCAAGGACTTTAACTGCATATTATGAATAACTTGTTTATCCCTTCAATTAGTCTTAATTTATTTTTTAAAGTGAAGCTCTAGTTTAGAGAATGCAATGTAGTTACGTAATACACTATCTGTAAACTAAATGTTTAATGTATATTTACGTTCTTACGTAGGGCACTTTGTCGAACATATTAAGCATTGGATTACTGATATCCTTCAAAGTTATTGTGATTGATATTGATAGTGGCCCCGATTCCCTTGGTCACAACCATTTTTTTTTTCATATAAATTGTAAACTAGCGCTTGACCGCAATCCCGCCTGATGGTAAGCAGTGATGCAATCGTTGATGGTAAAGCGCGCTAGTTTATTAAGAGCCTTGATGACACTCAAATTGTAGTGTGACGGAAACACCGCCGCTGGCAAATTGTTCCAGTCCCTCGATGTACGCGCTATAAAAAAAGAAAAAGCAGGACGCTTCGTCCGAATCGTAGTGGTGTTAACAACATAGGTAAGGGTGGAAAGTCGCCGTACGACGAGTCGTCGGATGGTGGAACGGAGATGGGGGAATTAAATCATGCAATTCCCTCGCACACTCACCAAAATGCATCCTATAGGAGACCGAAAGGCTGGCTACTCTACCCCTGTGCTCCAGGAACCGTTTCGTGTAAACTGAACTCAATTTAAATTCAGAGCATCTTTTCTTTCTTTTTCTTTTTCTGTCTCTTTCATTATGAAAAGGACAGAAAATAAAATATTAGTTCAGTCCTGTCATTAAAACATAACATAATCAGCCTATAATAATACACACTTAGGTCACAGAGGCCTCCTCTCGCTGAGAGGGAGTGGGCCGTAATCTACCACGTGGGGGCAGTACGGGTTGGTACATGTCACATGTCTTCAAAGTTTTGTCTCTAGGACATGCCGATTTCCTCACGACATTTTCCTTTACGTGCACGCAAGCGCACCAACAAATACGTAAAGCATGTGTGTGGTTGTGCTCACATACTTAGTATTATGCTATTATTATTAACTTATGCTTATAATTAGCCAATAATGTTACTATTGTTGGCAAATAGACTTCCTCTCAGTGAGACTCTCGAGGCCGATAGGCCGTCATTCAGGACGCACCCTATCCGGGTTGGTAGATGTCACATATCTTTGAATTTTCGGGTTCAGAACGAGCCGGTTTCCTCACGATTATTTGATTCACCGTTTTAAAGAAGCCTACCTGACTGCTTCTTCTAATGTACACAAGGCATTAAGATGGATTTTCACCAAGATTCAAACAATTTATTCCAAAACTAGCTGTGCGATAATACCTCAGCGAAATAACTCAGTTGATATAAAATAAGCGCCTGTTAAAATAATGGGAGCAATATGTAAGTCCGCATTTGCTCCCGTTTTCGCAACATTTTTTATTCCTGCTCTGCTCCTGTTGGTCATAGCGGGATGTTTTATAGCCTATGTCCCTTCTCAGGCTCTAGACTGTGTATCAAAATTTATTACAATCGGTTCAGTAGTTTTAGCGTGAAAGCCGGACAGACAGACAGACAGATAGAGATACTTTCGCATATAAAATATTAGTATGGATATTTACGTGGATAATAAATATATAATAAACTCTAAATAGAAAAAAGCTAGTTTGCCTGTAAGTGGATTAAAGGATCAATATTCAATCAAAAATGGATAGGTATAAAAGCATTTCCTGCCAGCAAACGCTTTTAAAGAGCCGTTTTATTATTTAGAAAGGAGGTGTCTACCGAGATGGCGGCTAATAGAGACGTATGAAAGAAAACGACCCCAAATAAATTGAAATAACGGTAAGAGGATGGTGATGACGCATTTTAATTTTAATATCAAACCTGCGTTTTATTACAACGAAACGAAGTTTGAAACTTACTTACATAAAACTTGATTTAACTCGAGATGGTCTCCAAAGCCTAGAGCACAGGCGTAGAGTAGCCAGCCTTTCGGTGTTCTACAGGATGCATTTTGGGGAGTGTGCGAAGGAATTGCATGAGTTAATTCCACCATCTCCGTTCCACCATCGGACGACCCGTCGTACGGCGAGTTTCCACCCTTACGTTGTTAACACCACTACGATCCGGACGAAGTGTTTCGCCTCCTCCTTTACACCGCATACATCGAGGGACTGAAACAATTTGCCAGCGGCGGTGTTTCCGTCGGACTACAATTTGAGTGTCTTCAAGGCTAGAGTGAATAGGCTCTTAATAAACT
Organism: Sesamia nonagrioides; assembly: GCA_017933935.1. Lineage (NCBI taxonomy): Eukaryota > Metazoa > Arthropoda > Insecta > Lepidoptera > Noctuidae > Sesamia > Sesamia nonagrioides. The sequence goes on from JADWQK010001341.1 coordinate 1,780,323, forward strand.
AGTGCGCTTTACCATCAACGATTGCGTCACTGCTTACCATCAGGCAGGATTGGGGTCAAGCGCTGGTTTATAATTTATAAAAAAAAACCTTATTTAGTCTTCGAAGTCCGAAGTTTTCTTTTTTTTTTTTTTTGTAGTATAGTCGACGAAATATCAACGTATCTTCTCTCTATTTACATAGAATAAAGAGGGGAAGTAGGTTATCTGCGACCCAATCCGCGATTTAATTGCCTACTGTCTTAGGGTTGACGACTGTCCGCGCTTCGTCGGTTACGGTTGTCGCCCAAACCGCTAACAAATATTTATAGACTAAGAGCTTATGTTTAAATTATTTGCTTAGTATTTAGTTTACATATACTAGTCAGTTTTTTTTTTGTAATTTTTATTTTCAGTTTTGTACACATAAAGAACCATATTTATTTTTATTTTTAATTAATACAAATATAAATAATACAAACATAACATCTATTGAATCACACATTTAATACAAAATTACAAATTAGCTACAGAAAAATACCTACTTTCTTCGGTTTCGACTATTACGAAACGCGTTGTTATTAAACTTTAATGTGTAATATATCCGTATCCTTGTAAATAACTTTTAGAAATATAATTTGAAAAATATAAGTCTTTTATTTGTTCATAAATAGACATACCAACTTTGCAGTTTATGTGATCATGTTTTAAAAGCTAATGTGCCGAAAAGCCGTGACGCGCGAACCTCGTTCCGTGCTAGCCGCGACTAGCGCAGTCATAGGCACTCTAATATTGTGTTTAGGTGTGCGTGCGGCGACGCATAGATACTATGGCGCACACATACAAGCCGCGCGCGGTCCGTTTGTATGAAGATAACGTACTTCCCTCTCTTTATTCTATGCTATTTAGCTGTATTTGCTTTATGTTCGTGCAGGGTAAAACTAAACCACCGTGCACCGGTGTGGATTTCAGTGCAGTTTTCTGCGTAGTTTTATTGACACTGAAACGGGAAAAAAATATTCTCATGTGATGCGGCTCTCGCAAAACCCAATGGTTATTCTGAGTCATTAAGTGGAGTACACAGACTTCAAACACTTTTACTACTTCTCATTTACTTCGTATCTCTGTCTGACCAGACCACTTTCAATTTATTAGAATCCTAGACCCAAATGAAAGGTTACTCACCAGGATCCTTCCCCATATAATTCCATCCAAAGGTTGTCTGTAAAAGATCGCTCTTAGCGATAAGACCGCCCATTGTGTCACCCTTTGTAAAATATTTTTATTTATGTTCTGTAATCTATATGGTGTACATAATAAAGAGTATTCTATTCTATTCTATTCTATCAAACCTTCTTTCCACACTTATTAGATCCATACATGAATAAACTCAAGCTTTGTTCTCATGAGAGTAGGCACACACAGAACGGGATCTGGATTCTTACGAATAATAGATTCAAACAACTATAAATATACTAATGACCTAATTAAATGCACTTGGGTGAAGTACCTAGGATACAAGTTTATTCCTAGTTCAGATAGAATTCAATATTTTCAACGTACCTGTAGTTTAAGGCCCTATTTAGTAAATATCTATGAAGATCGATTATTTCAATAAATAATTTAAATTTCATATTACTCCTACATGATCCTGCATTTCAAAATACAATTTCAACGTCTTTACATAATATATGTAACACCTGCTTTTTACGATTTTACACAATATTGAAATTGTCTGTATTACGTGACCCTTGCTTTTTACGATTTTACATACAATCGAAATTGTCTATAGGTATTATAAGTACGTTTAGTATTAATTTTTATACATACATGAACCTACCGGAATGCATCCTTGAAATGATGGTGAAAAGGGCATTAAAATCCTTTGCGAAGTTTAGAAAAATAACACGGTCATACAAACAGACTCTAAAAGCGACATTAATCCTATTAATACTTATTATGAATGTAAAAGTTTGTATGTAATTTGGCACACATGTCTTTGGCATATAGGATAGTTTTACCCGGTTATTCCGTCAGGTGAAACCTAGAAACCGTGGCCCTGGCGCACAGGCAAGTGAAGGAACACGGGCGGGTCAGTAAAAGTCTGACACGTCATTTGATGATTTCCCATCCAGAACAAAAAAAAAGGGCGTAGAATCCATACTAATATTATAAATGCGAAAGTAACTCTGTCTGTCTGTCTATCTGTCTGTCTGTCTGTCTGTCTGTCTGTCTGTCTGTTACGCTTTCCCGCTTAAACCGCTCAACCGATTTTGATGAAATTTGGTACAGACAATCTTTAGACCCTGAGAAAGAACATAGGCTACCTTTTATCAAGGAAAAAATAGATGTTCCCGAGGGAAATCTAAAAAGCGCGATATAACCGAACTCCACGCGTGCGAAGCCGCGGGCGGAAAGCTAGTATAATATAATACTCTTTATTATGTACGCCATATAAATTATGGAACACAAATATGAACATTTTACAAAGTGTCACGACACAATGGGCGGTCTTATCGCTAAGAGCGATCTTTTACAGACAACCTTGGTTGGAATATCAAGGGGAAGGAGAGACAAATAATGTATGCCATCAGATAATAACAGCATGCACTTCGCTGTAGTTATTATCTTCTTATAATATGTACCTACTATTATTTACTGATTATTAACTTATGGTGACGTAGACTAGGTAGGCCTACTAGGGAAAATAACAAAAGTAACATCTCAGAAGTACCCGTAAGTAGATGTCATCATTTGGAATTATTATAAAGAATTCCTCCCACTTCTCCTGTTAATTAAATAGTAGGTAAGAATCAAACTTCCTATCTTCCTATCGCCACAACAATCAATCTGCCTAGTCAGCTCTTTTGGCGGCGATTTTCAGACTAACCGTATCAACATCATCTTTTCAGCCGAGAGACATCCACTGCTGGACATAGGCGGAGAGGCCTATGTCCAGCAGTGGATGTCAGCAAGGATCTCGAAGACGACCGGTCCTGCGCCTCCCGCATCCAACGGTTTCCCGCGTATTCACCAGCTTGACTAACATTTTACGGTTGAATATCAATATTTTACTTCGGGTGACTGCCTATCTTTTATTTTTGTTGGGATGGGAAATTGTCAAACGACTAATTCTCCCGCTCTGGGCGGAGCGGAAGGGCGTGTCAGACTTTTACTGACTAAAACCCACCCGTGTTTCTTCACTCGTCTGTGCGACGGCCAGTGCCACGGTTCCTTGTTTAACCAACCCACAACCCTGACCCAGGAGGCATCGGTCTTCGTGGACCCCGTCTCGATGTGCTGACATCTCTTTGAGGCACGCGTGAAACCAATGCGCCGTCGACTCGGGACTGGTCTTTACCGGGCCGCGAGCTGCCCACTGCTCACCGCCCGCAGGCCCGTGCCTCTAACCCCCACAACCCATTTACTATTTAGATACATCACGATATATCACGGTACGACTGGTTGTCAGACTGTTGGGCTTCTGATCCGTTAGAACTGTCAAAGACTTACGAATGACACCGAGGAACAACTGCGTAACGTGCATTCCAAAGCACGGAGGGGTCTTAATTTATGGATGATGCAATGCACGAACCGACCGCGGCAAGCGTAAGCGGTACTTCTAGATAAAGCTCGCATAGTCAGGAGGTTTCTCTCTCTGGAGCCCTCACCGCCGGTAGCTTGGACCCTATTCCCAATACCGGTGGGCTACTATATTTTTAATTTTTGAATGTTTTCATACTTTTACTATATTCAAATATTTAAAAATAGAATTTATAGGTAAATATAACGAAATAAACGAAATTCAATAAAATATAGAAATGAAAAAGTTTCAACAATTTTTCACTTCCATATTAGGTAGGTACTACTTGATTCTAATATTATTTTGGACATTGTAATATGCATAGGATTTGAAAGTCGTAAAGCTTAAAGTTCGCCTGAAGAAATTAGTATGTAGCAGTTGGTGTCCTTTTGGCTATAAACTCGTCCCTTTGTAAATGGTACTTCAAAATAGCGACGAAAGATACAAATATTTAAAAATTAGCAACGTGTAAAAGTGTTTGTACAAACCTACTTTTAATCATTTATCATTTAATATTATTCAAATGAAATAAAGCTGTTTGACGGGCAAAATTAATGTTAGTTGTTACACTGACATTTGATTTTCAAATAATTAATGTTAGATACTAATAGTTTCATTCTTAATGTGTATATTGAACACTTTATACAAACACAAACACTACACACACTAAGTACACTTTTATTTTTACTCTGACTGATGATTATGGCAAAAATATACATTTTCATAGATAGTTTTAAATAAAAGATACAGTCATCATTACAGTTCAATACTAAATCTACAATCTGACTACATGCCAAGATAAACATCAGCAATTCATTAACTACATACCGAACATGAAATCTATTGCCACCGTGTCCTATAACTAGTCACACATAGCTTCTAAACCAATCTAATGGTTGTAAGGAGTTCCCCAGTGGCTTGTGTGATGAACAGAGCCCTGGTGGCAAGTGGGTAATTGCATCTTAATGGGCTTCTGAGGCAATACGATTAGCTCCTAACCTCCCATAACACACAATGTCTACTCACTGTGATAGATCGCTGCAGCGCTTCTTAATAATGTTATTCAGCGATCGCGTGCAAATCGCTTCATAAACGATCTGTTTTGAGGAAATGTTTTTCGAGTCTTCAGGAATTTTTGTGACGATTTATTTAAAAGGAAAGTCGCAATAAATGTACCTTTTTTTTCTCACGGGTTGGAAAATCCTCATGGATGTCCATCGCCGTGGGGTGAGCGGCGGGGTCTGTCAGACTCTTACTGACGAAAAGCCACCCCGGTATTCCATCTCACACCTACGCCAGGGTTTGCGAAAACGAACACTGCTTCCGCAACCCCCGATTGGCTTGCCACTGTGGGCCTCCTCTGGCAGTAAATGTACCTATTCTTAGTAAAGATAACTGGTAACTAGCATTAAAATTATCTTCAATTCATGTGTCACTTTGATATAATAAGGAAAGTTAAAAACCGGTAGGTACTTAGATTTTTCCTTCATCATTCTTCATTTGCTATCATTAATGACTATTGGTGAAAACCAACCTGGTTTTCACCAGTAGTCAGGAAAAACTTATAACATTAGGTTTCATGCTTACCGATTTCCTTGAAGGATAAAAGCATTTTGATTTTAACCTACTTAGAATCCTATTAACCCAGTTAGATAAAAGGTGCACTTAAGTCAAAAACTCTTTTAACCTCGTTCTCAAAATCTTACAAAAATATTTAACAAACCACTTAGGTTTATAAAAACTTGAAAAGACTTAAATACTTTAAAAACCCTTATAGATAAATGTTTAGAAAAAAATAAAAACCGTAATGCCGTATTCTCATATTTATTTGCTCAGCTATGTATTAACAGTTACTCCCCCCCTTCAATCCCCCCACCCCAACTCTTCAAGACCCCTTTCAAGGCATTCGCCTTGCAAGAGGTCACATTATGGTGCAATATCTGAATTTTAATCAACTGGCTGTAATAATAAACTTAAATGTGTGTATCACACCCAGGATACACGAGTAAATCATAGTGTAGCGCAACGTTTTAAAAAATATGCAATTACTAGTGCCCGGCTTCGCACGGGTGGAATGCTGATACTAAATACACTATAGAAAAACTGTGAACGTTGTATGAAAAACCGCCACGAACGCCGCGCCGTGTAATGCCGCAAACGCGACACCCCGAAATTTTTGAATCTGTAATATCTTCGAAAATATTCATTTAAATCATATGCTGTATGGAGCGATATAGGTCTATCTATATTCAATCAACAATATATTTAAGATATTAAATTGGAAAAGGATTAATGCTGTTTTGGTTAAAATCGCTTCGAAAATTAATATACATATAAACCTTCCTCTTTAATCTATTAAAAAACCGCATGAAAATCCGTTGCGGGGTGTTAAAGATTTAATCATACAAAGGGGCATAGGGAAAGAAAAAGTGACTTTGTGTTGTAATATGTAGTGATGTATCATGTCGCGGCACTAACGCACACCACAAATATCCCAATTTGAATAATGTGTTATAATTTCAATACATGATGCACTAAACTTAATAATATTATGTGTAAAACAAGGTTTATTTATTAAATTAGTGAGGTATAACTAATTGTGAGAGAACTTTGTGGTCTCGTTAGAAATATACAGTAGGTACTAACACAGTCTCACACTTGACTACACTTTTCATCGTCATCAAGTCGTGGTGGCCTAGTGGTTAAAATACCAGCCTCTCAAGTACTAGTGAGCGGGTTCGATTCCAGGTCAGGCAAGTACCAATGTAACTTTTTAAGTTATATGTACTTTCTAAGTATATTTTGGACACCAATGACTGATTACAAGGTGAATGAAAACATCTTGAGGAAACCTGGGCTTTAAGTCTGAAATCGGCAACCAGCATTGAGCAAGCGTGGTGATTACGCTCAATCCTTCTCTGTACGAAAGGAGACCTGTGCCCAACACCAGCAAGGGGACAATAAAAAAACGGAAGGTTGATGCTGATGACTTAGTAGGTTGATTTTTAACTATATTGCTGAATCATTAACGTTCAAGTTTGATTGGTAAAATTTTACAGTTTCAGGTAGGTTTTCCTGCTAACGTCTGGACCACAACTTTATAGCTACTAAGTATGTCAAACAAAATACATATTTGAAAAATTAATGATCTGGCTCAATAAAGTTGAAGTTTAATATTTTTTTAAGAAATAACTGTCAAAATTATTCTTCGAATTAAGTCATCGGAAAGACTGATTAACAAAGTGGTTCTAGAAGTGGCAAAGTTTTGGGAAAGTCGTGCCAGCTACAAGATAATAGGATCTCAAGGAAAATTAATACATGTATGTACTATCAGCTGTAGAAGTCCATTTCCACCTTAAAGACTACTGTCGCCTGCGCTAAACCGGCCACGCACACTACCGCATTATTTTTTTATCGCAGTCTTCGTCTTTCTTTAAAGTAATGCAAAATTTCGTTACTTCATTTGAAGTTGAGTTAGCGGCCGCACTTAACAATGGTGCTATCAAAAGCGAGCGATTGTGGGTTCGATCCTTATTATAGGCAACTCTTTTTGTTGTTTCATATAATTTAAAATTATGATAATTGATTTGTATTTTAAAGTAAAAATGTTTATCCCAAAAAAAGTGTTTTATTATATGTTTTAGTTTACTATAGGGGTAATATAATAAAAAATATATAAAAATAAAACAATAAGCATATTATAATGCAATATATTATAAAGTTATATATTATTCGGTATAGATATACTTATACTAACAAATGAAACAAACGTTGAAACGGCAGCATTGTAATATTTTATATAAAAGTAATCCTTGACAAACTTATGATATTGTTATGGTAAAAAATACAAAAAACATTTTTAGTTGTTAGATATGAAAATTATAATATTATACGTAGGTATATTATGATTAAAGAGGTTAAAGCTTAATTATTCATTTTCTTAAAGAAAAGAGGATTGAAGCTTAACCTGAATATTATTGCAATCATAAAATAATCTATACTTAGAACACATAATAGTGCTTATTACATTTATATTTTTTTGCGTGTATAGCATAGTACTAGTGCTGCCATCCTGCAATGCCTTTTTTCGGAGTTTGAAGGCATGAGATTATAATCTTCAAGCGCTTTCTTAGTTCAAAAGTAAACGAACTTATTTCTTATCGAATTCCGAAATTATTGTTTTTATAATTTACCTAAGTAATATTATTTGAGTTATTGTAGCTAATAATAGTTATTGTAGGTAGCGGAATATTTTTTGTGAAGTAGTGATTCAGATTCTTTTAAGTCTACCGTCATCTTTTTATAATGACTCTAATATAGAAAAAATCTTAAAAGAAAGTATCATCTTTAAGTTGCAGATCGGTATTTTTAGATATTTTTGTTGTAAGCATTCATAACTCACCAATAAACATTTAAAAAATAATTTTGTTAGTTATTAGATTCGAACTCGAACCACCTTGAACGCCTATCAAGGCGAAAACCGTTAGGCCATTGAAACACTTACTGTAGACGTTGAAATTAGTAAGTAGTACCTAACAATCATAAGCGGGCAGCAAGTGTATGAGCGTGTATCAAACTTTATTATAGAAGAAGGTCGTAACTACAACTAGTATTGCTTGGCCATAGTTTTGTGAGATTGCAACTCGACTTTTGGTCTTGACTGTACATGTGTACATGTGTGTGTATGTATTTCAAGTCGCCACAATAACTGCTGTTCCCTACAGAAAAAAACAACGTTTATTGCGTTTTTTTGTTTACATTATATCACAGATTACAGAATACTTTATATAGATGCCAATAACCATTGCGTCTGCGGTATTTACCTAGCCAATTTAAAATAACCTTATGTCCAATATGAGTCCAGATCATTGAATTTAAACAGAACTGATGTAGGTATGTTCCATACAATTCTCGAACTGTAGGGCTGGTAGTGTTTATGGGCCCTCTCCCCCGAAATAAAAAAAAAAGACGTTGGCACCAATTCATTAGAATCTGTTTTGTTATAATTGGTGACGTAATTTATTGAATATTGTATTGGATTACTGAATTTTCTCGCAATGGTAGTGAAAAGTAGAGCGTAACATAAGTACAGCGCTAAAAACCCATTATAACTCGTTTTCTATTTACTTACACCCTCGCTAAAGCTCGGAATTAAAACAAACTCGTATATAATAGGGCATTTTAGCCCTTTGTATAATAACATACTTTTATAATTATGCTTTATCCAACACGTAAATATATAATACAGTACTGCAGGATAATTCTGTAATGACCTTACCGTGACAACTAAGGTGAAGTGCATGAGCATGGCATGAGCTGGGCACGCCACAATAGTGGCGGTACCTAAGTCCCCTCTTTGAGGAGTGGCTAGAGAGGCGCCACGGTGCCCTCACCTTCCGCCTGACGCAGGTCCTCACCGGACACTGCTGTTTCGGGAGGTTCCTGTTCCTGATAAGGCGGGATGTAATGCCAGGATGTCACCTTTGTAGGGATTGCCCTGAGGAGACGGTAGAGGTCTGCAGCAGCGGGCAGCTTGCCGCCCGCTGCTGCACCAGGCCCGGGTCGACAGCGCGTTGTGTTTCACACACGCCTCAAAGAGATGTCAGCACGTTGTGACGGGGTCCACGAAGACCAGTGCCTCCTGGGTTAGGGTTGTGGGTTTGTTAAAAAAAGAAACCGTGGCGCTGGCACACAGGCAAGTAAAGGAACACGGGTGCGTTTAGGTCATATCATTAAAAGTCTGACACGCCCTTCCGCTCCGCCCAGAGCGGGAAAGGTCATTTGATGATTTCCCATCCAAAACAAATAAAAAAGCTGTCGTTCCAACTAATGCTAGAGATTGACCCTATTGACGGCGGTGTTTCCGTCACACTACAATTTGAGTATCTTCAAGGCTAGAGTGAATAGGCTCTTAACTAGGGCGCTTTACCATCAACGATCGCATCACTGCTTACCATCAGGCGGGATTGCGGTCAAGCGCTGGATTATAATTTATAAAAAAAAGCACATTCTAACCTCAGTTCACCTATCTTTTAACAGAGAGATTTACAGAATCGACCGGCTGGACTATGGCTATTAAGCGATACTGAACCACTCCATATTAAATCTAATTACAACAATCTGGTTACATATAATCAGGTTAACCAAGATTCCTCTCAGCTAATTAAATCATTACGCATATTGTATGCAATAGAGTACATTCATAATACATAGTACAATCAGCATCTGACGTGCGCCGTAATTGCATCTACGTGCATTCCCTCACTAATTATCTTCAACCACAAACGTAATAATATGGTAGACAGTCCGGCCATTACAAGCCAAGGTAAAAACTAAAATACGGCTCACGTGAAATATACACTGTCAATCTTAAGAGGGGACTCTAGGGCTGAGGAATTTGGAAAATAGGTATTTGAAGAAATTCTTGCCGTCGCGCTGCTTCCAAACTCTCCCGGTAAAGTGCGAAAAGGATAGTTGCAGCTCAGGCTGATTTTACCTACAAAAACGTTCACCAAAATAGGTTTCGTATACCGCTGTTTTCTTTTTCAAAACACGATAGATCTTAATTATTAATATATCAAATTTTTGAGGAAAAGTATACCTATGCTTCTATTATTTTCTTTTTTGTCAAAAACGCAGCGTAGGTAGACCCCCGACAAGGTGGATCGACGACCTGGTGAAGGTCGCGGGAAACCGCTTGATGAGGGAGGCGCAGGACCCGTCGTCGTGGAGAACCTTGGGGCGACCTATATCCAGCAGTGGACGTCTTTCCGCTGAAATAATTATGATGATGACGATTACCGATGTCTTAGATGTTAACGATAGTCTAGGTGTTCTTTCGAAAGGGTTTGTAACTAAAAATCTTTTACTTAATGCAAACAAAACTAAATGACTTATGTTCTCATTACCGAATGCACCATAAGAGGCACTAAATCTAACACTTGATGTCAAGAAACTAGAAACTATTGCGGAAACTATATTTGTAGGAATTACCACGCTTGTCTAATAGTCATCTGAACATCACGGTAAAAATGGGTTATTTTCCACGATTTTAAGTATCGTATTTCTTTTATTAATTAAGTTTCGGTAAAAATCAAATGATAGGGGCACGTATAATCACGGTGTAAAATTGTAGAAAAAAAATTATTGCTCTAAAAGCATTATCCACGAAGAAAATAGCGGAATACATTTGTATATAGAAAGCACCACTAGAGTTCCCTCTTAAGGCTGTACATATTCACAAGAGACGCCTTCATTTATGTATTTCTACCACAGGTATATTTTCTAATGAGCTGTTGTTTTCCCAAATGATTATGTGTTTTCCTCGTTCCACTAGATAATTATATGTTACAGTATTACCTACTACACGTGGTTATATTATTTGTTTTGCTTGTATTTAGTAATAAAAAAAGAAGGAATAACTTTTATTTAGTTGCAGTTTATGAAACGTTAAACGCAATTAACAAAAATGGTGTGCGCTACACGGCAGTAACAAATAGGTCGCTGTTTAACGCTGTTTTTCTTATAAACCTTTAGGGTCAAGTAAAAAAGCTCTTCCTCTCTTTAAACATTACCATTATATTTATTTGCTCTTGTTTGATGTTTATTAATGAAATAATGATATTTATTTAAATTAGTATGATATATATTTGTTGTATAATCTATATAAATAGTACACAGTAATCACTTACATTTTTTTTATTTTACTCTCCTTCCCATTAATATTCCATCCAAAGGATTTCTGTAAAAGATCGCTCTTAGCTATAAGACCGCCCATTATGTCACACTTTAAGAAATCTTCACATTTATATTCCGTAATTTTTATGGTGTACATTATAAAGAGCAACCCGGGGTCTAGATGCTTATCTAGACTCTGGGACGACGAGCTTAATCATCATCATGACGGGTAGACGAGCTTAATCTTGCCCGCTTGATGATTATGCTGGTTTCCTATTATATAGGACTTACCTAGATATATAACTGGGCTCTTGTGGATACATCACTGCTTGCACTGACTGATACATCTATTCTATTACATTCTGGTAACGGGCAGTTGAAACATACATTCAACACACACATTTCCCGTAGGTATATAATTTCCACTTCACTTAGATAATTTGTTTTATTATAAATAAACTAACTGTTACCCAGGACTTCATTAGTGTGAATTTCCGTTATCGCGGTTGGATGAAAAGTGTTACTATCTCCTCCCTTGAAGGTCAAACTTACTCTATACTAAATTTCGTCAAAATCGATTCTGTGGTTTAGTCATAAGAAGTTGCAGACAGAATTTGTAATATTAGTATGGATTCATACTTCCACACAAACATTCAACTCTTGTTCTCTGCTTATTTTACCTTAAATTACCCCCTTAAGGGTAAAATTGTTCCTAAAACCCACTCTTAAAAAGTATTTAACTATGTAACCCATTTCCACAGACTTTGAATGCCATGTTTATTTATCTAATCAAAAGCCTATAATGAAAGTTTCATGCTTCTAGCTTTGAACATGACAATACTTTTATACAACTTTTACAACTCTTATCCGTATTTAAAAGTAGCCTGTCTTTTCCTAATTTCATTTAAATTGGTTCAGTAGTTTTGGCCAGAAAGCGAGACAGACAAACAGAGGTACTATTGCATTTGTAATATATTATACATACTTTTAGGTAATTATTTCGTACTGATATTTTATTTATATTGATTAGGTAATATAAATATACATGTATATAAATATGTAGCTCCTGTAATCATAAAACCCAACAAGGCTACGAGTCTACGAAGCTACGAAGTTTACGGTTGTAGCCAACTCGCCTAGACCTATTAAATCATTCCATCTATTCTTCTACAGCATTCAAACATTCAAAAAGTTTTATATCTTATTATGCAAAATATCAATGCAAATATGCCCCCGGATGTGATGTAGGGTGCTACCGTATGAAGGGCAGTGGCATCGCGGTCAAGTTCAAGGCGGCCAGCTACGCGACAAACCAATAAAACATAACTACTTTATATTGTACTGACTTTTAATTACATTACGAGTCAACGACCTCTATGCAAGTGAAAGTAAACTAGTCTGATTCGCTGGTTTGTCATCGCGATGGATCAAAACATGACATTCTTTACCGGAAACTGTTCATGATTGCTTGAAGAAAAATCTTTTGTAAATGAAAAGATCCTGCAAGTTTTAAAGGTTTTATATACGTAGGGATGTTTTTAAATTTTAGTATTGTTATGCTACAAGGATATCAATATGATGGGTGTTTATATTTTCCGTAGAATATCTAAGTATAAAGTTTCCAATTATCATAAAGTTTTTGTTATACTAAATTACGTTTTTTTAACCAAAAAAATAAGGGCAATAAACTCAACCCCTCGGACGATAACCCGAGGGGTGGATTTGTGTCAGTGCCTTGTGGACAGGTAAATCAATGTGAAACGTAACTCTTAAAATGTAATCTGTGAAGCCTTACGAATGTATTAAACCGAATTCAGTGGTTGTGATTCGTAGCAAGCTTCAGTGAAGACGTTAGGTTTTCGCTTGACCTATATACGAACGCACTTTGCATAGTACTTGAAAGTAGCTCTTGGGTAGGCGACATAAGCACCACTTCTGCTCGGCGGCGTTGGTGACTTTCGTCGTTTCCTTCACAAGAGTTGCGTGCCGGCGTACGCATGCGGCTCGCCCCGTTCGACCCCCGGCAAAATGGCGGTGCCAACATGGCCGCCGGGCAGCCGCAGGATGCTCTGTGACGGAGCTCCTGTCCGACACGAAGACACGATCTACCGGCGCGCTGCACACCTTGCCACGCACATCCGCTCAGACACTGCCGTCGAGATCGATTCGACGCTTGCAGCGACACGGCTAACCTGCCGATTCGGAACGCGCGTGCAACAAGTGATACCGTGTCGAAAACAGTACAAATAAATGACGCATTGACATTGTTTTCTAGCAGTGATGTGATTGTGGGTCACATACAAATATAGAACGTGCCCTTTCAGTGAGTGGCGGCGCGGGTGAGCAAAGCAGTGAGTGACGTCGGCCGCTCACGTTCCCCGCGCCGCGCAACGTCAACATTGGCAGCCGCGTCACGCCGTCCGCGATGCACAGCATTATATCTATACGCACGATCGCTTGTACTATTAGTGACTTTCCCTAATGTGTGTTCCATCCATGATTTGTTGTGCTACTAAAATAAGACGACCTACTGCGAGGTCGATGATGTGACAATAACTGCAAACAATTCACACTTAACCCTGCCACGAAAATGTTTAATTACTGTTTGTTGTACTTATTGACGATGTGAACGTGTAGTTGTTTAGCTAATGACTATCAATAATGACGATAACACAAGTGAATAGTATAGAGCGCGTGTCGACGACTCGACGGCGAGCCCAGTGTAGTGCGAGCCGCGCGGGCGTGTGAAGCGCGCTCCACCGCCGCGTGCACGTGCGTCCCATGTGCTACCATGCTACCGGTGTCACTCACGGAACACACCACCAATTATTGACTGCTTCTGACTGAGACTGTGCGGAGACATGCAAGTGTGAACTCGAACCGATGTTTTGGTTTCCACGGAAGTGTTGTTGGGGTGCGGGCAGGGGTCGAGGGCGGCGCGTGGCTCGATAAACCGATGATGTTGACATTCGTGTTCGCGGTGTGGTCGGCGGCGCGCGCGCTGGGCTGGGCGTGCGACCCGGCGTCCTCACCCGAGGTAGAGGAGGCGCCCGTGCTGCCTCGCCTGCGCTCGGCGCGCGCCTCCAGCGATCTCTCCACGCTCAGTACCACCACCACCAGCTCCAGCCAGACCAGTAGTGGCGACCACCCAAAGAGGTCCACACACGTTCATTTATTGAACAGGCACAATCAATGATAGCATTGATTGCCGCGGCCATCGTAAAGAACTTATCAAACAAATAATATCATGTACATTAACGACAAAAATTCATTTATAAGATACCATCACATTATTTTAAAAACATTAATCACAGGGGACACAATCAAATCATTTGATCAGACTTAGATATGTTGATGCAATTTAGATACCTTTCATTATGTTCAATGACGTTAATTACAATGATTTTAATCTATAGTTACAATGAATTCTGCACACTGTAGACGCCGATAAGAGATAATATTATTGCTGTATGACGTACTTATTCTATCTACAATACCTACTTGTACATTGATCGGTGATGAAGTCCGGTTGGTTAAATTTAGTTTTTATCTTTGATTTTATTTTAAGCTATAATAAAACCGAATGTTGTAAAGAACAGTCAGGAAATTATATTAAGACTATTTCAAAGAGAAATAACAATTCATGCGGTGCTTGTTTCTTCAATGTCGCATGATGCAACCGTACCTTCATACCTTTTTAAAGAACAATATTTGACGCCAAATCTTTTTCAACCCTGTTCAGCTATTGGTATAAAATTTACATAGCATGAAAATTGAGCTTATACATAATGTAGAAGCAGCAGGGTAATAGCGTAACACACTATTAGTAGCAATGGGTATCATTTTGACAGTTCAATAGTTTTCATCGCGTTATTTACGTTTTTGATCAGGCACATTTTGAACATATGGAGCAATGGATTAGCAATCATCATCATCCCAGCATTAATCCCAGTCGCATCCGAAGCCTTTTCAGCTTTGGAGTCTGGGGTCCGCTTTACCAGTCCAACTGCTGATATGGCTAAACTTCGACATTTTCCGTGAAGCGACTGCCGTCTGACCTCCACAACCCGAAGGCGACATCGAAGCATTGCAGTTAGACCAATTATTGGATTTTTGAGGGCTCCAACAACCCGTAACGACTGCCACTACATGTTCGTATAGCAACCGGGACCAACGGCTTAACGTGCTTTCCAAGACACAACCAGACCAGTGCAAATATTCATATTCATGCATACAAATACTTGCACTGTGCGGGGATCGAACCCGCGCCACCTTGCGCAGCGGCCGCGTCCGCTACCGCTACGCCACGGAGGCTGTCAATGCCGAGCAATGGATTAGCAATATGCTTCAAAATGATTCCAATTGACAGTAGGTAATAGTGTGTTACGCTAATAGGGTGCCGGCAGATGCCTGTGCATATGGAAATAATACTATATTAATATTTTTATCCCCCATATTCTATTTACCTATACGTCTGCAAAATTGTCCTCTATCTATTAAAATAGGCTCAAAACAATAGGCCTAGTACTCTTTTCATCCGTATATCTGGCACACAGGCCGACTCTGAGTAGAAAGCTTCAATAAGTGACACTCGGTGCAAAAAGAGCCAATGGACCAGAATAACTTGGAGATGAAAGACATTCATTTTAACTGGTTAACCAGAAACAATTTGATAATACTGCGATAGGTCATCTGTGGTCATGGAGCCGAGCTCTTTATCAATCAAAGTATTAAGATATCTGTTTTATCAAATGTTTTGTTTGCGTTTACATAATTTGTTTATCACTTCAATTTGGTCATCTCTGTAGTTGTCGTTGCAATTTCTAAAATAATGCATTAAAAAATACATAAGTATCTAATAATACTTACATTAAATATTTTAAGAGCATTCTTGAGAACGTTGTGGGTGTGTATATTAGTTTTGTGACAGCAGTAAATAAAGCTAATGAATGATAAATTATGTTCTAAATTTAAAGTAAACTTGGCTTAGAATTAGATATTTATTTACTAATACACATAACAACATATAGCGCGGAAAATTAAATCTTAACGTAAATACATTTTACATAGTTACCTACGATATTTTTTTACAATATGTAAGTATAATAAAAATGTATGTAGGCATTGATATAATATTAAACTAAGGTAGATAATTATGTCACTAGCGCACTGAAAATAAAGCGTACAAAAGGAGGTAAGTCCAGTATCTCGCTTTAGTCACTCTCGATACACTCGTAAAAACAAACGACAAACACTAACAGCGCAAATGACAAACACTAGCCATCTTTTTCTTCTCTATGCTTTAGATTGCGCCCCATCTCACTCACACTCTATCAATGTGTGAAATGTACGCAGAATAAAAAATTTGCATGTGTGTGCTGCTGCTCCGAACGGCACATTTATTTTTGTTAGAACATATCATATCTGTTAATATTATATCAATGTATGTAGGTATAAAATTTTAAATAATTTATTTTAAATCAAAAAATTGTTTGGTAAAATACGAAAATGACGTTCAGGAATTAAAAAGATAATAATGAAAAATGAAATTTAAAAAAACTAATGATTGAATGGAACGTGGAACAAACAATTTCAACCATTTCACTTCTTTCACGGGCAAAATTTAATATTAGGCCTGCCTGACAAAGGCCGACAGCGGATTTATTAATCTGACTGATTGTAAATCAAAGCTGACGGACAGTGTAACGGATCCTTAAACCTTTTACCACTAGGTATGCCATTTACATTTACTTACTGCTGACATAACGCTCATAATCTTGAGGTTTCTTTTAAACCCTACTACTTATCCAACATGTTGTCTAATCATCATTAAAACTAAATAAATGCATTTATTCGTCATACAAACAGCATTTTATAACACGTCACTGGGCCAAACATTGATAAGAAATAGTATTTTTGCACTGTAACATTAAAACACGTGGTTTAAAATCAGTTATTTTGGCAAGCTCCCATGCCAATAATAAACGGACATTGAAGAAAATTTCGTAAACACCCGTTGAAGTGTGATATGAGCAACAGTTCGATATTCGATGGTATACCTACACACATACAAGCTATACATAATAACGTAGTATATATAGGTGCAGAAGAAAATGCCAACTGTCTGCGATATTTCGAAGATGAGAAAAGAGAATGCGCATAGTCCGATGCGTCAGTGTTTATCCTGTTATGATGTTTTGAAACTCTACGAGCGTGCGTCAATAAACTTATTTTAGATTACATCTTTGAGATACTACTATGATATATCATATAATATCATATGTATACCATAGTATATCATGTGTATCAGAATATGATATGATCGTTGAATCAGAATCTCCAAATTTCAAAAATATTCAGTAGTATCAATCAAATCAATAAACTTTTAAGTATACTTATCAATACGACGTCATATTTAATTCACATCATGAAATATTCCAGATAATTTGACCCGTAAAGTTTATTTCTAAAATATGCTGTCCTCAAAATATATCCGGAAAAGCAAATACAACAGTTGTATTTACTGTTCCCTAACGTAGACGAACTACTGCCCCGTAATTATATTATTCTGTTCGTCGGTTCCACGCTTGGTAATTAAGTTCTTCCAATTATTTATTGAGTATACCGAGCAACTTGGCCTACAGTTAAACGCAGCCGTAAGAGCTCCAATATACGAGTTATGAACAAATCAAATAGACATGGCAGCACACGGGAAAATTAAACTCAATTTTAAATAGAGCTCTTAGGTCCGTATTACAGAACGTCACTCAAAACTCAAGCTCTACTTAAGTCTCGTTTGAAGCCTTTTGATTGGTTGAACCTAGTTTTAAGTAATGCTTAAGCAGAGATCAATGCTTGAGTGGCGTTCTGTAATACGCACCTTAATCACAAAGTGCTGATTAAGTGCTTTCTGTTACTGCTACTCAAAACTGCTGAAAAAACTAAAACGAAAATCTCAACTGATCAAAGTGCAGTGGAAAAAACATAAGAGGTTATTTTAGTAAATTGTTGCCCAGTGACAGAAGATGCTCATAATAAATTCGCCATTAATTGTGATTCAATCCATTGAAAACCATCCTTAATCATAAAAAAATTACACCACGCAAATATACATGAATCATTACCATTTTCACTTATTTACGATAAGGACATCACTGAGAAGCTCCTGTCAAATAAGCAGATGGTAATTTTATGTATGGTGTTTGGTCTGGCTGGCTGGTGGTGTCTGACGGATAGGCATGTGGTCAGGTGGAGCGAAGCCCCCCGGCGTTGGAGTGCGAGGGGCGCATCCCGCAGACCGTTAAGAAGAACCCCAGTGTCCGCCCGGAGGCGTACCACCGGCAGGTACAATAATAGCGAGGAAATTACTCGTGTGATGCGCCCTTATTTATAGAACATTGATTTTTATACTCTATGTCTTCTTTTTAGGTGTCTTCAGAACACTTGGCTTACTGTACTTACAGTGAGCAACAGAAGTCAATTATCATTTTTGTTTTCGAGAACTTAATTACAAAGCAAAATATTTGATTAAAATTAAAACCGAAGTGACATTTCATTAAAGAACAGCACTCTGATTCTTTCTCTCAATTCTTTGACTCTTAGCTTCTGGTGTAAAATAAAAATGTCATAAAGTACTTAAACTTATCATGTGTTTGTTAGTCGACTTTTGTTGGTGACCGTAAGTTAGAATTATATTATAATTAATTAATTAGTTTTCATAGTTTTAATTATCACTACATTAAATGTGGTGGATGAGAAACATGAATATTGAAAAACAAAGTTATTCAATATTCATATTTCAAACTTGAAAGTCAAGTAAGATTTTTCTTTTATTGATAAGATTATGTCTATTTCCCGGATGCTGGTTACCTAGAATTATTTGCATAGAGATTGGATTTAATTCGTTTCTAGTTGCAAGTCGGTGTAAAATAAAATACCTTTAAATAGAAAAACTGTAGCTTTATCTACAGCATTTCTGTTTAAAGGTACTTTACAGAGACTTGCAACTTCAAATTAATTAAATCCAATCTCTGTGCAAAGATTTCTAGGTAACTAGCATCCGGGAAAATAAACATAATCTTAGTTTCTTTTTTTTGTGTTCCGATTTTTACTTAGAAGTAAAACAAGGAAATGCGTTCAATTTTTGCGCTACTATTTGTTCTTCAGCTACAATTTATTTTCTTGTGTTTTTGTACCAATAACAAACGTTACCGAAGGGTAGGTCACCAGCATCCGCTTATGGGATGATTTGCAAGAAACATCCGTGTTATTAAAAGTCTTTGCGGAAGAAGGTTTATAATATTTTTTTTTTTCAATCTCCTTTAATTACCACATTATCATAAACTGAAACAGTTGCGTTGTAAATGATTTCGGAGTGACCTACCCTAGTAATTGTCATAAACACACTCAAATTTGTTTTGTTTGGATATCAATTAAGAATTTGGGACTAAACACGACAGACATACTTATTTTAGGGAGTAGTGTTGGGTTAATCGTATCGGTCGTGACTTACAAGTTGTAGGTCGTAGGTTCGAACCCCATCAGGAGCTTTACTTTGTTTAACTATTTCAGCACCACAACTCTAAAAACGATAAAAGAAACCATCGTGAGAAAACCGGCATGTCCTGGAGGCAAATTACATCAGGCTTTGAAGGCATTTTACATCAACCAACCCGCACTTTGCCCGCGTGGTTGATTATGGCCCACTGCCTCTTGCGTAATAGAGGCCTGTGTCCCATGAATGGAAACATCATAAGTTAATTAAGTTATGTATATCTACTTATTCGTGGTACACACGTTGACATTTTTCTAGTTTTATTTGATCTCGCACTGTAAAGTTATTTCTTCGTACATAGAACAGACAGCTTATACCAGGAACCCATTCGCCTTGATATGGCATCGTGCGTAAGATTAACAACTATACCTATTTGTCATAAATGCATCATGTCGTAATAATGGCATAGACCTGCCAAGTATTCCATTTGTCATTATTAATAAATCAATAAAACGCAAACCAATACGCAAAAGAAGTCAATGATAATTCCTTTCCTGTTAATTGCTCTAACATTCCTTAATATGTATGTCATGTGTCGTGTTTGCTAATATTATCAGAAAGAAGGCATATACATATATTATGTCATGAATGTTCCATCATTGTTATTAAGTCATCAAAGTACAAAACAACTATGGAAAATGTTCCTTTTTCTTGTTAATTTGTATTGCATCATGTTGCGTACGGCGACTCTTGAGGAAAATTTTCATAAAATCATTGAGTCCAATATAACAGCGGTCTTTAAGATCCAATTGCATTTGATAACTCTTTGTTTGAGATTATTAAGGTCAGTTCGAGGCCTAGCTATGACCAATGCAAAGTATTTTACTAACTGCACACTACCTTATCCACGTACAATAGTCCACTGGAAGGACTAAGTGCGAAAATGGAACCAATAATAGAACATTTCCGCATTGGGACACTGAATGTGAAGCGTACGTATGCGTAATAAGATATAGGTACATGGACTCAGATGGAACTCCACGCCCTACATCAGAGGGTCCGTACGCTGACTTCAAATCGATTGTATCACCCACGATCATTGGCTATGCGGCTGTATATTCCGCGAAAATGTGGAGGTCTAGGCTTTTTGTACGCTAAGACACGCACAATCGCGAGACATGCAGCCTCAGGGAATATTTCCTGGAAACCGACGTAAAGATGCATCGAGATGTGGTCGCGGTTGACAATGTCCTCACTCAGCTTTCCTTGGCTGAAGAGAACTGGTACAAACCATTAGGGCTTGCTACTAATGATCGCATGGTGGTATGGCAGAGTAAGGAGCTTTACGGGCGCTTTTTCCGAGCCCTACACGAGTCTAATGTAGATTTACAAGCGTCCGTAGCCTGGTTGCGTTACGGTGACCACGTGCCTTTGGGTAAACCGAAGGTTATGTCTGTGCAATTATGGACGAAGTTTTGATGACGAACAACTACCGGAGATTAATTGTGAAAGACGGCAAAATTGTCATTTTTCAGGCATCTCACCGGCCGATAGAATTAATAAGGCATGTATATAATCTTCAGGTGTTCTAGTCTAGCTAACGGAGAGCACTTGCATAGACTTAACCTTGTAGCCATGGTAATTCAACAGCAACTTGTTCTCAAATACAACGTTGTGGAATGGGAAGTGCCGTACTACAAGGATATATGCCCGACCTAGTTCTTGAAAATGGCAATATCATATTGTACAGGGATCGATCCATCATCACTGTAGGACTATTGTTGCCAATAAGCCTGATATAGTGATGGTGGATGGAACAGAGCGGCGTGCAATGATTGTTGACATAAAAATCTGGCATGATGAGAACCTCGTGGAAGCCGAGAAAGATAAACACATCATGTATCTTAACTTGGCTCGCGAGGTTGTCGACATATGGGATGTGGGTTCATCAATCATTGTACCGATAGTCGTGACAGCCAATGGCTTAAAAGCCAAGACCCTCGAGCAACACCTCAGGAGGCTCTCGCTAGGCAGCTGTATCAAGGGCTTGATTCTTTTGCTATACAATATGCAACCCTTTACCCTACCCTTTGCCTTTTGGCTTACATTCTTAGAAGGTTCCTGTCTCTGGAGCCGTGACCGTGTAGCTTGGACCCTGTTACCGATACCGGTGGGCTCCTATTATTATTTTTTAAATGATTATATCTTTTTTAAATGCAAATATTTAAATATTTGCATTAAAAAAATGTAATTAATATGTTTAAAGTCAAATAAAACTAATTAATATGTGTAAAGTGCTCGTGGTAGTTTATGTAAATCGGAGAACCTTTTTTGTTATTGTAATATCAACTTGAATTCACACGGCCGTTTTTTGTACAATTACGCTTGGTTTTGTTATGCGTATATTATTAGTAGCTAATGATTGTATCTTTATAAGTTATAACTACACTATTATATTAAGTAAGCCTGATATATGTTTTATTAAAAATAAATAAAATTATTAATAATAAGCTCTACTTAAAGCTAAAATGGGGCTCATAGTGTACCTACCTAGTAATTACAGAAGATCGAAAGTTGAAAGTTACGCTTACCGAGGGCAGTTCTTGGATGGATGGATGGATCCCATAGCATCCATCCATTACATATCATTGGTCCTAGCGGTCACGCAAAAATCTTTGACAGTTCAGACTTACTCAGTAACTATACCATCGCCCATAAAGAATAGAGGTAAACCAACCAATTTAGGGTTATCACAACTCACGTTTTACAAATCTCCTGTTATTTACATGATTATCGACTTTTACATGCTAGCTATTTATTAACAATTCCTATTGCAGCATATTTCAATAGAATCACTAAAATAACATGCATAATAACTTGGTATTTCGAAAAATCATTAAAACGTCGACATTAATTTTACGCGGTAGCCCTACAAAAAAAGAAAGATGTACGAAATCCAGGTATTAAACACATTTTGTGGAATTCAACCAATGAATAAATTTGAGGCATTTGTCAATCCAATTTTGCGTACTTTAATTACTTTCAAATCAACTACATAACACATGCATTGTAATACTTTCAAGTATGGACTAATTATAATATATATGTATCAAAAAATTTAAGTTATTAGAAAATTAGCTTACATGTGTGTCATGTTTCATTCAAATCTGTTAAGTGTTCTATGCAAATCATAAATATCTAAACATAAATAAACTATTTACTTTAGTAGGAAGTAGGATTATTACTTTTATGAAAATCATCTATGTAGAAAAGGTTGTTAACATCTGTATTTTAGGCCTAAACTACTCGTTGCCTAGCAACGGTTTGTTTACCTCTATTCTTTATCCAATTTGGCTCAACTATAGGTAATGGAGGTCAGATAAATGTACAAAGGGTGGAACGAATGTACGGAGGGCAAATTTATAGATAATTCCTTTAGGATTGATTATGAAAAATTTATGTTTGCATGGTATAGACTGCATCGTATAATCAAGTGACACTGACGCCCGAAAGTGTTCGTAGTACGACAGAACATGGCGCATTCTAAATAGCACGAATTGTAATGAGTTTGCGATGTATTTATGATAATGAAGGACTAAATACACTTTTATATTTATTTGTACGACAAAACACTAAAAAGATCATAAGTAAGAATTTTCTTTAAGACATTCAGTGTTATTTTTTTTATGTTAAAATAAATTCTCAGGATCTCAAAAGACAAGAACATTGGGTAGTTAGTCTATTTTTACTCGTACTATTTTTAAAACACGGTGAGCATCCCATGTCTGAGAGTTTTTTAAAGGTGAATGACCTCGTTATAACAAATAACTATTGTGGTACGGTTTTATAACCAAGAAAATACGTTTGTATTATATAACCACGATGTATTAGAGGTAGACCGAGGAGTAGCTTTTGTTTTCTTAGGCTTTTTTAAACTAGGTACTGTAAACAATAGTGAAAAATATATAAAAAAAACACTTAAGAATAACTATCACCAAAGACTGAAATAAATACCCAACCAATTGGGATAATTAATACAGTTTTCTTATTGTCATTTCATTACGAGGTAGGTACTACAATACTAATTCGGATCCGCTACGGAGATTTCACTGCAACCATAGTAGAACATATTAAAATAACATTACCTATTATTATATTACTAGCTTTCCGCCCGCGGCTTCGCCAGCGTGGAGTTCGGTTATATCGCGCTTTTTAGATTTCCCTCGGGAACATCTAATTTTTCCGGGATAAATGGTAGCCTAAATTCTTTCTCAGGGTCTAAAGATTGTCTGTGCCAAATTTCATCAAAATCGGTTGAGAGGTTTAAGCGGGAAAGCGTAACAGACAGACAGACAAAGTTAGTATCGCATTTATAATATGGATTTGAACAACTAGTAGGTGTTTTAAAGATTTCATTACTAAAACGCGTTATTTTTGGCTTTCGTCTCAAGGCTTTCCATTTTTAAATATACATACCTACGACCAGTCTCTCTGCCCCTTATTACCTAACAAACTATGAATCATAATAGGAATATTTTTTAAAAGTATAGCTAAACCATTGCTTCATATAGTAGAAGAAATCGTCTGCTCAACAACGTATATAGTTCAATGAATGTCTGACTGTCAAAATAAAAGCCACCTGTGAGTTGAGTGATGGGTGTTATGCAATTACCTTGCTTCTTCACGCAATCATTATGGATTGGCAAAACATGGGGATATTATTATTGCGTGTAAGTTTAACATTAATGTATTCTAAACATGCAATTTTCAGTAATAAATTGCTTAAATTATGGTGAAAACAGCATCAAAGTCTGTTCCGTAGTTTAAAAAGTCAGACAGATACGAAAAGGGACTTAATGTATGTACAATATGTACAGATTCCAACTTAAAAAATATAGTTTAAAAAACTAAAAAACATGGTTTTAAAAAATATGAAACTAAAAAGTTAAAAATAATTTTTACAAAAGCGTGAGGCGCTGTGTTCCGTAATTTTTGTATTTTAAGCGCCGCACGCTTTTTTAAAAATCATTTTTAACTTTTTAGTTTGATATTTTTTAAAAGCATGTTTTTTTTAAACTATATTTATTTTCTACTTTTTAGTTAGATATTCTTAAAAAAAACGAACGAACGAACGTATTGAAAACGGTGGGACATTTCACAGTAATGAGCAGCTCACTCGTAGTCCAAAGAGTTAGAGATGGACAAACACACAAACAAGCAAAAAAGCAAGCACACAAACATACAAGTGAAGCTAACAAAAAAGCAAGCACACAAACATACAAGTGAAGCTAACAAAAAGCATGTATTGATACAACTATTTATAAATAACTTTATTTACTTCTTAATACAATTTTTTATGTAGTTTTATTTTTGTAAAACAAATTGTAGGTATGGATGAAATATCTGAATTAAATAATAATTATAATTATTATAAATAACTAAATACAGGGTAACAGGAACATCCTCAAAATATATAGAACAGCCGTTTTTTTCTAATAACCTACCAAAATTTTACAAATCATGTACCTTCGTCTTGGTAGGTACCTTGGCCTTGGTTCGTGGTAACAACTAAGTACTCCCAACCATAAGAAAACGTAGAGTACATTGTAGGTACACCAGGCACTAGCCGACCCACTCTGTAAAAAATCTCACCTTGAAAAGCCAGGTGAACCTATGACAACAAATAAAAGACTGAGTTTGAGTTTGAAATGAGTATAAAATACGCTGTCAATGGAGCCGATTCTCTTCTTTTTTTTTTTCTTTCTCTTATGGCTTCGCATGGTTTGTGCATTTAGCCAATGTCACGTAATGAATTATTCATGTCGAAAAAGACGGCCGCGCGGACCGAACATGGAGGATTTGGTTCAAAGCCATGATGTGGCCACTATGCTACAATATTTCACTGTTCTTTATGAATTATTCACTGAATGCACTTTTTACTACATAAATCACGCGTTTTTATTTAGTAAACGACACTATAAATAATTTAAAAGTCCAATGAAAAACGAGCGTGGCACTCATCTTGGCTTCCCGCCAAAAACCCCCGATTCTCTTCACAAACTAAACTTATTTTAAGTTAAGTGCATCATTTTTCTTTCAAGATAACATTTTAGTTTAATCCTGTCAAATTAAGACACTCCATAGACAGTTTAGACGCGATTATAAAAATGACGACTAAAAATAAACCAATGACAGGACATGACAGGTCTAAACTAACAAATAATTTTCTGTCCTTTTCTTAATAATATAGCAATAAAAAGATGCACTGTACTTTTAGTTTGTGACTAAGGGAATCGGGGCCAATATCAATAGGGTAAATGCCTAGATACCATTCGTTGGAATGACAACCCACTCCATGCTCATCATCAATACATGTTCCATGCTCATTGGCCTCCGTGGCGCAGCGGTCAACCTGGTCAACCAGGTCGCAGGCAGGCGCCTGCGACCTGGAGGCCCCGGGTTCGATCCCCGGCCAGGTCATGATGGAAAACGATCTTTTCCTGATTGGCCTGGGTCTTGGATGTTTATCTATATATGTATCTATTATAAATATAGTATCGACGTATCGTTGAGTTAGGTGCGTATTACAGAACGAAACTCAAGCATTGATCTCTGCTTAAGCATTACTTTCAACCAATCAAATGGCTTGAATCGAGACTTAAGTAGAGCTTGAGTTTTGAGTGACGTTCTGTAATACGGACCTTAGTATCCCATAACACAAGTCTCGAACTTACTTTGGGGCTAGCTCAATCTGTGTGATTGGTCCGTATTTATTTATTTATTTATTTTATTAACCTTTTTATCG